>CM077842.1:6205000-7405000 GCA_039776855.1 Mylabris sibirica
TTAAAAAGCTCGATTAACAGTCATTTGACGCATATTTTTTAGCAGCTAAAAAACAGCAATTTTTTTATTTAACCCATATTCGGTTTAACACGGTTTCAGTTTGTACGAAATTTTGAATTTGTAGTGTAAATCTAGAAATAGACGTGGCAAAGAAGGGATTTTTAATTACACAAATTATGATATCAACAAAATTTAGTGAGAACATTGAGAAATTCGTTAAAAATGTAAATCTAAAAAAATAACCCCCAAAATAGCGTCTAAGAGGGTTGGGTAGAATTTTGAAAAAAATTACAACTTTTAGCTTGTTGCATACAAGACGATGAGATTTCTGTACTCCTACCATCCCCCGAGGCCGTTGATGGTCATTTTAGGGGTGGGTTCTTCGATTTACATTTTTAATGAACATCTTATTCTATTCACGTACAATACTTTCAAATCTCCAAAGCACCCCCTGGTTCTGTGTAAAATGTTATTCTATATCTAGGGAGATACTCAAGTCAAAGTTTGTATGATCTCAATTTGCACGGTTTTTAAATGAAAACTATATCATTTATATAATTAAACGCATCTTTATTTATGTGCTAAAAAATGACAAATTTGTTCATTTAACCCATATTGGGGTTAAGTTTGATTGAATTTTTGTATTTGCCGTGTAGATCGAGGGATTGATGAAGTTTTTGAGTTACAAATTATAGTAAATTTGAAATATTTTATGAGTAAATTGTGGAACATGTTAAAAAATATAAATTCAAAAAAATAACCTTCCAAAACCAAGTTGAAGAGACGATAAAAGTGTTTCATTTTGAGTTGAGTATGTTTTTTGACGTTGTTAGGGAAGTTCAAAAAAAAAATCACACCTTTTAGCTTATTGTGCATACAGGGTGATTCACGCCGGGCGAAGTTCTTATGGCAACTCCCATTGTTTGGTGAGCGATTCGAAAAATATTTCAATTATTTGCAGGAGGGTGTCTAGAGAGGTCATTTTAACAAAATTAGAACCTTGTAGCTCATATTTGAAGGTCAAAAAACGTTCGTTTTGAACAAGGTCTCGATTTTGAAAAATGAGTTAAAACGACTAAGAATGACTCGGAGACACCCCCCCCCCCCCCGACATTGATGTTTCTCGATTTTCTCCATTGCATTCTAAAAAAAATGCGAAACATCCCCACCTGTTCTAGAATAAATTTAAGGGTCTACAAGTCATTTTTAGTCGTTTTGCGTGGTTTGCTCGTTTTCGAAAATTGCCACATTGTCAGAGACGATCGTTTTTTGACCAATTTCCCAGTGAGCTACAAGGCCCAAATTAAACGCACCTTTATTTTGTTTAACTCATATTAAGGTAAATCCATATCAAAGCAACATAGAGCAACATTTGTGTTGATGGATGTTGCCGTTGGTTCCAAAATATAAAACAGGAAGCAACAAAAAAATATTCGTGTTTCTGTTCCGTTCGTATTATGTGAATACAACAAGGTGACGTGACACAAATTTGTTTATAAGAGTTCCTTCTTTTCCTTTAATGTTTGCCGCTTATAATGGAACAGAACGTAACATTTAGCTTTTGTTGCAGCAATAAGAAGCAACCAACTGAAGCTTTCAGGAACATTTAAATAAACACGCAACATAAACACAAATGTTCCTCTATGTTGCTTTAGTGTGGATCCAGTTTTAGGTTTAACACGGATTGAGTTTGCTCGAACTTTTGTATTTACCGTGTAGATCAAGGGATGGTGTTTTTTCAATACAAATTATAGTACATCTGTAATATTTTTTGAGCAAATTGTGGAAATCGTTGAAGAAAATTACCCTCCTCAATCGAGTTGGGGAAACGATAAAAGTACCTAATTCATTTTGAGTTCAGTATGTTTTTTGACATTGCAATGGAAATCTCAAAAAAATGCACACATTTTAGCTGGTCGCATACACCCAAAATTTTTGTACTCTGAGGCTGCTAATTATGATTTTAGGGGTGGTTTTTTTTTTGACTTTACATTTTAATTCTATTTCACAGATATAACACCTTCAAAACCCAAAAGTCCCCACCTATGGTGTCGTACACTTTTATGTGCCGTTAAGGGGGTGTTGGACTGTTAGATCGATTTAGCGTGCGAAATTTATCAATTTTCAAACATCGATATTTCGCTTATTTTCTTAAGATATTGTGAAATTTAAACGTGCGTTGGATAGAGCATTTCAAGGTGCATGTTCTGAAGCGCTTTTCATTAAAGAAAAATCTGATAAAATTCGGAATGATAGAGAAAACTGTTGGACCATGTTTTTTTGTACATTTTCCTTCATAATTGGCTAAAAATTGGCCAATATGATTGATTTTAAATATCTATTGAGTGATTTAGATGGAAAATGATGAGATTTTTCCAAATATTCAAGAATTTTCCCGATACGTTTGTTAGTTTTCCCAATTTTTGAAGAAAATTAAATGGGCTTTGATCAGTAATATAGAGCATAATTTTAAAGATAGAATTATGCACTCTTGTTTTTAGAAAGGTATTGTAAGGGCGGAGGTAATAAAGCTCGGGTTTAGGAAAATTTTGAAAATTACGTGATTAAGTGGAAAATTTGGAATCCCATTTTCACCTGTTATTTACAGCTATTAAAATTAATTAATTTGACCGATAATTAGTTTCAAAATATAGGAAAATCGATTTTCTTTCACGACCATATCATAATAATGAAAAATATTTGAAAATCTGTCCGTAGGTAATTTTCTTAACCAAGCGTGTATGCGCTGCGAGCGGTATTGTCGGTGTGATTTAGTCCGCATATCTTGTATAAACCTTATAGATGTGGTACATTACAACAATAATACGTCTCGCAGAGCAAGCACGCTTGGTTAAGAAAATTGCCCACGGACAGGTTTTCAAATATTTTTCATTATTATGAGATGGTTGTGAAAGAAAATCGATTTTCCTATATTTTGATACTAATTATCGGTCAAATTAATTAATTTTAATAGCTGTAAATAACAGGTGAAAATGGGGTTCCAAATTTTCCAAGAAATCACGTAATTTTCAAAATTTTCTTTTAAGCGAGCTTTATGGCCTCCGCCCTTACAATATGTTTCTAAAAACAAGAGTGCATAATTCTATCTTTAAAATTATGTTCTATATTACTGATCAAAGCCCATTTAATTTTCTTCAAAAATTGGGAAAACTAACAAACGTATCGGGAAAATTCTTGAATATTTGGAAAGATCTCATCATTTTCCATCTAAATCACTCAATAGATATTTAAAATCAATCATATTGGCCAATTTTTAGCCAATTATGAAGGAAAATGTACAAAAAAACATGGTCCAACAGTTTTCTCTATCATTCCGAATTTTATCAGATTTTTCTTTAATGAAAAGCGCTTCAGAACATGCACCTTGAAATGCTCTATCCAACGCACGTTTAAATTTCACAATATCTTAAGAAAATAAGCGAAATATCGATGTTTGAAAATTGATAAATTTCGCACGCTAAATCGATCTAACAGTCCAACACCCCCTTAAGTATATCATTTAGGGACGTGTTTATAATATAGATATTAACTCACCAAAAGTGGGCCGTGGCGGTTCACCATCAACAACATCTTCACCATGTTGTAATGCTAATAATGATTTTAACCAATTATCTAATTCATCATCATTATCTAATACAATACAAAAACAATCATCTTTCGTATATAATGCAATAACATGTTTATGTTTTGTATCTAAACGTTTATTTATATTAAAACAATTCTTTAATGGTATACAACGTTTCGGCGCTTGTCCATGTTGGAATTTACGTTCAGAATCATAATATTCTAAACGTGCCGATGTATCTGGTGTTTCCGCACGCAATACAAAAAATTTACGTCTTGATGTTTTCAATTTTTTTAAATAACCAGAACGGACTATACCAGAAGTTGATGTTGTTGTTATTGTTGTTCCTATTATTGATGATGGTGTACTTGTACTAGCTGTAGTAGTAATAGTAGTAGTATTTGTAGTATTCGTTGCTGTTGTGGTTTGTTGTTGTTGTTGTTGATTAACTGTTGTTGTTGTTGTTGGTGTTGTTGATGCATTTTCTAGACTTTTCACCGACATGGCGTTAGATTTCTTTTTCAATTATTGTCCGTCTACAAAACATTCCAACCAATACAAAACACGATTGTTATTGTTGTTGTTATTATTTATGATAATAAAGATGAAAGGCGGAAACCTATCTATAGAAGCTGCAAGCATCCCAGACGGCCTCGATATTGTGTGCACACACACACTTGCACATATATAGGAAATTTATATACATATACACTAAGAACCACTATGAAATACAACACAAACACGCCCGTATTCCACTAGATCTTATTATTATTATTATTATTATTAATAAATAAATAAATAATTTACAAATTTTAATATAACACAACAATAATAATGATGATAATAATATACGAATAGACCACGTTGTTTTTATTATAAATAAAAAATTGTTATTAATGCAATATACGCACTTGTTCCGTATGTCCGTATTACACAAGTCTTCTCACCGTTTCTATAAATAAATAATTCGTTGTTTTTGTTATTACTATTATTATTATTATTATTTATGTATGTTTATTTTAATAATCAAGACGGCGGGGTATGTTTTAATGCGCAAATTTATTTGAAAACACACAGAAGAACAACAACATTAAAAACAAATGATTTTCATCAATTGTTTCATTCACAAATTGTTTAAATAATACACACTTGATTAATTAGTTTAAGAACCCTTCTGTTTAATCCACTTTTTATTTTATTTTGTTTATTTATTTATTTTGCGATAGGTAAACGTGTGTTGTAATAAAAAAAAAACACTACTATAACAACCACGACAGTTCACATAGTGAGTGTGTGTGTAATGCATTGGATTGTTGTTGTTGTCATCGTTCACGTATACCCGTATCGTATGTTTGTTTGTATTTGTGTGTGTGTATATTTTTATGTATGTATTAGTGTGTGTATGTGTGTAAAATAACTACGTTGCCGTACGTACTCTCTATTCATCGTCTATTTCATCCATCTTGCGCTGCTGCTGCTGCGCTATGCTACTCAACGTCGGCGGCAACAACAATAACGACGACGACAACAACAACGATGTCGGTCATGTGTTGTAGTGATACACACGCGATCTAAAGCCGACCATACACATTGAATATTGAACAATACAATTCAAATCGATTCGGCAATTAGATCGTATTTATTCGTAGTTCGTAGGTCATAATATAGTGGCGCTTATTGGTCTCTTAACAATAGCGTGCGATCCATTAAATTTGTTATCAGAGTTAGCGTTGAAACTGTCAAGGCATGTCTTTGATTGAACCATCATATTTCTGTATTACAATTGTCATTAAATGTAACGTTTGTCGTGATGGTTCAATCCAAGATATACTTTGAAAGTTTCAACGTTAACTTTTATAACAAATTTAATGGGTCGCACGATAATTACACTTATATTAGAAAATTTGTAAAATTATAAATACTGATAGGAGCATATCCCATGTATTAGAATTGGTACAGCTACTAAATATATACAGTACCGCAATATCCGCCATTTTGGTTCTGAAACTTACGGTGACATTGGAATTTGATACTATAAGTTGATGACATTGAGAAGTTGAATTTAAAATCAAGATATCTGACTCGATGACAGATTATTACAAATGCCGCCATTTTAGTCAAATATTTTGCTTTCTCTCTCTCTAACAAATTGGCCCATAGAATTGCGGTACTGTATGTATTTAGTGACTGTTAGAATTGGTAAAAATCAGCGTCACCAAATATGTGGCTAGAACTACTTAAATAAAATAAAGCCACGCATGTGCAGAAGAAATTGTAAAACTGAGTTAAGTGCATTGTTGTTTTATTTAGTTCTCAGACACTTATTTGGAGCGCTTCAATATTAACCACAATTTTGAATTTTAGCCGATAAGGATACTCTACTCAGTTATCAGAGATAAGCTGTTGTCTGCAACTTTGCTTGAGTAGAAAAAAGCTAAAACGATTATTTATTGTTTTGTAATCAAAAGCCCAAATAGTAATAAAGTTTTATGCTTTTAAATTCAATTAACTTCAAAAATCATCCCCTATGTCAACGCCTTAAGGGTAGAATTTTCCAAAACAATAGATCATGTGTTTATTGTTTGCTATTCAAAAAACTAAATAATAGTAAACCTTGGTTTTAACTTTAAAAACGACAGAATTCCCATACAAACCTTAATTCCCTATTTCATCCCCTTAAGGGTGGAATTAGAAAAAAGGCTAACACACATATTTATTTATGTCTGATCAAAAGCATAAATATAAAATTTCATGTTTCTAGCTTAGAAAATTACGGATTTCCATTCAAACTTTCATCTCTTATTTCACCCTATTAAGGGTAGAATTTACAAAAATGATAAAGCGATCACTTATTGTTTTGTAATAAACCGCCCAAATAGTAATACTAATAAGTAAAATCGCGTTATAAAATACTATTAGCGCCATAAATCGACTACTATTACTCGATAGTAATAGTAATTGATTTGGAGACTTTTCTCTCCATATAAAATAAAAAATCAACCACGCCAATGGTAGGGTGACACTGTTGAAATTGTTATGGTAAAACTGTAGATTATGACTCTAGTCAAAAATCATATGTTTGAGCTATGTGAACTTGTTTGTAAAATAACTAATAGAAAGTTAACATTTAAACGCGCAAAATTTAAATCATTCCTCCCAGTTTAAAAGTATACTCACCCTTATCTGATAACACGATGTGTACTGTAATGAAACTGAAAATTTTCAATTTTGTGACGAGATTGACATTACTGAAATTGAAACGACTAGTACCATAACGATTAGAATAACATAAGGATTCTTGGGGTGGTCTTTGAAAAATATTTGAATAAAAATGTAGAACTTTGTAGTTCATTGAGAAGTTGATAAAAAAAAAGATTTCGAAAATGTTTCCTTGTAACATTGTTGTTTTATCTTCACTGTATTTTAGAAAAAATGGGACGCATGATTACCACAAATCGATCGTATTAAAATTAAAATGAACTAGTCATTCACCTCCCTAATTGTTTTCCATTTTTAAATTGATGAGATAAGATTGTTATATTAATTTAAGAAATTGTACTTTGTACTTAAGATGATACCAACCCATATTTCTAAAAATTCCCTAAAAAACAAACTATAATTAAGTTTAACATCGAATTGGCTTAATGACATAACAATTTTAGGACTTTTTTTGCGTTGATGTTGCCAGTGAGAAGTGCCAAAGTGGTACATTTTACCATTATTATAGTGTGTGTTGTGTGTAGACGGACGGTGGAATTGAGGCCAGGATCGTTGTATTTGATCATTTTTTTTTCTGTCACAAGGAAAGAAAAATAATAGAAGAGTGAGATAGCGGGAAAGAATTCAATGGCCTAGTTTTTACAGCGCATGGTTGCATCCGAAATTATAATATCCGCATTTTCTCATAAAATATATTTTAATTTGCATTATTAAAATGCATTCGAAACTTATCAGGTAGTACCTAAAATGAGGAAAAAAACAACACACAATTATAAAGCAGTGCTAATTGAATTTGGTGTAGAATAATAAAATTATGTCATAAATGGTGTCAAGTAGTAGAATCTAGGGCTGGCCTTGACTAGCGTTGCGTTCTAGGCTAGTTCACCACCAACCACCCATTTACTCACCCCCGTTTCTACCGCTGCGGTTTACAAAACATATATTCCACCCTATTTTCGTTGTTCTTTTTTCCCTAAATAGCTGGCCATTTAATCTTTTTTTTTTCTATTTAGGTCTTACTGGTTGGCAGCCGTATTTCAGCTCCAACCTGAAACCACCACCGCCACCATTATTGCTGGTAATGTAATTAAAATCCATTGTAAACATAATAATGCTTAAAAGGGTTTCTGCATTCACGATGTTATCAAATCGATTATAAACCACTTAACTAGAAAAATCAAGCCTTTCAAGTTCTACATTAGCATAATTAAAACAGATACCTGTATATGTTGTTATAAGGTTTGTTAAACTCATGGAAATTCTCAGGAAAGTAATGCCAATCAAAGCTCAAATTACGATTTTTTTCTTTTATTTCGAAGAATTCTCATTACTTTTTTTGATCGTATTGCAATATTTCAGTCAAAATTTTCAAGATTTTCAGAAGAAGGTTTGGCTTGCTACCATTAGCTTACTTGATTCTGAAAGGAAACTCGCCCTTTTTGGTTCACAGTTTTAAGATTTGCATGAGAATTTTTTTTTTCAAGTACCTACGCATCGTTGTTTCATCTGGCTAAAAGACGAAATTTTGCAAAAATTAGCACCCTTTATTCAAAACATCAAAATTTGGTTGAGAAGTCTTGTTTTATTTCAAAATTCAAAAAAATAGCACTTTTACTTATAGTTAAATTTTAAAATTTTCATGAGGAAATCAAAAATTTTAATCCAAAATTTCAAGATTTTTCAAGTATTTTATTTTAAATACCAATACAAAATTTTAGAAAAATTAGCACTTTTAATTCAGAATTTCAAGGTTTTGATAAGAATTTTGTTTTATTTTAGATAGCAATACAAAATTTTAGAAAATTGAGCACTTTTGATCCAAAATTTCAATATTTTTGTTTAGTTTAAAATAGCAGTATAAAATTTTGGTAAATTTAGCACCTCTAATTCAAAATTTCAAGATTTTGATCAGAATTTTGTTTTATTTAAAATAGCAGTACAAAATTTTGGAAAATTTAACACCTTTAATTCAAAATTTCAAGATTTTGATAAGAATTTTGTTTTATTCAAAATAGCAGCACAAAATTTTGGAAAATTTAGCACCTTTAATTCAAAATTTCAAGATTTTGATAAGAATTTTGTTTTATTTTAGATACTAATGGAAAATTTTGAAAAATTTAGCACTTTTACTTCAAAGTTTCAAAATTTTGGAAAATTTAGCACTGTTAATTCAAAATTTCAAGATTCTGATAAGAATTTTGTTTTATTTTAGATACTAATGGAAAATTTTGAAAAATTTAGCACTTTTACTTCAAAGTTTCTAAATTTTGGAAAATTTAGCACTGTTAATTCAAAATTTCAAGATTTTGATAAGAATTTTGTTTTATTTTAGATACTAATGGCAAATTTAGCACTTTTATTTCAAAGTTTCAAGATTTTGTTTAGAGTTTTGCTTTATAATAGATACCAATACAAAATTTTGATAAGAATTTTGTTTTATTTTGAAAAGCTATCACTAATTTATTTTATTTATTTTATAACAAAATTCAAAAAAAATGTAGAAGTCTAGAATAATAATTCTAGACTCCTTTCTTATTGACGTCTCTATCTGTAATTTTAGTACTTCACCGAAAAATAAAACGTTTGAAAAACAAAAAATTATTATTTTCAAAAAAGGTAATTTTTTTCTTCATTATGGCGTAATTTTCGACAATTGCTATCAATAACTTCTACTTCAAAAAAATTCTCGAAAAGTAATTTCACATTTAACAGAGTGCCTCAGTGGCGTAAAGTACACCCCAGCAACCTATGCAGTGCAAATGGACCAGTCTCAGAAGGGCTCAACGAAGCTTAGAGTGCTTTTCTTGAAATATTTTACCTAAATAATACAATAAATGTCTCCACGTTTACATTCAAATAAATGATTAGAGGAGCCCTTTTGCTGCGGGTGGTCTGAGATTCTCTGATACGCCATAGAATTCAATCACAACAAATAAAATTTCGTTCATTTTGTACACATTTAAAAGACTATCAGGCAATTTACTGGTTTAGAAACACTGCCTGAGTAGAAAGTTAATGCGCAGAAATATTGATTTATTCATTTAGTAACCGTACTAATAAAAAAATCTACTGCAAATTTTGAAATGTTGGATTTTTGGTTGCGCAAATTGTTAATCAAGCTGATTTGATCGTGTACGGTCCGCTTTAATTCTGTTGTTGTCTGGCCATCGCTCTCCCGCTTTCATTCTCTCTCATTTCCACCCATTCACTTTATTATTATCAATATTACGCATGTCTACGTCGCACTGCGACCCAGCCAAAATAGTTGTAAACAACTATTGCGCAGAATCGAAATTTGTAGTATTCGATAATAACGACGTTGGCGGCCAGTGTTACCACCACCATCAATTTCAAATACTACCACCATTATTACCACCATTTCAAACAATTGAAAAACTAAAACAATGCAACTTGAAATAATCTACCACTTGATTATTACCGTTACTTTTTTTTTATAACATGAGGGTAGTATTTCGACTATCATCTATCCTTTTTTGTTACATTACTATTTATGGATGTATTTGTTAATAACGCCAACTTGGATATTGTTGTAAAATTATAGAATAAGAATATTCGATTGATTTTTCCTACACATGATTGTCACAGTGGACGGAAGAGGAACAAGCGGAAAAGTAGCAAACAATGTGGAGGCGGTGGAACGGTGAGAGGAGGCTAATACAAAAAAAAGAAAAAGAAAACAACCGACGAGGATAGTGAATGAGACATGTATAGTAGTGGAAATGTAGAGAAACGTATACTATTGCACAATGTTATGACGGCGTTGGTTTGTAGACACGGAGGTGGAGACGGTGGTCGGAGGGAAAGAGAATAACGACGGCGGCGACGACGACGACGTCGGTGGGCATTGAGTGAGCAGTTGGTAAATTTTGAAGGTCGTAGGGGATGGGGGCAAGAGCAACGCCCTTCACAGGTCATTCATACCGCGCGCGCAATGGTATGGACAGCTTCAGGATGCCGTCAAGCATGACAGCTTTACGTATTCCTACTATATAAACACACTCTATATACCTACTATTAATATTATTGTTATTATTATTATTACAAACAAATATGTATGTATTATGTATATGTACAAGACGATAAAAAGACGGCTACGTCAGCATGAAATTGTGCAGTTAAATGGAAACGTAAGGGTTAATGATTTGAAAATAAGTCTACACATGCTGAATTTTATATCAACCCCTACTATAACCCTACTACGTACTATTGCTATTACTATTACTACAATTGAATAACGTTAGAAGCTATTAATGAACGACTAATAAGGGACACACTGTACAATATTTGGTAATTTTCCTAGTATTTCCGCTCCCCCCCCGCAAATAAGAAAACCAGGAAAATTTTTGTATTTGTCATTAAATACTACGCTTTTCATTCTATTATCACTAGAACAAACCAAAAATGTCAATATATTTACAAGATAATGAACCATTTTTTTTCCTGTCAACTGATAAAAGAATTTTATCAATGATAGGTTTTTTTTGAATGGGATTTTTTCCATTCTATTATTATTATTATTACTATGGTAGATAGATTATAGTTTATCAGTAGTACGCGTCTAGAAACACTATCGATTTTGTGTATTAATAAATAATTTAGATTTTTTACGCCCCTTCACCTGACGTGACTTGTCTATCAAAACTACACTGCAATCGACAGTGGCGTAACGGAAAATCTCAAGACCCTCGTAAGGAAAGGGCCCCTTTACTCATTAATAGAATGACTTAACAAGAGCTTGAAGGTAGAGATATTTAAACTTTGTTGAGCCCCTTTAACACTCGACTTCCTGTGACGCTAGGCTCCTTTGCATTGCGTGAGTTGCGCCACTGGCAATCGAAGAGTTTAGCCTTATTTATTGAAAATCCACCCTCCAGCAAAAGTATGTATATTACTTGGCAACGGTGGTGGGAATTTATTTAAGATTGCCGCGCGACTATCGTCAGCGTACGCCATAGACATACGTGATTTTCGATTATTACTATAATCGTAATTTGTATAATTTGTATTTCACCAAGTATTTGAACGCACCAACTCGCTGCGCTTATAAAAATCCAGCAAGAGAGGAGTAAAAATCAACTACAATAGACCACTTGTTTATTGTTTGTGACATCGCTCACTCACTTTATAAACTACGTTGAATGATTGTAGTGCTATAATCACAACAAATAAACGTATAATTCCATTGACAGGTCGATGGAGATCGAGCGCGACTAGACAGCGGTTATATTAAATTTAGTTCAGAGCAGTCACGAGATGGGCACGCTGGAGCGTGCAAATCTCGCTGCTAATACATAAATATTACTTAATAACTTACCTAGAGCTTGAAGGCAGTGTTATATTTAAAGACTTTTTGGTTGTTTATGGGAAAAGTACAATTTTAACAGTTTTTTCTTGAATTTAGGGAAATTTAGAGAATACTTAGAAAAAAATAAATTTTGAAAGCTAAGCTTTACTTCGTTAATAATTTATTTTAAAATATGAAAGTTTTGTAAGCATAAACGCCTCTACGTTTAGCAAAATGAATCTCGCCCAGACTCGTGCAGTCTTTTCGACAGGATCGAAAAGACTGCACGAGTCTGGGCGAGATTCTTTCGCGACGAGACCTCGTACGTAATCTCCCAACGGACGTCGAGAAACACAATCTCATCCAGACTCGTGCTGTCTTTTCAATCCTATCGGAAAGCCTATTTTTGCACACTTGTATCGAAAATAGCAATTTTAACTTCCTCCACCTACCGGAAAATTGATTTTTAGGCAAATAAATATCTAGGAAATTTTAGGGATTTTTTTGTTAAAAGTCTAGAGAGAAATACTCTATTCGACTTATCTTGAAATTAAATCATTCATTAAGAGAGTTTTATTACATTATTGAGCTAAAATATTCCAAGACAAGAGATTTAAACTTTGTTGAGCCCTTTCTGATACTGCCTCTCCCCCTGCACTGTTTTTAAGGCAGACAACAAAATTGGTATATCTGTGGAGTTTTCATGGTAATTTTAGATGTGAATTTCTCCAATTCCCCAACGACAGCCAAATTTATATGAAATGTCTCATCAAAACAACATCATCTATATTTAGTTATTTTGTTTTCGATATTCAGATGTGGTCGTGATTTTTTCTCATTTGAGATACTCAGGGACGCATCTAGAGTTGGATGGCCCTTCGGCAGCAGTTAGGACTTGGGGGCTCCCCGCAGTGGCGGACTGGGCAAACGGCCATTTGCCTAACAACAGGCCCCGAAAAGTTCAGAATCTGAACTTTAAATCCAAAACCTTCTTCAAAAAGTGACTACATAAAAACTGGAGATCTAACGCTGGATAAGTTGCATTTTAAATACACTCTGTCTATTTCGACTTGACTGACAGATGAAATATTTAAGCTAAAATTAAAATTTTGCGTAAAAGTAAAAAATGAAGCTTAATAATTTCTAAAGCGTCATTTCTTAGCAATTATGAGAACTTTAAAAATTGATGATCTTGGAGAAAATACCTCAAAAATCGACTACAATTAAATAACTCTGTTGCTTTTCGCAGAATTGACAGTAAGCACGATAATGTTTCAGAATCTGGATTTTAAATCGAAAACTCTCTTCAAAAAGCCATTAAAAATGGCCAAAATTGTAGAACCATGAACACTACTCTGGAAAAGTTGCATTTTAAATACACTCTGTCTATTTCAACTTGACTTACAGATGAAATATTTAAGCTAAGAACCCGCTTCTCGTCCGTAACTTGATTTGAAATGTTATTTTTTTTTAATTCACATTTAAATTATGGCTTGCGATCTTTTTACTAAGGTTCTTTTTGTAGCTATTTTTTTTTGATCTTAAGTAAAAGCCATTTAACACTATTTTTGGGTGGTCTTTCTGACTAATCACATCAAGAACATTTATAAAATAATTACAAAAATCAACAATTATTTTTGCAATAAATTTCGATAAAAATAGAAAATATTTTCAAGAAATAATTCTGTAGCAAGTCTAGACGACGTTGATTAGTTCTATTATTATCAGTATAAGGCGTGGAGAATTCCTTGTGTACCTAGTTTAAATTTAAATTTGTCTCTTTACGTACACTATGTACACATACAACATATATCTTTAATTTCAAAATTTATCGCAGTATGTGTCATCTCTATCAAGGTGTTTTCGCATGTTTGTTTCGTATTTTTTTTTGTCTTGTCTCCAAAACAAGAGCACTGGCGTGTGTCAATGTTATTGTATTTATTGTTTGAATTACATTTAATTGGAGAATGGAAAAACTATTAAAAATGACGTAAATTGTTTACATTTTTCTCTATTTTCCTCTCTTTCACACACACACACACACACACACACACACACACACACACACACACACACACACACACACACACACACACACACACACACACACACACACACACACACACACACACACACACACACACACACACACACACACACACACACACACACACACACACACACACACACACACACACACACACACACACACACACACACACACACACACACACACACACACACACACACACACACACACACACACACACACACACACACACACACACACACACACACACACACACACACACACACACACACACACACACACACACACACACACACACACACACACACACACACACACACACACACACACACACACACACACACACACACACACACACACACACACACACACACACACACACACACACACACACACACACACACACACACACACACACACACACACACACACACACACACACACACACACACACACACACACACACACACACACACACACACACACACACACACACACACACACACACACACACACACACACACACACACACACACACACACACACACACACACACACACACACACACACACACACACACACACACACACACACACACACACACACACACACACACACACACACACACACACACACACGCACGCGCACGCGCACACACACACACACACACACACACACACGCACACACACACACACGCGCACACACACACACACACACACACACACACACACACACACACACACACACACACACACACACACACACACACTTGTCCTCCTCCCTACATCCAAATGATATTGTTGAAATTGTGAAATCTTGTGAAAATTTCCAGACTTCAATTGAATGGGAGCAGGAAGAGATACATATACAGGGTGAGGCAAGAGGATGGCCACCTAAAAGTATAAGAAGTTTTAATTGACGAAACTTTATGAAATTTGATATGTGGCCGTTATAGCACTTGAACTACCTCTGGAAAATATTTTCGTTGTTCTAGCGACCCCCCTTATATGGGGTAGTGCACCCTACTCTCTTATTTTAAATGGAATGGTATATTTTTTATTACATTTTTAGTTTCTTTGATGAAATCGAAGGGGACTTTGATAATATGACCTATGGTTTAGCGCTGAAAGTTTTTCAGATATTTTGACTTTTCATGAAATTTTTAATTTTGCAGTGTTTAAATAAAAAATTCATAACATAGAAACTATTGCAGTTAAAAGATTGAAATTTACAATTCTAATAACACAAATAACGTACTTTCTATCAAAGTGTAGAGCATTTAATTATCTTTCAGCGTTTGGCTCAAATGAATTTTTCTTTCAGACAAATTTCAAACTATAATAACTTGCTTATTTTAAATGGAACCCCATATTTTTCTTTATATGGTTGGATAGAGAAAAAAATTCTGCATATAACTGTATTAACATTTCCTATACCTATCTTTGATAATTTTTCAGTTATTCAAAATTTTCGACTTCGTCCAATCACCTCCCTTGAAAGAAAATGTAATACGTCTAGTTGCCTTTGCCAAACTAATCCAACTACAATGAAATGCATAGAAGGCTTAGCAAAAAAACAAAATATCACAAATGACGTTAATATTGAATATTTTACCCGTATTTTTTACAACTTTAGGACATTCTACATACACAATAAGCAAATGCAATAAATATTAATTTAATTAATTATCAATTTCTTCCATTTTATTTCATTAAGATAGCCCAAATTTAATTAATTAATTTCATTTGAATTGTGACAATTGAATTGAAAATTGTTTTGCTAAGCCTTCTATGTTTTACATTTTATTTCAGGAAAGAAAATTAGACGAAACTGAAAATTGTGAATGACTGAAAAACCATCAAAGATAGGTATAGGGAATGCTAGTATAGTTCGATGTAGAATTTATTTCTCTATCTAGACATATAAAGAAAAATATGGTGTTCCATTTAAAATAAGCAAGATATTATAATTTGAAAATTGCCTGAAAGAAAAAAATATTTCAGCTAAACTCTGAAAGATAATTCAATTCTGTTTGAATTGGTTAAAAGTGCATCATTTTTACTACATAAATTCCAAATTTTAACACTTCAAATGCTATAGCTTAAAAAATATGAATTTTTCAACCACACACTGCAAATATTAAAATTGCACTAAAAGCTGAAATATCTGAAAAACTTTCAGCGCTAAACCATGGGTCATATTATCAAAGTCCCCTTCGATTTCATCAAAGAATCTAAAAATGTAATAAAAAATATACCATTCCATTTAAAATAAGAGAGTAGGGTGCACTACCCCATATAAGGGGGGTCGCTAGAACAACGAAAATATTTTCCAGAGGTAGTTCAAGTGCTATAACGGCCACATACCAAATTTCGTAGAGTTTCGTCAATTAGAACTTCTTATACTTTTAGGTGGCCATCCTCTTGGCTCACCCTGTATAGGGGGCGATTGTTTGTTCACTTATTTTAGACAAATTTAACTGTACATTATTTATCAATAAACGTCGCTATTTATTATTTTTAATTAGATGATGGAGTTAATGAAATTTTCAATTTATTTGCCAAATTACGTAAGTACATACACACATACATGGTATCGGTTCTAAATATGGTCAATTCTATGAAACTCCAAATAGATGAGTGATTCGAAAAATATTTCAAGGATTTGCAGGAGCACCCCTGAAGACTATTTTAGCAAAATTAGAACTCATTTGAAAGTTGGTTAAAACCGCTCGTGTTGGATAATATTACAATTTGCAAAAAGGAGCTAAATACCTAAATACCTAAGAGTGACTCAAAGACCCTCTTAGGGCTGGGGAGCTGACTTGGAATCAGCTAAGCTCCTCTCCGACTTCGGAGCCACAGTATATCCAAGTTGTAGCTCCAGCTCAGGAGTCAATGTTTGAAAAATGAGGCTTAACTCCGGCTCCGGCTCTAACTCCATTACAATAAATGTTTTTGTGACCATTACCGTCAAACATAAATATGCAGTCCAAAGATTTGAGTTGCTACAGCTTTGCAGTGTTGAAAGTTGGTTAAATAGTTTGGTTTGGACAATATTACAATTTTCAAAAAGGAGCTAAATACCTAAAACAATTAAGAGTGACTCAAAGACACTCTCAGGACTGGGGAGCTGACTTTGACAGCTAGTATATCCAAGCTGTAGCTCCAGCTTCGGAGTCATTGATTCCAAAATGAGGTTTTAACTCCGGCTCCGGCTCTAACTCCATTACAATAAACGTTTTTGTGACCATTAGCGTCAAACATAAATATTTAGTTTAAAGATTTGAGTTGACTACAGCTTTGCAGTATTAAAAGTTGGTTAAATCGCTTAATGGCTTGGTTTAGACAATATTACAATTTTCGAAAGGAGCTAAATACCTAAAACAATTAAGAGTGACTCAAAGACATTCTCAGGGCTGGGGAGCTGAGTTGGAATAAACTAAGCTCCGCTCCGACTTCGGAGCTACAGTATAGCCAAGCTGAAGCTCCACCTCAGGAGTCAATGTTTCCCAAATGAGGTTTTAACTCCGGCTCCGGCTCTAACTCCATTACAATAAACGTTTTTGTGACCATTACCGTCAAACATAAATATTTAATTCAAGGATTTGAGTTGACTAAAGTTTTGCAGTATTGAAAGTTGGTTAAATAGTTTGGTTTGGACAATATTACAATTTTCAAAAGGGAGCTAAATACCTAAGACAATTAAAAGTGACTCAAAGACACTCTCAGGGCTGGAGAACTGACTTGGAATCAGCTAAACTTCGCTCCATCTCCGGAGCCACAGTATATCCAAGCTGTGGCTTCAGCTCAGGAGTCAATGTTTCCAAAATGATATTTTAACGAATTTAGAACCTTGTAGTGCTTTACTGAGTCTTAGCGTTTTATACATAGTGGTACTCTTTATAACATATTATGAAAGAAAGTCAAATGATTAGGAGCCGGAGCTAGTATAAGTTTGCAGGCTCCCAGCTCCAGTTCCGGAGCCACTCAATTAATATTCAGAAGCCAGGACCAAGCTCTGATTCTTCCAAATTTGGCCCATTTAATGGTTTCGAGCTCCGACTCTGACTCCGGCTTCCTAGACCTGCTCTCAACATTGATTTTTTTCCATCTGTGCCAGAATGCATTGAAGAAGAAAAAACAAAAAAATCAATGCTGGGAGGATTGCTCAGTCACTCTAAGTCATTTTAAATGTGTAGCAAGTTTTTGAAAATTGTGACAGTTATAAAAATGAGCGATTTTTGACAAAATTTCAAATGAGGTGCTAATTTTGCTAATATGGTCTCCTGGTACCTTCTTTACAAATCCTTAAATTAATTTTTTGAACCGCTCGTCAATTAGTAGGAGTTGTATAGAATCGACCATATTTAAATCCAATACCCTGTATCTACACATAGAGATTGTGTTTTTGGTGGAGGCGGTGGAGAAATCGATTTTTCTATTCCAGTACACAGATTAGAACTGGAGGCGTTATTTCACCATATATTGTTTTATTGTTGATATTTTTCTTTTACACAATCAATTTTTGTATTGGTTCTTTTTTCTTTTCCATCTTCTTTTTCTATTTATGATTGTTGTTGATATAATAGATAGAAATAATAAGGAATTTCTGGAATATCTCATCAATTAAATAAGATGAAACGAACAAATAATCGATCCATATACAGGATGATTCACTATTGTCGAATGGATGGATGGGAATTCATGAAATTTTGGTGCCTATCTTTAAAACATATTTTCAGTGTTAAAACAACTTCTGTCATAGACCATAAAACATCTTAGTCCCTTATTTTATTGCATTTTTAGATTTTATTACTCTGATAATAATTATAATATGATTGAAAGCTTAACCCTTACGGTTTTTCTGATATTTGGACTTTTTTGTGCTGTTTTAAAATTTTGATATCTGTACTCTCTATAGAAAATATTTTTACTGTCATAACGACCCCTGCTATAGGTGATAAAATACCCCAGTCCCTTATTTTATTGCATTTCTAGATGAAATTTGAAAGGACTTTGATAATAAGACCGAAAGTTTAATCGTAACAGTTTTTCTGATATTTTAATAATATTATGCAAGATAGACAACCAGTTAAA
The DNA here is from genome assembly GCA_039776855.1 of Mylabris sibirica. Taxonomy (NCBI): domain Eukaryota; kingdom Metazoa; phylum Arthropoda; class Insecta; order Coleoptera; family Meloidae; genus Mylabris; species Mylabris sibirica. The sequence goes on from CM077842.1 coordinate 6,224,261, forward strand.
CATTTGATAGTGATTAAATTATACAGTAAAACCTATCTATTGTGACGACTGAATTATTTCAAATAGTAATCGAATTTATGAATATTTCAACAATAATTCTTTGGAGTACCTAATTATAGATGTTTTAGGTGTAATCTAAAACTATCGGATAATTTCGTATTGTATTTATTTAAAATAAAAATCAATTTATACAACAGAGATCTTTCAACTAAATTCCATCCTTGAACCAGCAAAAATATGTACAGATATAAGTAATTTTTAATCGATATTTTTTTTTTGAAGATTTTATAACACATTAGCAGTGGCGTAACGGAAAATCTCAGCCTCCGCAACAAAAGTGTCGCTCTATTCATGAGTATAATACTAATTTTTTCTTCATTTACTTAAAACTCATCTTAGCAAGACCATGGGCCAAGTGGAGCTAACGTTAAGCTTACAAATTTGCTTGGGGAGTCTGCCTATTCACAGGTTCACCTCCAAATCCGAGCTTAGATCGATTTAAGCCAAAAGCCATGCTAAAACGAGCTTAAGTAAGGGAAACAATCGAACATTAGTGACTTATAACATTATCGAAGTGAAATATTCCAAGAAAAGAGCTTTAGACTTTGTTGAGCCGCCTTTGAGTTGCTTAGCTTGCAGGGGTGTACGTTACGCCATTGCACATTAGATACAATTCTCAAAAGGTACAAGATAAGAGAATCAAACACGTATCTTCTGAGCCCAAACCTCAACCTAAATTTAAGAAAATATTGCACAAACACTGTAACTAAGTCAACAATCATAATAAATAAAACCTATATTTACAATCAATATAAACCTGATGGCATATCTGAAAGTTTCCCATTGATTTTGCACAAATTCTGCGCAAATTTTTCTGTTGTTGTTGTTGTTGTTGCTGTTGCTGTTGCTGTATAAAGGTCTTTTATTTGTCCCGAATACAGACCGGCGTTCGTATGTCCACGTTTAATCAGAAAACTATTGGTACGTTTCTCTTGATGGACACGCGGCAAATAATTATTGCTCACATTTTGGCAATTTGGTAAAAAGATCTTCGGCGATGGATTTAAACAATTCTTTGTCAAATTAATAGTATCAGTCACAACAATATCAACCATACAATCTAAACCACCATCGATACGGTCGAGACTCTTTGATTTCTTCATTTGCTCATTTTTATTATTTGTTTTGCTCAGATTTTTTGAATCATTCGTTGTTGATAATTGTGTGATTCTTGTAATTGATTTTCGTTGACAAAAACTCTCAGTTTTCTCACATTTGATCATATGCCGATGTGATTCGGAACGTTTGATCGATTGTGCCACCGGTTTCTCTACTCTTGGTAGTTGATATTTAGATGCGCTCAGTAGAGAATCTGAGCCTTCTTCTTCATCAACATCATCTCCACTGTCACTGTAAGTTGTACCATTTTCGAAAAAGAATTCTTTATTTGTTACATTATGGTACTCGTCATTCGGTATGAAGAGATGGATGAGGCTTTTAGTACGTCGTGGTGGTTGTGGATGTAGATTTGATGGTACAATTGCTATTTCATCTGTTGTAATATCCACTCTCAGATCGATTTTACTCACATTTTGTCTTTTCCTACTATCACTATTATTGTTAACATTAATATTATTATTATTTTGTTGTCTGTATGCTTCAGTTTCAGCATCATTGATAATATTCTTCAATTCTTCAATGACTTCATCAATTGTTGTCTCTTCTTCATCACCATTATTATCAGCATTTTCAATATTGTCTTGTTGCTTCGATAACGTTTGTTTTTGTAAATTGTACGCTTCATACATCTGTGATTGGTGTTGAAGATTTTCTGGTGAATAACTACGTTCCGAAGATGAAATGCCTTCATCCTCATGCGGTGACTCCGCTGAAACAATCAAAATTGCAAATGAGCATCAATTGATAGCGAAAAGCAAAAGATTAATACTGGGAGAGCCAAAGAAATGAAAAATGAAGCAGAAGTAGAGGAATAGTAGAAGTGTGGTACTAAATGAAAAAGATCCGGAGAAGAACGCAAAGAAGAATGGGAGTAGGGAGTGAAGCAAGTACTGATGAAATTACTCCACTGAAACAATCACAATTACAGATGAGCATCAATAGATGGTGCAAAGCAAAGAAATAATATTTGGGGAGCCAAAGAAATAAAAAATTAAGCAGAACGTAGAGAAGAAACATTAAGACGATAAGAAAGGGAATGGAGCAAGTTCTCATGAAATGACTCCACTGAAACGATCAGAATTGCAGATGAGCATCAATAGATGGTGCAAAGTAAAAAAATAAATTTGGGGAGCCAAAGAAATAAAAAATTAAGCAGAACGTAGAGAAGAAAGATTAAGACGATAAGAAAGGGAATGGGGCAAGTTCTCATGAAATGACTCCACTGAAACGATCAGAATTGCAGATGAGCATCAATAGATGGTGCAAAGTAAAAAAATAAATTTGGGGAGCCAAAGAAATAAAAAATTAAGCAGAACGTAGAGAAGAAACATTAAGACGATAAGAAAGGGAATGGAGCAAGTTCTCATGAAATGACTCCACTGAAACGATCAGAATTGCAGATGAGCATCAATAGATGGTGCAAAGTAAAAAAATAAATTTGGGGAGCCAAAGAAATAAAAAATTAAGCAGAACGTAGAGAAGAAAGATTAAGACGATAAGAAAGGGAATGGAGCAAGTTCTCATGCAACGACTCCACTGCATCATAGATAGTGCAAGCCAAAAAATGAATATTTCAGAAGCCAGAAGAAGAGAAATTGAGCAGAAGTAGAGAAATCGCAGAAATGTGGTACTAAAAGGAAAAAAATCCAAAGAATGAACACAAGAACGTGAAGAAGAAAGACCAAGAAGGTAAGAAAATGAGTAAGGCAATGAAGAAGCGTAGGAAAAAATTTAAAAATTAAAGATAATGAGGGTAAAAGATAAACTTACCTTTCTTTTTGATAGAACTGCTACACGTTGAATTTTTCCGTGATTTTTCCGACTTCAACGACATAACTTCCTCTTGTAACTCACTACAACGCTCCTTCAAGCATTGCTCTAATGATATTAATATACCTTTCTCTTCCACTAAGATTTGAACTTTTCGTTCTAATAATAAGATTTTATCACGTAAATTATCGTTAGCTTTTTCGCTATTATTGAGACGTAACATTAAATCTTCGATATCGATATGATTGTTTTCCCAACGATCCAATTCGACAAAGAGTTGATCTGTTGTTGTCACAGATCCAAGTTGTATACCCTGAAAAGAAGCTAGTTAAAAAAATTTCGATATATTGCTAGGAAAAAATATACCTTTTTAATTGTTTGTACATCTAATCCGGCTTGTTCCAATTCAGCTTGGATATATAAACGTTTCTGTTTTGTATCAGATGTATCTAAGAATGCATTCAAAAAACGCATACCAGCTACCAATAATTCAGAATTATGATTATTATGACATGACATCAACATACCAACCAAAAAACGAAAACGTACTGGTTCACCAAAACGTAAACGTAATGTTGACATTGCCTCTGATATTGCTGAATGTCCATTTGTTGTATATTTACAAATTTTTGTTAATAATTCTAATGATAAGATACGTGTTTTTGTTACATTACTCATTATACATATAGCTAATGTAAATAGACCAGCTGATGATTGGATCAATTTTTGTATTGAATCATTATAACGTTGGCAACAATGTTGGAGACATTGTAGACAAGATAATTCATCAAGTAAAGCACGACGTTGTAGCGATGGTGGTAATTTACAATTTACATTTGTACTATTATTACTACTATTATTATTAGTTATGTTATTATTATTATTATTATTATTATTGCATTGACCGTTTGTTGTCTGAGTCAGTTGGATGGCTCGTAGAACATCCAAGAGCAGTGTAATACCATCAAGAGGATCGCCGACAAACTCCTGAACAAAGCTGTAATCAAAACAATAAATTTTCAGTACTCGCAAATTTCGGCGTCAATTGCTCATCAGGCAAGAGGCATGAAAATGTAAGGATGTTAAGTAAGGAAAAAATGAAGAGCAACAATTTTGACTTAGCTAAGGAGCTCTTATTTTGGATATTTGGACTTCTCCCGGTGATAATCGATGATTATGAATGATTGAAGAGAGAGATTATTAACATAACACAAATTTATGCTAAAATGAGGAAGGAACTAATTGTGTAATCTGCAAGGGATTTTCAACAAAGCTAATGACGATTAGAAGAAGAGGAGGTACAAAAATGGATGGAAAAGATGAAGAACAATGAGAAGGTAAGGAAGAAACAAAAATAGCAAAATGAGGAGCAAAGATTATGGCTTCATTAGGCAACAATTGAAGCAAATCTTATTTTGACTCCTTAGACCTCCTCAAATAGCAATGCTTAATGATTTTCGACAACAGGCTTTAAGATTTGTGTTTTGGAGACGAGGAAGAGGAGTCAAGAAGGCCAAAAAGTAAACGGAAGGAAAGGTGGGGGAAAAGAAGGAAAAACAACAGGAGAGGTAAGGAAAAATAAAGAACAGTAAAAGAGAAGCAACACTTTTGTATTGCTAAGCATGAATCTATAGACATCCAATTTTGGCTTTTTCAACCCTTCCAATTAACAATGCTTGATGATAAGTAATCATAGAATAAAACACAAATACACGCTTAAATTTCGTTATATTTCCATGTAATGAGACAATATAGACAATACAGCAGAAAAATTTGACTAAAATTTTTCCATATGGTTTCTTTCTAGAAAGAGTAAATTTTAGCATGCTGCCTTTGGGCAACATTGTTGTTGTTGTTGTTGTTGTTTCGGTATATAAAGGGGCTGCTCACAAATATCTTCAACACACTCAATACAATCTGGATCATCATCATCGCATTCAACATAAACACCAGGTGGCATATAACTCATTTTGTTCACTGTATTACCATCCATTCTCAATTTTGGTGGTACATATTTTGGTTTATCAGCCCATGGTGTTTCAATACGGTCCAATTGTTGCCATGGTTGATACGATAATTTATGTATAGTTGAACCATCAACTATTCCCGAAGGTTTCTGGATTGAATTTACTGGATAGATTGGTTTCACAGAAGCTTTATTTAGATCAACTGGTAAATATGAGAGACGATTTATTGTATCACCACTCAATGGGCAATCGCTTGTAAATAGATTCTGTACTGGTATCACAGGTGATGGACGATCAGTAATTTTCGGTACATAATCATGTTTTTGTGTTGTTAGATCTTGCATAGGACCGTCACCTAATAGCCTATGTTGACATGGATATATTGGACATGGTGGTTTGATTTTATGCGGTAAATATGACATATTATGGGTGGTATTATTTGTTATTTTACCAGTACCAACACATAAATTAGGATTTGGACGTATCGGTTCTGGACGTTCAGTTATTGCTGGTAAATACGATTTTCTATAGATTGTATTATCTTCAAGTTTTGAACAAGGTGGGATATATTTGCGTTCAGGTGCATACGATTTTGGTCTTGCCGGTTGGATGTATTTACATCTCTTCTTTCTTTGCTCTTTTTGGCAAGGTTGGCAAGGTTGTGATGATTCCATTGTGTTTTTGGCACAGTCTTGAGGTGGAGTGACATCTTTTTGGGCACACGCTACACAATCTGCCATTATTTTTATTAAATTTCTAGTGAACGAATTTTGATAAACTTTTAAACAGCGTAGAGAAAATTAAACGCTTATCAATAATATTGAGTGACATTTATTTGAAGTATTTCAGATATACTGATTCACTATTATTTAAAATTTATAATATGACAAAAAAAAAAAAATTAATAATTCAACGTTGATTTACCACTTTAAGGTTTGGCGTAAAATTATTTATCCTGAGTCTTCAAATACTTCTTTGCTTACGTTTACAATTAAAGCGTATTTCGCACCTTTGTTGTTGTCAAAATCAAAATAACCTTGTAGTTCATCATTTAGCCAGATTCGCTTCACAATGAGGTGGGTAATAGTAGGTATTCAGCATTGATTGTACCGCTCTTATAAGGCAAGTTGTTGTAAAAAACAGTCGCAGAATTTTTTTTGCAGAAAATTCTAGATCCTCAAAACGGCGTCGTCCAGGTTTTTGTTCCTTCATAATTACCTCTTTTAACCCAACTATGCAATGATGCACCTTTCGCACAATGTTTGACGATGTGTTTTCTGATCTTCGACCAGTAGACGAAGAACTCCCTTTGCCGACAATTTTCGATAGCTTAAGTAACCCGATGTTAATTAGCCATAATTATAGAGTTGAGTACTTCAAGCGGTCCTATAAGTGAACTGAGTTGTTAGCCGACGCAAAATTTCACATATTCTACTCAACTCCATTCAGCTGGAGTATTGCAAAACTTTTGCTCCCTGCGATTCTTATCTAAGGCGGATTTGCTTGTCTTCGACTGTTTCTCAGCCGCTTGAGCATTTTTGATGCCAGTCGCGAGAAAAACTTAATGATAACACGTTGCTCAGACAAGACCCTACTGAGAGCCAAACAACTCTGGTGAGCATGATACAAAGGGTACGCTAAGTTTAAAGGAATGAAGGGTGAGCTCGAATAGAATGAAGTTAATTAATAGAGAGGAATGTTAATGACTCAGAATAAGCTTCCGTGCCAAGCTCAATAATTAGCCACTAGTATTGAAGTTATTACCCTCCTATATAGACCCTCCAACACATAATACCCTTCTCTCATTACTAACACTTCTTGCTGATTGTCAGCGGGAAAAGTAAGAGTTTGCATAAATTTGATCCACCCTCTTTTGACTTATTTTTTTTATCATTAAAAGTGAGGATTGGAGGGAAGTATTCGTGTAATATTTTTAATTTACCTGGGATAAGCCAATCGCAAATCGGATTTCAATTTTGTTAACAGTTCGGAAACGGTGCCAAATTGCCTTAATGTCATCTCACTTCCTATTGATAACAGCATCGGATTTGTATAATCACGAAACGAAGGCGCCCTCTGTTGTTGTTGTTGTTGTTGTTGTTGATGATGCGTTTGCGGGCATTCTTGTTGTTCGATTAAATCGATACCCGAACGTTGATGTTGTTGATATAGCGTTGTTGTACTACCACAACCACTACCATTTAATGATTTTCGGCCCCATTTCTTCAACGATAACACATAATCTTCTGGATTGTAAATTGGTGGTCTTTGTTTCTCCTATTGTAAATATAATAAAATAATTATTAGACAAATAAGAAACAATTCAAATTTAAATAATTTTCTTCTAATCATAAATTTATGAATAATTTATGAAGAGAACGTTTTTAATTTTTCTCATTTTCTTCATCTTTTCTCTAAACAAACAAACCAACAGTACAAACTAGAAGTAATTGTTATTAATAACAACAATTAACCACAGACATTAATCAAATTCTTTCGTATTGTTTCATAAAAGTAGATTTCACTTAAGTATATCCACAATTATTTGAAATGAAGGTAAAAAAATTAAATAAAAGTGAAAATTAATTATAACATGTAATAATAGTGGAAAAATTGAAAGTTTTAAACCTTTCTATAAGAGAATCGTGAAAATTTGGAAATGTCGGAAAAATAAATTGTACGTTATCCGTTTAATTAAAAGTTCCTCTACTGTTTCATACACGTTCCACTGCTTTATCCCTATCTATTTTATCTTATTAAGATTGTATTTTAATTAGCCATTATAGTACAGTTAAGTTTACTACTCTTTACGGTAGAAATGTGAATTTCCATAATACACGTACACTCAAGTGCACATAAAAGAGACCACTTTTTGTACAGTTGTGTAAAACCGGCTTTTGAAGGCGGCCATAACAATGTAGCAGAACTTTCAAAGGTCAGAATTTGGAAAGAAAGATACTCAATCAGAAGATGAGGGTGGCGTTACCTGAATAGAAAGATACTTCAAACAAATTTTGTATGGTTCAAGCTCATTCTAATATCTCCTACGTGCCTACTTTCTTACCCTAACGAGTGAAACAGCCTGACTTACACTAACCTCGTCCAAGAGTCGGTCTCTTTTATGTGCACCCGAGTGTACATATATAAATTTAATAATAATTACAGACGAATTTTACCTTATTTAGAGTGCCTTCCAATGGAAATTGTCCGAAGCGTAATGATTCTTCCGAATTGGGCGCCATACTGCTCGCCGATCCAAAAAGCTCACTGCAATACAAACATCAAATGTTCAATTTGAAAGTTTATACAGACTGTCTTGAATATTTGTTGTTGTTTTGGTTGAGATTTTTACCGAAAAGTAAAAGGTACAATTTCTTGGATTTCGTGGAAATAAAATTTTGGGGTTCATTGACTTTCTATTGAAAAAATAACACCATGCTATTATAAAATCAGTGGGTTTATTTCCCGAAAAAGAGCAAAACGCCTGTTTAGTGGAATTTCTTTAGTTTAAAATGATAATAAGAGGAAATTTTGGTGAATGTTGCCATATATCGCTTCAAAATTGTATATTTTTTCCTTTTTATAGCAAAATTTCCGCATGTATCTATGTCTATTTATAGAATCTCTAATTAACAACAATTTAAATTCTCAACTACCGTATAATAATTGTATAATATTAAAATCTAGTATTATTATTAGTAGAACTTAAAATGTATCTCATCATCAGTGATTTGAAACAATAAGGATTTGATAATAACTTACTTTGATAAAAGGATTCGATTCAATGAATATACCAGATGAGTCACGTAAAACGAAAAGTTCATATATGGCAAGTGACTCGAAAAATATTTCAAGAATTTATAAGGAGGGTAGCTAAAGATAATTTTAGCAAAATTACGACCTTGTAGCTAATTTAAAAGTTGATCAAAAACGCTCGTTTTGGACAAGGTAGCCATTTTCAGAAACGACCTACAATTAGAATGACTCGAGCAGGGCATCGAACCGGAACTGAACCGAAAACCGGAATTAACCAAAATTTTGGCCGAAGCGAAATATGGAGCTAAATCGAAAAAAAATATCGTTTCTTTTTCCGGTTCAGCATACCACTTAAAACGGTCACTTTTTCTTGTCAACTCCCCTTACCTTCCTGCCAAGAAACTCGATTCGGCTTGAGAAAATTAGCAATTTTCAAACATTACATTACTCGCTTGTTTTTTGAGATATTGCAAAAAGTAAAAGTGCGTTGAATAGAGCATTTTAAAGTGCATGTCTTAAAGCCTTCTATTTTGAAAAAATATAATAAATTTCTAAATAGCATAGAAAACTCTTGGGGCCTTCGTATATTTTCCTTCATAACTTGTTAAAATTCGGCCAATATTATCGATTTTCAATAATTATCAAGCAGATTCAGATAGAAAATTGAAAGAGCTTTCCAAATCTTCAAGAATTTTCTCGATAGGCTTGTTAGTTTTCTAATAACTGAAGAAAATTAAAAATAACAACATTGATACCTTGTATAATATCGTTTTTAGTTGTCTGTTGTAAGAGAAAAGAACAGGAAGCTCGCTTAAGATCCAATTTTGAAAATTAAGTGAGTTTCATGGAAAATTTGAGACCCCTTTTTCACCTATAATTTAAGGCTTCCAAATCAACTAATTTGCCTCTTGATTGATATGAAAATGTCGGAAATTTTATCTATTTCACGAGAATATTATTAAAATGGAAAATATTCTGATAATCTGTCGAGAGATTCATTTTTAAGTAGATCGGGTTCGTGTTGTTATTGTTATTGTGATTTAGTTCGTAGTGTACCAGATCGATCGATACAAATAATAATTGAACCGGAACGAAAACCGAAGTCTTCGAGTTCGAGTCATTTTTAGTCGTTTTGCATATTTTGATCGTTTTCGAAAATTGCGATCTTGTTCAAAACAAACGTTTTTTTGACCAACTTCCATATGAGCTACGAGGTTCTAATTTCGGTAAAATGATCCCTGAGGATCTTCCTACAAATTCTTGAAATATTTTTGAAATCGCTCGTTAAATAATGGAAGTTGATATAAGAACTTTTAGTCTTACGTGACTCACCCGGTATTTACAAAAAAAAAGTTACTTAACAAGAACTTCTAATAATAAAATAGTTGAAAATTCGCGTTATTATTATTTTTTTTTCTTCTAATTGATTTGGAATTTCAAACAATAATGGAAAAATATTAACAACAATAACATCAATATTACACAACAATAAACAACTGTAAATGAATCTAGTTGATTCATCTAATAAAATAAACGTATAATTACAGTTATTTGTTTTACTTCTATTAATAATTAATGTTAAAATTACTTGTGAGTTTCATTAATGTTAATTTATCACATTGATGGTATTGTCAATTATGCAGAAAGATAATGTGAAAGGGTTGCAGTAGCGTAACTTAATTTTGCCCCCCCCCCGCAAGATTTTAGTTTGGTCCCTTGTATATACTTATAGTTATACTTTTTCTTAAAATAAATAAAAGTTGGGCCCTTGAGCATTAATAGTGGCTCAACAAAGCTTTAAACTCTTGAAAAATTTTAGCTCAATTAAGTAATGAATGTTTCTTAATGAATGATTTACCTTCAAGGTCTAGGTAAGTCATTAAGTAATATACTGATGAGTAAAGGAACCCTCTTGCTCTACGCCACTGATGAAAACTAAATTTTCAGAGATTGGTCATTTCACCCAAGCGGGAGACTCGCAGAGTCACTTTGAGACAGAATTATCTATCTCACTCTTTACAATTCAATTATTTCTAAGAATTGAAAAGAGACAAGTATAAAACAACCATCGCGCAAGTTACTGCGCAACTTTATGTCAGGATCTCTCTCTTATACAAGATTTTAAATCTGGGAACACATAATTTGGCCGTTTCCACAAAATAATTAAGTGATTCAAACAATATCTCAAGAATTTGTAGGTTGTAGCAAAAGTAAGACCTCGTAGCTTATTGGCCAATCCGTCAAAAAATGCTCGTTTTGGACAATGCTGCATCTAAACGAGAATTACATGAAGACTCTCCCAACATTGTTTCTTTTTTTGTATTTCTCAATTGCATTCAAGGTGAAAAATGCGAACTTTTTCACTTGCTCCGATATACAATGAAAAAAAAAACAACCGAAAAAATCAATTTTGGAGGATTCTCGAGTCATTCTAAGCTACAGATGGATCAATTTAAGTCAGACCATGGATGCGCAGTAGATCTTGCCTAAGGTAGATGTGCAATAAATTTTTTTTGAATCGCTTCATTAGTTTACCAGAAATGTTCAAATTGTTTACTTCCAGACCTGACACTCTGTATGAAAAACATGTGGAAAAGTGACTGGGACAGTAACTTGCAGGTAAATGAAAGGTCACTCTCTTGGTAGATAAAGGCTAGTCTCTAAATATTTTACGAATACCACCTCAAGTAGAAATGATGATTTGGGACTCAAAAAACCTTCTGAAAAAGCATTAATTTGTTATATTTTCACAATTTAAAAGCAAAATTCGACCAAAATTGATAATTCATTAAAAAAAGTGCCCAAAAATTGTCTAAAAGTGCTTAAGGCCCGGTTTTTCATTTCTTACTTCAGCCCGCCTTAGCAAGTCTTCTTAAATTGAGCTAACGGTAACCATTTGATTACACTTTTGGGTGGGTCTCCACCCAAATGTCTTAAGCGAAGGTCTTGCTAAGTAGAACTTGAGTAGGGGAAGATAAACCGGCCCTACGTCTACTATTTTCGACAATTAATAACAAAATTAGTTGGAATTTGTCTAAGCCTTGAAGGCAAGACTTTTCCTCAACAAGACTCATCAAAAAATGATTTGGCAGGTCTAAAGCGTGAATTTGGGACTCAAAAACTTTCTGAAAAAGTAATAATTTGTCTCTCTTTCATAATTTAAAAGCAAATTTTGAACAAAATTGATAATTTATTAAAAAAAACCCCAAAATTTTCCTAAAAGTGTCTAAGGTTTAGTTTTTCTTCCCTTACTCAAGCTCGCCTTAGCAAGACCTTATCGCCATCCAAATGTCTTAAGCGAAGGTCTTGCTAAGTCGAACTTAAGTAATGGAAGATAAACCAGCCCTACGTCTACTATTTTTGGAATTTAATAACAAATTTTTTGGAATTTGTCTTAGCGTTGAACGCAAAAATTTTCCTCAACAACACTCACATCAAAAAATGATTTGGCAAGTCTAAAGCGTGATTTTAAATTGCGCATACTGCTAGAAACTTGACTACATAACCGTTAAAATATTCCAAAATTTCAAAACTGTCACAAATATTCGGATTTCCGTATTCGTGATCCAATCTTTTTCATAATAACATTCAAGTCTAACCTTGTTAGTCTAACTTATAAAACGTTTAATTACTTCCTCTTTTCACTATAAAAAATTAAAGAAAAAAAAATTTATATATATCACACACATGTTACATTTTAGACATAAAGAGAAAAAATAACAGAATTGTAGAAATTTAATGACTTGGAATTTGTAATTAATGGAATTGTTAGAGAATTCAATTAAAAATGAAGGGATTTAATCGCATTTAAATAAAGAAATCAATGGAAATTCTAATAAAACTTCAAGTTTATCTTGTTTGAGAAAAAGTAAAATTATTTTTTAGATAAAACTATGTAGGTGAGTTAAGTGTGTTGAAAAAATTGAAAAATTAAAAGAAAGTATTGAAATCTTTATTAATTCTTATTATCTTCATTATTTCCGATCCAGTTCACCAGATGATCAGTGTGAAAATATCATCAGTTTTCCCTCATCTATATTTTCGATTTTCATTAAACATTTTTATTATTTTTAATTCTAATTTAATTTGATTATTATGCATAACGTCCTCAATATGACTATCACTCGATTAATAACATCCGTTAGCTTATCATTATTATTACTATTATTATTATTATTATTGGTTGATATGTACATCAAAAATATGTTGAGTAGAGAGAATTAAATTGAATGCACCAATAATCTCCATCAGGTCACTTGGTCATTGTTTCAACTAATAGCAAACGGTAACTATTCTTAAATACGTAGATTTCGCATCTTTGCACCCTTGATATGTTACGCTACTGTTTAATTAGAAACTACAATGATTATTTCATTGTTCTATCGTGTTTTTTTTTCGGCAAAAATTCGATACATGTGTGTTAGAAACGGTGATCTTTGTGTGTCGGTGCCTTCTTGCCAAGAAGTCGATGGCCATTTGAAATGTCTGTTGTTGATAGAGAATACAGATGGGGAGAGTAAAAGAGGAAATCGTCCGCTAACCAGATGACGGTAGTAAAGATTTGGATTACCGTTCACTACTCGTACAATTGTGAATATTTCTAGAAATCAAACTGTACATTTTCGATATCATAATAATTAACGTAATTCTATGGTATTTTTGAATTTCGCGCCGATTTCACACGCAGATTCATCATTCAGTGTAGGTCAATTCATATTCGTTTTTCACGTTTTATTAATTTGCGTAATTTCATCGTGTTCTTGATGTTATTTAGAACAGATACAGTTATAGTGAGATTCTCTAAAACTGGTTATTCTATAGTTTTATTTATTGTTTAGAATATTTGACAAAGTATTTTGTGGTTAATTATAGTTGTTAAAGCCTCTTTACATTGTCCGAGTTTTGTATCCGATTTTACATCCGAATTCGTCTCGAATCCTAGATATTTTCATCTTGAGTACGCAAGCGCTAACAGACAACAGACAAGCTAATACTAAACCAACGATTGTTAACTTACAATGATTGCTCACTGCCTATACGTTCCATATGAGCCAAATATTTGACGTCATTGGTGGATAGTTAGCATACCTACATATACATAATAGAGACAGGCATAGCTACCTGTCTCTATCGATGTCTATCCGTATCTGTATGTACGCGAATTACGTCACTGGTGGACCGCAAGAGTGGGGATGCCGAAAAAATGTGGTTCGTGAGCAATCCTTGTAAGCATCCATAATCGTTGATACTAAACGACATTACGACACCAAACAACAAACCAACATGCCACCGTCATACTTTCAACTTGCGTACAACCCTAAATTCTTAAAACAGTATATTGCGCATGACCCTTTTTGGCAAATCGGATGAAATTAGAAACCGTTCCATTCTGAAAAAATCGGATGAAATATCTTGGATATAACAGCTTGGATAAGAAATCGAATGGTGTAAACACACACTCAAATTTCTTGTTTGATTTGCTCGGAATAAAAAATCGGATGTAAAATCGGATAATGTAAAGGGGCTTTTATAATTGAAGAGTGTTTATTTTTTTTCTCGAAAATAAGTCATGCTTATATGCGTAAATAATTACAGCAATTTTACTTTCTTTATAAAATTACAAGTTTCGGTCTCTACCATTCAAGCCTTTCTTAACTACCAATAAACGCAGTGGCGTAACTAGTCACCCGCGCGAGCCCGCAATGCGGAGGGGGCCAGAACCTCCAAGGGCCCAACTTCTATTTATTTTAGGAAAAAGTATAACTATAAGTATATACAAGAGCCCACACTAAAATCTTGCGGGGGAGGGGGGGGGCAAAATTTCAAGTTACGCTACTGAATAAACGAATAATTCTAGGGGCACTTGTAAGTGTCACAAAATCCCGTTTTGTTCTTAGGTGAATCTTCATAATTTATGCCTGAATTTCCCGAATTACCTTTAAAGCAATCAGTATTTTTGTGGAATTCTGTAAATTTCCTTCTTGTTTCTTCATTTGGCTTTCTCTACTTCATTATTATTTTCACTGTTCTTTTTGCTCATGTATTTTTTGCAACCATCCAAACTCATTTTTCCAGATTTAAAGAGATGTGCTTTAAGATATTTGTGAAGACGGAATATTTTGCAAGTAAAAGAAGCAAAATCTCCAGATACCTTGATTATAACATCCCTTCTTGATATTTTTATGGAAGCTAACCCACTAAAGTACCTCCTTGTTGTTTCTTCATTTTGCCGTCTTTGCTTCATTATTGTTTCTACTGTGATTTTTCATTATCAGTTTTTGCATTCAACTAATTTTTAGGTAATTTCTGCCTTTTTATTGGCTATTTTTTACACTGGAACAAAAATAAGCAAGTTTCGTATTGCTCCTTTTTTATCTAATTCAAACGCTTATTCAGACTTATAGAGATGTGCATTAAGATATTCGTGAAGTGGAGCAATTCTGCAAATAAAAAAACTTCTTTTTGTCGCTTTTTCATTGGCATTTTGTTGCTTCATTATTTCCACTGTTCTTTTTTTTCATCAGTTTACACATTAAATGCACCAATTTATACTCAGTCTTGAAGTAGCTATTATCTCAAAAAATAATTCAAGTGCATTTTTTTAGGCTTACAGATATCTGCATTAAGATATTCTTAAAGACGGAATATTTACCAACTTGAAGAAGTAAAATCACTAGGTAGACTCTAAAATTCTTATCACAATCTTTACTACTTTTGTAGCTTCTTTTTGTTGTGTCTTCATTTTGCTGTCGCTGCTTCAGTATTGTTTCCAATTTAATTTTTCATCATTAGTTTTTGCATTGAATGAGACAACTTATTTTAAAGTAAATCCTGCGCTTTTTGTGGCTGTTTTTCACACTGGAGTCTGGAACAACAGTTGCTTTTTTTATCTAATCCAAAGGTTTATTTAAGCTTACAGAGATGTGCATTAAGATATTACTGAAGAAGAGATTGCTAGTAAAACAACCGAAATCTTCTATAAAATCTTATCTACTGAAGCTTTTTTTTTATTAGGGTCTTACTGCTTCATTATTATTTTCACTGTTCTTCTTGTTCATCATTTATCGTATTAAATGCACCATTTTATCTTGTAAGCCTTGTCCAAGCCTCTTCTTGTCTCAGAATTGTATTCAAACGCATTTTTCCAGGCTTACGGAGACGTATATTAGGAAATTCATGAAGACAAGATATTTTGCAAACTATAAAAGCAAAATGGTGATTTTGCTGCTTTAGTCAGATAATCCATTAAAACTCCTTGTTGTTTCTTCATTTTGCTTTACTATTGTTTCCACGGAGATTTCTCAGCATCAGTTTTCGCATTCAATGAGCCAACAATTTTTTTAAGTAGACCCTTCATTCTTGGCTATTTTTTACATTGGAACAAAATTAAGCAAGTAACCAGTTGCTCCTTTCAAGTTTACAGAGATGCACTCTAATATGTTTACGCACATGAGAAATTCTACAAGTAAAACACATGCGAAATCACCTGTGAAATCTTATCCACTAAAGCTCCTTCTTGTTGTTTCTTCATTACGTTTTGATTGCTTCATTATTACTTTTACTATTTATTTTGCTCCTCAGATTTTGTATTAAATGCACCAATTTCTTTTGTAAGCCTTACATTGTCATAACAGCTACCTAGTTGTCCCAAAAACTTCTTCAAATGCATTTTTTTCAGCCTTATGGAGATGTGCATTTAGATACTTATTCTTAAAGACAAATTAAAAAAGAAAAATCACCAGGTAGCCTCTGAAATTCTTATCATAAATTTTTGCTACTTTTGTGGAATCTAATTTTACTGTATTTGCTTCATTATTCTTTTTGCTGTGATTTTTAATCATTACTTTTCCCATTCAATGAGCCAATTTCAATTTTTCACACTGGAACAAGAATTAGCAAGTATCCAGTTGCGCCTTTCTCATCTAATCCAAAGGCATATTCAATTTTACAGAGATGTGCAATAAATTAAGTATTCGTGAAGATGAGAAACTCTGGAAGTGAGACAAGGGAAATCTTCTGTGGAATCTTATCTATTAAAGCTCCTTATTTTTGTTGCTTCATTTCACTGTTTTTTTTTGTTCATCAATTTTTGCATTAAATGTACCAATCTTTAAAAAGGCTCATAGATTGTAATTAGGGCAAATGTCAAAAAAGCCCAAGACTGCACACTTGTGTTTTCTTTATTTGGCTTTTACTGTTTCAGTATTATTTTCACTGTTCTTTTTGCTCCTCAGTTTTCGTATTAAAGGAGCCAATAGGCAGGCTTTGCAGTGGCCTAGCAGGTGCATAGAAGCTCATAGCAAATGCCAAAAAAGCGCAAAACACCTGCGATTATCAGAATTTACAGTGGTTGAAAAATATATAGTACTAAAGAGCATGTTTAGCAAAAAGTAAGAATAAAAGCGTAATAAAATTCAACGGAAACTTGAGTTATACTTTTCCCATTCAATGAGCCAATTTCTTTTTAAGTAAATCTTGCGCTTTTGTTGGCTATTTTACACACTGGAACAAGAATTAGCAAGTATCCAGTTGCTCCTTTCTCATCTAATCCAAAGGCATATTCAATTTTACAGAGATGGGCAATAAAATAGGTATTCGTGAAGATGAGAAATTCTGGAAGTAAGACAAGGAAAATCTTCTGTGAAATCTTATCCTTATTTTTGTTGCTTCATTTCACTGTTCTTTTTGTTCATCAATTTTTGCATTAAATGTACCAATCTTTAAAAAGGCTCATAGATTGTAATTAGGGCAAATGCCAAAAAAGCTCAAGTTTGCACACTTGTGTTTTCTTTATTTGGCTTCTACTGTTTCAGTATTATTTTCACTGTTCTTTTTGCTCCTCAGTTTTCGTATTAAAGGAGCCAATAGGCAAGCTTTGCAGTGGCCTAGCAGGTGCATAGAGGCTCATAGCAAATGCCAAAAAAGCGCAAAACACCTGCGATTATCAGAATTTACAGTGGCTGAAAAATATATAGTACTAAAGAGCATGTTTAGCAAAAAGTAAGAATAAAAGCGTAATAAAATTCAACGGAAACTTGAGTTATATTTTTCCCATTCAATGAGCCAATTTCTTTTTAAGTAAATCTTGCGCTTTTGTTGGCTATTTTACACACTGGAACAAGAATTAGTAAGTATCCAGTTGCTCCTTTCTCATCTAATCCAAAGGCATATTCAATTTTACAGAGATGTGCAATAAAATAGGTATTCGTGAAGATGAGAAATTCTGGAAGTAAGACAAGGAAAATCTTCTGTGAAATCTTATCCTTATTTTTGTTGCTTCATTTCACTGTTCTTTTTGTTCATCAATTTTTGCATTAAATGTACCAATCTTTAAAAAGGCTCATAGATTGTAATTAGGGCAAATGCCAAAAAAGCTCAAGACTGCACACTTGTGTTTTCTTTATTTGGCTTTTACTGTTTCAGTATTATTTTCACTGTTCTTTTTGCTCCTCAGTTTTCGTATTAAAGGAGCCAATAGGCAAGCTTTGCAGTGGCCTAGCAGGTGCATAGAGGCTCATAGCAAATGCCAAAAAAGCGCAAAACACCTGCGATTATCAGAATTTACAGTGGCTGAAAAATATATAGTACTAAAGAGCATGTTTAGCAAAAAGTAAGAATAAAAGCGTAATAAAATTCAACGGAAACTTGAGTTATACTTTTCCCATTCAATGAGCCAATTTCTTTTTAAGTAAATTTTGCGCTTTTGTTGGCTATTTTACACACTGGAACAAGAATTAGCAAGTATCCAGTTGCTCCTTTCTCATCTAATCCAAAGGCATATTCAATTTTACAGAGATGTGCAATAAAATAGGTATTCGTGAAGATGAGAAATTCTGGAAGTAAGACAAGGGAAATCTTCTGTGAAATCTTATCCTTATTTTTGTTGCTTCATTTCACTGTTCTTTTTGTTCATCAATTTTTGCATTAAATGTACCAATCTTTAAAAAGGCTCATAGATTGTAATTAGGGCAAATGCCAAAAAAGCTCAAGTTTGCACACTTGTGTTTTCTTTATTTGGCTTTTACTGTTTCAGTATTATTTTCACTGTTCTTTTTGCTCCTCAGTTTTCGTATTAAAGGAGCCAATAGGCAAGCTTTGCAGTGGCCTAGCAGGTGCATAGAGGCTCATAACAAATGCCAAAAAAAGCCCAAAACACCTGCGATTATCATAATTTACAGTGCCTGAAAAATATACGAAAGAGCATGCTTAGCATGGAGTAAGAAAAAGCATAATAAAATTCAACGGAAACTTGAGTTATAATCGTCAAGAAGGAGGAGATAAGAATGTTGATAACACATCTAATATTAATGGCCAACACGTGCCAGACAAATAAGATTATCGTTAATTTTTCTTTCCTTGTATTTTCTTATCCATTGTGATAAACTTTTCTCGAGAAAAAAATTCGACATGCACTATTGTTTATTGTAATTTGAAAAAAAAAAAAATAATGAACAACTTTGTAGGTGTGTACATTCTATAAATTTTCCCACCGATTTTGCACGGAAGTTGTCGGTAATTAACAACAATCGAAAGCAATTTGAATCTATTTTAAGGTGATGTTTACCGTTACCAACATCTTAACATATTCAAACACATTTACATTGTAAGAGAACAAGTCTTTCGAGTATCATTCAAAAATTTAATTACATAATAATATTGTAGTAAAAAAAAACAACCATCACGAAAATTACACAGTTTTCATCCATTGTAAAATTTATGATTTCTATTTACTTTGGAATCTACATAATGTGTATTTAAAAGAGGAGGGCCGAAGAAAAAAAATCTGGTTTTTCCATCTTGATATTTTCGTTTATCTAGTAATTATTTTGTCTACTTTAAACCTTCTGGCTAATTAACATAAAATCGATATAAATTCCATTTTACAGGAAGTCTCCAACTATAAAGATAAGAGGCAATCTTAATGATAGTTGTGAAACTTATTTATTAATACAACAAATAAAAATCAGTTAAGATCAAAATAAAATCCAAATGATGATCATTTCGAATTTTTAGGACGTTATGCAAAAAAATAGCTTCATTAAGATATAGGAATTCCATATTTTCACTTGCTTATTATACTGGATATTTTCGATAAGATCTTCGATTTCTTTAAACCATTATCATTACACTTATCAATAGTGTAATTGTACTGTTTTTTCGACGTGTAGTAATCCACAGCGGATGTAGGTGTGTAACATTCAATATCAATTTAATTGATGTGCCGTTTAATATTCTAGTTAGTCAAACAAAACTGGTTACAAGCTCGAACAAAAAAAAGAACAAAAAAAAACACTAAAATTATTTACAAGTCTAACGTTTAAATAAAGTTGATTTGCTGTGTGTCTTTTTTGACAAAAACCGGATGTCTCACGCAGAGCTGACAATGAGCCTGTTAGTTTTTATGTAATAATAATGATAATAATAGTGAAGAAAAAAATAAAAGATTTCCTGTGTTTTTCCAACTCAACATAGTCTTCGAAAGAAGACGAAATGATTTAAAAATATAAATTATTGATAAAAAAGACGAATGAGCAAAATTAAAGAAATAAGCAAGAAAAGGTGAACGAAAGCAGAAAAGGAACCAGAAGAAGCATGAAATGTCTACTTAGAAAGCGAGCAGAAGGTAGTAGAGAGAGACGAAAACGAAAACAACTAATAGTAATCAAATTGAAGGTGATAACAAGGATTTCTGAGGCTCCCTAGAAATTTTGTCATATCTAAGATGTTGATTAGTTGCTTATCTCAGCGACTTTCAAACTATGGGTCGATGTAGTCGCGATCCAAAATTGGGTGGCGTTAAGCTTTTATTAAGTCGCAAGACCTTGAATTATATAATTCTAATTCCTGTTTTATAATGCTTCAAAATGACATTTTTAGAGGTCTTTTCAAAAATTTTTTTGTGAGGATGGATATTCCATTCCTTTTCTCATTTCCGCAAGTGCTTTGAGCAAAAGTTCGCCAGCAATCTCTCAAATATGGGTGTTACTTTCATTTATAGAAGATTATTTGGGTCGTATTTTCAAAAGTTTGAGAAACGCTGATCTATCTCCTTATTATTTCCTAAAACTTTATAAACTTAAGAAAGTGAGTTTGCATTAGAAATAAAAAAAATGACAAAAAAAGGAAAATTATAGAAAAATGAAAAGGCAATCAACAGTGGATTATCAAATTTGAGTCCTCTTTCTGAGCAACTAAAGAGCGAAATTTGGTCTAATCTGATAACACAGGGAAAAATGTCCCAAAACCTATTCCAAAAGACGTAAATACAGCTTGAAAATCAACTTAAAATGCTTAAATCTTCACACTTCTACAATTTAATTCCAAAATTCGATAAGAATTACCTACACTAAAGAATGTCTTACAACTTAGTCATAAAGTCAAAAATTCAGCTAAAAAATCAACTATATCCACATCTCTGGTTTTTGAAAATACAAGATCCACTAAAAAGTCGTTTCACAAGATCAAAGTGGCTTGAAATTTAGGCTTTAAGCCGAGAATCCCGCTCAAAAATTTCTCTGAGGTCCAGTTTTTGTTCCTCTTTTTGAGTAACTTAAGAGCCAAATTTGCTCTAATCTGACAACACAGGTAAAAATGTCCCAAAACCTATTCCAAAAGATGTAAATACAGCTCAAAAATCAATTAAAAATGCTTAAATCTTCTCACTTCTACAATTTAATTACAAAATTCGATAAGAATTACACGAAAGAATATCTTAAAACTTAGTTAGAAAGTCAAAAAATCAGCTCAAAAATCAACTTTAAGCATCCACATCTCTTGTTTTTGACAATACAAAATCGACTAAAAACTCGTTTCACAAGATCAAAGTGGCTTGAAATTTAGGCTTTAAGCCGAGAATCCCGCTCAAAAATTTCTACGAGGTCCAGTTTTGGTTTATTTCTAAACAAGCTTGGGTTAGCAAGATCTTGCTTTAAATCGAACTTACGGTAGCATTACGAGCTTATTTCAACAAAAAAACAGGTAACTTAGTATATAAACTTACTTTTCATAGTATTAGAGCAAAATGCTTTGAAAATATTGTTGATTCAATATGTAATTTCTTAAAAATTTCGCTTAAAATTTGAAGATTTAGCTCAAAAATCTGTTATAAATACTTAAATCGTTCCCTTTTTACACATTATTTTCAAGATTTGATAGTAACTTAAATTTGTCATAAAAATCTTAAAATTTAGCATGAAAATCTTCTCTTTACGGCGATTTAACAGTGAAATTCGCTAAAAGCTGATGATTTCGAACAAAAATATGGTAATGCTTCTATTTAGAAGTCAATAATTTAGCTCAAAAATCGATTAAATTCTTTATGTTGAATAGAATCGTCGTTTCTTATAGTTTTTTTTGGATTAATAATTTCGGAAAAATAAGCTACTTTGCATGCAATTTTGCGAAAAATGAAAAAAAAATAATGAAAATCTAATGTCACCCAGACGTATAATCAACTCTCGCTTATCTATTTATGTAAACTTGATTTTATTTTATCAACTATACAAAAACTTACGTCCGCCCAACCAACATCACTTTTTCAGCGTAATTATGATTTTTCCGGATTTTCGGGAAAAACAGTCAATTTTTCAAAAAGTTATTAGGATTTGGACATGTAGAATAGTATTTAGAATCGAATGAGATACTTATTATTTTAATATATCTTACTGTTTTTGAGATATCTTATTTTTTTATAGAGTTTCCTGATAATTGAGGACAGGCTAGCTTCCTTCGGGAATTATCCTTATTAAAGTTTTATTTAAGAGATACTTTTGCTGAATCATATCCAGTTCTTTTCTCAAAAACTGCCCTTTCGATTACTAGTAACTCTTCGTAAATTGCTTGTTTGATTAAGGCCAAATTTCAGTTATTTTTCTCAATTAAGTGACCCCCAAAAAGTACCTCTAAACTTGAGTTATTGTTACAGTTAATTTATGGGAACTTTGTGTGTTCTTAATGTACTTTTGATGAGCCATTGTCGTGTGACTATACCTCTCTTTTTTTGTGAATTCAACGACACCAACAACAAAATTGATGGAGAATAAAATGGAAAAAAAACCAATATGGATTAGTTGTCGGAAGAGACAACATGAATACAAAGTTGACTGTAAATTATACGATCATATCAGTTATATTCATGATAACGGTAATAATATGCCGATGATTCGACTATATCTTAGGATGTCAAATAATCAATATAGATATAATAAGAAGAAACGAAAAAAAAATAGGAAATCATTAATAAAATTCAAAATAATTTGAGTTTGTTTACATCGAACTATCACAAATGTGACCTTTAATCCGAAATTACAAAATTTAGTTTCGATTAATAATTTTGTTTACATCGAAAATTGAATGTTTTCCTGTATAAATACACTCAAAATTACCATAAAGTGTAAAAGAACCCACAAAAAATAATATTAACTATGAACCGTAAAAGTATCTACCATCCTGGTGATTGAACTACAAACACACTGTTTTTGCAAATAAGAAAATCATATTAAAAAAAAAAAAAACAATATACAACGCTATTCTTGCATTTGTCTGTGGTTATGTATTTATGCACGTATGACGTAAATTGATTCATACTTTACTACGCATTTGACAGTTGGCGTACTACGAAGCTAAATAATCTTATATACAGGGTGTATTTCGTAAATATGGACAATTCGAACGAAACTCCTAGTAGTTGTAGAGCGATTCGAATAATACTTTTAGGATTTTTTAGGGGAGTCCCTGGAAAACATTTTAGCAAATACAGAACCCCGTTTCTCATTGGAAAGTGGGTGAAAACAAATCTAACTTTAGAAAATGCAACGAGATTCACGAGTTATCTCAAGTCATTTTATGTGTACAGCTGAGTGGTGAAAATTTCAACATTGCCGGAAAAAAGTCGTTTTTTGACCAACTTGCAAAAGAGCTACGTGGTTCTAATTTTGTTAAGATGTTCCCTGGGGGGCCATCCTACAAATCCTCAAAGTATTATTAGAAGCGTCAGCAAACAATTACGAGTTTCGTTCGAATTGTCTATATTTACGAAAAACACCCTGTATTTTCACTATGTTTCTAGTCGCATTTGCCAGATATGTATATTGTAATACATAACGATTAAATTATTTATTTATGTTAAATAATAATAGTAATAATAGTAATGAGAAAAAAATGCTACAAGGATATGGTGTCTACGTGCCTGTTTAAATCTCCATGTTTCTATTTATTTGAAAATTTTTATTCAACTCTAATCTCGTTTAGGTCAAATTTTAATATATTTTTTTTTAATCATCTATTTTGATTGAATTCGTTTTTTTTTGTTATTAGTCAATTATCACTATCACAATAATAATTATGATCATTTTTAATTACTTTCATCTAAGCTAATGGGAAATTCACGAAAATTCTTTGAATTTTCTAGTTATCTTATCGTTAATTAATTAATCAACTAGGCAATAATTATTGTAATTATAATAATAAAAATTGCAATATTATTATTTCCGTATTTGTAGACTGATTAGATTTGAATTTGAAGAAATCATCGATAAGTGTTTGTGTTAATTAGAAATTAACAACCAAAACAAACCTCTGTTTTAATCTGTATTTATTGATAACGAAGTGTTAATTTAACAAATTGCCAATAAATAATAATTAATTACGATTCATATAAATTAAATAATTGATTGTTACTAATTTGTGTTTCTTATTTTTCGATTTGTTAGTGTTTAATGAACTCTAACAGCGTGAGAGAAACGTTCAGGTACAAAAAATTAAGCACCGATGTAATTAATCAACAAAATATTTGTTCAAGAGAATAAAAAAAGCGCTAATTTGCACAAAGTTATAGTTGTAAATAATATTCGGAAATCTTCCATAACTTTCGATAATTTTTTAAACGTTCAATACTATTGAGAATTTTACCATAAATTAAAGAAATTTTTTGGGGAAAGAAATAGTAAAATTCTATCAATACTAAGAAATACTTTCTATATAGATTAAAACAAATTCAGATAATTGCTAAATATTGAAATAAATCAACAAAACTTCTAGAATTTTGATTAGAATACGATGTGTTGAAAATATACTGTGCCGGCAACCAAAACTAGAAACACTACGTCAAGTGTAGAATATCATCAGACATGAAAGAAAGATACAAGAGAGAGAAAGCAAGAGAGTGTGTAACAGAAATCGCTGATGGTAAACAATATACTGCACCGGCAAAGAGGAATAGAAACATTACGCTTATGTCAAAATATTTTTCTTAATCCATACATATCAACTGCAGATAGTTGCTCAAAAACATACACTTACTTACTTATATTTACACGATTAACGTCTAACGAACAGTGTCAGAAGAACGTAAGTCGTAACTTGATTATCTATCATTGCAATTAAAATACGCTCTATAAAATAAATCGATTACATCTACAATTAAATGTTAAAAAATTGTGAACTAAAATATTAGCTTTTTTTTGGAAAGGTATCAATTGGAGACTTCAATAGTCGCTTATTATAAGTAAATTAATAGGCCATATGGAATAATTATACGATGCTGGCAATATTAACTAAAAACATTGCAGATAGATATTTATTGAAGACTTCAATAGCCTCTCAAAACAGATTCCAAATCATAGGATAGATTAATATCTAAAGAGCGGTAGAAGAGAAACGTAAGTCGTAGCTTGGTTGTCTATCATACCAATCAAAATACACTATAGAACTATAAATATTGAGAATATGATGAAATATTGGTTTTAATCCATATAGATAATAATTGGAAATTTAAATATTCGATTATAAGATAGATTAATATCTGATCAGCTATGGAAGAAGAACGTAAGTCGTAACTTAAAGTTGAGTCATTCCAATCAAGACAAACTGTAAAAAATCTACAGTATTGGTAATAGGAAGTAGAAAGATTGGGATCATATTGGCTTTGGAGATCTTAGTAGATTTGTATCTAATGAGCGTTGGTAGGTAAACGTAAGTCGTAGCTTGGTTGTCTACCATACCAATCAAAATACGCCATAAAACTGTAAATATGGAGAATATGATGAAATATTTATGTTACTCCATAGAAATTTCAACAGTCATTTATTGGATAGATTAATATCTAACCAGCTATGGAAGAAGAACGTAAGTCGTAACTTGAAGTTGAATCATTCCAATCAATTAAGACAAATTGTATAAAATAAATGTACTGTATTGGCAATTATCAGTAGATACATTGGAGACATATTAGAGTTTGTGATTTTAATAGATTTGAATCTAATGAGTGATGAAAGAAGAACGTAAGTCGTAATTTGAAAATATACTATATGAAATGAATAGTGTGTGCCGGCAAGTATAATTAAAATATTGCTTATGCTCTTTGATTAGTGAGCGGTGAAAGAAGAACGTAAGTCCTAACTTCAGTTGCTCAGTTTTACCAAATAGTAGATCAAGTCTACGACTTACGTTCCTATTTCGCTGCTTATTTTAGTATTATTTTAAATAGTTGTTGATTTTTTTCTTAAACAACATAAACTAGAGAAAGCTCAAAAATTCCATTAGATTTTTGTATAATTTTTTTCAGTTATAAAGTGTCATATTTCTAGTTTTTAAGCTCTAAATGACTCGATTCGAAGAGTCAAAGTTCACCAGGACCGCCTGAATAGAACTGTAATTCTAATACTTAAATTTAATTTCAATTTTAACCGGTCAAAACGTTAGCATTTTTTTTAATTGTTATTTAATTATAGTGAAACTTTAATGATTCTATTTCACAAAACAAAATCATCAAATTTAATGATTGTTGGTTCGCAGAGATCAATGTTTACTAGTTTTAGTAGTAGTGGTAGTCATTAAATTAACATTAAAGTCAATAAAAATGAACCAATTTTAAACTTTCATCAAATCATTCAAAAGATAATTCGTTAGAACAGGAAGACAGGTGGAATTATGATTGAAATCTTATAATAATCAAGATATTTCTATACAATTGCCATGTTGATTTTTCTTTTAATTATAAAATAACGGCAAACGGACGATTCTATGAATTGCAGTAGAAAAAAAATCAAAATCAAATGGAAACCAAAACTAAACAATTCTACAAGGTGTAATTGGATTGCCTCTAAGCCTGCTTAGACCACGTATAAGGCCCGAAAAACTGAACTGATTTGAATACTATATTAAGGGTCCAGCCCGTAGTCAAGGGAGGGGGGATGGGAGCATTGCCACACTAGCTGTCATTGCTCACACATTTTGTAAAGGTGATTTTTTTAAACTTTTAACTGTGTTTAGAAAAAGAAATTGTACTGCCTCGTCCCCCCAAAATTTTCATTTGTCCCTCCTGGTACTTTAGCCTGGCTACGGCGCTGTAAGGGTCGCGTTTTCTAGAATAATGGGGTTGAAAGTTTTGTCAAGATTTTCAGAACCACTGGAAATGAGCAACGTTATTCATAGTTTACAGTAAAACGTGTTGTGTTTGTCTTAAAATAAGTAGGTCAGAAGGACTGTGTGACTGTGTAGTTTAATATCATGTAAATCCGAGATGTGTTCTGCTTTCTTATTAAGTCTCAGCAATAATATTATAGGTTAGTACTTAATAAGCAACCATCTTACTGAAAGGCAATTCAATTTCACCCTGTATAGTTATTCTATGGTAGAGAAAATATTTCAATTTTGATATGCCTGGATGGTTTAGTACAGCGTCAAGTCGCTCTCGGATCACTTTTGAGAAGAATTTTTGACTTTCCTTAAAGGTTTTGAGAAATTTTCTTATTTTTTACTAAATTTGGGTGTTAAATTATGAAAATAAGACGATTTAAACACTTCTGATTGCTCTACTTGCACGATTTTCGAGTTCTTTTACGTCGAATTTTAAGACGTTTTTGCTTCAAAACATTAGTACCGTTGGAATATTTTTTTGACAAGTTCTACAAGTCCTCATAAATGAGCAGACTCAAACTTTTTTAGCAAGCTTTAGAGCCGATTTTTTTGTATTTCTAAGCTTATACACGACACGTCGATTTGTATAATAAACAAGACGCGTTTTCGAGAAAAGTAGCCAAAATTTTCAGAACCACTAGAAACGAGCTACAATTATACAAAATTTATATTAAAACATGATGTGTTGATATTAAATAAGTGGGTCAGTAAGACTTGTATAGTTTAATAACATGGACATCCGAGATGTTTTAAATTGACACATTCTTATCAATTCTCAACAATAACATAAAGGTATGCTAGGTTAGTATTTATCCAGTGACTATCAAACAGTGGTTCAAAATTTGGCCAGTTTTAGCCACTACAAAGTATGTTTATTGTACTCTATTTAAATGCAATTCAGTTACACCCTGTATAAGTTTACTTTAATTAAAACAGTCTGTATTGTAGAGATAATTTAACGACCACACGCACACACGCACAGTTTTTCCATTTTCGATTAAAATGGTAGATAGTTCGAAGAATTAGGAATTCAATTTATTACCCATATGGAAACAACGTTTTTCCATCGACTAGAAAATTGTCTTAGAACCGAACTACATCAAATTTTCAATATTATTAACATTCTAACGGATTAAGAGAAGAAGAAGAAGAACATCCAAAATTAATGAATTTATTAATTAGTGGCACAATTTCAGTGTTTTGGAAAACTGGTTGAATCTTCAACAAATCAATTCAACATCATGTAATCGAATAGAGAGGAGATTTTAACGGTGGCCTAAGCGATGAGGCGCTTGCAATTAACCAAAAGAGTTATTCGGTAAAAGGTCGATAGATCAAAAAAATTACTAGTTAGTTTAATTAAAAGACAAACAAACAAACACAAGAGTAATAAAGTTTTATTACCGATTGTGGTAAATCAATGATGATCATGTCTCTGTCTCTAATTATTGCCATAAAGCTCTTAAACTAAGAAAAAGAAAAGGAATTTTCTCAATTATTATGATTAAAACTCGTATTTTTCACTATTGTTATTGTTATTTAAAGTTTTGTATAAAGTTTTATTTGTATTACAATAAAAGTGCTATGACCTCAACTTCCTATAGAAGTACATGGACGCTGAAGAATTCCCTCAAGTTGTACAGAAGTAGAATGGCATCCGATAATATTCAAGCCATTGACATTAGTTTTAAGACATGGGGAGAGAATAATCAACCCTCACAACCCTTAATAATTCTAATCTGAATAAACTATATACAAAAATTATTCAAATTTACCTTTTCACACTGTCATTCTTTATCATTTCTTCTCAACAAATAACTCGTCGATTTCTTCTATACTGATAACGATAGATGATGAGCCATTGTTGTTAATTAAGTCTATTTGTTCGATTAGAATTTCTTGATTAAAATTGATTCGAACACATAAATTAATTAGAAAAGGAAACAGAACGAACGCACAGTTGGAACGGCATCGAGTAACTGACGGACGCCGTTCTTGATCTTGCTTTAGTTGAAGAGATGATCGGCTACTGTTGTTTAGACTTTTAAATCTTACCAACACCCAACCGGTTGTTGTTTTTGTTGTTGATGTTATTATCGTCAATGCTGTTTTTATTATTATTATTATTATTATAACTTATTATCATCAAGAATAATGACGACAAATTGATAATTTCCCATTATAATGGAAGAGAAATCATGTTCTAGTTTTCCACCCCTTTTTCTCGGAGAATTTTCAAAAAAAAAAACAACAATAATTACGACAATTTATAACGATTAAATTATTTTAGATTTCACATCAAGTAGAGAGATTTCAATAGGCGGATAGGATAGAAACTCGAATTTTAATTTTCCCGGTTTAATTTTCCGTAAAATTGAAAGAAAATCAAACGGTGACATAATCGGAAAGAGCAACAGAAACCTTATAGATAATTGTCGTTAATTTTAGTAATTTTCTTCGAATTAAAGCGCGTAATTTGGAGACTTTAATAGGCGCGTAAGCTGCAAACAGTTGAAAATTATTTTCAAAATAATCGATTTTTAAACACACAACACTCTGAGTTTCTCTTATTGTCGACCAATTAATAGTGAAAGAAATACAATTTCAAATTATCCTCATTTGAAAGTTCTACAAAGAAAACGAATCGAAAAGAAATGCGTTTTCTTCTGCATTGAAGAAATTTCCACAATAGAAGAAAAGCAAAGAGAACACTAATTAGTAGATTTGTTCGTGTTTCTTTTTCAAGTTTGAATCATGGCTTATCGAAGATGAGTAATTAGAACTTTAAATAAATGTTTAGAAAATAATTGGAAATTTGTGTTACACACCTGATCAGTCAATTTTCCGATGAAATTTATGAGAATATTTGAACGAAAAAAAAAAATTAACAGTTCTTGGTGGTTATGCTTGATTACCAAATGAACCCAATACACACTTCTGGCCTAACAAGAAATCAAACTGAAACTGATAATATCCTGTAATATTCACAATTATAGCTATCTTAGTGGTTGAAACTACTTCTCTAACAGTAATTCATGTAACGAATAAATGTTTTTCAGATGCGAAATTTGTATTTTATAAAATTTTATCAGTTGTACTTCAGGAATGTAAAATGTACTTCAGAAAATAAAAATTACATAAATTTTATGGGAAAAGATATAATAACATATAACAATTCTTCGTGTCGATGCTTTAGCGATGCAAAATATGCAAGTAGGACGCTAACTGCAATGTTAAAAAAAAACTTAATTATTACTTATTATTATTATTATTATGTAGATATGTACCTATGTTGTACTATCAGTTGCACAAGAAAGTGACCGATTTCTTGGACACGTCCTGGAACTATTTTTTGAACTAAGTACAGTTATGAGCTAGGTGTCGATTCTAAGTATATACAGTGGCGATCCAAAAAAAGAGACCATCTCTTGTGCGACTGTGTAAAACAGGCTTATGACGGCGGTTATTACAATGTAACAGAATCTTAACAGATTAGAATTTCGGAAAAATATTTTCACTCAGAAGAAGGTGGTGGGGTTACTGATGCCATTTCGGGTATTTACCTGAATAGAAAGATACTTTATACAAAATTTGCTATTGCTGAAACTTGCTCTAACACATCCTACCTCTCTATCTGCCCACCTTACCTTAACAAGAGAAACAACCTGACTCACAATAACGAAAATGTGTGAAATTCTCACTAATGACTAGGTCCTTTTTTTTAATCGCCACTATACAATGAAACTTTTATTAGATGACGAGCGATTCGAAAAATATTTCAAGGATTTGTAAGGAAGTCCCTGGTGATCCAACTTACAAATGAACTAGGAGTTTCTAATTTTGGTAAAATGATCTCTAAGTAGCACCAGTAACCCCACCCCCTTCTTTCAATTGTATATCTTTCTTACCATAACCACTCTCAAAATAAGCCTGTTTTACACAGCCCCATAAAAAGTGATCGTTTTTATATGTTCGTCACTGTACTTCGTTGGAAAAAAAATTTCAAAATTTTACAAAAAATCGTTTTATTTTGGAAAATTTTGGAAAATTTTGGAAAATTTCTGCATTACAGAGTGCCAACTTGAAGCGCTTGTGGAACATTTTCAATAAGTTTTTCTGAAAATTAACGAAATTCTCAAAATTTTGTATGTAGATCAATTGACTTTTGAGTTGAAGAACCGGACGATATTTTGTTTTGAAAGTGCTGTTAAAAATAATTATTTTGCAAGAGAACTTATGTATGTAAATCAGTTAAGGTCAAGTTGCAGAGATGCTCTTTAAGGGTAAGTTGTACTGAATTTACTTCAGTACTTATTTTTTAAGATATTGTGAAATTTAAACGTGCGTTGAATAGAGAATTTTAAGGTGCATGTCAAATTAATTAATTTTAATAGCTGTAAATAATAGGTGAAAATGGGATTCCAAAATTTCCAATAAATCACGTAATTTTCAAAATTTTCCTAAACCCGAGCTTTATGGCCTCCGCCCTTACAATATCTTTCTAAAAACAAGAGTACAAAATTCTATCTTTAAAATTGTGTCCTATATCTTGGATCAAAGTCCATTTAATTTTCTTCAAAATTGGGAAAACTAACAAACGCATCGGGAAAATTCTTGAATATTTGGAAAGATCTCATCATTTTCCATCCAAATCACTCAATAGATATTTAAAATCAATTATATTGGCCAATTTTTAGCCAATTATGAAGGAAAATGTACAAAAAACATGGTCCAACAGTTTTCTCTATCATTCCGAATTTTATCAGATTTTTCTTTAATAGAAAGCTTCACGACATGCACCTTGAAATGCTCTATCCAACGCACGTTTAAATTTCACAATATCTTAAGAAAATAAGCGAAATATCGTTGTTTGAAAATTGATAAATTTCGCACGCTGAATCGATGTAATGCTACAACTTACCCTTAAAGAGCAGTGGACTTATTAATGATATATTAGTGAATATTAAATTAAGAAATATTTAGGTCTTATCATCGCTTAACAACTAAGAAAAGCTTGGAACCCTGGGTGGAATACAAGCCCACGACTAAAATTGGTGAGCGTCCTGGTAGCTCAGTTGGTAGAGCAGAGTTGCGTTAAAACAAAGGTCGTGGGGTTGTATACCTACCACCCAGACTTCCAAACTTTTCTTAGTTGCTAAGCGATGATGATGCTTAAATATTTCCTAATTTATTATTATGTTAAGAGTTTATGTAGTTTGTAGCATTTAATTTTAATTGACTTTCCAATGTTGAAGGAAAAATTTAGTAGTTTCCGGAAAACTCTATGGAAATACGCAAAGTAAACGCGATATCGTTCACCCGAAAAGATGTTACGCTTTTGCATAAAAATCAAGTTGCTTAGTTGAAATTAAAACAAGTATTTCAGTCTTTAATAGGTTTTAAAGCCCCTTTACATTGTCCGAGTTTTGTATCCGATTTTTCTATTCGATTTTATATACGAATTCATCTCGTTTCCCAAATACTTTCATCTTTACATTACAAATCGGATGAAAAGTCGGACGTGACGACCCGGATAAGAAAACGAATAGTGTAAAGACACAAATTCCTTGTTTGATTTGGATGTAAAATCGGATAATATAAAGGGACATTTAGGAACGGTCTTTAAGTCTTACATAATACGGTTTCACACAACACTGAATTTTTTAACAATTAATCTATCGTGCTCTGGGAGAGTTACCTGTACTTTTGTTTGCCGGAAAAGTGAGCTTTTTAATAACTCGTGATCTTGACGTCTTTTTAATCTGCACACATCATTATTTCAAGATAAACAAGAGAAATTCCAACAAAAAGTTTATCAAAACGTGTTATAAAAACGCACTTAGTAATAATAATAATAATAATAAGTAGAAGAATTTGAAGAAGAAACAAATAGAAGTTTGTAAAATATTCACACAATATATTAAACAGAAGAAATTGTGATTATTGTTCATTATTTCGTGTTTTTTTTCATTTTAAATTACTATTTTTTATGAAACGATTTAAGTAGTTAAGCGTATATTTAAGTAGGTAGGTATACACGCAAATATTTTTCGACGGATCTATTCATATATTCATTTATTATTGTTTTTTGTTTCTATTACTATTATTATTATTATTATTTTAAAAATATAATTGTGTGGTAAACTTTTTTCTAAATTAACTATTGTGTTTGTTTTTATAATTGTAGTAATTACTAATTGTATGTAATTATTTTTTTTTTGAATTTAATTTCCCCTAAAAATGAGTTAATTACTTCCCTATACAATGATTAAATTAAAAATAAACATTTGTTGATCAATTGTAATATTTCTGGTAAGTAACGAGTCATTTAAAAGAGTACAAATAGTATATTAAGGCAGGACCGGTGTGTATCTGTATATGTGCATAAGGACGTTAATTAAAGGGGACGCCAATCTAAGCAAGATCAAAAAAGGTTACCGAAAATATCGACAAAATATGAATTAATAATAAAAAGAAGAGCTAACATAAGGGTGCATAACACGTCAGCACCGCCCCTGTATTAAGCGCCTACAGTTAAAGATCCTTTACATTGTCTGAGTTTTGTATCCGATTTTTCTATTCGATTTTATATCTCAATTCATCTCGAATCGCAGATATTTTCATCTTTACATTATACGAGTGAGTTGCTTGTGCACGTCGGCGCTAACAGGCAACAGGCAAGCAGATACTAAACGGACACGACGACACCAAACAACAAACAACCATGTCATTATCATACTTTCAACTTGCGCACACTTTTTGGCAAATCGGATGAAAAGTCGAATGAAATTAGACACCGTTCTATTCTGAATAAATCGGATGGAATTTCTCGGATGTAACGGCTCCGATAAGAAATCCAACGGGTGTAAAGACACAAATTTCTTGTTTGATTTGCTTGGAATAAAAAAATCGGATGTAAAATCGGATAATACCTATCAAGGGGCTTTTAGTAGTCAACTCTCGATTCAGTGTCTGAAAAGATGTCAATCTTTAATCATCGATATCTCACTTGTTTTCTGAGATATTGTAAATTAACAACTAACAACCAGCGTTTAGGTGAATTTTGACGAAATTCTGAATTACAGAGAAAAATGTTAGAGTATATGTATGTTAAAAAGTTTTCAATGTAATTCAGAATTTCGCGAAATAGTGAAAATTTGCTGGATGCACCGTAAAACGCCCGATTCACTGCTGGTTACGTAATTTCAATATCTCAAAAAACAAGCAAGCTATCGATGATTGAGGCTGACTGTCATAATCACAGCCGCCTCCACAAAAAGACAACAACTTCTCTCACCTTTCTATGCGAGTTAATGTCTGTCCGTGTTATTTCAATTCAATTTCAAAAAAAAAAATAGATTACTTTGGATGCAGATTATGAAAAACCGGTGACGAAAATTGAAAATCGAAGCTCACCTTTTTGTAGGGTGAACTTTGCTCGATCTTTTCATATACTTGACTATTAAATTGATCAACTTTTACATAGGGAATTTTGTGTTCCGCCAAACCACTCGTTTCAGCACAAAAACTTAGTTTTTCCTTATCTTGTGAAAATCCTGTCAAATTTTCAAAAATCCAAGCCCGTATTTTTGTATATGACTGCCTTTAGAATCGAATACAACTATTTCCAGGTCGCTATCTGTTACCGTTTAAAAGAAAAATGTGTTTTACTGTCCTATGGAATTTACATGTAATTGGTAGCATTCAGTTCGGATAAAAGTCAGCTTTAAAACTGGTATTTTTCGGACACCAAATCGAGAATTGACTATACTGTGAGCCTTTAAGAAACAAATTCAAAAAGTCTCATTGTCAGTTTATTACACGAGTTCAAATTATAAAATGAGTCACTAATTGTGGACAGAACGAGTGTAATAAATGACTTTTGAAATGAGTTTCTTATAATATTTTTTCTATTTTACACAACCTTGCACCCCTTTTTTGAAGAAGAATAAATACATTAAACTTTTTTGTGAAACTGATAGTACTCACATGTTTTGTTATGTGGTTGATAAAAGTTTCTTTGGACTTTAACAACTTTCAATGATGATAAATTTATGTATAAAATTATAACTATGATTTTATGTATTTATGGTATCAATTTAGTTTATAGAGGCTATATTAACGTTTATTGTGTACATTATACTGCCGCAATTCATTATAATTATTACGTTGAATAATAGAGTTAGTTAATTTTATTATGTGTAGGTGTGAACAAAAACATGATGTGAAGCTTATGATAGTTGTTACATATAATTATAGTGAAACCTGTCTAAGTTGGACATTCGTTATGCCATCAGAAAGTGTCCAATGTAGACAGGTATCCAACTTATGAAAAATCTCCCATTTTTTGCAATTACTATAGTACCTATAATATAGGTCCTATATAGAGGATGTTGCTTAAAAGATGGTCAATTCTTATGAAACTCCTATTAGTTATTGGCAAGTGATTCGAAAAATATTTCAAAGATTTGTAAGGGACCGTAGAGACAATCTTAGCAAAATTAGAACCTCCTAGCTCATCGGGAAGTTGGTAAAAAACCGATCGTTTTGGACAATTTTCGAATTTTCAAAAACGAGCAATGCACGCAAAACGACCAAGAATGACTCGTAGACCCTCCCAACATTGATTGAATGCATTGGAAAAAAATGAAAAAGATCACTGTTGGGAGGGCCCAAGAGTCATTTTTAGATGTTTAGCATGCCTTGCTCGTTTTTGAAAATTGCGACATTGTCAGACACGATTGTTTTTTAAACCAACTTTTAAATGAGCTACGAAGTTCTAATTTTGCAAAGATGGTCTCTATGGACCCCTACATTTGCCTCATCTTTACTTTTCTATAAATTGTGGTAATATTCAATGATTCTTTTAAATAATGAACTGTAAATTCGGATAAATTTCAAATGATTCTCAAGTGTGTGCTCCCCTTTGCAAAATTTTCTGGCAGCGTCCCTGTCTGCCATAATTTTTTTCATTAACAATTATCTCTTCAACAAAATACATTCAACAAATCTTTTCATTGTTTACCGTCTCCTCTAGGAACTTTTCCACAAGAATTACGTTAATTTTAAATTTTTATATTATCAGTGGAAAAGTGTGTTAAAAATGTGCTAAAATTAGCAATAATGTAGTCAAAACGAGCACAAGTGTCCAATGTAAGGAGGTGAAAATATTCAAAATTAGAGAGGTGTCCAACTTATAAGATCAAATGTACATTTAAAACAAGATAATTTTGCCAGACTATTCGATAAGTGTCCAACTAGGACAGGTGTCCAATATACAGAGGTTGTCCAACTTGACAGGTTTCACTGTCTCTTGAGTTTTTCTTTAATTTTTACGAAAGCATATAAAATTTTCTATTGTTTTATTTATACAAAAATTCACGTAGATCGGCATCATATACCCAGAAGATGCCTTATTTTTAAGTGCTAGTATGACTCGGCTAACGCCTCTTCTTGTAATCTAATTGCACTCGCAAAAACTTAGTTCTTAGATTTATGATACAAATAACTATTTAATTATGCCAAAGAAGTATACCTTATAAAATTAATTTCAATGATAGGTCTTGATATATTAATCGATTAAATCTCAAAGAACTTGAAATTCCCTTTCTTGTTAAACGTTGAAAACAAAAATATACGACTGAAGTAGTTAAAAAATCAATGCTTGTCAAACAAGTTTGATTCGTTGATTAAGCCATTAACTGTCATATTTATTTGATAAGAAAGTCATATTGGTGACTTGATTTACGATAAAGTTATCAAATAGAAAAGAGCTTTTTGATTGAACACAATTACTGAAAGCTTTCAAGACTGCAGTAAATCTAAACATTTCAATTAATGATGCTTATCAAATGTCTGTGTGTGATAATATCGGATAATCACGAGACAACGAGTCATAAAACTGAAAAAAACATGTATTTATTGTTTCCTTATTTATACGACAATCCGTATAGAATAGTGAACTGGAAAATAGTGGGGTTAGCTTAGGCTTTTTATTCACTTTTGTGTAATAAGTGTTGCCTAAATTTAGCTGTAAGAAATCGAAAATTTTAAGAAAAACGATTATCTGAGAATTTATAACATTTTGCTTAATTGATAAGCATGTATTTCGAGCTGGAAGATTATTTTTTCATATTTCAACTAAATTTCTATTTGATTTTGTAGTTAATTATTGATTAATTTCTGAATTAGGTCATTTATTCTTACTACTTATGCAACCAACTGGTATTTTATTATAGTGTATTAGTGGTTGCCTATGTAATCTACAATTGGAAATTGTATTGCGGTATACTATACTGTGATGGCAATTTCAAGTAAGAACATGAAATCTTGTAATTGTTATTATTTAGTTTTAATGTTGATAATAACAATTCTAAGAATTAGTCTTACTCGTTTTTTGAGAAAAGAATTCGAGTTTCAGTCTAAATTTTCAGTATACTATAATGGCAATTTTAAGTAAGAACATAAAAATGTTATAATTGTTATTATTTAGTTTTGATGTTGATAATAACAATTTTGAAAACCAGTTTTAGTCGTTTCTTCAGAAAAAAATCGATTTTCAATCTAAATTTTCATTAATTGAAGTCTTAAATCGTCAAAAGTAATAGTTTCAGTAGTTTTTAGTTATGTTAGAGTCAAACTTTCAAGCAAATTTTTCCTACAACATCAGTTTTTAATTAAATATGGTTATAAAAATAAGAAAACGCACTTTTAGTCGCTTTTTGAACAGCTTTGACACTTCAATTTTTGATCATCACTTTTACTTTTTATTAAATTTTGCTCATAATTCACGTAAACGAAATGATGGAAACAATTTTAGTTAATTGTCGAGCTGAGTTCTCTAATTTTTTAATCAGTTATGAAACTTTTCGTACTTTTATTATCAAATATAGACATTCTTGGAGCGAAATTTTTCCAGTATAAAAACATTTTTGTGCTAAATCATCATTTTTTATCGAATTTTACCATTAAATCATACAGTGGAAATAATAATGTTTCCAATTTTTTTTTTAGTAGATTTTTTAAGTTTAAGTCTATGTTTTGAGACAAGTAGTATAGCAATGTTCGTTTTAGCTCACATTTTCGAATTGATTCCGCTAGATGGTGGCACACTGGGGTTGTCAAATTGGTTGCCTACCCTACTATATTAGATTAATTCCGTTAGATGACGCCACTCTGGGGTTGTCAAATTGGTTACATACCCTACTATTTTATATTAATGCCGCAAGATGACGCTACTTTAGGACAGGCAACCAATTTGACAACCCCAGAGTGCCGCCATCTAGCGGAATTAATTCGAAAATGTGAGCGAAAACGAACATTGCTATACTTTTGAGCTTAAGTAAAAATAGTAATGTGGTGGTTGTTTGAGTACTTTAAAGCTTTGTTTTAGTCAATTGCTTAAGAACTTAGACAATCTTAGCCTAAAATCTTGACTTTTGGGCAAAGCTCAAAAGCAAGGCTTATTCGAAAATCTTCTTTCTAATGACTATGTAGCTGAAACATGAGAAGGTGACATTTCAAGTTCATTTTCGAACGAAATTCTGGTCTTTTAAACTTTCTGTTAAGAAATGTTTGTGATAAATTATCAAATTTTAGAAAACTCTGGTGTTATATTGTGGTACAAAACGATTTTTAAGCTGAGTTTTTGACTTTTAGCGTAGATTTTAAGAAAAGTTGGTTCTAAATCATTGACTCTCATTCAACAAATAACAAAATAATTGCGCAAATATTGTAATTTAGACGCTTTTTTCACTTTTAATTCAGATTTCTACACTTTCTATTATTAAATCATCATTTTTAGTGAATTCAGTGGAGGAAAGATTTGACTCTAGACAACTTTTTTAGACGTCTTCTAGAATGAAATTCTCACTTAAAAAAATTGCTCAATTATTATTTTTATTATTGGTAACCAACCATTAGCGTAGTTGGTCACTCTAGATACGGCTTAGGCACTATTATTCAATTCAATTATTTAATTGATTGTGCCCTACAATCATTTTTATGTTCTACATGAGACACTAATGGATTGCGCATGCTGCAGAAGTGATTTTGTACCACAATGGAACGCTACGATTGGCTGCAAATACGTCAATTCTGCGTGTGCCGCTCAACTTTCATCTAGTTCGAGTTGTGATCAAATTTTGCCCCAAGCTTTGTTCTTCTAAATTCAGTCCCTGATAACCTCTAATTTTTTTTCCTTATTAGATACTTATTAAAAATAGAAAATTTGCTTTTGAAAACCCCTCTAATTATCTTAATTAAAATTTGTAATTATTGATCCTTTGTAGAATATTGTGGGCTATCTCTTAAGATTTCATTATAACACTCAAAGATTATCCAATGACAGGACAAACTTTTATGGTTTCATGTGAACTAATTCGAGTTGTACGTCCATTGACCTGTGGCCAATAAAGTTAATCCATTCACGTGGATATCCTGTCGTTATTAATCACCTTTTTCTGGATATCCTCACCCTAATACTGCAAATTGTAATACCATTAAAGGTGTTTGTGTTTGAAAATTTGTCCAATAAAAAAAGTGTGTATTTCTTTCAATATTACAGTTAGGAGTTTTAAAATTTAAAAGCCATTTCAGAAGATTTACTCTACAATTTAGTAATCTTTTTACTACACGTAACACCTTTCTATTTGATATAAAAAAAACATGAAAATGATAATAATTCAACCTGTAGAACGCCCCGTTTCAAACTAATCTAATCAGTTATGCAACGACCACATAATAAATACATGGCTTTTCACGTAAATATGGTCAATGGTAATAATCTCGTTATAATTCTTTAATTTAACTAAAGAATAAAATAATTGTTATAAGAACTGTAAAGGGAACATCTAGGCTATCTATCGAGTATAAGAGCACCCTTCTACAATTTTTGGAAATAAGAGAAATTGAAGTCAACTTTTGAAAATTACGGAACATTAAATGTTAAATTGCTACCTTTTTAAAATCCGAATCAACTAAATACAAATATACATACAGGGTGTCCCGTAAGTCACGCATTTCAGCGTAGGGACCAGATAGGGGACGAAATTCTAAGATAAAAAGTCCTGTACGATTTTCTCATCTGAAGCACAGGTAATTAGTAATTAATTAAATTAAGTAGCCAATCAGTAGGGATAAAAACCGAGCGTAGAGAGGACTTATTAATGAGGCGTAGACAAAGAAAGCGATAGATGTTGACAATAAGAGTGTTCTCACAGCGCCAAACAATACTGGTAATCAGAATTAACCATTAATAAATATTATGGTGTTGTGAGAGCTACCTTACTCTCAACGTCAGAGCCACCTGCTTGCTGACTTTTCCGCTTCCCACGTTCCACCATCCAGACTCCTCCCTGCGCTGTCCTTTTAACACTATTGCACACAGTTGATTGGATATTTTATTTAATTAATAACTAATTATCTGTGAGTTAAATGAGAAAATGGTAAAGGACTTTTCGTCTTAGAATTCCATCCCCTATGTGGCCCTTATGCTGAATTTCGGACTTACGGGACACCCTGTATAAAAAAATTATTTTTTTCTATATTTTGTCTGTAATAGTGCTATTATGATACTAGCTAGTACTATATCGAAACGGGCTCATTTCGATACAGTATATAATAATAGAAAATCTAGCATTTTTATTTCTTAAGGTTGGTAACGTGTTCAATGCTTTTTTAACAAATGTAAAGAATACTAAAGAAAATA
This sequence comes from Mylabris sibirica, assembly GCA_039776855.1. Classification (NCBI taxonomy): domain Eukaryota; kingdom Metazoa; phylum Arthropoda; class Insecta; order Coleoptera; family Meloidae; genus Mylabris; species Mylabris sibirica. The sequence continues at coordinate 6,265,058 of CM077842.1, forward strand.
CATAGTAGTTTTGATGACATATACAATCAATCAATTGATAAATCTTTTATTTGTTCAATTGTAATACCAACTCCCACCAAATTCCCTAAATTTCGTGGCTCATCTTATAAACTTGGATTCGTATCATGGAAACCATTTCCACCTCAAATAGATAGCCTCGGTGTTTCTTTTCACCTTTTTATAGCAATTATTCTATTCTATAAATAAATGAAATAATTATAGTGAGATTACCGATATTGACCATATTTACGTGAAACGGCCTGTATTTACATAAAAAAAGTATTTTCTTTATTACAATAAATTGATAGATTTTGAAACTTTCATAATTATCGAAATATTATTACGGAATTCTTAATATTTCTTCTTTGATACACCTCTTTTATTAATATTATTAATAATTTATTAAAAATACCGACTAACGGATGAAATATTTTAGAATTTCCAATCAACTTGTGTGTACTTTATGTAAAATTGGAAAGTCGATAAAATTGTAGAAAATTACACATCATTACAGGAGAATTCTGGAAATTATTTGCTAATTTTAATAGCAATCAATTTAGCTAACTGTTTATCTCACTAATCTTTGCTTTTTTTGCTCTCAAATACCTACACAATAAAACATAATCGACTGATATACGTGTGCATTCTCTTCTTTTATTGTGATCGTTTTGTGTTCAAAAAAATAATTTTCAAACCGTATCGAAATATCAAAACGGATCTATACGAAAACCGTTGTTGTTATTGTTGTTAAAGGCTTATTAATTTATTATTTTTTGAAAGAAAATTGAGAAGGAACTCACAAATCCGTTAGAAAATTCAATAAATTTCCGTCAAATTACAATCTCTACATCACTGATTTCATTATTATCATTTTTTTTTATTATCTACTATTATTATAAATAATATGTTTAGGAAAATTCTTCTATACCCCAATTCTCAGACAATTACAGTTATCTTTCAGTATAGTCAAAGGCGGTTGTAAATCAGGCCATCGTGATATACAATAATCCACCAAATCTAATTAACAATAATTAATTACAAATTAATTAATCAATCTTCGATGAGAAATATATTTAAATGATGAATATCTAAATTAGATCTTTTATCATCGTGGGATCCTTTAGTTTTCTATAACACTGCTCTACCAACTGAGCTAACAGGCCTGTACCAATCATGATTGTTTACATCTAAACTGAAAGATGCATGTGCTTATTGCTACTATGTTGTTCGTTGTGTCTAAAATGTGAATTGTTTAAAATTCATATAATTGCGGCAATGAACGACATAATGTTAGCTCAGTTGGTAGAGCAATTGTGTACGAAACCAAAGGCCATGGGTTCGCTTTGTTAATAAATAATGACTAACTGACCTGTCGCAAGCGCTATACCCCAATTCTCAGGCAATTACAGTTATTTTTCAGTATAGTCAAAGGCGGTTGTAAATCAGGCCATCGTAGTATATAATATTCCACCAAATATAATTAACAATAATTAATTACAAATTAATTAATCAATCTTCGATGAGAAATATTATTTAAATTAGATCTTCTATGATCGTATAATTACTAATAAAAATTTGAAATCCTGTGTGGGATCTGAACCTACTATCTTTAGTTTTGTACACCACTGCTCTACCAACTGAGCTAACAGGCCCGTAGCAATCTTAGTTGTATACAGGGTGTTTGATCTAAGTATGGTTGATTCTATGAAACTCTTATTTATCGACGAGCGATTTGAAAAATGTTTTAAATATTTGTAGAAGAGTTCCTAGGGAACATCTTAGCGAAATTAGAGCCTCGTAGCTCATTTAGAAGTTGGTCAAAAAACGCTCGTTTCTGATGATTCATGATGTAGTGATTTTCAAAAACGAACTAAACACGCAAAACGACTGAAAATGACTCGGAGGCCTTCTCAACATTGATTTTTTCGTTTTTCTTCATTGTATTTCAGAGAAAATACAAAATATTTCTACCTGTTCCAGAATAAAATGGAGAAAAACGAAAAAAATCAATTTTGGAAGAATCCTAGAGTCATTCTAAGTCGATTTGCGTGTCTAATTCGTTTTTGAAAATCACTACATCATCAGAAACGAGCGTGTTTTGACCAACTTCTAAATGAGCAACGAGGTTCTAATTTTGCTGAAATGTTCTCTAATGACTCTCCTACAAATTTTTAAAATATTTTTCCAATCGCTCGTCGGCTAATAGGACTTTCATAGAATCGACCATATTTAGATCAAACACCCTATAGGTATAGGTATATTGAAATCCACATATTGACGACAATGAACAACATTATGTTAGCTCAGTTGGTAGAGCAATGGTGTATGTACAAAACTAAAGGTTGCGGATTTGTTTTGTTAATAAATAATGTGACTAACTGACCTGTCGCATGCGCTACTAAAGCCATCATCACGTTGACATTGTGAACAACTACAGAACGTGTATTGTGATACTTGTGATCCATAATCACTGTTTGTGTCCGATTCTTGTTGATGGTGATGGTGGGTGTGGCGATGGCGTTTCAATGATCTTGTCCAACGTTCAGCCACAATCACTGTCCATGTTCGATGTAAAAAAAATAAAATTCTACTACTATTACCAGTCTTCTCTTTGGTATTTATCGATGATGTCGATGTACTACTATTATTATTACCCATTATCCTCGTTTTTACATTTTATTTTCCTTCTTATTATTATTATTGTTGTTGTTGTAAAAAAATACAGGAATTGTTGCACAATTAAAATGTTTCTATTATGATCTCTGTGGTTGGTGACTTTTAAATGATGGAAAACGGTTCATACTGTTGTTGTTGTTGTTGTTGGTAGATCTGAAATTTAATTGAAAAGAAACTGTATACATTTCACTTAATTAGTTTTAATCATAATAGTAATAATAATAATAATGATGATAATGATGATGAAAAAGTTGCCTAATGAAATGTTAATTTAAAAGAAAAATTATTTGACAAGTTAATTAATCGTGAATAACGAGACACACTTGTGTTTCTCAAATTAATTTACGTGCATGACAATATCATTGTCGTACTTTTGAATCGTTGGTTTAACATTAATGAGGTAATATCTACAATATTTTATTGTTTTAACCAGTGGCGGTTCGTGATTTAAATTTGTAAATTTAGATGCTATTTACATTCAGATACATCATCGAGTAAGAAAGATAGTCTAGAAAGAAGAAATAAAAAAAATTGAAGAGAAAAGAGACTTGAAAGAAAGAAAGAGAAGAGAGAGAAAGAGAGAAAGAAAGACAAGAAAGACAAGAAAGAAGGAAAGAAAGAAAGGAAGAAAGAAAGAAAGAAAGAGAAGAGAGAGAAAGAAAGAAAGAAAAAAAGAAAGAAAGAAAGACAAGAAAGAAAGAAAGAAAGACATATAGATACGAGATAGGGAGTGGCAGGAGAGAAAGAAAGGCAGAAAGAACAATAGGTGATAAAAAAAGAGTGGAAAGAAAGACCAAAAGAAAAAACACATGAAAGAGAAAAATACTGGAGAGCAAAAAAACTAGAGAAAGTAAAACTAGAAAAAGAAAAAGACGAGAAAGGACGTAAGGGTAGAACGAAACAAAAAAATACTATATAGAAGGATAGACTGGAAAGAAAAAACGACAAGAGAGAAAGAAAGATTGGAGAGACGGCTAGAAAGAAAGCATAATTGAAGACAAAGGAAGACTGAAAGGAAAGAATGATATGAGAGAGAGAAGAAAACAAGAGAGAAAGAAAGATTGGAGAAAACAAAAGACTCGAAGGAATGGAAGACATGAGAGAGAGAGAGAGATAGAAAGAGAGAGAGATGACGAGGGAGAAAGAGAGACTCTATAGAGAAGACTAATGATAAAGTGAGATTGTAGAGAAAGAAAGAAAAAAAGACGGGAGGCAAAGAAAGAAGGAAAGAAAGAGAAACAAAGACGGAAAGGAAGAAAAAAAAGAAAGAAAGAAAGAAAGAAAAAAAGAGAAAGAAACAAAGAACGATTGGAGAGAAAAATAAGACAGAAGAGAAAGAAATATAGGTGAGAAAGAAAAAAGAGAGACAGGATAGAAAGAAAGTCCAAAAAAAACCCACAGAAAACGAAAGACTCGAAGGAATGGAAGACATGAGAGAGAGAGAGAGAGAGATAGAAAGAGAGAGAGATGACGAGGGAGAAAGAGAGACTCTATAGAGAAGACTAATGATAAAGTGAGATTGTAGAGAAAGAAAGAAAAAAAGACGGGAGGCAAAGAAAGAAGGAAAGAAAAAGAAACAGAGACGGAAAGGAAGAAAAAAAAAGAAAGAAAGAAAGAAAGAAAAAAGAGAAAGAAACAAAGAACGATTGGAGAGAAAAATAAGACAGAAGAGAAAGAAATATAGGTGAGAAAGAAAAAAGAGAGACAGGATAGAAAGAAAGTCCAAAAAAAACCTACAGAAAACGAAGGACTGGAGAGAAAGGAAGACAGGAGAGAAGATATGAGAGAGAGAGAGAGAGAACGAGGGAGGAAGAGAGACTCTGTAGAGAAGACTGATAACAAAGTGAGATTGTATAGAACGAAAGAAAAAAAGACGGGAGGTAAAGAAAGAAGGAAAGAAAGAGAGACAGAGACAGAAAGGGAGAAACAAAAAAGAGAGAAGAAAGAAAAAGAGAAAGAAACAAAGAACAATTGGAGAGAAAAATAAGACAGAAGAGAAAGAAATATAGGTGAGAAAGGAAAAAAGAGATACAGGATAGAAAGAAAGTGAAAAAGAAAAACTACAGAAAAAAAGGATTGGAGAGAAGGAAGACAGGAGAGAAAAAAAGACTGGGAGGAGAGAATATATGAAAGAGTGAGAGAGAGAGAGAGAGAGACTAAGACTGAAAAAAAAGAAAGCATGTAATAAAAGTAAGGCAGGAGAGAAAGAAGAAAATAAGTAAAGCAGAAAGAAAAATTAGAAAGAAAAAAGAAAGACTAAAGAGAAGTAAAGAAAAAACTAATCATTGACGTAAATATTATCTTTAAATTTTGAATAAAAATAAATAGTGCTGCCGTTCCCCAGAGTTCTTAAAAACGAGCCGCCTCTGTATATTTGATAAACTGTACTTCATTGAGCATTTATTTCTCCTCTATAGTTTATACTTAAGCTTAGTACTATAAATCTTCTTTAGATTGTCTCGCGTTTATCGTCAGCGCATTCCATGGACTCTCGATTCTTACAGACAGAATAATTTCTTATGTTTGGACCAATTGTTTCTTGTACATGACGTTGTTTTCTTACTTTATTAACTACTTTGAATGATTATAGTATTACAAGCGTTACGAATAAACTGATAATTTTGTAGAGACATCGAATTGTAACTGCAGATCGCTCTCATGTATGATAGTAGGTACTAGGCAGTGACGTCAGTACTACCGTACGGTATAAATTATCCGAAGCTAATTTATAACAGACGATGATCAATAAAGAGCGGCTCATAATTAAGTTAATGTTTGACACCATTAGAGTCAAATTTAGGGACATATGACGCAACTCAACTGTGAACTTTGTAAATTCACCCTAAAACCCTCAAGAGCACAATCGAAAAACTAAACAATAGCGTCAATGTAGTCAACTTTTCTCTATCTATTCGTGAAAATTTTATTTGATTTTAATGGCTACACGAGTAAAGATACGTTCCGAATTACCGTCTCTTTTCGTGACAGTATCGTAGATTTTCTGGATTTTTGGAAAATTGTATGGATTTTTCAAAAAACCTCAAACGTGCAACGATACAGAATCGTATTTAGAAACGAACGATATCTTTATCATTACTATATCTTACATCGTTTAGAAGAAAAACGTTGGAAATCCACTTAAAAGGGATCTCTATTCATTGTGGATTTAGCCCTTACATTCCTAAAGCTTTAAAATTACGTCCATTTACTAAACACGTTCTATAGAATCAAGTTGTTATAGAACAAAAAAAAAATGATTTATAATTATCGTTCTAACCGTAATTGGCATGTGAACAAGTAGGAGTCGATCGTTTTTTCGACACTACAAGAATTCTAATTAAAATGCATCTAAACTAACTGTGCGTTCTAGTTGTGAGATTTAAAGATTTCTGCTAAACATATCGAGTTTCGATAAAACAAAAAAAATGTACAAATTTTCGTATTTATAACCAGTTTTGTTTTCGTATACAGGGTCTTTCATGTAAATATGGTTCATGGTTATAAATTCACTATAACTCTTACATTTATTTATGGAATAAAATAATTGTTATAAGAATTTAAAGGGGAACACCTAGGCTACCTAATAGAAATGAAAACGCCCTTCTGTAATTTTAGGAAATAAGAGTAATTTACGTCAACTCTTAGAAATGATGCTATATTGAATGAAAAATTGATACGTTAAAAAATTAGTCTTACTTTGGAAAAAAAATCAAAAAATTTGTGTATACTGGGGGGATGATTGAACTGCTTTAAATATCTAGGTTGGAGATGTGTATAAAAGGCCTTAAAGGTCAAGGTACAGTGGGGAACGAATCACAGCTCGTGTAATAAAATTTAAAGGACTACTTTTACTTTCAATGGTCAATTTTAACAAGACTGAAAAAGAAAAAGTTAACAGGACAGAGAAAGGAATAAAATTCAATAATAAACAAACAGATTACAAAATTGTTCAAATTTTATTACATCTTCTCTTGCTTTTTAAATTTATTACAAGTAAGCTTGAAAATTCCTTAACTTAGATTTTTAAAGCAGTTCAATCATTTTTAAGAATTCATAAATTTTTGCAAAGGAAAATTAATTTTTCAAAAGTAAAATATTGTTTCGTACTTAGTTGACTTTGAATTTTTAAAAGCAGTAGTTTTTCATTAAATATTTCTCAATTTGCAAGAGTTTTTCACTATTTTTAAGAATCATAGAAGGGCGTTTTCACCCCTTCATGTTGTTATGACAATTATTTTATTTTAAGAATTAATAGAGAGTTATAGCGAGATTGTAACTAAAGACCATATTTACGTGAAAGACCCTGTATGTATAGCTAGCTACTATACACGGAAGAAATGCGGATATTTATAAAAAAAAAAATCAACAAATCCAACTGATTTTTTAATTGAAATATTGCATAAAATGTGTCATCAAAAATTCATTTATTACAACACGAATTCCATTTACACAACTTGTTAATTATATCAACAATAACGATTTAAAAATATTTAAAAAAATGGTAATCAGTTGAATCTAATTAACGATAATTGTTACGCTTAGACAAGCAGAATGTGAAATATACCTACGCATATTTTTATAGATAAAGAAAATAAACGTATATTTTATGTGCGACATTTTAGGGAAGAAAAACGGATTTTTCTGGATTTCTAATTTAAAGAAAGTAAATTATCTATTGTCGTATTTGTCGTATAATTGGAATATTTGCTTTTGCAAATATAGAATTTTAGTGAAATTTGTGTTACAAATGAGAAGAAATCACTTACATTATAATAACAGTCCATTATTGTCAATATTTGATACTAATTTGTAAATTACATAAAAATACACACAAGCACACTATATTGGCACAGTTAGAATGTCTGAACCGATAACCGGCTAGATTTGTTGTTTGTTGTTACGGAAGAAGACCTCTAATATCTACCCACCATTCACAAACTAAACAACGAATACGACGGCTACCGTAACAGTTAAGCTTTAGATTAGAGACGGTGGTGTGGCTGCTTTATAGAAATTACACGTCGATTTTAATTAACAAAAAAAAAAACAACAACAAATCGATGACATTGCTAATTAGTGATAACGGAATTCGAACAAGGCTGTAAATAGATTAATTATCAGGATATGTCTGTAATATCCCGAAAAAATTACAAAATATACGAAGACTATCTGGTTATAGATATACAGTCGGATTGTTTTTAACGTTGTAAAAGTGCCCACCTTGCCGTAAACTCGCCATGTCCAGTCGACTGTTATATCGATGAACTCTTAACCCAATGCCTTACAAGTTGCCAGTTGAGATATGTGGAAAAAAATTGTAGTTTATTCTTTACAGAAATAATAATGTGGGAATATTTTTGATAAAATTCTTAGATTTGACAAGCCATAGAAAAAGCGTGAAACGAAATCGTGATGGTTAAACAACTATAAAAAATTATATAAAATAAACATTTAAATACTGTATGTACAGTGAAAAGAATATTAATCCGTTTTTAAGTATACTCACCTTTTACTTTGAAATCTATTTCCTAATTAAGACAGCGATCTGTCTGTAATACCACTAATTATTAAATTTAATGCAAGAATTCTGGTTGTAATTAAGACAAATGTCACACGTTTAAAAAGATTAGATCTTGATGTACAATGTGACTTAAATAGTTTGCCGACTATTAATTGGAATCGATTAAAAGGAGTCGTTTAAAATTGAGGAAATCAACTTTCAGTTTGTTTCAGAGGTTTTTTTGGTAAATTGTAGCGGATTCATTTTCTATCTAGGCTCAATTATTAGGAAAAACAGTAGAAAGAAATAACGAAATACATCAGAAAAAGGAACACGGAAGATAGAGAGAGAGAAAGATAGAAAGAAACAAAGAAAGAAAGGAAGGAAGAAACAACTACTGGAGAGAAAGGACGATATAAGAGAAAGAAAGAGTAGGAAGAAATAATCCAAAATATTAGAGGAAGAAATACTATAAGACAAGAAAAATAGAAGAGAATGAAAGACTGGAAAAAGGCAGAGGCAGGATAGAAAGAAACAGGAAAAAATGTAAGAGAAAAGGAAGAAAGATAAAAGAAAGAAAAACGGAGAGAAAGACTAGAGGGAAACAAAGACTATGGAGAAACGAAAATAGGAGAGAAAGAAAAAAGGACTGAAGAGAAAATAAGATAAGAGTGGAAAGTTGTGGGTGCATCCACCATTTTCGTTTCAGGTTCAATTTATGGATAAAACGGTAGAAGGAGTAGAATGAAATGGAGAAATATTGCAGAGAAAGAAAGAAAGCAAGCAAAAAAGACAGAAAGAGAAAAAGAAAGAAGGAAGGAAAAATAGAAAGCAAGATAGAAAAAAAAATGCGAGAAAACGAAGAAACAAAGAAAGAAAGAACGACTGGAGATAAATATGTAGATAAAGAAGGATATATAGATAAAGAAACATGGGAGAGAGAGAAGGACTGGAAAAAAAGAGTCAGTACAGAAACAAAGGAAAAAGAAAGAAAGTAAGTTCAAAAGAACATCAACTGATAAGATAGGAAACTTGTGGCGCATCCACCATTTTCGCTTCAGGCTCAGTTTCAGACAAAAAGGTATAAAGAATCAAAAAAAATTAACGAATACTGCAAAAAAAGGAATAAAGGAGGAAAGAAAGGAGGAAAAAAGAAAAAAAGAAAGAACGACTGGAGAGAAATATATAGATAAAGAAGGATATATAGATAAAGAAACATAGTAGAGAATAAAGGACTGGAAAGAAAAAGAGACGGGATAGAAAGAAACAAAAAAGAAAGAAAGAAAGTTCAGAAGAACATCAACTGATAAGATAGGAATCTTGTGGCGCATCCACCATCTTAGCTTCAGGGTCAAATTTTTTGACAAAACGGTAGAAGGAATAGAAAGAAATGGAGAACTACTGCAGAGAAAGAAAGAAAGAAAGCAAGCAAAAAAGAAAGCAAGAATGAAAGACAGATAGAGAAAAAGAAAGAAAGAAAGAAAAATAGAAAGCAAAATTCGAAAAGATAATGCTAGAAAACGAAGGAACAAAGAAAGAAAAAAACTACTGTAGATAAATATGTAGATAAAGAAGGATATTTAGATAACGAAACATGGGAGAGAGAGAAGGACTGGAAAAAAAGAGTCAGTACAGCAAGAAAGAAAAAAGAAAGAATGTAAGTTCAAAAGAACATCAACTGATAAGATAGGAAACTTGTGGCGCATCCACCATTTTCGCTTCAGGCTCAGTTTCAGACAAAAAGGTATAAAGAATCAAAAAAAATTAACGAATACTGCAAAAAAAGGAATAAAGGAGGAAAGAAAGGAGGAAAAAAGAAAAAAAGAAAGAACGACTGGAGAGAAATATATAGTTAAAGAGGGATATATAGATAAGTAAACATAAAGGAGAATAAGGACTGGAAAGGAAAAGAGACAGGATAGAACGAAACAAAAAAGAAAGAAAGAAGAAAGAAAGAAAGACAGAAAGAAAGAAACAAAGAAGACATGAAAGGAAGAAAGAAAGAAAGAAAGACAGAAAGAAAGAAAGAAAAGAGAAAAAAAGAAAGAAGGAAAAAAAGGAATACATGGATGAAACAAAGAGCCGGAAAAAAAGAAAGATAGGAGAGAAGGAAAGACTGGAAAGGAAGAGAGACAGGATAGAAACAAAGAGAAAATATATAGGAAGACAGAAAGAAAAAAGAATAGATAGACAGTCCGAAAGAAAATCATCTTTCAGTTTGTTTAAAAAAAATTTCGGTAAAATGATAAGAGTGGAATTTTGATTGATAAGAATAATGAAATAATGAGTTTTCCACTTTTATTTCTCAGAATCTTGTAGTTTCATTCAAAAGGCAACAATTCCAATAATAGTAACACCTTATACATATAATTAACATGTAGATTTCTCTTTATACAGGGTGTAATTAAATTACCTATTAATCTACTGACCACATATAAGGTTTGAAGACGGAGCCGATTTCTATAATATTTCACAACTATTGGAGTACTGCAATATTATCGATTGTTTATAATAAAATGAATTGCGTGTATGTTGAATAAGTAGGTCAGTAAAATTTACATGGAAATCCGAGATGTCTGTTTTCTCATTAATTCTTCACGGTAGGTTAGCTCAATATTTATTCAACAACCATTAAATAGTGTTTCAAATTTTGGCCAATTTTAAAAAACAACAAGAAAGAAAGAAAGAAAGAAAGAAAGAAAGAAAGAAAGATTGGAGGAAACGAAAGACTCGAAGGAATGGAAGACATGAGAGAGAGATAGAGAAAAAGAACGAGAGAGAGAGAGAGAGAGAACGAGGGTGAAAGAGAGACTCTGTAGAGAAGACTGATCTGATGACAAAGTGAGATTGTAGAGAAAGAAAGAAAAAAAGACGGGAGGAAAAGAAAGAAAGATAAAAAGAGAGACAGGATAGAAAGAAAGTCCAAAAGAAAAACTACAGAAAAATCGATCGCATATAGGGTTGGAAAACTGAGTCGATTTCTATAATATTTCAGAACTATTGGAGAACTGCAATATTATCGATTGTTTATAATAAAATGAATTGCGTTTATGTTGAATAAGTAGGTCAGTAAAATTTCCATGGAAATCCGAGATGTCTATTTTCCCATTAATTCTTCACGGTAGGTTAGCTTAATATTTATCCAACAACCATTAAATTATATTTGTTCAAATTTTGGCCAATTTTAGTTGAAATATTTTCCTTTTGCACCTTTCAAAATATGTTTATTCTACTCTATTCCATATGGGGATAATTTTGTTTATTGTAAGGCAATTTGATTACACCCTGTATGTACATCTGTCAGTTAAGATGAATTTATTAAAATAATCGTTGCAATTTCCGATACAATAAGTATAATAATCATGTAATATGTTGTTAACAGTTAAAATTATTCTTCATTTGAAAAACCTTGAAGTTGAAGATTAAATTGAATGAAACTTCACGCTGTCTATGAATTTATGTTCAAGTCGAATAATTATTTATTCAATTAAACTTCCGTTAACGTAGATATGTACATAAATATTTCCAACTAGTATCTATAAGAGTAAATTATTTATAATAAAAGCCACATTAACAAATTGTTGTCATTTTTTTGAAATGGATTTGGATGGAGAGATTTCCTTTATTACGTTTTTTTTTTTACGGTTAAGACTTGCAGGTAAACGAACTACTTTCGACTAGATTACAAGAAACACACAAAAACGCACCACTTTCATTGATAATTTTGATAATTTTTCATTAAATTTCTACAATCTAGAAAAATTTCAATGTAATTTAAAATTACAATTCAGCTGTCATGCATTATTTTAAACATTTCAATTCTTACGACCCCAATTGATAACGTTAATCTTGTAGTTTTGCACGTTAATTGTAAGGCCAACATATTTCACCGCATTTTAGATAAAGGTATCAAGTTGTTTTTCATTATATTCAACATACAGAAGAGGAAAAATCTCCAAAGGTAGCAAGTACCTTATATAGCGAATTTTTTTATGTATCTACATACTGAAATATTAAATGCAAAACATTCTTATGACACTGATAATTAATATATTTTAATAACATTGAATCAACTAATAAATTCATTTCCCGATGGTATTTTAATTGAAAAATACTTTTAATCCACAAACAATAAGAAACACTAATAAAATTTGACTCGTTTGAAGAAGTTTGTTGTTTGTCTAATACGTTTAATCAAGGCCTGCTTGATTTTTTCAAGCGAAATTCTCTAGCAGGCCTTGCGTCTAATATTAACTGTCAAAATTAGTTACCCCCCGCGATATTCAATTTTTTTTCTAATATCAATTGTCAGAACACATAGCCATCTTAGATACGTGATTTTACTGCTTATACTCAAAAAAGAGATTTTTGCATTTTTCTTGCCATCCAATGAACCGATTTTGATGATTTTTTTCTGGGTCATAGAGAATGGACTGCTCTACTATTATTTTAATTTTCATCAAAATCTAAGTAAATGTAATATTGAAACTGATTTTTTTTAACATTTCTTTAGCTCTTATTCCAAAAGTGTTGGCCCTACCAGTCTGGTCAACGAACTCATCCAAGCTATGCCAAAGACCGATTTTTGTACCAAGTTTCATTAAGATTGGTGTATTTTTACGGCAGTTATCGTGGGTATACATATATATATATATATATATATATATATATATATATATATATATATATATATATATATATATATATATATATATAGACAGAATAACTTTTTTAAAAATTGACTGGTTTTACCGGAAATTCGAAAAAACCATATTTATGTTGAAAAAGGGTTTTTTCTAGAATGCATGTATCTTTTTGTCCAGTTAACAAGATGTCTTCCAATGTACATGAATAGAAAGACAAAAATTAATTCTACGGTCGGACTCAATTAAATTTTCAATTTTCTTTTTCGTTTTTTGTCAAACTGTATACGCAAAGTGGCCTATTTTTTCGAAATTATGCATCGATACAGTGTGTTTGCTCTAAATATGATTGATTCTATAAGACTCCTATTAGTCGACGAGCGAGTTGAAAAATATTTTAAGCATTTGTAGGAGGGTTTTTAATGAAGACATTAGCAAAATTAGAATCTCGTAGGTCATTTGGAAGTTGGTCAAAAAGCACTCGTTTCTGACAATGTAGCGATTTTCAAAAACGAACTAAACATGCAAAACGACTTAGAATGACTGTAGGATCCTTTTACAAATGATTTTTTTCGTTTTTCGCCATTTTATTTTGGAACAGGTGGTAATATTTCGTATTTCCTCTGGAATATAATGGATAAAAAAAATCAATGTTGGAAAGGTCTCCCCAGTCATTCTTAGTCGTTTTGCCTATTGTTTGTTTTTGAAAATTGCGACATTGTCCAAAACGATCGTTTTTTGACCAAATTCGAAATGAGCTACGATGTTCCAATTTTGCTAAAACGTTCCCTAGGGACTCTCCTACAAATCCTTGAAATACTAACAGGAGTTGCATACTATCAACTATATTTAGATCAAACACCCTGTATATTCTATTCAACACAATCGCACAGTCGTTCACATTGACATGTGAGAGATTCGAGAGAAACAGTAGATACTCTTCTCTGTCTATTCAATGGACTTAAATGAGTACTCGGTAGAGGGGGTAACACACGTTGAGAATGAGATGGATATATTCTCTTATGTTTCCAGTTTTAAAACCGAATATGTATATTAATTTACAATTATTTGTGCCGTCTAGAAGCTTAGAGATAGGTTGTTTAAGGAGCTAATTAGCTACTAAAAAGCCATTGTGACCTACTTTTAGCTACTTTTTTCGGCAAATTCAAGCGAAATTCGAAAAAAAAAAGCAACAAAACAGGGACTTTTTGCACAATAAGTTAGAAATATTGCACAAAATCGACATTTTTTAGCAAAAAAACCCAAAGTATCCAGCTAAATTTCAAGAAAATCCACTAAAACGAGCTAAAATTGTAATGTAATAGAAAAAAGGGTTCTTTCTTAGTTTAGATTCCTTAACGATATATAAACGGAATTTCTAAATTTAAGCCAATGAATGAGACTCATTTTATTAACTTTTCTAAAAACACAAACTATAGCTTTACTAGTCGTTATTTTATTTTATTTTATTTTACTTGAGCCTTGGTGTACTGTTTAGAAGTGCCCCAATATAAGCCCCATGAGAAGTTTTAGTTAGTTCGTAATTACACTGAAAAGCTTTAAAAATATGCCTAAGCATTGCCCGCTGTGGAGCATTTGAATGCTCCTTAACCACCTGTAGATCGTCTTCACAAATGGATTTATTGCTCCTTGTTAATTCCATTACCTTCAACTTCTTGTTGTTCTGGTACCTATGCTAGAGCAATTTTATTATCTCTTGTCTATAGTTTTAGATATTGACGAGATGGTTTTTGTCTCAACCCTACATGCCTTTGGAGCTTTGTAATTTTGAGGCTTTTTTGTAATCAGTTCTTGGCTGCATTGGAAGTGGTAATTTTGCTAAGGCTAGGGATATTCTGTTGTGAGGTACATGTTTCATTTTTGAGCCATCTGTATTCCAGATACAGAATTTACGGTACAATTGGTCAATCCAGTTGTTTTGTTTTAACAATCTCTTAAGAAAATCTGGAAAAAAAGATTGACAGAAAAAGGGAACGAATAGAAAACTGGGAATGTATTGAAGAAATGCAAAAAAGGAGAGCTGGAGGAAAGATGAAAAATAATGAGATAAAAGGTGAACATAAGCAGCTGGATAATAAAAGAGAAAGTCAATAAAAAAATACGAAGGAAAGGAAAAAAGTGTAAATGAAAAGAAATGGAAGAAGACGCTGTAAGCAACAATAGGAAAAAACAAGTAGCAAAATATGGAAGACGGGGATGACAAGTGAAAAATCACCAGAAAAAAATGAAGAATGGAATATAGAAAGCAAAAGAAGACCTCAAAAAGGAACCATAAGGAAGAACATGGTGGAAGGAAGGAAAAAATTGACGAAATGAAAGAAATACAAGAAGGAATGAGAATAACAGTAGAACAGAGGAAGAAAGAAAGGTTACAAAAATGGAGAAAGCAAAAATGCTTCAATTAACAAAAAAATGAAATACTACAAAGAAAGTTTAGCAAAGACGAGTTGCACAAAAAATTGTCCTGCAAAGTTACTCCACTAAATGGTTATGGTCGTATAAAGAAGTTGGGTCCTGTTCTTGCAAAATCTTCGACTAACCTTACCTGTAACCTTTTGATGTCCTAGCACTCAAACTATAGCAAATTTTTTGCCTCTTACTGATAGTTTCAGAAATTCTGAGATAATTTTTGGCTCGAACCTACCTGCTTAGGCACAGAAATTTCAGTTTACATTACAGGAGCCGATTTTTCTAAGGTTAAGGATATCCTGTATTTGGGTTCTTTGATAGTTGACAGGGAGCCAGATCTACCTGAAATGCTGATTTTAATGTAAATTGATAATCAAGCATGGTCTTTAGCTTCGTTATTTTTACATGCTCGAAATACTTCAACAATTCCTTAGTTGGGTCCTGTTATTGAAAAAACTTTGACTAATCATTACCTGTAACTTTTTGATGTCCAAGCACTCAAACTAGAGCAAATTTTTTGCCTCTTACTGATAGTTTCAGAAACTCAGATAATTTTGGGCTCAAACCTACAGGCGCTTAGGCACAGAAATTTTAACTTACATTACAGGAACTGTTTTTTCTAAGGCTAAGGATATCCTGTGTTTGGGTTCTTTGATAGTTGATAGGGAATTTATGAAAATCAAAATATCAGCAAAATCTACCTGAAATATCGATCTTCATGTAATCTTATAATCAAGCATTTTCAGCTTTGTTATTTTTACATGCTCGAAATACTTCAATGGTTCCTAACTTGGGTCCTGTTCTTGCAAAATCTTCGACTAAGCATTACCTGTAACCTTATGATGTCCACAAGCTGGAGCAAATTTTTTGCCTTTTACTGATAGTTTCAGAAATTCTGACATAATTTTTGGCTCAAGCCTATAAGCGCTTAGCAACAGAAATTTCAGTTTACATTACCGGAGCTAATTTTTCTAAGGTTAAGGATATCCTGTATTTGGGTTCTTTGATAGTTGACAAGGAGCAAGATCTACCTGAAATGCTGATTTTGATGTAAGTTGATAATCAAGCATGGTCTTAACTTTGTTATTTTCACATGCTTGAAATGCTTCAATGATTCCTTTTGCATCTGAGAGTTGTAGTTGAAATGGCAAGATTTTGGCCAGTGAATTGTAAATAAAATAATTTAGAACATTTTTAATCTATATTTACAGAAAAAACTTATAAAAGAAAACATTAATCTATACAATTATACAAATTTAATAATGTAATATAAAAAATATTTCACTAACTAATCTATAATTTATAAATATTAATCAATATTTGTTTCTTTTATAAATGTGAATAGATTTAAATGTAATATAATTAAGTAATTAAAAAATCCAACTGTTGGTTGATAAGGAAAGATTCATCCAGAAAATCGAATGGCATACGCATTATTTATTGTTCTTTTCTTGTTCTTATCAGTCGATTATTGGCAATTGTTGTAAAATTTTGAATTAGTATTCCATTTGTTTTTTTTTGATAGTGTAGGGGTAAAATTGTTCAAATCATCGTCTAGTTGGTGGTGCTACCGTATGCTGCATGCACCCTGCGACATTCTCTGGCCAATCGCAAACGTTCTGATCAGGGTTGAAGACCAAATTCGACGGGCATGGCATGTGGTGCTTACGTTCACCTTCACACATATAGTACATCCGACAATCTGCCTTATCCGCATGGTAGCTGATATGGCCATCTTCCTCATCACAAGTCACTTCATTTGCTGCAAAATTTCGTAATTAGTAAGGCTTGATTTGATCAAAATTTACAAAATAAATTTTCCGAATAGATACCCTCTATAATTGCACCCCAAGGTAAGGCAAAATTTATCTTGTATGGCAAAACTTTTTGCACCCCAAGGTAAGGCAAAATTTGTATGGCAAAACTTACGATCTTTGGTGGTGTATTGTCCTGAACCGATCACAGTCTCATAAGGACCTTCGTATTCTAATTTAACTTTGTACCCTTCCAATTCTTGTCGCATAGCATTTATCAAGGGGTACTTTCCAGTACCACAATTTCCTCGAAAATCGTCCATATCAATCGACCATATCATAATGCCACCGAAACCCTCCTCCTTCAGCCAGGCCATTTTCGTTTTCAAACTGCGCTCATCATCGAAACCCACCCATTGATTGTTGCGATAAGCGAACGGTACTTGTTGTTCATTATCCCAAACTAATGTCGTATTGTCTTCATGTAGGAAATCACAAATTTCATAAAAACTCATAAAACCAGCTTCTTGTGTGTATTTGCCCGGTGTACCGCCACCACTAGCCGGCGCACCAATATCGAATTGTGTCACATTGACCAATTCAAAACTACGTCCATAAGTCGGCATGCCAATCATCAATTTCTCTTTAGGTGCTCCTTGTTTGACCCATTCACGAGCTGAATAATCAACAGTCAATTTCTTTTGATAACTTGTAGCACTTTCTAATGGGAATAATGGTGAATTATGACCAACTGTACGTTCCCATTGGCCGTGAAAATCATAAGTCATCACATTGATAAAATCGAGATATTTTGCAATCTCGGGCACGTCATAGCCGGCAGCTATAGCTTCAAATGATGCTGGTACGGCTGCAGTCAATAACAATCTTGGTTGGCCGCTTGTTTTAGCTTCTCCTTCAAATGCTACACGTAACTCTTTCAATAAATTCACATAAGCTGCACGATCATCTGCCCCACGCGGATACTCCCAATCCACATCCAAGCCATTGAATTGGAAATCACGCAAGAAATCGATTGCATCGTACACAAATTGATTCATTCGGAAAACATTGCTTGTTAATTCTTTGAATGGTGTTGAACCGAACGCCCAACCACCGATTGCTAACAAAATCTTCAAATTTGGATTCTTTTCACGTAACGCAACGACTCTATCGTACATATCTGGATCTTTATCGTTAGCTTCAGCTAATTTATGATCCTTTAACGTTGCAAAAGCGTAAATAATATGGGTGCATAACGATGGATCGATATCTTCCGGTACGAATTTTCCAGCATTTGGACGTTTCCTTGACCAACTAGTTAAGTAGCAGAAGATTTGCGGTGGACGTACTGCAAAAGTAACAATGCTATAAAAACGAAATATTATAATTATTCCAATTATATACCTTTTTTGCTGATAGCGTTCGATGAGCTTTTCAGTAGAAGCTTTTTGTTAGGCTTCCGGACGCGTTTCAAGACTTCGTCAACGGCAATTTTGATTGGTGCTGGTTTCTCTACAACAGCTTCTTCATCAACTTCAACAGCACCGGCAATTTTCTGCCAATCCACATCTTTAGCGTTTTTGCCACGACTGATACCGCGTAATTCTTCTCTCATTGCTCCAATTAATGGATATTTAACATTACCACCACACATGGTGCCTGTAAAATCGTCCATATCGATAGTCCATACCATGGCGCCGGCAAAACCATTATCTTTAATCCATTTCATTTTGTATCTAATCGATTTTTCATCATCGAAACCAATCCATTGGTCACCATCTACAGCGTATGGTACTTTCATTTCTTCATCAAATATATAAGTGGCGCCATTTTGTAACATTTCGCAAATCTCGTAGTAGGCCAAAAAGCCGGATTCTTTCGTGTAGGTACCTTCCTTGCCACCACCACTAGCCGGTGCATGTACACCGAACTTTGCTGGATTTGATAAAGTAAACGAACGTCCATATGTCGGCATACCGATCACAAGTTTCTCTTTAGGCGTTCCTAATTTCACCCATAAATTAGCTGCATGTTCAACATTCAATTGTTTCTGGTATTGGCTATCACTGCTTGGTGAATGCAATGGTGCATTATGGCCAGTTTCACGCTCCCATTTACCATGGAAATCGTACGCCATCAGATTGATAAAGTCTAAATATGAAGCTACAGCTGGTACGTCATAACCAGCTTTGATATTATCCGGACCTACTGGTACGGCTGCTGAGAGCAGTAAGCGCGGTTTTTTAGCTTCTTGAGCTTCAGCTTCGAATGCTTCTCGAAGTTCTATTTCATATGAAAAATTGTTAAAATTTTGTTAAATATTGATAAGGTTATTTACCTTTTAATAGCAATACAAAGTTCTTCTTATCATCGGAGCCTTTTGGGTATTCCCAATCGAGATCTAAACCATCAAATCCACGATCCCTTAAAAACGGTATTGCACTGTAGATGAATGTTTGTCTAGCGTACCGTGTACTGGACATATCTTTGAATTTTTGCGTACCAAACGACCAACCGCCGATTGCCAAAAGGGTTTTCAATGATGGATTGGCTTTCTTCAATTTCTGGATGCGTTCGTATAATCCAACTTTACCATCTTTAGTCTCATCATTACTTTCAAACGATGATAATTTGCCCTTCTTTAACCAACCAAATGCGAAAATTATATGCGTACATAAATCTGGAATAATATCTTCTGGGGTGAATTTGCCAATTTTTGGCCGGTATTGTGACCAATTCGTGTAATAACAGACGACTTTATAGCCATCTTTGTCGTGTTTGGATTGTGGTGATGATGATGATGCTGATAAGGCATTATCAGATTTTCGATGGTGATTAGGTCTGGTTCGGAATCGGAAACGATTAACACTGGATGATACTTCTTGGTCTTTGGATACTGAGACGCTAACCGATGATGATGATGATGATGACTTAAGAGGCCGCCGAAGTCGTCTTCTTGTTGCTGATTATCAAAAAAATGAGTAAGAATTGAGATAATGATTAATTTTGACCTTGAATCATACTCACGTCGTTCTGATGAAGCATTTTGAATGATTAATAAAACAATTAGAACTAGGAAGAGGAGCGTTCGAAATTTGCAACAAGGCCGTGGCAGCTGTAAAAATTATTAAAATACATATCATTAAAGCTGTGGTAGAAAAAAAATATTTCTTTTGGTTTTAAAACAATAATTACACATGATTTAAGTCCAATAGAAGTGAAAGTGAACGTTTGGAGTGGCGATCAATGTGGTCAACTTTAGCACACGGCCAATGCCTGATATTACTTAAGTGACTGTCAATATTGTTAAGTAATAACGGTATTAAGCTACTTTAATGATTTATTTCGATGGATAGAAATAAAATTGAATCTGATGCAAAATTTTTGCTCTCACTATGCTTGTTCCAAAAAAATTATACCGGAAAATTTCAAATGTCATCAGCTATTATATAAGCACCAATACCAAAATTGGAGTTAAGTAAAATTTTGACCTTGACGCTGCACAAAACACGGACATTTTTGCCCTAGAAGCTTAAGAACACTAAAAAGTTTTCTTCACGTTTCGTTAATTTTGATTTTGATTAATGACAATGAGGATTGTATGATGTGAATTTTAATTGATGTTTGATGTGTGTGTTATTATCGTTTGTTGCTTTCAATATTTTCGTGCTATATTAGTCGATGGCTTTCTCTTTTGGCAACGGAAAATTGTAGACAAATTAATTATTAATTGCTAAAGTAGGAAAAAATGGAAAGAAGCGAAAGTGCTTATTATTGGATACTTAATTTGATACTAAAAAAGAAATACTTGGAGTGATTGTAAATATATAGGAAAGTGGTGAATTGTTTGAATTGTCGATGAAATTAAGAATTTTTTATTTGGGCATCTTCCGCAACCGATTAAAATCTTTTGGGTGGGCGAAATAGAAATTTTTAATAAAAAAAATCAACATTTGAAAATTATTTTGGTTTGATTCTTTTAATTCTTCCACAAACAATATTTTGTCTTTGATGACGTTTTGATGCCTTTTTGACCAACATTTTCGATTTGAAGTCTAGATATTATCACATTTTTGATCTCAATATTGAAGTTTTAGCGTTTGCAAGTGATTTTTGAGCTACAATGTCGACTTGAAGGCTAGATTTTTGGATATGTCGTTCTAAATCATAAGTTCTCAAATTGTGAAAAAAGGCAATTTAGATATACAGAGTGTTTAATCTAAATATGGTCGATTATATAAAACTCTTATTAGTCGACGAGCGATTCGAATAATATTTTATGGATTAGTTGGAGAGTACTTAGAAAATATTTCAGCAAAATTAGAGTCTCGTAGCTCATTTGGAAGTTGGTCAAAAAACGCTCGTTTCTGACGCTGTAACGTTTTTTCAAAAACGACTTAGAATGACTCTATGATCCTCCCAAAATGATTTTTTTCGTTTTTCTCAAGTTTATTATAAACCAGGTGGAAATATTTCGTATTTCCTCTAGAATACAATGGAGAAAAACGAATGGAATCAATGTTGGGAAGGTCTCTGAGTCATTCTTAGTCGTTTTGCGTGTTTAGTTCGTTTTTGAAAATTGCAGCACTGTCCCAAAACGATCGTTTTTTGACCAACTTCGAAATGAGCTACGAAATTCTAGTTTTGCTAAAATATTCCCTAGGGACTCTCCTACAAATCCTTTAAATATTTTTTGAATCGCACGTTTCATAGAGCTAACAGCTAACCATATTTAGATCAAACACTTTGTATATGGGTATTTTTAATGGACTTTGAAAACTGATTTTTCAAAATTTGATCTAGATAAACTTGTAGATAGGAGACAATTCAGACACTTTACTGTTAGCCGTCAAGGTTTTGAGACATTTTCTTCTTAAACTACCAATTTTAATATCATTTTGATGTAAAATTGCCGAGATGATGTAGACACTCTTGATTTTTTAAAAGGAATTTGAATTGAGATTTTGAGACACTCTTGTCTAAAACTATCAGGTAGCTTATCAAACTTTGCTATTGGAATGAAAACAATTAAGCCACTTTTAAGTTCTTATAGTAAATCATCAATTTTTTGACAAATACTGCTAATAAACTGTTAAAACCGGAAGATTCAGAGATTTTTACGATATTTTAGAGACAAATTGTTGAGGTTTTAAGCCATTTATCTTATAATTGCTGTTAACAATAAGACTTACTATTTCTTCCTTTGCTTAAGCTTAACTTAGCATGACCTTGCCCAAAATAGACCCAAAACAAGGATTTACAGCAACTTTGGTGGGGTATATGTGTAATTGTACTTGGGTTTAAGGCAACGTTTTAGTAAAATGACCTTAAGTAAAGGAAGAAAAAGCGAGCCTTAATTGTCCAAGTTGTTTTCCGAAAATTTTTTTTGAGTTTATAACAATGTTTTTAGATACTTTTGGCCTAAATAAGCAGCACTTAAGAAATTTTGCTGTTGAGTCGAGTTTCAGACGTCGACCATAAAAAAACTCGCGCTGGACGCTATTTTTTGATCTTGTAGAGGAATTGACTTCTGAAGCGAGTTTTTTATACTATTTTTTTTATTTTGCAACTTTTTGTACCCATTTTCCTATTAATTTATAATAATAAGACGATTTACAAGCTTTTAGTTCAGTTTTCAGCTGATTTTTCAACTTTTAGTCAAGATTTTCAGACACCTTTGTTCTAATTCTTGGAATTTCAGTGAATTTTTGCACTAAAGTTTCAACTATTTGGTTGAGCTTTAAGAAAATTTTGACCCCAAATTATTATTTTTAGATAATTTTTGTACAAAATTGTAGCAACACTTCAATTTAGACAGTGTTAATAGAATTTTGAGCTAGATTATCAACTGTTGTTGCAGATTTTTAGACATTTTCGTTCAAGGTCATCAGTTTTTTGTCCAAATTTGCCACCGAATCGTTAAAAGGAAGAGATTTAGTCTTCAGTTTCAATTAATTTTTAAGCAGAATTTTCTATTTTTAGTTCTTAACAGGACTCTTAGATTTTATAGACTAACAATTTCTGATACGTCTCTTCCAAATAAAACAGAAGCGACAAGATCTCTAACGCAACTCTCAATCTACGCATGCTCGCAAGAAAGTCGCTCCAATGTAAAGTAGGCCTTAAATTAATGAAGAAACAGTGTAGAAAGAGCCTTAAGTAAAAAACGTAACAAAAATGCCATTCTTAGGAATTAGACTACAGAATAGCACTCAAATTAGAAACTCTAACAATTAGTCTACACGCAATCTATCGAAGGACGGTCAATTTGACTACTTACATGATGAAACATCAAAGATATCGCTTTGGGTGAGTTTTTAAATACAAGTTGTATTAATTAAATTTAAATAGCTGTTGTAATAGCCTAAAGCAATCAAGTCGATTATGTTTAATCATTGCTGTTTTTTTTTATAGCTTTAGCCTTCAATATTGTCAATAACTTTCAATTTTTCTTGCTATTTTTGGCTACAGGACTTTAACGCTTGATTCACTAATGGAAAATAACAAAAAAAAATTTTTATTGAAGGAAAACATGAGGTACGCTGGTGTACTCGCAGCCTTAGATAACGGTAGATCTTTCCAACATTACGTCCTTTATAATAATGATAATAGTAATAACTTTCGATTTCTAACATTTTATTATTGTAGTTTTTTCTATTATAAAATATAAAAATCGAGTCATAGGCGATTGAACAATTATTAAATAGAGCACAATAAATTTCTATCAACAACACCAAATACGTTTATTTTCTAAAAGTAGACCCAAAAGAACGTCAAAAAAATCCTTGGTCTCGCGAGGTATCACTCTTGTAGAGATAATTTTAAGTATCGATGCTACAATTAAAATCATGACCTTCCTATTTCTTATATATTAAATTATAATTTTGCACCGTGAACGATAAAAGTCGGTAAAAATTCACGATAAAAATGCGTATACCGGATAAGATTTCTGTACACAAGAAGGTTAACAACTATATCAATTAAACTGGTAATGTCTTATGGAAATTAAGGCGTGGTTGGTTGGTTGGTTGGTTGGTAGAGTTTCTTTGTCTAAACATTTGAAATTAATCAGACCTACTTAATCTCGATCTATATTTAAGTTCCATTCACAATACCACACCATAGTTCTTTTTTTATGTACCTATATGTAAAAGAGCCAACCTACAGTGAGTTGAATATTATGTAATTTTACGGTTACGTATCCGACAAAGAATTTAGAGTAATTTCACGTTTAGGAAGAGGAAATAATCAACATTTGGTTTTGAATCATAAATTTTCAATTATAACTAAATTCTCGTTAGATCACGTTAACAATCTGGAGATTTCTTGAACGTGCGTGCTGTTTTATAAAGAAAATAAATAGAAGTGGTTAAAATATTTAAAATTCTAGATAATTTCTAATTTAAATAGAGCATATCGTTGGACTACTTTATTTTAATAGTTAAACATACAAGAAATTCGAGGCGTTATAGAGAGAAATACAGAATTGTTGTTAAATATCAAGGTTGATTGTGAAGGTTCTGTGGAAAATACAAAATATACAAGTTTTTTCTGTTTTTGCAATAATTTTTAAATATTTGAAATTTTCCACAAATAAATCTTGCTGTAAAAACTGCACCTTTGCTATTTTTTGAAAGTTATAATCGACTTTTAGATCAAGATAACGAAGCGCGATGAAAGATGCAAAAAGTCGAGAATTACGTTGAAATTAAACCATTAAAAGTAACTAAATCATTTTCTTTTTGATGATTTAAGAGCAAAATTGACTATAAACTGACGACTAAAAGAAAAGAAGTCTTAAAGTCTGCTCAAAAAGCACTAAAATCTGCTCATTATTATGGTTCAGTGGCAAAATTCACTAAGAGCTATAGTCGTAACGAAGGAAAATGATATAAAATGTGCACTAAAAGCTAAGACTACCTCTTGAATATCCTCTATTAACGATTTAGTCATGACATTCTTCAAAAACTTAAGCCTGACTCTAGAAATAAAGCCGAAAATATTCCTCAATAAGCGATAAAAAGCGAGAAGTTCCCTGAGAAAAACTTCACAAATTACTAAATTGTTTCTTTCTGTTGACTTCAGACCAAAACTAGTCAAAAACTGACAACCAAAAGAGAAGAAGATTGATGTTTGAAACGGAAAATTTATTTAAAACTAGATTTTTAGGTAAAAAGTCTCCCTGAAAGCGATTAAAATCTCTCTCTCTTTGCCAAAAACTGCTAACTGTGGGCCAAAATTAGACAAAATTTAGACACAAAGCTAAAACTCCTTCTTCAATGTCCTCTTTTAACGACGATTCAATAACGACATTCCTCAAAAACTTAAGGCTAACTTTAGAGTTAAAACCGAAAATCTATTTCAAAGAGCGACTAAAAGCTTACATTCTCTTCAAAATTTTATTACATCTTTTCCGGCTTTTTAAATCTATTAGCACTAAATTGGAGAATGTTCTGATTGAAATTTCTAAATCAATTCAATGACCCTCTTTAATATTTAGAATTTTTGCGTTTTTTTTTGCAAATAGAAATTTGAAATTTTCTACAATCAAATCGTGCTTCAAAAGCTGCACCCTTGCTATTTACGGAAGTTAATAATCGACATTTAACCGTATTTTTAGATATAGATCCCGAAGCGCGATGAAAGATGCAAAAAGTCGAAAATTACTTTAAAATCAAACCATTAAAAGTAACTAAATCATTTTCTTTGTCATGATTTAAGAGCAAAATTGACTATAAACTGACGACTAAAAGAAAAAAAGTCTTAAAGTCTGCTCAAAAAGCACTAAAATCTGCTCATTATTATGGTTCAGTGGCAAAATTCACTAAGAGCTATAGTCGTAACGAAGGAAAATGATATAAAATGTGCACTAAAAGCTAAGACTACCTCTTGAATATCCTCTATTAACGATTTAGTCATGACATTCTTCAAAAACTTAAGCTGACTCTAGAAATAAAGCCGAAAATATTCTTCAATAAGCGATAAAAAGCGAGAAGTTGCCTGAGAAAAACTTCAAAGTTTACTAAATCGTTTCTTTCTGTTGAGACTTAAGACCAAAATTAGTCAAAAATTTCTTTAAAAGTAGATTTTAAGTTTAAAAATTCGCCAAAAGCTGGTGGCTGTGGACCAAAATAATTAAAATCTAGAGTAAAAGCTAAAAATCCTTCTTCAATGTTTTCTTTTAACGCTTCAATAACGACATTTTTCAAAAACTTAATCCTGGCTCTAGAAATAAAGCTGACAACCAAAAAAGAAGAAGATTGATGTTTGGCACGAAAAATTTCTTTAAAACTAGATTTTATTAAGTTGGAAAGTCTACCTGAAAGCGATTAAAATCTCATCTTTATTATGATGCAGTAGCGAAATTCGCCAAAAACTGGTGGCTGTGGGCCAAAATGAGTTAAAATCTACACTGAAAGCTAAGACTCCTTCTTCAATGTCCTCTTCTAACGATTCAATAGCGACGTTTTTCAAAAATTTAATCCGGGCTCTAGAAATATTCCTCAAAAAGCGACAAAAAGCGAAAATTTCCCTAAGAAAAACCTTAAAAGTTACTAAATCGTGCCTTTCTGCTGACTTCAGACCAAAATTAGTCAAAAACTGACAACCAAAAAAAAAGAAGATTGATGTTTGGAACGAAATGTTTCTTTAAAACTAGATTTTATTAAGTTGGAAAGTCTACCTGAAAGCGATTAAAATCTCATCTTTATTACGATGCAGTACCGAAATTCGCCAAAAATTGGTGGCTATGGGCCAAAATGAGTTAAAATCTACACTAAAAGCTAAGACTTCTTCTTCAATGTCCTCTTTTAACGAGTCAATAGCGACATTTCTCAAAAGCTTAAGGCTAACTCTAGAGTTAAAGCCGAAAATCTTCTTCACTGAAATAGAGAATGTTCTGATTGAGATTTCTAAAGCAATTCAATGACCCTCTTTAATATTTAGAATTTTTGCGTTTTTTTTTTGCAAATAGAAATTTGAAATTTTCTACAATCAAATCGTGCTTCAAAAACTGCACCCTTGCTATTTACGGAAGTTAATAATTGACATTTAACCGTATTTTTAGATCAAGATTCAATTAATTTGCAGTGAGAGAATCACAAAGAAGAAGAAGATTTGCAAAAGTAACATATAGGTTTAATGTTGCAATAATAAATGAAAGAGTTTCTGTTCGATCACGATATGTGTAGAAAGAGGAAGAGATCTTCATCTACTGTGGAATAATGTTCGTTGCAAAATCGCCAATATGGTAGTTTGGATGAAACAGGGACGGTTCAATGTGTAATTGAGCCCAGTGTTTACCTGGGGGCCTACAAATTGTGATAACGATAGTCAGTTGTGTAAAGAGACAGTTTTGACACTTTTCGTCACTTTTTGTAATAGTAATCAATTGTGCTCAATTTTAGAGATATTTGGTCTTAAATAAGCGATTTTTTGGATATTTTGGCAATAAATTGCCAAACTACTAAAAAAGTAACATTTTAGACACTTTTTGATGGGTATTTTCCATTTCAACTGTGGATTGAGATGATAAGATGATTTATATACTTTTGCTCGAATTGTCAAAAAAGGACTATTTTACTTAATTTTAGAAATACATTTTTGACATTCAATCTAGATTCTTATTGTTAGAGATTTTGAATTGTTATCATTTATAAAATTTTTAATGAGAAGACTTTTTAATTCAAGTGTAAATTTTGAGACCCTGTCATCCTAAATCAAGAGTTAATAGTAAATCTTGCTTTTAATTAATGAATTGGAAAACTCTACAAACAATTTTAATCTCAATCTTTAGCCTAGATTTGTAGAGATTTTAGCCCTAAATCATCAGTTTTTAGTAAATTATGTTACTGAGAAGTTCGCAAATTAACAACGTTTAGGCTTTTTTAAGATACATAAATTGACATTTAATCTAGAATTTTAAAAAAGTATTCAGTCGTTAGTCATTGACTTTTAGAAAATTTTGCTAATGAGTCAATTTTTGACCAAGAATCTTAGACACTTTCTTCCTAACTCATAATTTTTAGTGAAAAATATTCTTAAAGTCAAAATTTTGAATACTATTTTTCAGTTAAAATCTAAACGTTATTTATGGTCCTCGTTTCACCCTAAATGAAAAATTCGTGAACCTCATCTCGTCCTAAAAAGAATTCTATACTCCTCATTTCGTCCTACATAAAATCTTGTAGGTTCATGATACTATAATAAAAATTGATTTTCAATTACTGTCATGTAGATCTCTAGACAAAAATGGTTTTTTTCCTTATTTTTGTTCTATCTTGAGAAAGAGAGAAAGAGGTAAAAGTGTATAAACGAATGAGAGAGAGAAAGATAAGAGTATGAGAGAAATAGAGAGGGAGATAGGCAAGAGTGTATGGGACAAAGAGAGAAGATGTAAGTGAATAAGACCAAATAGATTTTACGACACATAAAATCTATTTACATTTCTTTTACAACTCCATAAATTATGAGGTTGTCAAATTGGTCCTCATTTCGGCCTAAACATCGCTTTTCGTCCGATAAATGCCACACTTAGGCTCAAAGTAGGGCCAAAAATCCATCGTTCAATGATCCTCCTTTCAACCTACTAAGTCTTGAGAAGTTTGTTTTGGGGGTTGATACGAGGGCCAAAATTTCGACTCAGGTTATAACTTTTGGTAATAACAAACTTTTAGTTGTTTTTCGGGTTAAATTACAAGCTCTAATTCTACTAATTCATCAATTGCTATTAACTTTAGATATTTAGTCTAGATTTTAAGACACTTTCGTTCTAAATGAATAATTTTCAAGCAATAAGAAGACTCTTTTTAAAGCGTTGAAAATCAAGCAATTCAGTAGACGAAAACCGGAAGTATTTGGATGGAATTTAGAGGAAGACTTTCATTCATATCTGATGAATAAAACGTGTATAGGAAACAAAATCTCTTATCTAATTTACATAGATTTAACCCTAAACAGTTCCTTTAATCCTATTTTGTAGAATTTCTAGAAAAATTGAAATTATCGGAAGCCTATTCAGCTCTCCATGCGCTGCTGAATTTAAGAATCTCCAATTGTGTACGTAGCCTTAAAATCATGTTGTAATCAAGTTGTAAAACCTTGTGAAGGTTGTAGAACTATTTAATTATTCCCCACAACAATTGTGAAATTAACAACAATAGAGACTTTTCTAATAAAAACGTCTAGATTTCAGAAAGCTTTATCTATATTTATTTACACGTACCAAACAATTATTTCCCATTATATTCTCTAGTT
Source organism: Mylabris sibirica (assembly GCA_039776855.1). Classification (NCBI taxonomy): domain Eukaryota; kingdom Metazoa; phylum Arthropoda; class Insecta; order Coleoptera; family Meloidae; genus Mylabris; species Mylabris sibirica. Next base: position 6,294,316 of record CM077842.1, read on the forward strand.
AGATGTTGTTCTTACTTATTTTTATTCTGCTTAATAATTTCTTAACACAATTGTGTTAAATTCACTATTAGTTAAATTAACACAATAATTATTAGTTAAGTTTAATATGACTTGATTCTAAACTTTCACAACGGAACTTTTTATAACAGGTGACCTTTTATTTTTTTATTTTATTTTTTTTAATGTTCCAACAAACACACAATACAAAAATTTAAAAATATTTCAACAACTATTCAACTTAACTTTAAGTGAAACTTTGAATGGCATGTTGATTACCGGATATTATTGAATTTATAAAACGGTAAATCGTACACGATTATCATTTGTTTTCGGTACCTTTTAAAATGCATAAAACAACAACAACATACTTATGTGTAAAGAAAATAATGATAATAATAATAATAATAATAATAATAATAGCGAAAGAGAGAGAGAAAAAAAAAGAAAAAAACAACCGACTCACTAAAACATTATCGAAGAGAAAGTCAGTCGGTGGCGCGAAGTAGAAAAAATTGATGGGAAAATTTTGAATTGTGAGGAAATCTGTGTGTAAACATAAATAACATTGCTTGAAACCTGAAAAATCATCCACAAGAATTCTGCCAAAGTTGGAAACAAAGATAATAGGAATTTAATGAAGATTTGTGGCTCTCAAGTGGAAAAGAATCTTAATTTTTTCATTCTGCGCAATATACAGCGCACATTATACTCTAGCGTACGATAAAGTATCGAGTAAGCTTTTTTGCAAGTTGTTTCTGTAAAAAGATTTTTCTGATAAATTAATGGAAGAAATATAGAATTTGGGACTAGAAATAGTAGTTAACGATGTAAGAGTAAGAGTAACTAGAAAAGCAACTTTCCCTCACTCTGAGGGACCAATCAAAAACAAGCTATTTTTATGTTGCTTACGTTAATATAAAACGATCACACTTTATGGCGCTTTCCACATGCGTAACACGAGTTTCTGTGCAATCGTAGAGAAAGTATTTTTCTGCACGCTGAGGTACCAATTAGAAACTAGTTATCAGTTATCATGCAGTTGTTTGCATTACTAAGTAACGGTGACTCACTGTAACAATCGAACATTATTCCAATGCAAAACAAGACAGAAAATTAACAGTTTCTATTCAATTCTAGAAAATATTTATTTATACAACAAGTGTGCTATGAATCAAATAAAAAGTAATGGGAAATATCCGTCAATACAAAAAATTTATTTGACAAGTAGAAAATTAGAACAAAAAAGACTTCCTTCTTAGTTGTCATGGAAATTCACTATTTTATACCAACAAATAGGAATGCATAATTTCTATAACACACTAACGTGTTATATTTACAACACACTACCGTTCACCCGCAAAAGAAACCTCGATTTGCAGGGACTTACACTGAACGGGCAAAGTCTACAGACGTGTGCTGAGGTGAAATATCTGGGCGTCGTATTAGATGCCCGATTAACCTTCAAATCACACATAGAGAAGATCTCCAACAAAGCCATAAGGGCTCTATGGGCCTGTAGAAGCTTGGTTGGGAAAAAATGGGGATTACAACCGAGGTTGATGCACTGGATGTACACCAAAGTTGTGATTCCAGTGATTACATATTCCGCATTGGTATGGTGGCATAGAGCTACCACCAGTGGGAACATGCAAAAGCTACGCAGGATACAGAGAATGGCCTGCATAAGTATTACGGGGGCGATGTCAACTACCCCAACAGCGGCGATGGAAGTAATGCTGGGGCTCAGTCCTCTACACTTATTGGTGGAGGCGGAAGCAACGGCTGCTTCTTATCGACTGAAAACAAATGGGCTAGGGAGGGAGTCCGTTATTAAAGGATCCCATACCGAGATCCATCGAAAAAGAGACAGCATTCCCGTTTTGGGAATGCTGTCTGACAGAATTAATCCAGTTCATCGATTCAACAGGAACTTCAAAGTAGAAATACTGGAAGGGGAAGGAACGATGAACGAGATAAGAAATACGGATCGAGGGGGAGTCGTTTGGTACACAGACGGCTCCAAGACGACCGTGAACGCAGGAATAGGGGTAGTGGGGCCCAGGCACGAGGAAGCAATTTCCCTTGCACTGGGAAACCATTGCTCCATATTCCAAGCGGAACTAATAGCAGTAATGACCTGTGTGCAGGTCATGTTGTGGAGAAACTATAGAAATAGAAGTATCCACATCAAAACTGACAGCCAATCCGTGCTTACGTCACTGAGGGCTGTAGAAATAAAATCCAGACTGGTGCTGGAATGCTTCGAAGCACTTGAGGAGCTGGCAGAACATAACAAGGTTACCTTGACATGGGTGCCGGCTCATCAAGGGTTTGAAGGAAATGAGAAGGCGGATTGCTTAGCAAAGAATGCCGCCAAAACAGCTCTAATTGGACCTGGACCTTCATGCGGGATCGCTTATGCGGACGCTAAAAGGGCCATATGGGACGCATTAGAACGAAATCACCAACTCTACTGGGAGGAATCACCAGGGATGATTCTGTCAAAGACATTTCTGGATTTTTCAAACCGTAGACGATTCAAAGAACTCCTAAAACTTAATAGGAGGCAACTAAGACAGACCACAGGACTGCTTACTGGACACTGCGGACTGAGGAAGCATCTCAATAACATTGGGATTGAAAAAGACCCAACATGTAGGGCCTGTGAAGAGGAAGATGAAACTTCCCTTCATATCCTATGCTACTGTGAGGCCTTAAAGGATCTCAGAGCGTGGTACCTGGGAGGGGAATATGTCTCTCCGGAGGAAATAAAAAGTACTCCCCTAAACAGTATCCTGGACTTTATTAAAAGAACGGGACTACTGGGGGAAGACACTTAACCCCAAATAGGAGAACTAACGAGCGTACAAAAGGCCTTAAAGGCCGGGGTATAGTGGGGTACGAACCACGGCTCGGGTGAGAGGGTCTGGGAAGAACCTCTCACAAATGGATAATAATAATAATAATACAACACACTAGTGTGTTATAAGGTGACTTATTAATCTTAAATCGATGTAGTTCTTCTAAGATATATTTCAACGAAAATTTCGATTTTTATTAAATTCCTCATTAATTTTAAAGCAAAACTACCGTTAGATACTTCATAAAGAGGTGTCATTTAGATAAATATCTAATTAAACCTGGTAATATTCCAAAACTTTTATTATCAATAAAATCTGGAAACTTTTAACATCTTTCACTAAAATATCCAAAAATAGAAAAACTTTTACAACGGCTATTTTGCTAAAATAAAGTTTATAGATCATTGCAAAATTTGTGTTCTTATAACGAATATAAACGAGAAGTAAGAGTGCCAAGGCTACTATTTATTAGAGTTACCACACATCTATTACACCATTACTAGTGCACTTATGTCTTAGATCGACCTCTATTTAGCTATACTTATATGGAAATAAGGATAATGATTTCATAAATTTTAACAAATACGTCTCGTACACTGTAATTTTCCTATAATAAAGAACTATGATTTCGTTATTAAACATTGTAAATATTGTCACATATCAGATAAGTTTCAACATCAATAAATATTGTTGATAAATATAACGAAATAAGGAACACAATAATGTAACAATTTGAATTACGTAAAATCGTACAAATATAAGAGTAAGTCAAGTCTTCCAAATTATTGTAGATGGAGTATACAGGGTGTTTGGTCTAAGTATGGTGAGTTGTAAGAAACTCCTATTAGTCGACGAGCGATTCGAAAAATATTTTAACAATTTGTAGATGGGTCCTTAAAGAACATTTTATCAAAATTAGAACCTTGTAGCTCATTTGGAAGTTGGTCAAAAACTGTTCGTTTCTGACGATGTAGCGATTTTCAAAAACGAACTAAACACGCAAAACTACCAAGAATGACTTGAGGATCCTCCCAAAATTGATTTTTTCGTTTTTCTCTATTTTATTCTGGAACAGGTGGAAACACTTCGTATTTTCTCTGAAATACAATGGAGGAAAACGAAAAATGTTGGGAAGGTCTCTGAGTCATTTTTAGTCGATCGTTTTTTGACCAACTTTGAAATGAGCTACGAGGTTCTAATTTTGGTAAAATGTTCCCTAGAGACTCTTCTATAAATCCTCAAAATATTTTTCGAATCGCTCGTCGACTAATAGGAGTTTCTTAGAACTGACCATACTTAGACCAAACACTCTGTAGATACTTGTAAATTGTTCTGATAAATTTGTCCAATTTTCTCGACAATATTTCAATAGTAGACGACAAGATCTATTGGAATGTCACAAAATGTGTTTTATTGACTTGCTTTTGTACTTTATCTTTGTATATGAACGAAAATTATTAGATATCAGGAACGAAATATAATTATTTTATCGTTTATTTAACTCAGTAATGATCAAGTGAATTAATGTGCAATTGAACGTGAAATTCAATGTTTTTGTTGCTTCTAAATAGGTTAAGTAATCGAATCAATGCACTCAATAATAACAATTGTTTAAAGCTACAAAATAACACAAAAGTGAAAATATTCAATTTGAAAAATTCCACATACAGTCGGTCTAGTTCAACTCGACTGATTCAACGTGATATCGAGTCGTAAGCACCCGAGTCGAAATTTTGGCCTTCGTTTCAACTCCCAAAATCTACTTATCAAGAGTTCGTCGCTCAAAAGGAGGATCATTTAAAAATCGATTTTCGGTCCTGCTTTGAGCCTAAGTGTGGCATATATCGGACGAAAAACGATGATTAGGCGGAAACGAGGACCAATTTGACAATAAATGTAAATAAAATCTATTTGGTCTTATTCACTTGCGTCTTCTCTCTTTGTCTGATACACTCGTACCTCTCTCTCTCTCTCTCTCTCTTTCCTTCATGCACATTTACCTCTTTCTCTCTTTCTGAAGGAAAAAATCATTCTTGTCTCTCACTGGGGGGTCGTCGTCACCTCTTTCCCTTTTTGTTGTTATTTCTCGTCCACCCTTCCTCCCTCTTTCTCACTCTTATTACTTACCAATCTATACTTATGAAAAAAGCCCCACTATGCACGCACCTCTCTCAGATTCGAACCCCAGACATTGTGAATACAAACCAAAGCTTTCACCACAGAACCACTATAAAGACCTTTGTAACATGCATGCAAGTCACTTTCACTAGTTTTTGTACAAAAGTACCTATATTCCATAACCGTTTATTATATTACTAACCATATGAATTACAAAAAAATCTATTTTTGAAAGACAATGTTTACCTCATTTATTAAAAACACAACTTATAATTTTATTTAGGACGAAATGAGGACCATAGAATTTTTTTAGGTCGAGATAAGGTTTACGAATTTTTTCATTTCGGGTGAAACGAGGACCATAAATAACGTTTAGGTTGAGACGAGGTCCATTTTACTCCTTTTAGGATCAAAAGGGGACCAAATATTCATTTTAGGATCAGAAGAGGGATAAAATTTCGACTCAGACACGCACCTTTAATGTGACTAATGCAACTTAATAAAGAGTTGTAGAGAATATAATGAGAACGATTTCGTGATTTGAGCAATGCAATCATCACGTTTGTATTGTCGTTTTTCCTTTCATTCGCCAGATTAAAATTATGATTACGAATGACGGTACTGATGATTAAAGACTCAATTTAAGTCGGGTAAGTTGTAATAATAATGGTATAAGTACAATTTTGAAGGTCCTAGAATGGCGTAATCCTAGTGATATAAAATTGAAACAAATCACCATTGAAGGTCGATGAACACATACGAATAGTTTTAATTATTAATTATTAATTAATTTTTGATTTTAATTAAAATTCTAATCAATTGAATCATAATTTCCGCTATCAATGCGTCTATACGCAACTACTAATCTTAATAAATTAACATATGTGTTTATTCTAAAATACAAGAATTACGCTAAGAATAACATTAAAAGTTACTAGATCGCTTCTTTCTGTTGACTTAAGAGTAAAATTGGTCGAAAACTGCCGACTAAAAGAAAACGTGACTGATCTGCTGTATAGAAAATTTCTTTAAAGCTCAAATTTAAAAATTGGAAAATCTGCCCGAAAAGTGACGAAAATCTACTCTTTATTACACTTCAGCAGCAAAATTCGTTAATAACTAGCGATTGCAAACAAGACTGTTTTAAAAACTAGTCAAGAAAGTTACGAATCTCCGTTTCTGGTTCCGTAATTGTGGAAATTTTGCATGGTTTTGAAGCCCTGTTTCCGATTCTATTTCCGCATCTTTTTCAACGGATAAATAACAGAAATTCTTAGCATTTGCACTAGAGAAACACTATTAGTAAAAAATATCAATATGCGGGAAAATTACATTGCGAAAAATACGAAAGAAAAAAAACCCATTTTTATTATGTACAACGTTCCATATTTACAAGATTTGGTAAACTTTTTGATTTCAATGAATAAAATAAAAATGTCTCCACCATAACTGTATTCGTATTAGATTATAATAAACCTTTTAATTCCTTTTTTTAAACTTTTTTAGTTTCCGTTTCTGATTCCGTTTCTGTTCTGTTTCCGTTATAATTATTTTCAGAAAATCTGTTTCTCATTCTGTTTCTGTGATGACACTTCTATAACATCTCTACCAGAAAGTATTTGAATATCCGCAAAAATTTAAGGCTAACTCTTAGGGCTTAAGTGTACTTACATAAACTAAAAGCTTACAAATAGTCTCTTTTTGACGAGTTAGAAGATTTAAGAAATTTATTTAAATTTATTTTAAAAATAGAAACTTGAGATAAAAATTCGCTTAAATTTGATGTTTTTGGCCAAGAAGATGTTTTTAAACCTGTTTTTCAAGTCGAAAAATTCTGCTCGAAAATCGGTTTATTACGATTCATTGGTAAAATTCGATAAGAGCCTTAGTTATAATCAGAGGCGGCTCGTGTAACATATGAAAACAGGGTTCTTGCAGCAATCTATGGAGAGTCTTAATAAATTCGCTATAACTTTTTCATTTATTCTATTACATATAAAATTCAAATAAATCACTATTGAAGGTCGATGAGCACATACAAATAATTATTAATTATTAATTAATTTTTGATTTTAATTAAAATTCTAATCAACTGAATCATAATTTCCGCTATCGATCCTTCTATACGCAATCAAGAATCTCGACAAATTATTGCTTTGATTCTGAGATGCGGGATGTAAAAAGTCGATAATTACGCTAAGAAGAACATTAAAAATGATTAAATCGGTTTTTTTTGTTGACTTAAGAGCCTAATTGATCAAGAACTGACGACTAAAAGAAAAGAAAATTGATATTTTAAGCGGAAAATTTCTTTAAAGCTCTAATTTAAGTTGAAGAATGTTCGGGAAAAGCGACTAAAATCTCATCTTTATTGTGATTCAGTATGTTAGCTGCGGGCCAAAATGCATTAAAATCTACACTTAAAGCTTAGATTTTTAGTTCAATGACCTCTTTCGACTATTCAATAATGATATTTTTTAATAACTTATGGATAAATTTAGAATTAAAGTCTTAGCTCTTGCTCAAAAAGCGACAAAAAACTCCCAAATAGTCACTTTTTGACAACTTAGGAATAGAATGGGTTGAGTCTGATTTAAAAAAAAAAGGAAAAGCAGCAAAATGTGTTTAAATCTCCTTTTTGTGACTTAGGACAAAACTTTACTTAAAATTGTGTTTGTTTTTGGACAAAAGAGTGCCTTTAAACTTGTATTCGGCTCAAAAATTGATTCAAAGTAAATCTTCTCTTCACTACGAGTCATTGGCAAAATTCAAAAGAACCCGAGCTAAAACCAGGGGCGGCTTTTGTAACGTGTGTATACAGGGTGTTTTAGTATTTTATGGAGAGTCACAACAAATTCGCTAAAATTGGAAGGGGAGCACTTAGATTACCTATTGAGGGTACAATAGCGCCCTTCTGTCTTTGGAGACAGGAGAAATTGACGCCAAATTTTGGAAATCATGCAATATTGACTTGAAAATTACTATTTGATAATTCAAAATCAAGTAAAACAAAAATTGAATTTTTGTTTTGAAAAATTACTTTTCATTTCCAAAAAATCCAAAATTTGTGAATATTGAAAAAATGTGGACCAAGGACTGGAATCCCCTAAAAGTAGTAAATTGTCGATTCGATACACTAAACTACAGACGAAGTTTTATTGCCGGTATTCCCTTCAAACTTTTATTACATCTTTCCAGACTTTTTAAATTTATTACCAGTCAACTAAGGAATCTCTTGACTTAAAGTAGACGACAATTTTTGTTATTTATAAAAATTTGTAGAAGGGCATTTTGGCCTTCAATAGATAGCTTAAGTTCAAGTTTTTATGACAATTATTCCATCATAAATCAAAGACTTATAGCGAATTTATTGCTATTCTCCATAGATAGCTGAAAGACCCTGTATATTCCGTTTTGTACACTTTAAAGTAATGTCTAAAAACAGTGTCGGCTCGAGATTATCTTCTGGCCTAGGCGAAGTGGCCAATGAGATCGATTTATTAAAAATTTATTAAATAGAACAAAACAAAAACACATAAGTGATCATTGCAAACTAAAGCCACTTCCCGAGTCGAAATTTTGGCCCTCATTTTAACCCCCAAAACCCACTTTTCAAGACTTAGTAGGTTGAAAGGAGGATCATTGAATAATGGATTTTTGGTCCTACTTTGAGCCTAAGTGTGGCATTTATCGGACGAAAAACGATGTTTAGGCCGAAATGAGGACCAATTTGACAACCTCATAATTCATGGAGTTGTAAAATAATGTAAATAGGTTTTAGGAGTCATAAAATCTATTTGGTCTTAATCACTTGCATCTTCTCTCTTTGTCTCATACACTCTTACCTATCTCCCTCTCTATTTCTCTCATACACTCTTCTCTCTCCCTCTCATTCGTTCATACACTTTTACCTCTTTCTCTCTTTCTCAAAATAGAACAAAAATAAGGAAAAAAAAACATTTTTTGTCTAGATATCTACGTGACAGTAGTTGTAAATCAATTCTTATTATTAGAAGAGAACGGTGTTATACTACTATAGTATCATGAATATACAAGATTTCATGTAGGACGAAATGAGGAGTATAGAATTCTTTTTAGGACGAGATGAGGTTCACGAATTTTTCATTTAGGGTGAAACGAGGAGCATAAATAACGTTTAGGTTGAGACAAGGTCCATTTTATTCCTTTTAGGATCAAAAGAAGACCAAATATCCATTTTAGGATCAGAAGAGGGCTAAAATTTCGACACGGGTTGCTTGATAAATTACAGTTACAGCGGCTAGATCTTTGCGCCCTCTTTTCTCTTACGCCCTAGGCAACAGTCTAGTTCACCTCTATGTTAGAGCCGGCACTGCCTAAAAGCGACCAAAAACATCACACCACATATTTGAATGACGAGGCGCCACTGTTTCTCGATAGATTTCGAAATGGTTGAAATTTTTACGATTTCTCAAAAATTATTGAATTATTTAAAAAGAACTGGTTTTACACATAAAAATTAGCTAGTGATTTTTTGAATAAATTTAATCAAAATTTATAAGACGCGAGAAATTCAAAAGAAATCTCTAGAGTACAGAATTTTGCTTTTTAATTATAAGTCATCGATTTCTAGTAGAGTTCAGAGTTTATAACTATCGAATCCGACAACTTAGAAAGTTCAACAGGTGAATCACACGTTAATCTGATAAGGAAATAGAGGTAATAGCCTAGATAAACAAATCATTATTTTATATTCAATGATTTTTCTTTAATCGTATTCTTCTAAAGTTTCAGTCTAAATCTCGATCTCTATTGCCAATCGTTTGAATTCTGATAAGATTCATACGAAAAATTGGCCACTTTCAATAAATGATTGCATAATTAACGAATTGTTTCATTGTTAAACAGATGAAAACGCGGTTATTTTTGTTACAAAATTGTGAAAATATAGCCGAAAGATGAATAACAACAATAATAATAAACAACAACCTAGTGACCTCAAATTAAAAATCACTTGTACAAAGTGTTACACTTTTCTCGAATTGTTTCATTTCCTTACGATTTTTTCTTATCAATTTTACATAAAATTCTCCTCTTTCACACTAACCGCAAATATTCCAAATTTATTCAATCGGTCAAAGAATTCGAAATGAATTGAACTAGATTCTAGATTTTTTTTGTGTTTCTAAACTAGTGAATGTGTGTCGTTCAGTACTGGTTTTATATTAATTTCATTTAAAAAAAAATCAAAAAAAATTCTAATTTTTTACAATTTTGGAAAATTTTGAAAATATAAAAGTTTCACTTTCAGTATTGTTTCTAACCCCATTTAGTACCTTACCATTTTCAATTTGATTTCTAATTGTCGTCACTATTTCTCGAATTTCTCTCCAATTTTGTAAAAATTATTCAAATCCAAAAGGCACTAAAACATAATTTTCCAAAAAATTAACTAGTTTAGATTCGTTTCAGTGTTCGCAAAAAGAATTCAATTTAAAGAGCGCCACTAATTAATGCACAAGCACACACACAATTAGAATGTCAACTAAACTACCATCGTTTCTTACAAACTTGTATTAACTTGAGTGTTGTTTCTGTTGATTTGTTAGATGGAACACAACTGACTCGTTGATTTCGCTAAGGCCCCTCTACTTTATCAACTCTACAATACGTCCCTGTTTGTTGTCCCCTCTAAAACAGTTATAAATCCCTCTCTGTTCAGTATTAATAACAATAATAATAGTAATAACAACAACAACAACAACAACAACAACAACAATATAGTACACGAACAACACCAATATAAGCGACAATGTTGTTGAATTCGAAAGTTTCATGTGGTGTATGTCTTGAATTTAATTTTTCTTCTCCAACTATAATTATCTCTGTTCATTCTATACATATGATAATAGTTGTTGTCGTTTCGTCTTGTTTCAAATGAAGGACTCTAATAATGTTCACCTTTCGTTTCCTACTTCAACAATTTGTATTGATTGACTGATTTATATTTACAGGATGGTAGTCGTGTTGTGATTAACGACTATGAATTGAAGAATTCTAAATTAAACCAACCATTGTTTCCATCAAATTTCATTTATACAACTTGTTTCGATTATAGTAATACAAATACAACTTGACTGAGTTGATTCTGCGCAACTGTACCGCGCAAGAGCAACTTGACTGGCTTGATTCTGCGCAGCTATACTGCGCAAAAGTGGGGTCGCTTGATATTATAGCTTCATTAACATGACTTCCTGGTTTGTTTGTTTAACGATTATCTTGCTTGTGTAAGGCGTGATTTATTCTTAAATATACAAAGATGATTCTGCAATAGTTGAATCGATGGGTGGATAAATAGACGGAAATGTAGACAGTTAGTGTGTACAATTGATGTTTCAACAGCCAAGCCTGTTTTTTTGATTGTCTGTAAAGATGTCTGAATTTTTCTAAAAATCTGTTCATTGTAACCCAACATGGATTTATTTCTAATTATTAGAGATATTTGTATAGGTAGAATGAGTCACGTTTTCAATTTTTCCCTTGTACAACAACATTCAATTAATGAAAATTAAGATGATTATTAATTAATTAAAAAGCATTTTGCCTTATCACCGATTTTCAACTAAAAAAAGTTTTCAAAGTCTTGTGTGGGATTCGAACTCACAATCTTTGGTTTTGTACACCGCTGCTCTACCAACTGAGCTAACAGGAATCAATCTTAGTTGTGAATTTATATTTAATCAGACAGTACGATAGGTGCTTTATCACAAATCTTTGCTTAATATTCCATTAGTTTTTGCATGAATAAAAAAATTGAGGATTAGAACAGATTTGAAGGTATTATTTCAACTGTGCTTATTAGTCACAAGGCTGTAAAAGCAAAATTTCTAGCCAAATCATGCTTGGAGACTCTCTTAGAAGTGGTCATAGAAGATTGCCAAAGAGGAAGCAAATAAGTTGAACAATTTGTTGTACCTACAGGGAATGGAATAGGAATGGACCCAACTACGAAACAGTCTTAGCCTTAGGAAAGTCATCATATGTAATATCAGATTTATGTGCTTGAGCGTCTTTACTAAGGCGGTACTGGAAGCTCTAACATTGGCAGCTTACAATCAAGAACCTTTTAAGAGTGTTGTCGAGCTTTGAAACTTGTTGCAAAGGTGACAAACTCACATTAGGGGAAAAGAAATCTGTAGGTAAAAAAGAGCACTGCGGGACAAATCCATTGCAGGCAAAAAGTGTCATAAGGCTCCTTAACTTAGTTTGAGGATTGCTGAGGAGACAACTCGTGTCGTCTCTAACCAATTAGGCATAAATTAAGGCTCCTAAAGAAACTGGGCGCGTCTAAGAGTAAAAAGTGTAGGTTATGTAGACTTGATATAAAGGAGGTGCGTTAGGTGCATTGGATTTACTTGCTTAACAATGCAAACCTTTTGCTTGTCGAGGTACAAAGAAGTCTTAGAGAGTTGGTGGATAGGTCAAAACTATTTGCAATTCTAAAAGGCGATCGATCTTATTCACTAACTAAATGGTCACAAGGCTCTTGTAATGTTTTCAAGAACAATAATGCTTCAAAAGTTGTAAGCTTGCTTGTCTCAGACATAGCGAAATTTTCGATCTACCTCCAGGCGTAGATGTAAGCCTTACGGATCGTGTTGTCCTGTCCACAAGAAAGCAAACTTAAAACCAAAGATCCACCCGGAGTCTCAGAAATGGCAAGTTTTTTGATTTGTTTCTAGGCGTAGATATAAGCCTTATCGACAGTTTTGTCCTGTCCACAAAAGAGAAGACTTAAGACCGAAGATTCACTCGGAGTCTCAGGCACGGCAAGATTTTGACCAGCTTCTAGGCGTAGATATAAGCCTTACCGACAGTTTTGTCCTGTCCACAAAAGTGCAAACTTAAGACCAAAAATCTACCCGGAGTCTCAGATAAGGCAAAATTTTTGACCTGCTTCTAGGCGTAGACAGTTTTATCCTAGTCCACAAGAGTGCAAACTTAAAACCGAAGATTCACTCGGAGTCTCAGACACGGCAAGATTTTTGATCTGCTTCTAGGCATAGATGTAAACATTATCGATAGTTTCATTCTAGTCTGCAAGAGAGCAAACTTGAAACTGATGATCCTCCCGAAGTTTCAAACGTGGCAAGATTTTTGGCCTGTAAGCCTTACCGATAATTTTGTCCTAGTCCACAAGAGAGGAAACTTAAAACCGAAGATCTACCCGGATATAGCAAAATTTTTGATCTTCTTCTAGGTGAAGGTAGAAGCCTTACTAACAGTTTCATCTTAGTCCACAAGGGAGCCAAATCTAAAGTCGAAGATGCTCTTAAAGCCTAGTTATAACCAAGCCGGAGGTATCAAAGGAGGTCCTTCCGGAGTCTTCTTGAAATTCAATAGATATCTTAGCTGTTTGAAACGTTTCAAAATCTTGCCAAATTCGATCAAATCTAATCTAAATACTGTAATGAAGGAAGCACAAATCAATAACAGACGGAAATCTTGAACTATATTACAAAAACAGTAACATTAAAGAGAAATAAATCGTTGTGAGTTCTATTGAAATTTAAAACTCATTATTTCTTTAGTTTGCAAATCGTTCTATACTGCACTAGATTCATGTCCGACTTTACAGTTTATAAGAAATACCAGAAAATCAGTTAACCGTAATAAAAGAATGTTGAATGATACTTTATACAAATGAAACAAACAATTTGTATAAAGATACAAGATATTTATTTGATTTAAAACAATTTTAAAGATCCGTTTTCATTGCAAATTCTACAATCAAACAAACAGGTGTGGTAAAAATTTCGAGTTTCCGGTGAAAGGAAATTCTATCAAGATAACAACAGTACATAGATATGAGAAAAATTTGTAATCAATCATTTTTTTGTTAATTAATTACATTTATAATTAATGATCAAATCGGTTATTAATGTTTTTCTTTTTGTTGATTATTTTATAATTTCTTGAATTATTCCCAATTTGAAAATTGTTGTCGTCAAGGTAATTTGTCGATTTCCTTGATAGAAATCGGTTATTGTTCAAATCAAAGCTTACCATTCACTCTAATAATGAAAGGATGGAAGTTACGGTAATTTTTTTAATTTTTTCAAAGTTGCTTACCTTCGCTTATGGAAAATTTTATTTTAATCGCTAAATTCAAATAGATAGCAATTGAATTGAAAAGTTTCTTGACATATTGCATGAATTATTATGCTTGTCTACACTATTAGGTCATCATATTTTTTTTTATAATTAATTAATTAATTAATTATAAAAAATCTATCTATTCAAAATGGGATGAATTTCGATAGTTACTCATCGAAAAATTTGTGAAAGTTTCGTAAATTTAATGGTGATTCTTGTTATTGTAAACGATCGGAAATAGATAATTTTGCTAATTAATGCTAGGCTATTATTTGGATAGTTATCGTTTCACTATTTGACACGACGTTGAAAGAATTTCGTGATAGCGATCTGAAGGCCATTGCTTGCAATTTCTTCGGCGAGCATACAGACAAACATACAGGATGTGTGTTTTAAATGTGATCATCAAAATGTAAGGTGTATAGGGTACATCAAACGCAAATGAATTCGAACTAACGCAAGCGAATCTAAACGAGCGCGAACAAGTACGAACAAAGATCATGTGCAGTTACTCACCTGATTTCGGTACTTAAAAGGAGGAAACTACTCATTCGCGAAATGCAAGTGCATCTACGGTCACAGCGTTTGCTTCTGTTTGAGCATGTTCGTTCAAGTTCGTGAATGTTAGTGTGAATTCCAGCACAACTACAACTTTGTTTTGTATAATTTTCAAAAAGATGCTACACACGTAAAATGATTCAGAATGACTCGAGTATCCTCACAACAATGATTTTTTCGTTTTTCTCCATTATATTCTGAAACAAATGGTAATTTCTCTAGAAATTTATGGCGAAAAAGAAAAGAAATATACATTGAGAGGGTCTTGGAGTCATTCTTAGTCGTTTGACGTGTTTACCACATTTTTGATAATCGTCACATTGTCCAAAGTGACCGTTTTTCGATCAATTTTGAAACGAGCTACAAAGTTCTAATTTTGCTAAGAAACCCCTTTCAAGTGCTTGAAATCATTCAAAAGAAATTTCATAAGAATCGACTTCATTTAAAGCAGGCACCCGGTATATATGGAGTTTTACCCGAAACATGGGTTTTGTAAAATTTCCTTGCCGACTTGGCTTCTACTGGAAGATTGCAAGACTAATAAAAGAGACTTCACTCTCATGCTTCTTTTTTTTGCCATTTTGCTGAACAAGTTCGATAACGATCCATTTTTCAGCCATAAAATAGACAACATTCTAAATTATTATCAAAACATCCGACAAAAATATGTGGGGGTGTTCCTCCTAAAGGTCAAGGCTTGCCATCCTAAAGTGGAGCTGTTACTGGTCTGTTATGTTTTTTTTTTGACAAACACACAGATACCTGCACTGACCTTGCTGCGAATTATCTTAAAAATTCATTAACACAAGAGGTAGTTCCTTTAATCGAATAACTAGTGAGTGGAGTTTTTCAAACTGCGTCATATGTCAATTTCTTTTTTTGGGGAACAGCAATATTGCCATAAATTGATAGATCAAGGTTTCCATTTCTCCAAAACACCAAACAGATCTTCTTTGGGCAGCAGTAAGGTGGCAATATTGCCAAAAATTGATAGGTCAAGGCTTTCATTTCCCAACAGATGTTCCAATCTTCCTGGAAAAAACAGCAAAAGGGTAACTAAGCTCTAAATTTTTGCTATTGAAGTTAGTTTTTTGGATTATTGAATTATATGTGGCAATATAGAGAAGTTTGCAGTTTTTGGCGTCAAACAGACTTATCGATGTGTTTACATTTTGGGAAAACCTTGACAGTTTGTTGGGTCTCGTTTTATGTTTATTTTTATTCGTTTATCTTTGTTTGGAGATTTTATTTTTATTTTGTGAAACATCTTAAATGTCAAAATTATAAAGTTATGATTCAACTCACACTACTTAATATATTCATTGTTAATTAATAATGAATATTGACAATTTATTGTAAATTCAGTCTCTATTATTATTATTATTATTGTTTTATATTAGCAAAACACACGTTTTTCCATAGTTTGTATAGTGAAAGTTTATTATATTATATCTACCTTATTATAGAGAGAAAGTTTATGTATGTTAAAGTTTGAAAATGAGTGCTTTATTTTATGATAATATCAACAGTTTTTATCCTTCATTCATATACGTTGTTTTTTTCTTCCAACAACAAGAACAACATTGGCATCCACCTGTTGTCGTTATTATTGTACAGACGAAATCAAAGGCGCAAAAAACCGACTGGGTTTCTTCCTCTCTTATGACCTGAAATGAGGTTATTATGCAACAATACAACACTGTCGTCATTCTCTTCGTCGACGATATATATGGCGATAACGAGAGAATAATTTGCAGTTCTTTGACTTTTACTTTTTTTTTCAAAGTCTCTCTTTCATTTTGTGTATGCATTCATCAATTATTCAATGTTGTCAAACCGATGGGAAAATTTCAATTTGACTTTGACGTGAGTGAAGAGATAGTGAAGTGATAGTGAACTTGTGTGTGTACGCATCTGTAAATTTCGACATTTTTTTTAGGCTTCATCATTACTAATATTGATTTGGTTATTTGTGTGTTCCTTTTTCTTGAATTGTGGGAGTTACTGAGCAAACCAGAAACTTCCGGTAAAAGAAGAACAACGACAAGAACACATTAAGAAAACGAAAATGTGTTGATGCTATTAAGTAATAGAATATTATTTGAAGAAGCAGGAGACTAAGGGGAAAAAAGAAAAAAAAATAAGATGTGGCATAATGCAAGAATAAGAAGAAGGAGAAAAATAGAAAAAGAATGAGAAGAATTGCAAGCAGAAGAAGAAGAATTGGCAGAAGAAGAAGAAGAAGTTGAAGAAGAAAATAAAGAAGGAGATAAATGAAAACAAGAGGAAACATTGGAAAAGGAAAGAGAAGAATAAGAAATTGAAGAAAAAGGGAAGAAGGAGCTGAATAGAAAGAAGGAGGAAAATTGGGAAAGGAAAAGAAGAACAAGAAACAGAAGAAGCAGCAGAAGAAAAGGGAGAAGGAGATGAATAGAAAGAAGAAAGAAAATTCTAAAAGGAAGGGGAAGAAGAAGAAGTTGAAGAAGAAAAAGAAGAATGAGATGAATGGAAAGAAGGAGAAAAATTGGAAATGGAAGGAAAAGAAGAAAAAGAAGAAGAAGAAGAAAAAGAAGAAGAAGAAGAAGCAGAAGAAAATGGAGAAGGAGATGAATGGAGAGAAAGAGAAAAATTCTAAAAGGAAGGGGAAGAAGAAGATGTTGAAGAAGAAAAGGAAGAAGGAGGTGCAGTGAAAGAAGGAGGAAAATTGGAAAAGGAAGGAAAAGAAGAAAAAGAAAAGGAAGAAGGAGATGAATGAAAACAAGAAGGAAAATTGGAAAAGGAAGGAGAAGAAAAAGGAGTTGAAGAAGAAAAGAAAGCACGAGATGAATGGAAAGAATGAAGAAAATTGGAAAAGGAAAGAGAAGAAGAAGAAGAAAAATTCAGAAAAAGCTGATAATAACAAGCATTTCTTCAAACCTAGGCTAAAGTCGAGAACTTTGTTTAAAACTCCTCAAAAGCGACCAACAGCAAAAATTTATGATTTGGGCTGCAAATCTTACCAAGAAGCTCTAATATGGTCTAATTTGTTCACTCTTACGATTTAATAAAAACAAAATTAGGAGAAAACTAACTGCTAAGAATTAAAATGTCTTAAAATCTGGAGCAAATTCTAGCAAAATTCTGCTTTTAAAACCGATTAAAAGCATTCGAGACGCCTCCTTAGCACTGTTTGAAAGCAAGGCTAGAACTGTCTGAATCTCTTTTTCTTTTGATATATCATTAATAACATTGGAAGAAGAACGTGATTTTGGACAACAAAGTCTAGAAACCTAGGCTAAAATTTTCGAATTTTATTTGAAAATTTAAATGTGTTAAATCTTATGGAACTCTTATTAATTGGTGAAAGATTTGGAAAATATTTTAAGAATTTATAGGGAAGCTCCTGGCGACTATTTTAGCAAAATTAGAGCCTCGTAGCTCATTGGTAACTCGGTCAAAAAACGCTCGTTCCGAACAAGGTCGTAATCTTCAAAAACGAATTAAACATGTAAGTCGAATAAGAATCACTCGAAGAGCCTCCCAAGAAAAGGAGAAGAGAGAGAACAAAAGGAAGAAATATTTAACAAACTGATACTTCAAGACAAGCATTTTTTCAAACCAAGGCTAAAGCTAGAACTTTGCTCAAGACTACTCAAAAAATGATTAACAGTGTCTAGCTGCGAAAAGTGATGATTTGATCTAAAAAGTACATCGAAAGTGTCAAAAAATGCTCTGATATTGCCTAATTAGCTCACCTTTAGGACTTAATTCACAGCAAAACTGAAAAACCCAACAGCCAAGGGTGAAATTGTCTCAAAATCTACAGCAAAAGTCTAAAATTCTGCTTCAAAACCCAGTAAAAGCATCCAAGTGTTCTCCTTAGCACGCTTTGAAAGCAAAATTCCATAGAAGCTGATTATTTAGGTCGAAAATGTCTCAAAACTTACACTAAAAATGTAAAAATCTCGTTTTTTCCATAATTCATTAGCAAAATAAAAAAAAAGAATATGATCTTAGACAAAAATATCTGGAAATCCAAACTAAAAGTTGTGAATTCTGTTCGAAAATTGACTAAATTTGAATTTGTAAATTAAAATTAGAGCTTATTTTTTCACAATAAATCCTGAATTATTATAGCACGCTTATTGGGCAAAAATGTTGCCAACCCCTCGTATAATACAATAGAAATTCTGATTTTTTTGTTTTTTTCTTTATTCTAATAACGTGCAGCTCAATAATTTTTCAGTTTTCAACATTAATTATTCACCCCCTGTTTTAGATAACAAGTCCTCATTATTTTATTTACGTTATTTTTGTTTTGAACATCTTTATTCCATATAATTAATTAACTTTGTTTCTAGATGAATTAAATGCAAAATAGAGGAGAAAAAACACACACAGAAAGAAACTCGTTAAGTCTATTGTTTAATGAATGAATTAGGCCATAGATTGTCTTTTTGCATTATTCTTAGCGCTCTTATTGTTGTTATCCTTAACGTCTAATTAACACAAACACACACACACACACACACATAAAAAATATGAGTGATTCACAATTAAACAAAGGTATTGTCCTTTCTAGAGTAGAATCTCTAATTAATTTTGTAGTCTATTAATTAGAAAAATTCACATTTGTACCGCATTACAACAGTATTCTTTCATAGTTTAGATAAATTATTAATTTATTGTTAATGTAAATCAAATTTTATTTCAGATAAATTAACGATATTGATCCATACTATTTTTGGGTTGATTGTAATTTTGAAAGCCATAAAAATAATTACGCTTGAACTTTTTATGTTTTCCATCTACAAATTATAAACTATATAAGGCTTCGTAATGTTCCATTATTATAGAAAGAAAGAAATTTTGAGTTTAATATCAATACAAATATACAGCGTGATTCACTATTGTGGCTTATCATGAAAAGTTGACTTTCTTGTTGTAGCCCTTTTGGACACTTGCACTCTTTTCTTAACTTCCCGCTAAGAAAATTGAAAATTTTCACAATTTCGGGAAGTTATTGGTTTTTGGGAAGAGTATGTAAGCAGCTTATAACTTTTGAACGGCTTGACGGATTGAAACGTTCTTTGTAAAATTCGAAAGGGTTCCACCAAACTTGGATTTCGTGCAAATTTGAACCTATTCGGCCCGATAGATTTTGAGAAATGCCAAAAAAACCGAAAGATTTCTTTTGTTAAAATCATGTTTTTTCAAAATAACTGTTGAGCTGCTTTACTAATTAATTCCATAATCTAATCAGCTCTTAACCTTAACTATTGACGTCGAATGCCGTTTGAAGAATCAAAATCGGTTGATTAGTTCACGAGTTATCATTGTCGAAAAATATCGAAAAAAGTGTTTTTTCAACATAACCTCAAAATTACTTAACCAATCAAATTTATACCCCTCACAATAATTTTATAACTTTAAAAACTGCATCGAATGCCGCAAAGCTCGTCAAAATCCGATGATTTGTTTGCGAGATATTGTTGTTAAAATTTTTGAAAAGGCGTATTTTCAACATAACCTCAAAATTCCTTAATCAATCTAATTTTGAAGCTATAAAAACTTAGCGGAAAGTTTCAGGAATGGCTTGCAGGGTCAACGACATTCCAGATTTTTTTCAAAAAATCCAAGTGCTCTAGCTTCTCCTGTTATAAAGGGTAGTGCACCCTAAATTTTTATTTTGATTAAAACGTTAGAACTGAAATTGAAAGGGACTTTTATAATATTATTGATAGCTTCAAGCTAACGGTTTTTAACAAATATGGATTTTTTGGTGAAATTTTGAATTTTATTGTACGCGATTAAAAAATATTTGTATTCCAAAAACTATAGACGCTGAAGGCTTAATATTTCAAATTTAAAAAGTTGAGATAATATATTTTTTATAAAGTGATATAGTTTTTACTAAACTTTTATGGTTTAACTGAAATTAAATTGTCTTTCAGTCAACCTCTAAATTACAATAACTCATTTATTTTGAGTCTTGCAGTTTTTGATTAAAAAATAATATATCTCAGAAATTATTGCTAATGAAAGCTTAAAATTTGTAATTTGGGTAGCTAGAATATTGTATTTTCTATTGAGTTCTATTAATTAATTTTAGTTAATTTGACCGTTCCAGACAAACCAATAGAGCGATTGAAATAATATTCAAAGGTTTGTAGGGTGGTCCTAAGAGAACATTTTTAGCAAAAATAGAACCCCGTAGTTCATGGGGAAGTCCGGCAAAAATGCTTGTTTTGGAAAATGTTGCAACTTTCAAAAACAAGTTTCACACGTAAAACGACTAAGAATGACGCAATGAACCCTTAATGTTGATTTTTTAGTTTTTTCTCGATAGCATTCTAGGAAAAAATGCGAAATAATTCCACTTGTACAAGAGTAGAGTGGGGTAAAACAAAAAAAAACAATGTTAGCAGGATCTTCAAGTCATTTTATACATATGTTGATAAAAATTGCAACATCGTCAGAAACAAGCACTTTTTGAACAATTTCCAAATAAGCTACAAGGTTCTAGTTGTGCTAAGATGTACAACAGGGAGTTCTCTGCCAAATTGGGTACTCCCAGGCCGGACAGTCTGTATATATTTTGATAAAATACCCAAGGCCTCCTTGATTTTTCACTTCAGCGCTGTTTAACAGGCTTGCGCATTTTACCACATTGATACAAGGCACAGGCCTTTTAGGCAACACTGATCTGAAAAATCAAGCAGGCCTTGAAAATACAATAAGTGTCTGTTTTTGAATTGTTAAATAAATAAATTCATTATTGCCTATAATAGTGAATCACCCTGTATTTATGTAATTTTAATTTTATCATAAAGATAAGAGAGTTTAATTTGATGAAAATTAGAAATACTTCAAACAACAAATTTTTATGATTTATTCATCATAATATTTTTATCATAAATTTGAGTTCTTATCTCTGTTATCAATACTACTTTCTCATACTGTTGTCGACCTAGTGAACACTTATAAAGGTACGTATTCTAGCTTAAATCCCTTTTGACGTGTTTTTTTCCTAATCCACTACGACTAATAGTCATTTTAACGATAGACTTGGTGGTAGTGGTGTCAATTAGGGGTTAGTCTAGTGATATTCAAAAAAATTACAATTTTGAGTAAGTTTCGTTCTCCTTAAATAAATAAATAAAATATTAATAAGAATACATTGATAGTGTAGTTTATTTTTGAACGTTACTGTATTTCTGGTTGTATTTTTATAAATATTCAAAGTTAGTACCGGTGGCCAGCCAAATTAAAATAGACTAATTCTAAGATTTTTCATCGTTTTTAATTAGTAGGTTTATGGACTTTTTTTAAAAAGAAATGAAAGATGCCTACATCCCTATCAATTACAACCACTATGTTAGAATAAAATTAGATAAATGTAGTTTTTTTTGGGAGTTAGTAGATTATTTTCAAATCTAGTTTCATCCCTCAAGACAATTGAAATCTTCACAGAAGGGTTGTTAACAAGTTTATTTGTGTGTTTCGTTCTCTATGGGGAGGAAATGAACAAGACCACCGGTGCCCCAGTTTTAAAACTTCCACCCCATTTGGAAAGGGGTAACAAAAACTAGTATATGTATACTTTGTCGAAATCCCTAAGGTAATGACTAAAATAATAAAATTGTAAAAATGTATCTTAATCATTTTTCAGAGTTTTTCGCTTTTACGTTTTAATAATAGTTTAAATAATAAAACTGTAAATATTAAAAATTATGTAAAACTCAAAATTTGTAAGATTACCGTTCTTAAATAATTTTTTTCAGTCATTCCCTTGTAGATTTCAACAAAATATACAGGGTCTTAGCGATAGTCTGTTATAGGTATAAGATGTTCTGTAACCGTTTTGGCACTTGAATTAACCCTAGGAATTTTTTTTTGTTAAAACAACCCCATTATGAGGTGTAGTGCATTCTACTTTCTTATTTGAAATTCAATCGTAGGTATTTTCTCTTGCATTTTTATGGTTCACTGAAAGAGAATTTTGATAATATGATTGCTGGTCTGAAGCTGACGTTTTTTCAAACATTTCGATTTTTCTGAAATTTTGAGTTTTGTGTTTTAATTAGAAAAGTCATATTTCGAAAATTGCAATCTTCAAAAAATTCAAAATTGTATAATTTTCGATTATTTTAAATAGTTTTGCTGAAATTTATTTTTCTTTTAGCTATTTTCAAACTACAAAAACATTGATTTTTGATAGCTTTTGAGAGTTAATTTGAATTCTCGATTTTATACAAAGTTTCTCTAGAAACCCTTGCTAAATTATACCATTTTTAACAAATGAATTTCTTACCAACTAGCTGCACACGTAAAATGACTAAGAATGACTTTAAAAATCCTCTCAACCTTGATTGTTTTTGTTTGTCTTCATTGTATTTTGGAACAGGTAGAGATAGTTATCATTATTTCTACAATGCCATGGAAAAAATTGAAAAAAATCAACGTTCAGAGTCATTCTTAGTCATTTTGTATGTATAGCTAGTTGATGAAAATCTTGACATTTGCTCAAACGAACATTTTTTGACTGACTTCCCAATGAGCTACAGGGCTCTAGTTTTGCCAAAATGTTATTCTAGGACCACCCTAAAAATCGCTGAAATATCATTTGAATCGCTCTATTAGTTTTGTGGAAACGATCAAATTGTAAACTCTCAGACCAGATACCCTGTACCTATAGCAATTTCAAGATTGGGTTAAAGAGAAATTAATTTTGTCTAAGGGATGCAACATTAGTAAAAGTCACAAGACTTATTAGAAAGTACAATAATCTAGTTACCCCAATTTCAAATTTTAGGCTTTCATTGACAATAGCTCCTGAGATATGCTGTTTTTTGGTCAAACACTACAAGACTCGAAATAAATGAGTTATTACAATTTGAAGGTTGATTGAAAGAAAAATTAATTTCAGCTAAATGACAAGAGATTAGTTAAAACTTTAAGACTTTACAAAAAATATATTTTCTACGATATTAAAATTTCAAATTTTAAACCCTCAGCACCTACAGTTTCTGAAAAACAAGTATTTTTTAATCAAGTACTACAAAATTCAAAATTTTACCAAAAAGTCCAAATATATCAAAAACAGTTAGTATTAAGCCATCAATTTCATCATAGAATCTGAAAATGTAAGGCTCTAATAAAAAAAAAAAATAGGGTGCGTTACTCTTTACAACAGGGGAAGTTAGAATGCTTGAATATTTTTTGAAAAGTGCCAAAAAAGTTACAACAAAAATTTATATCAATAAGGCCAGGCTTTTGTTCCATACTTAAGCTCGTTTTAGAATGACCTTAGCCTCAAATGAGCTAACGGTACGGTTACACACATTTGGGTGGAGGACCGTCCATGTACAGGTCCCCTTCAAATCTCTATAAGTCCACGTTCAGGCTGACTTAAATCAAAGTCATGCTAAGGCGAGCTTAAGTCGGGGAAGCATAAAGCGGGCCTAAGAAGTTCCAAAAATTTATTATAAACCGTCATAGTGAATCAGGATATAAATTTTTTAATCAAAATTTTACTGATCGTCAAAACTTCTGAAAATTCTTTAATCCTACACCCTTAGTTTTATGATCAAAGTCCATTTCAGGTGTTTCTTCTAAATGTGGTCAATTCTCATAAAACATGTACTAGTTGGCGAGCTATTCTGAAAATATTTCAAGAATTTGTAGAAGGGTCCTTGGACATCTTTGTAGCTTCTCTAGAACCTCGTAGCTCATTTGTAAGTTGGTCAAAAACACTCGTTTTAGACAATGTTACAAGTTTAAAAAACGAGCTAAGCACGCAAAACGAATATATGAGTGACGCGAACATTGATTTTTCCGTTTTACTCCATTGCATTCTAGAAAAAATGCGAAACATTTCCATTTGTACTAGAATCAAATGGTAAAAAACGAAAAAAATCAATATTGAGAGGATCTACTTTTTGAAAATCGCAAAATCGTCAGAAACGAGCGTTTTTTGACCAACTTTCAAATGAGCTACGAGGTTCCAATTTTGGTAAAATCATATCGAGGGACCCTTTTACAAATCCTTGAAATATTTTTCGAATCGCTGGCAAATTAATAGTAGTTCTTAAGAATTAACCATATTTAGAAGAAACATCCTGTATATCCATTCAAAATAAGAAAATAGGGTGCACAACCTCTAAGAAATAAGAATCTCCTATTAGTCGAAAAACGATTCGAAACATATTTTAAGGATTTGTAGGAGGGTCCTTAAAGAACATGTCAGCAAAATTAGAGCCTCGTAGCTCATTTGAAAATTGGTCAAAAAACGCTCATTTCTCACGATGTAGCGTTTTTGAAAAACGAACTAAACGCGGAAAACAACTTAGAATGACTTTAGGATGCTCCCAAAATTGATTTTTTCTTGTTTTTCTCTTGGGAAGGTCTGTGAGCCATTTTTAGTCGTTCTGCGTGTTTTGTTCGTATTTTAATATTGCGACATTGTCCAAAACGATCGTTTTTTGACCAACATTGAAATGAGCTACGAGGTTCTAATTCTGCTGAAATGTTCCCTAGGGACTCTTCTACAAATCCTCAAAACATTTTTCGAATCGCTCGGAAATTAATAGTAGCTCTTAAGAATTAACCATATTTAAAAGAAACACCCTGTATATCCATTCAAAATAAGAAAATAGGGTGCACAACCTCATATATTAGTGATTGGTAGAACAAAGAAGATATTTTAGAACTTCTTATTATTCTAATGACCCATCGGCGTGAATCACCCTGTATCTGAGTTTAAATTTCAAATTATTAGCTAACAATCAGCTATAACTTCAAATTAGAAATAAGCTTTCGCTATATGGATAAAATAGATTTGTTTAGGGTTGAATTTAAGGGAATGTTTGTAGTGTTAGCCGTTGTAGGCAAGTGGCCAATTTCTAATTTGTTCCAATATTTATCTCAATCAACATCTATAACCAATTAGTAAAATAAATCCGTACAATAACAAACAAACAAAGCGTATTTTTTCCCCTGTTGTTTGCTTAGGGGTTGAAATACTATTTATAATAATAATAGTGCCATCTGTTATCGTATTGAGCGAGATTGAAGACGACGCTTGCGTGAATTCGTTCGAACGGCGCCACTAACTATACAAACCGCACCCGATGGACGCCAGTACATTAGCAACCATGGATAAGGACGCTTTAAAAAAGCAAATAGAGAATATGAAATATCAGGCATCAATGGAACGTTGGCCGTTATCCAAATCTATAGCTGCGTAAGTAAACAAATTTTTTTTTTTTTCAAATATAGTTTTATAGACAAATTCACATCCCCGATTAATAAATATTAAATCGAATTATTTTGGGAAATTTCGTTAGATTTCCCATAAACAAAACAATAAGTACCATTACCGGTCCGATGATAGCCGTCGTGTATTATTAGTTTACGACAATGTGTGTATGTATTGAGCGTCGCGACGCTCATTCCCGTCAAATCTAATACTATATACTAACAGTTCGGAAAAAATTCGATTTATATTAGAGATGATTCAGTGTGGAAATTTAGCGAAAATTTCCACGTAAAATACGTTATTTTCATTGTTAAAACAACACAATAATAATTATCAATAAAATTTTGTTTAATTTATTAATAAACGTACGAATTATAATTTTATTGCAAAATAATGAAAGTGTCTATAAGAAAACAGGTTGTTGTTGTTGTTGTTATTGCTAATAATTGATTAAAAACTCAATTTAATAACAATAAATTGTTGTTGTTATTGATGTTGTTCTAGTTTTATTAACACTTGGACCTTGCTTAATTAAGCTGCAAATTTTCTTTATTATCATTGTTGATTAAAGTCGTTTTTTTTTTATTCAAACAACAACAGACGTGTTTTTTTTTAATTTTTATTATATTTCTCGCATCATTTAAAATTAATTAGGCCCCTTAATTTAAGCTCACCTTAGCAAGCCCGTGGCTCAAATCGAGATTACATTTAAGTGTGGGTTAAGCCATGTCCTAAGGCGAGTTTTTGCAAACGGCGAGCTTAAGTAAAGGAAAAGAAAACGGCCTTAGAAAACGTTATCTAGAAGCGAAAAGTTGATGAATTGATTTGTAATTCTTCCATTTCTTACGGTTTAATTGAAATGAAATTATTTCTAGAAAGTTAAGCAAGCTGAAATTCCTCTCATCGGTTATTAGGGTTTTGGTCCGGTTTAATTTCAATCAAACATCTGTCTCGAAAGGTGGCTTTACAATCTTTACATACAGGATGTGCAATCTAAATATGGTTGGTTCTATGAAACTCCTGTTAGTCGATGAGCGATTCAAAAAATATTTTGAGGATTTGTAGAAGAGTCCCTAGGGAACATTTTAGCAAAATTAGAACCCCGTAGCTCATTTAAAAGTTGGTCAAAAAACGATCGTTTTGGACAATGTCGCAATTTTAAAAAAACCAACAAGAATGACTCAGAGACCTTCTCAACATTGATTTTTTTTAGTTTTTCTCCATTGTATTCCAGAGAAAATACGAAATATTTCCACCTGTTCCAGAATAAAATGGAGGAAAACAAAAAAAATCAATTTTGTAAGGATCCTAAAGTCATTCTAAGTCGTTTTGCGTGTCACCGTCAGAAATGAGCGTTTGTTGACCAACTTCTAAATGAGCTACGAGGCTCTAATTTTGCTGACATGTTCTTCAAGGACCCTCCTACAAATCTTTAAAATATTTTTCGAATCGCTCGTCGACAAGTTTCATAGGATCAACCATATTTAGACCAAACACCCTGTATGTCTTATTTCCAAAAACTAGATTTTGTTCTTTCTTAGTTTTGTTACAATTCTTTATTATTCAAATTTTACAACATCTGATAGTTTTTGAGTAATCGCCAAACGGCCGGTTGTTCGTCACGCCCACTTTATCAATTAGTTGCTCATATTTAAAATACTTATTACATTCATCTAGTTCAACTTGATTTTATAGAATAAGGTAAAGTTTCAAGTGCTACTTCTTTAAAATCGAATAAATTCTTTCTTTTTAGATTCAATTAAAATGAAATCTTATCGAAAAATTCGTTTCGAATATTCGATCATAGTTACCCAGTTTTATTTCAAT
Organism: Mylabris sibirica; assembly: GCA_039776855.1. NCBI lineage: Eukaryota > Metazoa > Arthropoda > Insecta > Coleoptera > Meloidae > Mylabris > Mylabris sibirica. Next base: position 6,322,054 of record CM077842.1, read on the forward strand.
CGAACATCTGTCTGGAAAGGTGGCATCACACCTGTCTTATAACAAAACGAATAAATTTTATTCTCCCCTTACTTTTGGTAGAATTCGTTATAATTCAGACTTTACAGCTGTTAATCGTTATAAAGAAGTTTCTCTAGAGTCCGGTTGTTCTTCACGTACTTAAATTTGTTGTTGTTGAAACTATATTAAGTGAGTTTTGAGGTCAATCAAAATAATGCTTGAATTATTCAAGTTTTAGAATTGTTTTTATTAGAAAATAAAATAAAAGTTGGGAGTTAAATTGTTTAGAAACAACTTAATGTTTTCTCTGCAAACTGAATTGAAATTAAATCGTGTGGAAATTTCTAAGGAGCCAAATATTTTCTGTCTTTTCAAGCAACTTTTTATTGTTCATTTTATATAGTTTCTCATCATTTTTAAGGAAGAATCCGTTAGTTTTCCACGTTCACTTAAGTTGAGTGGTTGATGAGTTTTATGACTTAACATCGTACTTTTTGAAATAGAGACTTAAATCAACTTAAGCAGAGCTTAGGACAATAACTTACGTTTGTGCAATAATCAGGAAATAAAATTAAAGTTGGGAGTTTAATCGTCATTCAGTACTTCTTACAAAGAAAAAACAATCGAAAACATTCAGGCCTACTTCAAGAAATTTTACTATGTCCCTGTTTTTTTTTGCATAATTCCTTGTTAGCCTAGTCGAAATTTTAGCCCTCTTCTGATCCTAAAATGGATATTTGGTCCTCTTTTGATCCTAAAAGGAGTAAAATGGACCTCGTCTCAACTTAAACGTTATTTATGGTCCTCGTTTCACCCTAAATGAAAAATACGTGAACCTCATCTCGCCCTAAAAGGAATTCTATACTCCTCATTTCGTCCTACATAAAACCTTGTAGGTTGTCAAATTGGTCCTCATTTCGGCCTAAACATCGTTTTTCTTCCGATAAATGCCACACTTAGGCTCAAAGTAGGACCAAAAATCCATTACTCAATGATCCTCCTTTCAACCTACTAAGTCTTGAAAAGAGGGTTTTGGGGGTTGAAACGAGGGTCAAAATTTCGACTCGGGTACTCACACTTTAAAACTCCTGGTGAGTTTAAAAGTGTGTTCAGTCCGATTGTTCTTCACGTAGGTACTTAAATTTATTGTTGTTGAAATGATATTAAACGAAATGATGATTGAATTAATTAAGCTTAAGAAATGTTTTTATTAGGAAATAAAATATAATTTTTGACTTAAATTGTTATGAATAAACTTAACTGTTTCTCTGCGAAATGAAATAACATCGTGTAGAAATTTCAAAGAAGCAATAAATTCAGAATTCTCCCTTCGGTTTTTTGGAGCAATTCTTTATTGTTCACACTTTACATATCTTTATAGTGTTTAAGAGTTTTTCTAGAGCCCGGTTGTTCTTCACGCCCACTTAAATTAAGTGTTTTATACTTTAGTTTTGTAGTTTAGTGTTATATTTAAATGTTTGTAGCCAAAATATAGACCTAAATCACCAAAAAATCTTAAGTTGAGACTTTAATTGAGTTTTTTATTTAGTATTTCTAAATAAAAAGACATTTTTCAGGTCCATTCCAGGAAATTTTGTTCTCTTTCTGTGGTTTTTGGTAGAATTCTTTCTTACTCACACTTTAAAACTCCTGATAATTCTAGAGGAATTTTCCTAAAGCCCGGTTGTTCTTCACATATTAGATTTGTTGTCGATGAAATGATACTAAACGAGTTTTAAGTCAGTCGAAATTGCCTTTATCAGGAAATAGAATAAGAGTTAGAAGTTGCATCGTTAAAAAGCAACTTAACGTTTTCTCTACAAATTGAATTGAAATTAAATCGTGTAGAAGTTCTTAAGAAGCAAAAAATTTTCAACTTCTCTCTTTAGTTTCTATAGTCACTTTTTATTCTTCACATTTTACACATCCTGATAGTGTTCAAGAGTTTTTCTAGAGTCCGGCTATTCTTCACGCTCAATTAAATTGAGTGTTTTATAGTTTAGTTTTGTAGTTTAGCATCGTATTTCAATGTTTCTGAGCAAAATAAAGATTTAAGTCATAATCACGAAATAAACTTAAAGTTGAAAGTTTAATTGTCTTGTTCTTAAAAAGAAAAACGATGACTTTCAGACCGATTTCAAGAAATCTTGTCCCCTTCCTGTTTTTTTGGTAGAAGTCCTTGTTATCAATAGTTTACAGCTACGAAGTTTCTCTAGCGCCCGGTTGTTCTTCACGCTCACTTAAGTTATATGACCTTTGTCATCGAAATAGTGCTTGTAATCAATCAAAATAATGCTTGACTTTTATAATAATCGAGAAATAAGAATGACTTGGGAGTTGAATTGATTTTTATTATACTTGTACTGTATGTGTTCTCTTTAATTGTAATTAAGGGGCCTATTGACTTATTACTTGATTTCGATATCTCGCTGTTTCTTTGAAATATCGTGAAAAGTAAACGTGCGTTGGATAGAGCATTTCAAGGTGCATTTCCTAAAGCTTTCCGTTGAAGAAAAATGTGATAAAATTCTGAGTGGCAGAGAAAACTGTTGGACCCTGCTGTTTCGTACATTTTCCTACATAACTCGCTAAAATATAGTCAATATTATTGATTTTAAATATCGATTAAGTGATTTAGATAGCAAATTAAAAGAGCTTTCCATATCTTTAAGAATTTTGCCGATATGTTTGTTAGTTTTCCCACAACTAGAGCAAATTTAAAAACAAAATTGAACAGTGATTTTGTGCATAATTTTAAAGATAGAAAATCATACTCTTGTTTTTAGAAAGATAATGAAAAGGGGAAGGACGTGAAGCTCGCCTAGACGAAAATTTTTAAAATTAGGTGAGTTCTACGGACGTCTTGAACAATCTTCTTCACCTATTTCTAAGAACTATTAAAATTAATTAATTTGACTTTTGATTAGTATGAAAATGTCGGAAATCTTATCTACTTTCACGACCATATCATCATAATGGAAAATATTTGAAAAGCTGTCTATATTTTCAATTTTTAGTCGAGTATGTTTGTGGCAATACACCGGTTTATACATTGAGGACTCAATCACAACAGCAATAAAGATCACAACACAAACATGGTTGACTAAAAAAATGAAAAAAATTTAGACAGATTTTTAAATATTTTCCACTATAATAACCTGATCGTGAAAGTAGATAAAATTTCCAACATTTTCATATCAATCAAGAGACAAATTAATCAATTTTAATAGGTGAAAAGGAGCTTCAATAAATCAATGAATTTTCAAAAAAAAAATTTAAGCGAGCTTCAACTAACAAACGTTTCGGGAAATTCTTGAAGATCTGGAAAGTTTTTTCAATTTTCTATCTAAATTCACTGGATAATTAATTAAAATCAATAAGATTGGATATATTTAAGCGAGTTATGAAGGAAAATGTATGAAAAAAGAGGGTCCAACAGATTTCTCTGCCATTCCGAATTTTATCAATTTTTTCTTTAATGGAAAGCCTTAGGACATGCAACTTGAAATGCTCTATCCAACGCACTTTTATTATAATAAGTCAGTAGGCCCCTTAAATCGTCAAAGAATTTGCAGAAGCCAAAAATTAATGTTTATTTTGTCAGTTAGTATTTCTATATTTACATCTAAATAAATATTTAGTTTACTATTAGATTTTCGAATGTATCCAGTTTTAGTTTCATCATTAATTCCAGTCTACCAACTGTGTGGAGAACATTACGAATTCGTATCAGGACCACCGCTGGGCTTATGCCCCTTAGGCTTATTCCTACAATAGCAATGGGATAATTTCCGGAATACAATACAATGTACAATCTCGTTTCCTTCATAGATTTTATAACAATTCCTTCTTAGTTGTTATTTTTTTTCTTTAAAGCTCTATTAGAATTTTAAAACAACGATTTTCGTAGAAAAACCGGCTGTTCTTCACATACATGACAAATTTACAAATCGATGAACTTGCGTTGTTTAAATTGAAGAACAACCAGGACTTAATAATTATCATCTATTTCTAGTTCACTTGATTAATTATAAATTTAATTTCCACAAACCAGTCTTCTTGTCTCGTTTCTCTTCTTGTCTCGTCTTCAATTAGTAAAATTGATAAAATTAACTTGGGGAAAAAATGAAGAAAGAGCAACATTTCATTATTCACAATTCTAATCGTTGTTGTTTTAATTATTATTAGTGTTGATTAAACAATATAATTAGAAACCAATTAATTCAATTGAAGCTTCATTAAAGCGGCAAGAATAAAACAAAACGGAAAATTAATTATAATACGGTATAAAATTGAATTGTGTTTGGAAATATCTCGTTTCTATGATTTAAAAAAAAAAACTCCAAAGGCAGCAAGTACCTTACATAGCGAATTTTTTTTATGTATCTACATGCTGAAATATTAAATGCAAAACATTTTTATGATACTAACAATCAATATTCTTTTAATTCACAAACAATAAGAAACACTAATAAAATTTCACTCGTTTGAAATTTCTTGTTTGTCTAAAATTAACTGTCAAAATTAGTTGCCCTCTGCGATATTCAATTTTTTCTCTAATATCAATTGTTAGAACATATTGCTATGTGAGATATTCGATTTTACTGTTTATACTCAATAAAGATATTTTTGCATTTTTCATGCGATCCAACGAACCGATTTTGATGATTTTTTTTCTTCATTAAGATTGGAGTATTTTTACGGCAGTTATCGTGGGTATACATATATAAATATATAAAATGAGATCTCGTCATAAGCTAATTTTTTTTAAAAAAAATTCGCTAAAACCAAATACGTGATCTGCCGGATTTCCGTTACAAGTACAGGAAATTAGAAATATTTGAAACGTAAATTGTTGTAAGATTATTTTATTTTTTCTTTACCTCGATTTCTTTATTTATTTGTTTATTTTTTTTTTAGTTCAAGAAGCATTTTTGAATGATTGAAGTATCAATCTATATTGAAACTTTAGCTTATTATTTGCTTCTCAAACAATCAAAACGTTTATATCGAAAGTTTTCCCTTTGTGTTCTGCGTTTCTCTCTTGAGATCCAACTATATAATTTTATATTTAATTGAAATCTTATACAGGGTGTATGTATGTACAAGCTATTTCATCTCGCAGTTGGCCATGACTTTAGTTACATAACGTCGTAGCTTGATGCGGACACTTATACAGGGTGTTTGGTCTAAGTATGGTGAGTTCTACGAAACTCCTATTAGTCGACGAGCGATTCGAAAAATATTTTGATGATTTGTAGAAGAGTCCCTAGGGAACATTTTAGCAAAATTAGAACCTCGTAGCTCATTTCAAAGTTTGTCAAAAAACGATCATTTTGGACCATGTCGCAATTTTAAAAAACCGAACAAAACACGCAGAACGACTAAAAATGACTCAGAGACCTTCCCAACATTGTTTTTTTTTTGTTTTTCTCCATTGTATTCCAGAGAAAATAAGAAGTATTTCCACCAGTTCGAGAATAAAATGGAGGAAAACAAAAAAATCAATTTTGGGAGGATCCTAAAGTCATTCTAAGTCGTTTTGCGTGTTTAGTTCGTTTTTGAAAATCGCTGACCAACTTCCAAGTGAGCTACGAGGTTCTAATTTTGCTGATATGTTCTTTAAGGACCCTCCTACAAATCCCTAAAATATTTTTCGAATCGCTTGTCGACTAAAAGGAGTTTCTTAGAACTCACCATATTTAGACCAAACACCCTGTATAGATGAATTAAATTTAGTTTGCCAAAGTCGGCGCATCCAAACAAGGTTTTCGGAATAGTCCGCTTAAACGATCGTGTCTATTCGATGTTTGTTTAAATGTATTACCAGTGGCGTAAAGAGACAGACAATACATTCTATCGCACTTCTACTATATGTACGATCTACTGCGCATCCATAGGCATTAGCAAACTAAAATTGATGCATCTGGATTTCATGGTAAAATACATACCGGGTGTACCACGGTATTTTCTATCGCAGTTGGCCATGCTTTTGATAATTGATAACGTAGTATCGTAGTTTGGTTCAGTTACTTAAAATAGTTATTTATCTAACTAGAATGGAAATAAGGCCTTTGTGGAACGAGTGTGTACGTTGAAGTACAAGAGTGCTTCAATCGCACGAGTTTCACAAAGGCCTTATTTCCACTCGAGTCATATACACTATTTTTTTCTATCATTGAACAGAAACTCTTAAAGTACTCGTTAAATGACACAATAAAATAAAATAAAAATCGAAAAAACAGTTTTAGTAATTTAGTAAATTAATCATTTGACAGATTTTTCATATTTTAGATATCGTCGACATCAGATTACCATATTGTTTTATGTTCTTTCTATTAAAAATTAATCAGAGTGCGGAAAAGTGATCATTTTACTATAGTGTGGAAAAGACCACTTTTCCACACGCTGCCGACCAATCAGAAACGAGCTGTCATCTTGTTGCTTACGTTATTAAGGAACGATCGCACGAAAGGTTTTGTTACAAATTTGGCGATTTTTCGACGAACAATTGTAATATTTTTGACTCTTGATCGAGTAGTTCTTCATTTACATTTCTCTAACAAATAATTATCTTGACAGTCTCGACAATTTAAATATTGAGAGATAACGTTTTTTTTCTAAATTTCAATTGTAAATATTTACAGAATCTATTTTTGTAACGAGAAACAAATTGTTGAATAGCTAAATTTATTCCGTATTGTTATTTTTTCTAACACTCGTATTCTTTCAAATTTTATATTCAATGCGCAATGCGGGAGGCCCAGACCCTCCAAGGGCACAACTTTTATTTATTTAAAAAAAATTTTTTATATACCTAAGGGCCCAAACTAAAATCTTGCGGGGGGCCCAAAATTTCAAGTTACGCTACTGGTCTCAAATCGAAAATTGAAATAGTTGGAACCAGTGGCGGCTCGTGTATAAGCACTGCGGCACATCAGCACCCTTTCTTTTTTTATTTAATATAACACAAACAGTGTAATGACTGACAATCAGATAAGGCGTAATTGTCGTACCATTGGCGTAGTTGGTCATTGTAAATTCGGCTTAGGCACTATTTTTGACATTATTTTAGTTAATAAGCATTATTTTGTTTTGTTAATAACAAGTTTCAATAGAAATATTTATAAAAGAAATATTATTAAACAGCAGCTTGTCAATTATTATTTAATTCATGTACCCTAGAATTTTGTTTATGTTCTACATGGGACGCATAGTAGGGAATTGATTTCGGATCACAATGGACCGAAGTAGTTTCGTTATGCCATCGTGAAGATACATTGATAGTACGATTGGTTGACTATATTCAGGTCTAACATAGCGAGCGTCTTAAGAATTCACTGCAAATACCTCACTTTTGCGTGTGCCGCTCAGCTTTGATATAGTTCGAGTTGTGACGTTTCTGCTCCAAAATTCGTTCATAAGTAATGACTGCTCTCTCTCTCTCTCTCTTTCTCTCTTTCTCTCCAGGGTCGTAATCACAAATTCCTTACTAGCTATTATTTTCATTTCTTGTCCCAACTAATTTGTTTATTAGAAAAAGACAACGACAGTGGTTCTTGTAGAGGAAGATAATCATCATAAAGGCGCTTCCACATTGTGCCGAACAGGTCGGTCGGCCTATGTCGGGCGGCACGTTCGGTTCGGCATGCGCTGTTCGGCAAGACGTTTCGAATTGCCGATCATTGCCGAACAACCCGCGTCAATGAATAGGTGCGCACTTTGTTGGAGCAAACTCAATAAATGATAATGTCTGTTCATCATAGTCCACTTTTCACTCATTTTCGCACTCATGAAGCCAGACGAATAAAAATTAGAAAAATATTTTCGAAAGCAACAGGCAGTTGAAGCTGGACTGAAATCGATCAACACGTCCACACGATGAATTTTGATTCGGTTCGGTTCGGCTTTCTTTTTTCCTGACCGACTTGCGTCGGTTTGGGTTCGGGATCGTTCGGGTCGGCTTTTTGGTAAGTCGGTGAGGTCTACGGGCACGTCTAAATTAATTCACCTTTGCAGATCGGCTCAAGCCGAATGATGCCGATCGGCATAATGTCAATGCGCCTTAACAATGTCACTGAGATGAGTGAAATAGATAGTTGCGTGGTAAGTTGCGCAGTGGTCGCTTTCTACTTGTCTCTTTTCAATTATCTACCTATTGGATATATTGATATTGTAGAGATTGAGACAGATAGCCCTCTTCATAGTAATAATACTTGTGTCTCGTTATTTTTCTTTTATCTTTCATCGTTAGATGCTTTTTTCTTCCTTGCGTTTTCTCTTGTCTTTTATTTTCTCTCTATCTCTCTTGTAGCTCTTTCTGTTTTTGTTTCTTCCTTTCTTCCTCCGCTATCTTTGTTTTTTTATTTCTCTCTTGACTTTTGTTTCTCTTCTTCTCCCGTTTTAATTTCTTCGTCTCCTATCTTTCTTTCTTTCTCCCTCCTGTCTTTTTTCTTTCGTTCTTTCCTGTCTCCTTTTTTATTTTTGTCTCTCATATCCTTCTTTCTTTCTTTCGTTCTCTTCTATCTTTCTTTCTTTATTGGTTCTTTTTCTTCTTGTCTTTCATAATCCTTTCTCTCTCTTGCATTTCCTTCTTTCTGTCCTGTTTTTGTTTTTCTCTTATTTTTCTTTCTTTCTACCTCCTGTCTTTTTTCTTTCGCTCTTTCCTGTCTCCTTTTTTATTTTTGTCTCTCATATCCTTCATTCTTTCTTTCGTTCTCTTCTATATTTGTTTCTTTATTGTTTCTTTTTCTTCCTGTCTTTCTTACTTCTTTCTCTCTCTTGCATTTCTTTCTTTCTGTCCTGTTTTGGTTTTTCTTTTATCTTTCTTTCGTCTCCTATCTTTTTTTCTTTCTCCCTCCTGTCTTTTTTCTTTCGTTCTTTCCTCTCTCCTTTTTTATTTTTGTCTCTCATATCCTTCTTTCTTTCTTTCGTTCTCTTCTATCTTTCTTTCTTTCTTTATTGGTTCTTTTTCTTCTTGTCTTTCATAATCCTTTCTCTCTCTTGCATTTCTTTCTTTCTATCCTGTTTTTGTTTTTCTCTTATCTTTCTTTCGTCCTTTATCTTCTGCCTTCCTTTTTGTATCTCTCATACACTTTCTTTCCTTCGTTCTCTTCTGTCTTTTTTCTTCCTCCTTTCTTTTTCTCTTGTCTTGCTTCTTTCTTTCTTTCTTTCTTCTTTCTCCTCCCGCCCTGTCTCTACTGAATTTATTTTGCTTTCTTTCGAGTTTTTGTTTTTCCCCTTCTGTCTTTCTTTCTTTCTATCTCTTCTCTCTCACTCTCCCTCTTTCATATTTTTCTTTCTTTTTCTCCCCTGTCTTTCATTCTTTCTCTTCTATCTTTTTTCTTTCCTTCTCCCCAATCTTTTTCCATTTCTTTTATTTTTATTATCTCTTGTCGCTCTTTCTCTCCGAGCCATTTTTATTTCTATCTTGATGACGTTCCTTGCATGTTTTTGTATGAGAACATTAAATCAAATCATGAGCCACCACTGGTTGAAAAGTCAATTGTCTTTGTCCAAAATGAACGAATCAATTCATTTCGGATAAGAATTCACTCTTAAAACAAACCGCATATAAAATGGAATTTTGTTAGATTCGAAATTCAACTTGGAAATGTTGGAAAGTGTGCAATTTTAATTAGTTGTAAGTTTCAAGCGTTGTAAAATTAATGTGGAAAGGTGTTAAAATTTAAGTCATTTGGCTTCATGTCGGTTTGGACAGATGCCATATCGTCAACGATTTTCATCCGTGTAGAGAGAAAGACGTGATTTGAAAAATGAAATTTAAAAGACATCAACGTACAAACAACAGACAAAACTATTGTAAAAAAAAATCTCCAAAGGCAGCAAGTACCTTATATAGCGAATTTTTTTATGTATCTACATACTGAAATATTAATTGCAAAACATTCTTATGATACTGACAATTAATATATTTTATTAACATTGAATCAACTAATAAATTCATTTCCCGATGTTATTTTAATATTTCTGATTTTTATTGAAAAATACTTTTAATCCACAAACAATAAGAAACACTAATAAAATTTCACTCGTTTGAAGTTTACTGTTTGTCTAATACGTCCAATCAAGGCCTGCTTGATTTTTTCAAGCGAAATTCTCTAGCAGGCCTTGCGTCTAATATTAACTGTCAAAATTAGTTACCACCCCGCGATATTCAATTTTTTTTCTAATATCAATTGTCAGAACACATAGCCACCTGAGATAATCGATTTTACTGCTTATACTCAAAAAAGAGATTTTTGCATTTTTCTTGCGATCCAATGAACCGATTTTGATGATTTTTTTTCTGGGTCATGGAGGATCGACGGCTCTACTGTTATTTTAATTTTCATCAAAATCTAAGCAAATGTAATATTGAAAATGATTTTTTTTAACATTTCTTTAGCTCTTATTTCAAAAGTGTTGGCCCTACCAGTCTGGTCAACGAACTCATCCAAGCTATGCCAAAGACCGATTTTTGTACCAAGTTTCATTAAGATTGGTGTATTTTTACGGCAGTTATCGTGGGTATACATATATAAATAAATAAATATATATATATATATATATATATATATATATATATATATATATATATATATATATATATATATAAAAATTTTAACGAACGGTGGATGTGGGTTCCTGAGGTCCCAACTTCTGTGCAAAAATTTTTCGGAAATTCAAAAGTGAGGATCTCGTCATTAGCTAATTTTTTTTAAAAAAAATTCGCTAAAAATATGACAAAAAACTTTTCAATTGTTCCCAGATGACGGCTGTTCTCTCATACAATTTTGTACTTTTTTTACGATTCTAATTAATATTTGATGAAGTTTCTAAAGTTACACACAAAGTATATAAAATTAAATGTTTCACTAATTAATCTTCGTTGATTACACAAACACAGACACATACACACATACTTTATCAGAAGTTTGTGGTATTTACTCGGAATTCGTGTTAAATTATGAATTATTTATAAACTTAACAAAGATTAAATTCAAATTTTGTGGTTAGTTTAATAATGACAGAATATTACTCCGATAATTTTCATTAGCCATTAATAATTCTGTCCGTTTTTCCTGATCATTGCAGTCGTCTAAAGTTTATACAGGGTGAACAACGCTATTTCACCTCGCAGTTGGCCATGCCTTGGTTACGTAGCGTCGTAGCTTGGTTCGGGCGGTTTCAATCTAGTAAAATGTATGAATCAAGCTACGAGGATACGTAACCAAAAACAAGGTCAAATAGCGTTATGTTAATCTTTAATTGACAGAAGATAACACCGGCATATTTTAGGGGGTTGATCGAGATTCAAGGGTGGTGTATTTGATGTTGTCTAGAAATTGATTCAATATTGATTAAATACCACAATCTTGATCAATTATTGATTAGATTGAGATACGGATTGAAGTCTGTTGAATTACGTGAATTAGGTCGTCATATTATGGCAATAATTTGTAACATTTGGTCTTGGAAATAAATCTGTGCTCATATCATTGAAATATGATGGCGCGTATAGAACACTCGTGCCACCCTTAAATCTACACCCCTAATGCTTTGAAGCTTGATTGTTTTTTGTCTTTAAAATTTCCATTTTTTTCTTCTTCATAGATTCAAATTCGATGGAAATGTACGCGTTTCAGTTTAAAGTGAAAGCTTTTATCGTAATTTCCATTTTCGAGGGTGATTGTAATGGACGGATTTCAGTACATGGGTAGACTGTATCTTGGAATTATGTAAAATTCAAATACCGGTTTCTATCTATCATAATGTGTTTGTTTGATTTTCCTATACTTGACATTGTCGCTCATTAATTTGCAATCAAATTGGTGAATTGTTTACTCGTCGGAAAATTTCAATATTTACGAAAATTTTCAACATAATTCTCTATCCGTAAGCTATCTATTTTGCTTAGAAATTGGCAAATATGGATTAATTTATATAGAAAACTACATATTCATGTAGTTCTAGGTTGAATACAACGATTTTCAGCATATACTGCTATTTCCCTCGGGAAATAGTGCAGTTAGAGCTTTTCAATCAATACAAACAGATGTAGTGATGAGAAATTCTGTTGGAGAATTACAAATTTCCAACCGAAGCTTTCAATGTCTTTGTGAAAAATTACCTCTAGTCAGTGTGTGTTCTGATAAAAAAATAATCGTTGATAAGTCTTATCTTGTAGATTTTAACAGTAATAGTCGAGGGTTCCTTGGCTATAAGTTTTGTTCTTCGATCTTATCCTGTCTCTTTTATAAATCACTCTTTTTCAAAATCTCCACTGCTGATTAGATAAATAGTGGAAGATTCTTGTAAACTAGAAAAATCGGTGTTGGTCTACAGGGTTATTCACTTCGGACCATAAATTCTTATATCAACTCAGATTATTTGTCGAATCGAAAATTTTTTGATGGGTTTACAGTAGGGTCCCTGGAGAATATTTTAGCAAAATTAGAACCTCATAGCTCATTTAGAAGTCGGTTAAAAATGCTCATTTCTGATGATGTTTCAAGTTTCAAAAATTTGTTACTAAGAATGACTCAAAGATCTTACCAACATTGATTTCTTATTCGTTTTTCTTCATTTTATTCTAATACAGGTAGAAGTTTTTTTCATCCTCGAGTCATCCTTAGTCGCTTTGCGTGTGTAGTTGGCGAAATCGAGACACTGTCGGAAGAAAGCGTTTTTTGACCGACTTATAAATGAGCTACCAATATTTAAACGTTTAACGGTTGAAAAATGGTGGATGCGCCGTTTTATTTTTGTAACATTTGCAATAAATTCGTATACACACCGTCTTGTTTTAAGGTTTATAAAGTTTGCAACAATGGAATAATTTTGTAATCTTTTAAAGATAATAATAATAGAACTGAATCATTGCTGACTCATTGTTACACCTTTAATAGGATCTTCGTGTTTTAAGACGACATTTAAGTTGAATTAAAGTCACTATAGCACTTCATTGATCTGAATTCATTGGTATAGTTGAAGGGGCGCCAAAAAACTCTCCTCCAGGTCAGGTCAGATTCGCTAGAGCCGGCCCTGCATAAGTTATTAGTGCTCAATAAGTTTTAGTCTAGTTTTTGAACTACATTTTTGATTTTTAATCCTGTTTTTGACAAATCTCACCTGAATCATGGATTTTCAGTGAATTTTAATACTGAAATTTGAATAATTTTAATTGGTTTTCAAGTAGGATTCTCTACTTTTAAATTAAAATCTTGAGACAGTTTCTTCTTAAGGCTGACCGTCATAGTCGCAGCGCCTCCACCAAAAGACGAACCAAGTCTTTCACCATTTCTCGCACCTTTCTATGCGAGTTAATGTCTGTCCGTGTTATTTCAATACAATTTTGGAAAAAATAGATCACTTTGGATGCAGATTATGAAAAATCGGTAAAGAAAATTGAAAATCGAAGCTCACATTTTTGTAGAATGAACTTTGCTCGATCTTTTTATATACGTGACTATTAAATTAATCAACTTTTACACAGGGAATTTTGTGTTTTGCCAAACCACTCGTTTCAGCACAAAAAGTTACTTTTTCCTTATCCTGTGAAAATCTTGTCAAATTTTCAAAAATTCAAGTCCGTATTTTTGTATATGACAGCCTTTGGAATCGAATTCAACTATTTGCTGGTCGCTATCTGTTACCGTTTACGAGAAAAATGTGTTTTACTGTCTTATGGACATGTAATTGGTAAGATTCAGTTCGGATAAAAGTCAGCCTTAAACGAATTCTACTATTAAATCACCGAAGAGGATAAATTTAGTCCATTTTAGTAGCTTTTCAAATTAAATTCTCGTAAATTTTGTATTTAAACACTCTATTTTTAAGCTAAAATCGCAATTTTTTTGTCTGAGTTGTAACAAATTTTGACTAAATCGACAATTTTAATTTGAATTTTTCACTTTAACACTGAATTTGAAACTGTGATTGTCTTAAATTATTAAGCAATCTTTCAAAATCAAAAAACAATCCATTAGAATGAATTCGAAATTATTTTCAAGTTTTTTTTTATAAGCACCCGTATAACTTAAGTCAATTTCACGCCATTCTGACCGAAGCATGTGCGTATAAAAAACTTCTTTTCTGAAGAAAATATTTAAAGAAATCGAAATATTTCACTCGTTTATCGTAAATGAAACTCCTTACAGCTTTTTTGAGCGTTTTTTTACATAAAATCTTCATTGGTTTTTATAATAAATAAAAACTATGGTTACTCAGTATGTGAGTGTATTAAATTTTATTGACTTAACAAAGTTGTAGCCTTTATACGTTTCAATTTCAATCAAGATCAATATAAAAAATTACATGATACGTTATTTATTTTAGATACCTTGACATCAGCTTTTCTCTTACAATTTTCAATAATAATAAATCCACGATGTTCCCCTAATAAATTCCCTAATGGAAAATAAAGAAACGATTCACAATATGTGGATTGGTAGATGTGGTGGTGGTGTCATTTCAAATCCTCGTCTACTTTATTTGTTATGGTATTTCCTATATTTCAGTACACTATTTTTAGATATTACGATCAATAGATTTAATCAGAATAGTGGAAAAATATAGGCCTATCTCTATATACTGCTTACTAGTGCTCTAATTGGTGGTTATTATTAACAATTAATCGAATCAAGTTCAGATTATTCACAATTTTCACTTCTATTTCTATACTATAAGCTCAAAAAAGAAATTGTCCCTCAAATTTTTCGATTAACGGTCTCTTAAAAATAATCCCTTCTTTGTCTGATCCATTTATAAAGCGATGTTTCCGAGCAATTCTTATACCATACGACAAAGATAGCAAATCCTTAACAACAAGTAATTGGTTTGTTTGGTCAAGAGACAAATGTTTATATTTATAAATCGTATTTGAGACACTGCTTGAGTATGAGTACGCGACCCGTTTGTATTTTATAAGCCAGACTCGAGCACCCGCGATGCTTCGACTCAAGGTTATGTGAGGCGTGCTCGAGCACTCGCCAACAACTAAAATTCTTCGAATTATCCACCCTTGAGAATTTCCAAAGTACGAATTATGAAACAAAACTCGTACTTGAGTTGGAGCCGACTTTGCCTGAGCAAGACTTGAGGCTGAGTCTGAAATCGATTTATAAATACAGGCACAAGTATAGGTGGTTATAGTCACCATCATTTTCAATTTTCCACCACTCACGTTCTCTCTATCTCTATTGAACTCATAGACAATAGACATGTGATATACAGAACTGGCAGTTTGTCTAGGTATATTTGGAAAATAACAGTTCTGCCCATTTGTATTTGCATATAAGTTAGAAAGAGATAGATAGGAAGTTGGTGTTGAAGAATTGAAAATGATGGCGGTTATTACCACCCATCCTTAATCAAATCATTTTTTTTTTACCAAACGTTATAAAATTCTTTTTTAAACATTCCAATTGAACCTATTCCTACTCTGTTTATTGATTTAATAAAAAAAGGCTTATCGTTGGCGCATGTTTCCTCAATATCTGGGGATTCATCTATTTTAAAGGATTTTGTGATATCTGAAGCGAGCACATTTTTTTTATACAACAGGAATGGTCTGTTTAGACAATGGAGTAAGGGTGTGTGGTAATTTCCACCATCACTTTCACTTTACTACCACCTACTCTCTCTCTCTCTCTTTCACTTTTTAAGTCATAAGTGGCTTAGATGGGCGGGCCGATGTATTTCAAATGTACCTAGACAAACTGCCAGATCTGTAGAAGAAGGACGGAGCGATATTCGGCAAATGTACCTAATAAAACTGCCATATCTGTATAAATGTTTTATTATTATTATTATTAGTATTATTAAATATTCGACGATTTTAATCATTATTTATTTGATTACAGGATGCGAGAGTATGTTGAAGAAAATGAAAAAAACGATCCACTAATACATGCACCAGATAAAAAGAATAATCCATGGGCTGAAAAGGGCAAATGTGTCATCATGTAGAATTATATGCAGTTATTTATTAGTTTGTTTATATTAATTTTACCATTATTATTATTATTTATTTTAATTAATTTGAACAGTTTGATGTTCATAGATGGTATAACAACAATTTTATATTCAAATATTTGAAAATTTCTCTCAATAATAACAACAACAACAACAACAAAATTGTTAATGATTGTTATGTAGTTTTTTATAAATATTGACTCATTTAATTTTAAAAAAATTCATTTTAATTATTTATTTAATTATAGTTTTAATGAAGTATATCCCTCAAATGTACAACAATCAAATTTTTCTAAAGCAACCATACGGTTTAGATGAAAAAATAATGTTGAAGATGAAGAAAAAAAAGTCTGATTCTGTTGTGAGATTTTATTTGAAAATCGCCCACTAAACCCAACATGTATGAATTATGATGTAATTGTAAACATTTTAGCTAAAATTTCTAGTCAATAATGATAATCATTGAAAATTAGAAAAAGAATAAAAATAATAATCGACAAATTTTAAGCCAACTCAAAAATCTTCCAGGAAATAAATCGAATTCAACAAAATCGTATCCAAATCGGGGTACAATGAGCAACTTCCACTTTACCATCTCTTCAATTTCTACAAAAACATACAAACGTTAAAAAATGCCTCGAAATCAACATCGGTATACGATTTTTATGATAGAAATGGATTTAATTCCCATCTCAAATGTGACAGTTTTTTTTTTTAACAATCGATATACATTAAAGAAAAATGTTTAAAATTCAAATCCATGATTGAAATTGATTGATTGATTATCAGTTCCAATCATTCAATTAATCGATTCGACAACTAATTAAAAACGAAAATTAAATATATGAATTAAGAGAGATAGATGACTGTCACACAAACAAATTGTGACCATAATTTTACTCAACATTTAACTGATTGCTTAATAAACGACGCTTTCTACATTCTTTCTATAGCGCTCTATATAATCAATTATCACTTAATTATAAGTAAATATAAATTAAATTCAATTAAATTAAACAAAAATTAAAATTGAAAATTAAAAAACGCATATAATCGTAATATAATCAATCAAGTGTAGAATTATGTAGAATTTAAACAATAATTAATTAATTAATAATAAGAGGTGTACTCCGATTAATTGTTGGATTACGCTCGGATTTAAAAATCAAACATTAATAAATATTAATCGTTAATATTTAATCAATAAAAATTAGTTTAGATTTAATTGAGAATCGTTAAAATTAGCAAATGATAATCAATATCAACTATATTTCTTCTAGAGTTAATTGAAAGTTTGCTGAAATTTCCTTATAGAACAATTTAGATTGTTTAGATTATTATATTGGAACGATATTGACGAGTTTTCTCTATTCTAAAAAAAAATAAATCTTGTCTAGTTTCTCTGCCTATATTAATTCACAACACTATTTTAAGAATTTTGCTAATTCTTGTAATTTTCATTGAATAAAATTTGTCGATTATTTCCATATTTGTTTAATTTATTTATAATAATAGCGTAAGAAATGGAAGAAAGTAAGATTAATAATAAATAAACAAAAAAAAAGAGTTTTAAAACACTTAGAATTTACAATAATTACATTTAAATACAAAAAAAATGATGGAAAATCAATTAAACATTGTCATTTTATTATTAAACATGTAAACGTCGTAATATTTGAGATAATAAACAGATGAATTGTAGTAACTTTGGGCCTTTAATCGTCCTTACATAAAGGAAACCAAAGGACTGTATTCTGTAACTCTAGACAATAAGTGATTGTATCCAAGAATTGATCAGACAACCATTGTTGGAAAAAAAATTTGAAAAAGTCTGGAAAGCGATAAATAAGACAACTGCACAGGTTACAGCGCAAGTCTCTTATTTCAGTCATCTCATAGATGGCGTTATGATGACTATCCTTATTTCTAAAAGTTGTCAAGTAATCGGATCTTATTAGTGTAGTAGCAGTAGATTTGTACTTATTGTTAAAAATAGGTGACAATATGGATTGAAATTGTTGTGAAGTTACAGAATACGACCGGTTTTTTTTTACTTATTAAACAAAATACACAAATTTAAGCGGGAAATGGGGTTAATCACGTATGTGAGCTAATTTTGGGGAAAAAATACGATTTTTGTGCTAAATATTGATAAATCTTCAGAAGAGAAAAAGTATGCCCGGCGCATCCACCATTTTTCAATTAAAACCCATACATTAACAAAAATATCAACGGATGAAAAATTGACAATTAAAAAATAATAATTCAAAGGGATGCATATATTGTTGTTTATCCATATATTCAAATTTTAGGAAAAAAAAAATAAGGGTTGAAATGGAGTTATTAAAAGTGGTTTGTTCCAAATAGATAAAAAAACTCGTTATTTTTCAGCGGTTTTCAAAATATGATAGAATTTAGGAACTGCCGTATGGTTTTAGCTGATTTCACACACACACACACACACACACACCCTCTCCTCAAGTAGTCTAGATTCATTCATAAGCTTTCAGTAAAAATAAGATCATTTGAACAGTTTCAGTCGATTTATCAAACTCGATCATCATTTTTACGAATTTCGCTCTTGAATTGTATTCGTACTTATTTTAGTGAGAAAAAAGTTATTAAAAAAAAAATCTGGAATGGGATTGACCCTGCAGGCCATTACTGAAACTTCCCGCTAAGTTTTTAAAGCTCCAAAATTATTGTGAAGAGTACAAATTTGATTGTTAAGGAATTTTGAGGTTATGTTGAAAAAACGCTTTTTCAAAAACTTTTGACAACGATATCTCGCAAACAAATCAACGGATTTTGACGAGCTTTACGGCATTCGACGCAGTTTCTTGAGCCTTCAAATTATTGTGAGAGGTATAAATTTGATTGGTTAGGTAATTTTGAGGTTATGTTGAAAAAACACTTATTTCGATATTTTTCGACAACGATAACTCGTGAACAAATCAACAAATTTTGACGAGCTTTGCGGCACTCGACGCAGTTTCTTAAGCTCTAAAATTATTGTAAGAGGTACAAATTTGATTTGTTAAATAATTTTGAGGTTATGTTGAAAAAACACTTTTTTCGATATTTTTCGACAACGATAACTCGTGAACGAATCAACGGATTTTGACGAGCTTAGCGGCACTCGACGCACTTTTTAAAGCTTTAAAGTTACTGTAGGGGGTACAAATTTGATTTGTTAAGTAATTTTGAGGTTATGTTGAAAAAACACTTATTTCGATATTTTTCGTCAACGATAACTCGTGAACGAATCAACCGATTTTGATCGTTTAAACAGAATTCGACGTCATTAGTTAAGGTTAAGAGCTGATTAGATTATAAAATTGATCGGTACAGCAGCTTAATAGTTATTTTGAAAAAACATGATGTTAACAAAAGAAATTTTTCGGTTTTTTTGGAATTTCTCAAAATCTATCGGGCCGAATCGGTTCAAATTTGCACTAAATCCAAGTTCGGTGGAACCCTTTCGAATGCCGTAAAGATCGTTTCAATACGTCAATCCGTCCAAAAGTTATGAGCTGCTTACGTACCTACTCTTCTCTCTCTCTCACACACACACACACACACATACAGCCATACAGACACCCTCGCAAAAATAGTCAAAATAGCTTCCTAGGGTCCCAAAACGTCGAGATCTGCTGCGAATTCAATTTTCGAAAATCGGGGTAAAACCAATAACTTCCCGAAATTTTGAAAATTTTCAATTTTCTTAGCGGGAAGTTAAAAATTCACAAATTCAAGGGGGAAAATAAGTTTAATCACGTTTACGAGCTTAACAATCATTCAATGAAAATTTGGAAAAAACTTTGAACTGAATATTCATAGATTTTGGAAAAACAAACCCGGCGCATCCACCATTTTTCAATCAAAATCTATCGGTATATCTGAAGAAAATGTTTGCCAGGTGAAAAAAGACAAGCATCACTTGTTAGTATAATAATACAAAGGGGGGTGTGTTTTGTTACTTATTCCTATATTCAAATTTAAGGGAGAAAATGAGGGTTGAAGTGTAGATTGTAAGATTACTTTTATTCCAAACTGCTCACAAAATTATTCATCATTTTAAAATAGTTCCCTAATTATGGTGAGTTTTAGGAGCTACATGATGATTTTAAATGATTTTTCACCTTATGTGGTTTAAAGTGGTGATTTTGATCAATTTTTAAATAGAACTAGATTTTAAAACATTTCCGTTTTTAGCGTCCAATTTTTAACAAATTTTGCTATCGAATCGTAAGAAGTAAAACTTTTAAAAAGTTCTAGTCAACTTTAAAAATTAATTTCTCAAACAAAAATAAGTTATTTTGACAGATTTTTTCCCCTAAATCGTGAAAAATATGATCGTTAACCACTTTCGGTAGTTTTTCGAGCAAAGTTCCCGACTCCTAGTCTAGGTATAAAGCGATTT
Source organism: Mylabris sibirica (assembly GCA_039776855.1). Classification (NCBI taxonomy): domain Eukaryota; kingdom Metazoa; phylum Arthropoda; class Insecta; order Coleoptera; family Meloidae; genus Mylabris; species Mylabris sibirica. The sequence goes on from CM077842.1 coordinate 6,342,455, forward strand.
TTGCCCTTTGGCGAATTTTTTTACATCAATTCTTAGCAAATTTTCTTCATTGATCGTAAAATAGACATGATTTAGATAAACTTATCAGTTTTGACAGATTTTGCAACTAAAAGAATCGTTTTACACTCGTTTTTTGAGCGTAATTTTCGATTTTTTGCCTTGAATTTAAGACGTTTTTTTTTGAGCAGTTTTCTTTGTTTTTAAGTCTAGGTTTACTTTTTTTACTGACATCGATCATTTTTCAGCAAACTTTTTTCATAAATCGTGAAAAAGAGTTAAGGAAGACACATGTAGTTGTTTTCTTCAATTAAATCATCAACTTTTAAGACATTTTCGTCTTTTGTTGTCAAAACTATATGGCTTAGAAAGTTCTAGTCGTTTTTTGAGCAAGATTTTTGAATTTAAGATTAAAAAAATCGCTTTCCGTTAAAGAACTTCCCTTATAGCTAATTTTTCTTCCAGGTCATAAAAATGAGGTGATTTGGACATATTTAGTCGTTTGTAGTTATGTTGAATTCTTGACTTTAAGGCAAAATCTCAAGAAATTTTTGTCTAAATCATGAAACTTTTTCACTAAATTTAGACTGAAACACCGTAATCCATGTTGAACATAACAAAAGTATAAGTCGTTGAACTGTAATTGAACCAGCAACCTTTCGTTGTCTGGATGAGTGCTCTAATATCTGAGCTATCGTCGACATACCATCCTAGACAAGGGTGATTCACGTCGGAAGAAAAATTATTACAACTGCCATTATTTGGTGATGATTTAAAAATTATTTCAAGGATTCATAGAAGGGTTCTTAGAGAATATTTTAGCAAAATTAGAACCACGTAACTCGTTTGAAAGTTGGACAAGAAACGTTCGTTTTGGACAAGATCGCGATTTTCAAAAACTAGCTAAAGACGCAAACAACTGAAACACCGCGGCCAAGCGCGCGTCAGACTAGGAAACTCGCTAGTGAGGAAGATGCCTAGTAGGGGGTGTTAAGGAAGGCAATATAAGTCGATTGTCTGGCCGTAAAAGGATACTTCCACTTGACTTCCCTTCCCGACCTGATCCAATCTTCAGAGCTTTCTGGCAGTGGCTCTCTGGCGACCAGGAGAACTACCGATTCCGGAAGTGGCTCTTGGCGACCCGGGATAATCTACTGTTTTGCATTGTATTAATGCTTCCGGCAGTGGCTGTTAGCGATCCGGAATAATTAGTTGTACCGCCAGTCTCGCAGTGGCGATCGGAACCATCCACTGTACCGTACCGTAATACCGATCGTCCGATTCTGCTGTGGCTGGTGGCGACCGAAATCAACAGTCCTTCGACATTAGAATTCTTGTTTATTTATTTTATTTGTAAATATTGTGATAGTAATTAACGGCATAAGGCCGGGAACACAAATTTTACAGTAGTTTTAAAAAACATTGAAGTTTCGTTTAAAAAAACATTGAAATTAATCTAAAAAAAAAATTTAACAAATGCTCTAAATCGAGTTACATTTTCGGAACATGTTTTGCGTGTTTAGTTCATTTTTGAAAACCACGCCTTCGACAGAAATGAGCGTATTCTAATCAACTTCCAAATGAGCAACGAGGCTCTAATTTTGCAAAATGATCTTACAGGTGCCTTCTAAAAATCCTTGGAATATTTTTCAAATAACTTACCAAATAATCGGAATTGCCAGAAGAACTTTTCGTCCGATGTGAATCAACCTGTATATTCCTCAGCAGTAGAAAAAAGGACTATTTTGGTATTAATTTAGATTCTTCAGTTTAGATTCTTCAGTAATGAAATCTGCCAGTTCTTCCCAAGCAAAAACAAAATTATTATTATTACTATTATTGTTATTATTATCGTTATTGGTTTACTTCCTTTTTCTTCAAATTTTTGTAATTTTTTTCCTTCCACATCTCTCTTATCCTGTATCTCTTTCTTAAAGATGCTCAACGCATGTGCCTATAGAAAGGTAGCACCTTCGATAATTGAAATCACGAGCCGCCACTGATTCTAATTAGAGAAATGCATCATTAAATCGAACAATAATGAGCAATATTACTGTAATTGATCTATATAACAGACATTCTGACACGTAATAATTGTCAGGTTTTCCTTAAATCTACATGATAGCTTTTTAATTGAAAAAAATGGTGGATGCGCCGGGCTTACTTTTTACTTCTTTTCAATAATTCGTCAATATTTAACACAAATACGTGCCGAAAATTGTGATTTTTCCCCAATATCCTATTAAAACTATTGTTAAATTGAATCGGTGGAATAATTCTACATGTTTATTATTAAATAATTCAATTATAGTAGCGATTAACTCTACTAAACGAACGGTTAATCTACATTCGAATAAATTTCTCGTTTATCTTATTGTTATTAACGAATATAATATAGACGATGATGGCGACAAGAAACGAAGTATTGTATGGTGGGGCAGTGTGGCAACTAGTTTGACCCAACAACACTGCTAACCTGATAGCCCAGTTCCGATCGAAATCCTGCATCTTGGAATATTTTCTGTTTAATTTTTTCGAAAAAAAAATACCCTACCATAAACATTTTAATTTTATTTTTTAATTTTATTATACTGTACGTAAATGATAGAAGCGTAAAATCGGTAATAACAGTAATAAAGATGGAAATTAGAACGATTTTTTTCGTGGAAAAAATGATTATTATCTACTGTCCCACTTGCAAACACCACCTCCATTTGGATTATTAGACCTTTCACCTACACTGTTGATTACTAATTATACACAAATATATGTAGGAATATTAGAGAGAGATAGATATAAGGAAAGCAAAGAGATTTTAAACAGTTGCAGCCAGTCAGGTGACCTATACCTGAAATATTGCAGACACGGCTTTGTTTGTTTGTTTGTTTGTTGTTGTTGTTGTTGTTGTCGTTCTTACTCAGTCAGTGTGTCGATAGTGTTGTTGTGACATAAGTCCCGCCAAAATTGCCACCATCAGGATATGAAGAACAACTAAAATTTTGTACAGTAAGATTTGTATTTTCGAATTTTGTTAGATTGTAGTGAACAATTAGAAAATATGCCGGATAATTGTAAATCGTGTACATTACGGGATGCCAACAATAACACGTATACTGTTGGTACTATTGTTGACGATAATCGTCCGGAACAACACAACAAGAAACGGATCCAAGTGACGGCTAAAGTCTTATTTGGGTCGGTGCATGCGATAACACGACTGAAACAGGAGGAAAAATCGGCAAAAGAAAACAAAAGGATCTAATCAATAATGTAAGTACAGAAAAATTCGTTGTTATTCTTATTTGTTATATTTTTTGTATATTGTCCTGTTAACCCACTTTACGTTTAACAATTTTCATAAATTTTCGTATCTAATTTCGTTCGCTCACTTTCTCTACACATAAACACACACACACACACACAGACTCGGGTCAAAACAACTTTCTTTTACAATAATGATGATAACAACAATTGATAAAATTAATGTGGATAAATGGCCTTGATTCATGTGAAACTGACCTTAAAATCATCCTATCGATAGAAGGGTAACACACGTTAATGTATCAGGGGAAAGTTCTTGTAATCCTTGAACTTTCTTCCAAATTGATTTAAAATATTTGTGTGGTATGTCAAGGATTTCCTCAAAGCTGTAGGTACTGATTCCAACAGGAAATTGATTAAATTCGAATTGGAGGTGATTTATTTGCTAATTAGTGAAAGTTTAATTAATGAAAATTAATAGAGTGACGTTTAAATCGCGATCGTTATTGGTGATAAAATTTGTTATTGTAATTGAAATTCGAGAAACCTTCATTGAAGTTTGAATGTTTTTTTTGACCTTCTTTTGTTTGTTCTTGAACTTTCCGACTGTATCTTTCGGGTCACCAAATTATTCGGATCAGGGACGCATTCAGATATGGTTAAAGCCTCTCCGATTACGTTTCCTTTATAAAAAAAACGGCTGTAAGACCTGAATGAAATTTTCTTTTACTCAACAGTTTTACTTTGAAAGTTTCCCAAATTAAAGCTCTTTGTTGTCAAAAAGCTGACCTATAAATCAAGAGTTTCATTTCAAAATATGCTAAATGCCTAAATTGTCTCCATTTTTTAAATTTAAGTTCAAATTTTCAAATGCAGATAATTTAAAACGAGAATTAAGCTTAAAAATTGACTAAAATGCTTTAATTTGCAAAAAAAATACACTGACGACCTTGAACAAAATTTCTAAAAACTGAGGTCTCAACTGAGGACAACAATTTTCACGACTGGGGAGCCAAATTTGCTGAAAATTGATGTTTTTGAAGAAATGTGTCCAAATTCTGAGAATGGAATTCATTGAAAGTTGATGTTTCCGAAGAAAACGAATCGTTAAAACTAGAGCTTAAGACAAAAACTCTGCTCAAAAAGTGATTGAGTTTCTCAAATCATCATCTTTTCACAACTTAAAAACTAAAATTTTCCGTGTAAAAAAAATGAGAATTATCTCCAAACAACCACCTGAAGTAGGTACTTAAATTGTCTCCTATTTTAACGATTTGAGAACCAAATTTATCAAAAACTGATGACCTGGAACAAAATCTCTTAAAATCTAACATAAGTCGAGAAACCGAATTAAAAAATCGTCTACTTTTTACACTTGAAGAGACACAATTGTTGAATCTTTTGGGCAAAAAATATCTTTAAATCTAGATATAAAGATGGAGCTTTTTGCTCAAAAAGTGACTAAAATAACCGAATCGTTTGCTTCTCACTACTTTGAAGCTACTTCTGCTGAAATTCAAGCAAAAATGTATCAAAATTTACGTAAAAAGTTGAGCATTACGTTTTTTAAAAAAAATCAAGAGTCTAAGTTCTCAGTTTTTTTTTAAATATATCACAAAATCGAAAATTCAATTGAAAAAAATGACCAAACATATCTAAATCATCTTCTCTCGACTACTTAAGAGTAGGTAAAATTTGTTGGAAATTGATCTTATTGAGAAAAAAAAAATACCTTTGTACCTAACTTAATGTCGAGAAGTCTGCTCAAAGAGAGACCTAAGCTAAAACGGCTCATTTACTTTTTGAACTTGAGGCCAAAATTCTAGTCAAAAAGCCACTTAAAATATCCAAAAAGTTTCGTTTTTACGACCTAAGGGAGAAAATTCGCTAAAAATTTATATTTTTGGATGAAGGCTTTGTGTAACTCTAGACTTAAAAGCTAAGACTGCTTAAAAAGTGTTTAAATCATCTCTTTTTCACAATTTACAATCAAAATTCAGTAAAAAGTCATGGTCTTAAACGTTTTCGAGTCAAAACACCAGGAAACTTGTTGTGGTTTTGATTCTTACAGCTATTTTTCCAACACTGTTAATTTCATTTTCCCATAGAGAGGCGTAGAAAATTCATCATAAAACTTTCAACTTTCAACACAATTAATAGAAATGAATTCTTATTGACAACATTCATATTTTTTTCGTGTTTTTTTTTCCTACTTTATCATAAATGCAGATAGAAAGGAGGCAATTTGAAGAACATTTATTAAAAATATTGTGATATATCCACTTTCTAGATCTTTAATGTTCCCCTATAAGCAAATTGAAAAAAAAAAAATTAAAATCAAAGTTAGTACAGAGGGGTCCATCTAAATTTTCGTGATTCTTATGTCAGCTCACTCTAATTGGCGAGCAATTCGAAAAATATTTCAAGCATTTTAAAGGAGGCTTCCTATAGAATATTTTAGCAAAATTAAAACTCCGTAGCTTGGAAGTTGTCCAAAAACGCTTGAAATTTCTGTCAAGTAGTTCTACACTTAAAATGACTTAGAATGACTCGCGGATCCTTCCAATTTCATTCTAGAGAAGGTAGAAATGTTTTGTTGGCAATATTTTCGAAACATTCTTAATTGTTTTACGTGTCTAGCTTGTTTTAGAAAATTGCAAAATTGTTCAAAACTGGTGTATTTGACCAACTTTCAAATAAGCTACCAAGTTCTAGTTTTGTTGAAACGTTCTCCAAGAATTACTCTAAGAATCCTTGTAATATTTTTTCGAATTGCTCGCCAAATAATTACCATAAAGGCCTGCAGTAGCCAACTCTCGATTTGGTGTCCGAAAAATTTCCAACTTTTAATCATTGATATCTCGCTTGTTTTCTGAGAAATGGAGATTGCATAACTAGCGTTAAATCAGGTAGTTCACGGTGCATCCGACAAAAATTTTGGAATTCTGAATTCTATGACTCGAATCCCGAACAATCTAATCTTGAACATTCTTAATCGTTTTACGTGACTAGCTTGTTTTTAAAAATTGCAACATTGTCCAAAACGAGTGTATTTGACCAACTTTCAAATAAGCTACCAGGTTCTAATTTTGTTAAAACGTTCTTCAAGGATTACCCTAAGAATTCTTGTAATATTTTTCGAATTGCTCGCCGGTGGCCAACTCTCGATTTGGTGTCCGAAAAATTTCCAACTTTTAATCATTGATATCTCGCTTGTTTTCTGAGAAATGGAGATTGCATAACTAGCGTTAAATCAGGTAGTTCACGGTGCATCCGACAAAGTTTTTGGAATTCTGAATTCTAAGACTCGAATCCCGAACAATCCAACCTTGAACATTCTTAATCGTTTTACGTGTCAAGCTTGTTTTTGAAAATTGCAAAATTGCCCAAAACGAGTATATTTGACAAACTTTCAAATAAGCTACCAGGTTCTAATTTTGTTACAAAGTTCTCCAAGAATTACCCTAAGAATCCTTGTAATATTTTTCAAATTTCTCGCCAAATAATTATCATAAAGGCCTGCGGTAGCCAACTCTCGATTTGGTGTCCGAAAAATTTCCAACTTTTAATCATTGATATCTTGCTTGTTTTCTGAGATATTGAAATTGCATAACCAGCGTTAAATCAGGTAGTTCACTGTGCATCCGATAAAGTTTTTAAAATTCTGATTTATAAGACTCGAATCCCGAACAATCTAATCTTGGTACTTGAAAAAAATATAGTTCACTGAATTTTTGGCCCACCCGGTATAGTTGTTCTTCAATGACTAGAATACATGTTACAAAAAAAAAATTTTCATTAAAACATCTTAATTTGACTGTAATTTCCAATAATAGTCACTGTATGTGATAGAAAGGATGCCAAACATTTTTTCGTTTCGTGCCATTAATTATCCAATCATTTCAATAATTATCCTCCATATTTCTTTTTTTTGTGTTATTGATGTACATTGCAAAAAAAATCCCATCAAAATGGCTCCGGGGATTAACAATCTAACTGTATCTTTCTAGATTGAAACAACGACATTTCTAATCCACGCCGATATTCTGTGACCAGTTCTTGTCGATGATTGTTACAAAAATTTGCCAGTTTTGTTTTTCTTGTGTGTATTGAATTAGAATGAGGTGTGTGTATGTGTTAATGTCTTCATAGTTTGTTAATAATTTTATTAACAGAGAATTTTTGCATATTTCAGAACACAATGCATAACAACATTACTAATTTTAACGACATTGACTCAAACTATGACGAATGACAATCTTACAACACCAATACATGACTTAAAATGGACGACAATTGACAATAGAGTAAATCGTGATAATATTCCAAAAATATTACAACAACAACAACAACCCTTAACAAGACAATTTCGACACGAACATGCAGCAATCGATGCGAATATGGTGAATGAAAGTGATGATAAAAATGATAATAGAAGAAGTGAAAGCTCAAAGAATAGAGAAGACGAACAAGCGGCCGATGCACTTCGATTTGGTTTCAAATCCTTACAACAATTGATTGAAATCAAAGAGCCGGTCCTGTACCGTTTAGGATTGTATTTAGATGAGAACCATCCGGCTAGTAAAGTTGGACGATTTGGGGCACCTAATAGGCGAGCAATCGAACTATCAAGATTAGGTTTTGCCAGTTTGGAGGCTCATCGGAAAATTACTGAAACGTAAGTGATGATTTACAAGAATTCTAAGAATTTTTTTTTCCAGTGTTTTATTAGTTGCAAAAATCTTAAATTTAACAATTCATTTCTCAAACTTTTTCTTTTGTTGTAATTTAACGGTTCATTGATGCTTCTCGTTAATGTATTGATGATTTGTAAAAATAAAAGGCCTCATAATTTTGTGGATTTCGATTATGTCATAAGAAGTCATGTGAAACATGATAGAATTTCTAGTCTAATTATCCACAAAATCACTATTTTTATTGTATAGAAGACGTAAACGTATTGAAGAATTCTACTTTATTTTATATAATCCAGGAAATTAAAGGAATTTTAACCGACCGGCTGGAGTCAACAAGGTGGATTCCTGAAAATTACTCAAATCTACTTCAAGAACGTTTAAAAGTAATGATAATAAAAAAAATAACGGATGAGCAATTTTGCCTTGCTTGAGGGGGATTCATAATCGGTTCCGTTTTGCTTTCGTTAAAAAAATTAAAATTTTTAATGAGAATTTATCTGAAATAGCGACCAAGAAGCTGTCGAAAATTGAACTTTTTGTCCACAAAGACAATCTAGTTCGTAAATATGAAAAGCTTTTTAAGAGGGTCCCTAGAGAATATTTTAGTTAGAACCTTGTAGCTCATTTAGAAGTTGGTCAAAAACGCTCATTTTGGACAAGATCGCAATTCTGGAAATCGTGCTGAACACGCAAAACGACTAACAGAATGACTCTAGGATACTCCTAACATTGATTTTTGTCGTTTATCTCCATTAAATTCTAGAAAAAATGGAGAAAAGCAAAAAAATCACTGTTGGGAGTATCCTAGTCATTCTAAGTCATTTTGTGTGTTTGGTTCGAGTTGCTAGAAGAACTTTTAGTCTGACGTGAATGACCCTGTATATGTTCAATCATGATAGAATAGGTAAATAAGGTCCCATGAATTTAGCGAAAAGTATTTCAATTTGGGACAAAATTGTCTTAAAGCATGAACTAAAAGTTCCTAAATTGTTTTGATTTAGGAGGCAATTTTTTTAAGAACTCATGTTTTAAAACAAAAAACATTTCAAGAGCTACATTGAATTTCGAAAATTGAATGGAAACTTCCTTTTTTTTGAAGACTGTATTTAAAATCTGGGTTAAAAGTTGAAAATGCAGCTAAAAAAAACTATTAAAAATACCTCTTTTTCACAGCTGAAGAGTTAAATTCGTAGAGAACGAATGCATCAAGAAGCAAAAGTATTAAACATAAGATTAATTAAGGTCGATCTCAAAATTTTTCTATATTCTAGATTAAAAGATTCAAATTTGGTTCGAAAATCAAATTAAATTGACTCTTTCTCAAGTCTATGCAAAAAAGTTAAGATATCAGCACTTAAATAGAACAAAACTTTTTAAATTAGGCTTTAGTTAAAGCTCAAGAGCAAAATCCAGTTGTAACAGATGCTTTAGGAAAAAAAGTTTTAAAAAATTGACTAAAATTGAAGATCACTTGAAGATCTTAAAACTATTCGATGATAAAATTTACTAAAAAATTGTAGATTTAAGATTTTTTTCAGAAATCATTACTAGAATTTGCTAAAAATCAATAATTTCTCAATAAAAATTTTCAAAACGTAGATCCAAAATTCGACTCAAAAAATTACTAAAAGCTTATAAATTACTTATATTTCACAACTTTGTAGCTCAATAACAAAAAAAAACACTGATTTAGAAATAGCAGAAATTCATCTCTAAAAGGGGTTAGAAATGTTTGAGTCTGCACATATTTGAGGACTTAGGAAAAGAACTTTCCCAATAATTGATGACTTACCACCAAAGCCAATTAAAATTATAACTAGTAAGTCGTTCAAATTTCCTTTCAAATAGCAAAATCTTCCAAAAGAACTGATATTTGGGGCAAGAGTGTCACAAAATCTAACCAAAAACTCGAAAATTATCGTTATTTAATACCAAAATTTGATAAAATTGATAATATAAAATAGGAAAATTTCGTGAATTGATCCTAAAATTGACGCATATGACTTAAAATGCAGATTCAAATTCGAAAATTGTCCTAAAATTGCTCAGATCCTTGTGCAGGGCCAAAGAGAATAAAAAACTAGCTAAAATTGACCCAAATTAAAAGTCATCTTTAATAGTCTCTAGTTAAGTCGAGAATTGATAAAAAAACCGGATATCAGTATAACGCATCTCGGATTTTCATGGCTTTGAACAACACGAGTCTCATTGACCTATTTATTTAATGTTAACACAACATGTGTTATCATAAGCTATCGATAACGTTGCTTGTTTCCAATGTTGACAAAAACTTTACCCCTTTTTTTATCGTAAAGAAACTCAGTTTTTCGAGTCTTATACGTGGTTTAAAGATTTAAAGGTAATTCGATTTCACCGTGTATAAATGATAGTAAACACCAAATCACATCAATTTCCCACAAATTCAATAATAGTGAGATTGTGTACGTATTATTCACATAAAAATGCATATAATCAGAGGAAACAATACGTAGTTATTTCAAAAATGAGCAATTGCAAAAATAAAAATTTAAACGATTTCTATTACCACAAGAAAAGAAAGCGTACACCTGCTGTTCCGTTCGATTTTATTAAAGCCTCTTCCTTTTCAAATTGCACAAATTGGAACAGAGAGGAGAGAAAAATAACAACAACAACAACAATAACAATAATAAAGTCCTCCTCTTTTTCTATGCTTGATTGGCTCAGGAGTGGAACTTTCTATAATTTGTAGTGGTGGTTAAATATATTTTCGGGGGGGCAATAACTGGGTAGGATTTAAATATATCAACGTGCTACCTTTACAAAATTGTCAGTTTACTGTAGTTCTCACTGTTAATAATGAAGAAAACGAAAAAGAAGAAGAAAAAAATAGAAGAGAAAGTTTGAGCTTTTTAGTGAAATTGTTTAGTACCAAATAGAAAAAGAGTCAGTAGGACGGAATCCCCTCATGATCTTTAAATCAATTTAAAGAAGAAAGTAGAATTTTTGTTTACTTTTTTTGTTTTTTTTTTGGTATTGTTTGAAAATTAGAAATCTCGGTCGACAATCGAACGAAATCAATTTGTTAGATGATGGATGTCCATTACGTGGTCTACCTAGGTGTCCAGCAACTAGTCAACGTTACCGTACCGCCGATGGGACTTGTAACAATTTGAAAAAACCATGGCGTGGTTCAGCAATATTACCAATGCAACGATTTTTACCACCAATCTACAATGATGGTTTGTAGAGAATTTTTATAATTAACGAATTTTTCAAATTATACTATTTTTGGCGCGTTTTGTAAAAGATTATGAGTGTGAAATTTTGGTATGTAACGGAAGTTGCGCGCGCATTGTAATGAAACCAATGGTTGCTTGGTTCTTCAACTTATCTATCAGGCCAGTGTATTTGATCTGAACTGGTGCTTTTGAGAAAACGCCAATTTTGGCCACATTGGCGCTAATTACGACCACATACGGTAATAACTAGCGCCAATGCGGCCGAAATCGATACTTTCTCAAAAGTTGATAGATAGCATTGAGCTAAAAAATCAAGCAGTCCTTGGTTTCTACCAATATAATACAAAAATGTTTCTCATAAACAATCAGATAGAAAATAGAAGGTTGCTAAGAGTGCAGAAAGTAGCTTTTCGACACGCTACCGCCCGTATTATATTCATTTCTACTCTTTGTAGAGAGATAACTATTGTAATTTTATCAAAAATGAGTTTAATTATTATTAGTGATGTGTTATATAAAGAAATTTTAAGCTGAAAAATTAAGCAGGCCTTGATAATTCTATTAGCGTGTTTTGTGGAGAATAATGAGAGTGAAATTTTAACAGGCAACAGAAGTTGCGCGCGCAATGTATTCACACCAACAAATTGTTGCTAGGGAAACGAGAAAAAGCCGGGTTTTATGTAATTATAATTCTCAAGTCCTATCAGGCTCGTGAATTTGATTTGAGTTGCAGTTTTTGAGAAAACTCCAATTTTTGCCACATTGGCGCTAATTATAACCACATGAAGAAAAATATTATTTCCATTTTTATTTTACTATCATTATACTTAGGACAGTTCCACCACACATTATGAGTCAAATAGAGATGGAAAGATTAGCTAGTTGTTTCTCTTCATTCGGTAATAACTAGCGCTGATGCGGCCAAAATCGGTACTTTCTCAAAAGTTGATAGACAGCATTGAGCTGAAAAATCAAGCAGTCCTTGGTTTCTATTATATAATACAAGAATTTTTCTCATAAACAATTAATTTTATGAGCCGCTTAGTTACTGGTTACTAAGAGTGCAGAAAGTAGCTTTTCAACACGCTACCACCCGTATTTCACTCATTTCTACTCTTTGTAGAGAGATAACTATTGTACTTTCATCAAAAATGATAATTCTATTAGCGAGTTATGTGAAAAAAATGAGAGTGAAATTTTAACAAGCGATAGAAGTTGCGCGCGCAATGTAACCACACCAAATTAAGCCGGAAAACAAATGTTTACCATGGAAACGAAGAGAAAACGTTTTTTTTTTAATTATTTCATATTTTATAAAAATGTAAAATTCACAATTAAATATTTTTTTGGGGTGTTCCTTTAATTTTTACATATAAAGTTAACGTAGAGATGCACCAAAAATCTTGTGCAACACACTCCAAGAAAGTACCTTTGTGAATGCACAAAAGCTTGTGACACAAATAGGTAATTAGTCACGCTAAAAAAGTATAAAATTATAAGACACACTTATTTTTTGAACTGTAATATCTTCCCAAAAATTAGGAATCGAACAAGTCCGCCGTTCAGTTTTCGGGTCACATCTACCATCGGCGCGACTCATCAGCTCGCAAATTCACCGTGACAACAATATCGAATTACCAACAGTTAATTTGATGCTAATGCAATGGGGCCAATTGGTCGATCACGATCTAACATCAACGGTGAAATCGCGTGGATTCAACGGCACCACGCCGCGTTGTTGTGGACTACCACCGGAATTAACGGTAAGGGGACTCAAAATTTTAATTGATAAATTATTTGATTGGTTAAATTTCCCAGCATCCGATTTGTCTGCCAATCGAAGTGCCGGAAAACGATTGGAATTTGGCGTCGTTCGGTGTGCGTTGTTTAGAATTCACAAGGAGCGCCCCATCGACACGGATCAATTGCCATTTGGGTTGGCGTGAACAAATCAACCAAGTGACATCGTTTTTGGATGCGTCCTCGATTTATGGCAACGATATAGAAACCAGCGATTCAATACGGACGTTTCGTAATGGTAAATTACAGTACGGCCGGCCTAGGAATGGTGTTTTAGTACCGCCGGATCCGCCGAATGGTGAGCTGTGCCGTGCCGGTGCCGTAACTCTGGATTGTTTCCAAATAACCGATGGTCGTATTAGTGAACAACCGGGTCTGATCGGCTTGCATACAATTTGGATACGTTATCACAACAAATTAGCAACAGTTTTGAGCCAAATCAATCATCATTGGAGCGATGAGAAAGTCTTCCAGGAAACCAAACGAATTATCGGCGCTTTACTCCAACAGATCACCTATCGAGAATTCTTGCCGATCGTTCTTGGCCAAGAAGTTATGGAATTATTCGATTTGAAATTAGACAAAAAAGGCTATTACCAAGGTTATGATGCTAAAATCAATCCGACTGTTGCGAATTCTTTCAGTACGGCGGCTTTCCGATTCGGCCACAGTCTGGTCCAGAATTCTTTTGTTAGAGCCGACACTTTACACCGGCCAATTTTCAACAGTTAGTCCACAATTTTAATTGTAAATCAATTCTAATTTTTGACTTTTTAGATGTATCGCTACATGAAGAGCAAGAAAATGTCGAAAATATCTGGAGTTTGGGCTCTTTGGATCGTTTAATTTTAGGTTTTATTAACCAACCATCGCAGCGACGCGATGAATTTATGGCCGACGAATTGACAAATCATCTCTTTCAAAATCCTGGTTTGCCGTTCGGTCTTGATTTGGCTGCGATTAATATCCAACGTGGTCGCGATCATGGTTTGCCACCATACACGCATTGGCGTCAACCTTGCGGCTTATCAACAATTCGAAATTGGTCAGATTTATTGAATGTTATGTCACGCGATACGGTCATACGTTTAAAATCAATTTACAATCACATCGATGATATCGATTTGTTTACTGGTGGTTTAGCTGAACGACCTGTACGTGGCGGTCTAGTTGGACCAACTTTTGCTTGCATAATCGCACAACAATTTGCAAATTTGCGTAAAGGCGACCGATTTTGGTATGAGAATGGTGGTTTTCAATCATCATTCACACCAGCACAACTACAACAATTACGACATATCACATTAGCACATATTCTATGTCAGACTTTAACTGAAATCGAAACAATCCAACCGTTTGTTCTATTAATGCCGGACGATTTGAGTAATCGTCGGATACATTGTGATGATCCTTTATTAACGAATTTCGATATAACACCATGGTTAGAGAGGGATATTAATAATGAGATTGAACGGAAACGACGATTTAGACGCGCATCGAAACGGACTAAAAGACCAACAACTAAAACACCATTAAAAATCGACATTAAAGACATTTCAACACAGACTGTACTATTTAAAAACCACAAACAATACAATACGAACAATTATGCGCCGGTTAGGATTCCGCAACGGCCAGCTTACGACGTTTACGCTAACAGATTGACTACAACAACGAAATACGACAACGACTTGACTTATCTGTACGCTTACGCCGATACGACTACGCGTAGACCGACAAGGACGACGACAACAACGACACAGCCAAACCCGATTGAAGTCAATATAAAGATCCAATACTTTCCCCCGAGTACGACAACAAAGCCGAAACGGAGACGCGTAAAGACTACAACTACGACTACGACTACGACTACGACAACGACAAGACCGTACGAAGTGTACACGTTTTACCGACCGATAAGACCGATAACACGCCGACCTTACATTTATCCTTCAACTACAATAAAGACGACAACAACACGTTTTCCTTCATATTTGTATTATTCAAACGATGACAATACTTTTTACGATCGTATCGATAACGATTCAGACGTACCGCAACGACCGACTTTCGGACAATACGATGGACTTAATGACAGACCGACGAATTTCTATTCGATTGCACAAATCGAACGTATACCAAACGATAATCTTAACGATCAATTTGATTTTAAGACGAAATTTGTTAAAATCTCCAGTATACGAGGTGATGTTGGTGATGTTCATTTACAATTAGAAAAACGTGAAAATGATGAAAATTTAGAGAAATTCTTACGATTAGTTGATATTGATGTTTTACCAAATGAGAATCAATGGATTTTCTATAATACGACAAAAAATGAAGATTTAAATTTAGAATTACCGAAATTTGAAAATTATGACATTGTTAGCCATGAATTACCAAAACCTATGACGATAAACACTGACAAAACGACAGAGACTTGACAGACTTACGCAAACGGACACGCTTTACTTCCCTTACTCAAGCTTACCTTAGTAAAATCTAGGCTTAAATCGACCTAAGCGAGAATCTACAGACATTTGGGTGGAGGACTGTACATGAACGGACTACCACCAGAGCGTTGACTGAATAATATATATAGACATGTCGAGCCCATATTTTTTTGTGTAATCGTAAAGTATTCCAACCACGAGATGGCAATACCATCGAATTACATAAGTACATCTATTGCCTAAGAGAGGGCAATATATTCTCTCTCAAAAAAAATCCAATCATAATAACCAATAGATGGCAGCACAAATTTTTCAGCTACGAATGAGCCATAAAGGTCGAATCTCTAGATATTATTCACTCAACGACCGGAGTATCTGTCAGCTTACTGTTAGCTCGATTTAAGCCAAGGTCTGGCTAAGACGAGCTTAAGTGGGAGAAAAACCGGGACTAAAACGAACTTATTGTTAGTACATTTAAGCAAGCTAATTGTAGCTTTATCGGTGATTTTTTTATTACTATCATTAACTTATTTATATGTATTTAACAATAATTGTGTCTATTTATTATCAATTTTATACTATTTTCGTCGAATAAAATGTTAAAAACTCATCATCACCTCAGTTTGAAATTTGCGACATTTCCAAACCCAACGACTCCTCATTTATGTAAATTTTATCAACCAGCTGTGCACGTGAAATGGCTTAGAATATCGCAAATGTGCTCCTAATAATGACTTTTTGTGTCATTACGTTGTATTCTGAAAAGTAGTGCAAAAGAATTGTGTGCGCACATCAATTGACAACAATTAAAATGTCCTAATCATTCACCTCAAGAGTCATTTATCTTTAATAAACAAACAAACAACAATTTCAAAATAAATGGAGCAAAATTTGATAAAAAAAACAGATGTTAAAAGCAACGATCTACACAGAGAGGCGAAGGATTGTGATATTCAATTTACTGCGTTCAATCATATTTGTACCTTTTCTCTAAAAACAATTCTAAAATTCGTCATCAATGTTGATTTAAAGTTTGTCAACATTCTAGATTTATAAATTTCCGATATTTTCAAGCCTAAGACTCCTAACTGTAGCAAAAGAGAAGGCCGTTTTTGACAAATTGGTAGATTTTACTGTACTGTACATGTGAAATGACTTAGAATGACTCAAACATACTCATAATATTGACTTTTTTGTGTCATTCCACTGAATTCTGGAGAAAAGTGCGAAAAACTGCAGGCGCACATCGATTTTGTAACAATTGAAATGTTCTAGTCATTCACCTCACTAACCGTTCATCTCTAATAAACGAACAACAATCTCAACATAAATAGAGCAATGTTTGATAAGGAATAGTTGTTAGAAAAAAACGATCAACAAAGAGGCGAAGGACTGCGTTGTTCAATGTACTGCATTCAATCACATTTATAACTCTTTTATTATAATTTATATATAATATACTATTTTTATCAAAAAAAAACCTAAAATTCATCATCATTGTTGGCAGCTTGCCAACATTTTTAGACTCTACTGTAGGCTTATCAAATTCCGACATTTGCAAGACTAACAAGTCGGCATCGCATTAAACAAGACACCCGTTTTTTGACAATTTTGTGGATTTTATCAACCAGCTGTACACATGAAATGACTTACAACTCATTCCATTTCATTCTGGAAAAAAGTACGAAAAATTGTGCGCGCGCAACGATTTTATAACAAATGAAATGTCCTAATCGTTCACCTCACCAGTCGCTCATCTATAATAAACAAACAACAATCTCAACATAAATCGAGAAAAATTTGATAAGGAACAACCGTTTTAGACGAAGATCTACGCAGAGAGGCGAAGGACTGTGCTGCGTTCAATCACATTTGTACGTTTTCTACCATATATTTTATACCATTTCTGTCAAAACAATTCTAAAATTTATCATCGCTGTTAGTTTAAAGTTGGTCAACATTTTAGATTTATAAATATCCGTCAATTTCAAACCTAAGACTCCTAATTTTAGCAAAAGAAAGACCTGTTTTTGACAATTTCATGAGCTGTACACGTGAAATTGCCTAGAACAACTCAAACATACTCATAATATTGACTTTTTTGTGTCATACCACTGAATTCTGGAGAAAAGTGCAAAAAACTATAGGTGCACATCAATTTTGTAACAATTGGAATGTTCTAGTCGTTCACCTCGCCAGTCGCTCATCTATAATAAACAAACAACAATCTCAACATAAATAGAGAAAAATTTGATAAGGAACAGACGTTTGGGACGAAGAGCTGAACAGAGAGGCGAAGGACTGTGTTCTTCAATCACACTTATATCTTTTTTATTATACATTTTAAAGTATTTTTATCAAAAAAAAAAAATTAAAATTCATCATCACTGTTTGTTTGAAGTTTGCCAACATTCTTCGACTGTACTTTACGCTTATCAATTTCCGACATTTCCAAACCTAATGATTCCTCATCATCATCATCAACATCTGAATGTATCAATTCAGATTCATCTTTATCGATGAATAATTCATCATCAGTTTCAGTTTCAGAGCTTAACGATGGTGTTACTGAAATTGGCGGCTGCATACTACCGTAAACTTTAGCATTTTTACCTGTACGTGAACGCCCTGAAAATCCACCAATTACCTTTGAAAAAATTTATTATACAAAATTACCTCCTGTACTAGCTCTGGGACGATCTTGTCGATTCGGTTTTGTTTCAATCAAATTATCTGAAAATACATCATCATCATTATCATTATCATTACCAATTTCTAAGGGAATCGGTTCAATTCTTGGTGATGTTAATAATAATTGCTTCTCTAATCTTATACGTTCCGCTTCGTTGAATTGATGTTCTAATTGATTTAAAATACGTAAACGCAAGGAATATTGAACGAATAACTGTTCTAATTCCGCTTCTAATTCTGTAAACTCCTCCAAAAAGGCAGGACTGAAAAATATTTATATAGCACATACATAAAGTTGGGTAAATTTGATAGCGTTGCGTATTAGTCGGTCAGCAATTCAATTCATAATTAAAATAACGCAAACATGCTCGTAAAATGTGCGAAAAGTTGTGCGTGCACATCTTTCGTATACAAATTGAAATGTCCTAATAATTCGCCTCCTCAGTTATTGAATAAATATGCAATAAATAAAAAAGAATAATGATTTTAAGATAAACAGGTGTTTGAAACAACGATCTGTACAGAGAGGCGAAGGATTGCGATTTTCAATGTGTCACGTTAAATGATAATTATATCATTGAATTGCTCACAAACTAATAAGAATCGCTAGAAAAGACAATTTTGATCATAATTACCGGACTTTCTTTAATGTTTGTAATCGTTTCTCGTAACGATCAATTTCCACTTTGCGTCGTTCAATTTTCGCATCTAAATTCGTTTGAGTTACTGAAACATTATCGATTAATTGTTCAGTTTCAGTAATTTCATTCTTTATAGATTCGATAGCTTTCTTGATACCATCTTCAATATCATTCAATTCGAATTGTCGTCCTAAACTTTTCTGACGTGCCGTCTACAAAATAAACATATTGATATTTTGTAAAAATCATTGATAATATCTCAACCCTTAAATCATTTTCTTTGCCTAATAGATCAAATAAAGATGCACCACTTGTTGTTATCTCACTAGCTAATTGTCGTGTCAATTTCAATTCGTTGATTTTATCATTTAGATCGAAATCATTCAAATTCAAACTATTATTATTATCATCATCAAAACTGTTATTATTTATATTATTATCATCATCAACATCATTATTATTATTATTTTCATTTAAATTTAATGCTTCATAGAGAATGGTGATGATTTTTAATAATTCTTTAACAGCATAACCATCAGCTTGATATAAACGTTTCGTATTCAATTTAATATTGGCTTTTAATGCCATAAATTCACCAATTTGACGTATTAATTTAATACGTTCATCTTCTGTATTGATATTCAATTCAATCTCATAATCTGGATCGAAACGTTTCGATAACCACACTAAAAGATTTGCAATTAAGTTGAAATTCGGCTTACGAAAACTCTCCATTGAGATTAGATTCGGGTAGCCGAGGGCTCGGGTCATTTCAATGAAGTCTACAAAAGAAAAAGGAATGAGATTATATTTAATTGATCTTTTCAATTTGTGCTTATTTATTGCTCCTTCATTCATAATTTGTTTATAATTTATGAATAAAATAATTTGTGAAAAAGTTTGCTTAGAAAAGAAAAACACAAATAGTCCATGATTTTAAAAAATTTAAGATTGAGGGTTAAATTGTCCGGAAACTTAGTTAAAAAGTCAAAAATTCGGGTGTAAGACTGACAAAAAACAAAGTTTTTACTATTTTATTCGATACTAATACAAAATTTTAATTTATTAGTTCAAATTTATGAAAAAATATTTTATCATGTCAAATACTTTTAATTATTTCGTATGGTTCTAATAAGAAATTTTGGAAAATTTGTCATTTTTAATCTAAAATTTCAAGGTTGTGGTCAGAAGTTTTGCTTTATTTAGAAAATATTTCACTACTTTATGTGATCATATAAATTTTTTTTTTTTTGGAAAATATTTCTTTACAATATATGACTATAATGCAAAAAAATAAGAGACAACGAAATAGCACTTTTTATCTTAAATTTTAGACTATTTATGAGAAATTTTGCCTTGTTTCGAGAGCCTTTTTGCTATATTTGCTCCTAAAACGAAAATTGAATTCAATTCAATCTTAATATAAACTTTGGGAAAAAATCTGCACTTTTGGTCCAAAATTCCAAGGTTTTGGCTTTCAAACTTGTAGGTAATGAAAGCTTTTGTTTTATATCAAGTACTTATTATTACTTAATTTGAGGTCAATAAAAAGTTTCGAAAAATTTAGCACTTTAGGTCCAAGTTTTCAAGAATTTGCTAAGAAATATGTATTATTTCGAAAAACTTACTATTTTATTTAATCTTCGTACAAGCTTTCGAAAAAATCTACACTTTTGATCCAAAATTCCAAGGTTTTGGTTTATTTCGAAAATATCAAAATTTTTAAATAAAACAGCACTTTTGAATTAAAAATTTGAGATTCTCGATGTCTTTACCTAATCTTAATACAAACTTTTGGTGAGAAAATTTGGTTTATTTCGAAAATATCATCAAGTTTGTAGGTAATGAAAGCTTTTGTTTTATATCAAGTACTTATTATTACTTAATTTGAGGTCAATGAAAAGTTTTGAAAAATTTAGCACTTTTGGTGCAAATTTGGTCCAAATTTTCAAGATTTTGCTAAGAAATATAACTTATTTAGAAAAACTAACTATTTTATTTAATCTCAGTACAAGCTTTCGAAAAAATCTGCACTTTTGATCCAAAATTCCAAGGTTTTGGTTTATTTCGAAAATATCAAAATTTTTAAATAAAACAGTACTTTTGAATTAACATTTTGAGATTCTCGATCTCTTTACCTAATCTTAATACAAAATTTTGGTCCAAAATTCCAACGTTTTAGCTTTCAAGCTTGTAGGTAATGAAAGCTTTTGTTTTATATCAAGTACTTATGATTACTTCATTTGATGTCAAGACAAAGTTTTGAAAAATTTAGCACTTTTGGTCCAAATTTTCAAGATTTTACTAAGAAATATGACTTATTTTGAAAATCTCATTATTTTATTTACAAGCTTTCGAAAAAATCTGCACTTTTGATCCAAAATTCCAAAATTTTGGTTTATTTCGAAAATATCAATTTTTTTGAATAAAACAGCACTTTTGAATTAAAATTTTGAGATTCTCTATGTCTTTGCCTAATCTCAATACCAAATTTTGGAAAAATCTGCACTTTTGGTCCAAAATTCCAACGTTTTAGCTTTCAAGCTTGTAGGTAATGAAAGCTTTTGTTTTATATCAAGTACTTATGATTACTTCATTTGATGTCAAGACAAAGTTTTGAAAAATTTAGCACTTTTGGTCCAAATTTTCAAGATTTTACTAAGAAATATGACTTATTTTGAAAATCTCATTATTTTATTTACAAGCTTTCGAAAAAATCTGCACTTTTGATCCAAAATTCCAAAATTTTGGTTTATTTCGAAAATATCAATTTTTTTGAATAAAACAGCACTTTTGAATTAAAATTTTGAGATTCTCTATGTCTTTGCCTAATCTCAATACCAAATTTTGGAAAAATCTGCACTTTTGGTCCAAAATTCCAAGGTTTTGGCTTTCAAACTTGTAGGTAATGAAAGCTTTTGTTTCATATCAAGTACTTATTATTACTTAATTTGAGGTCAATAAAAAGTTTCGAAAAATTTAGCACTTTAGGTCCAAGTTTTCAACAATTTGCTAAGAAATATGACTTATTTTGTAAAATTTACTATTTTATTTAATCTTCATACAAGCTTTCGAAAAAATCTACAGTTTTGATCCAAAATTCTAAGGTTTTGATTTATTTCGAAAATATCAAAATTTTTAAATAAAACAGCACCTTTGAATTAAAAATTTGAGATTCTCGATGTCTTTACCTAATCTTAATACAAACTTTTGGTGAGAAAATTTGGTTTATTTCGAAAATATCATCAAGTTTGTAGGTAATGAAAGCTTTTGTTTTATATCAAGTACTTATTATTACTTAATTTGAGGTCAATAAAAAGTTTTGAAAAGTTTAGCACTTTTGGTCCAAATTTGGTCCAAATTTTCAAGATTTTGCTAAGGAATATGACTTATTTAGAAAAACTTACTATTTTATTTAATCTCAGTACAAGCTTTCGAAAAAATCGGCACTTTTGGTCCAAAATTCCAAGGTTTTGGTTTATTTCGAAAATATCAAAATTTTTAAATAAAACAGTACTTTTGAATTAACATTTTGAGATTCTCGATCTCTTTACCTAATCTTAATACAAAATTTTGGTCCAAAATTCCAACGTTTTAGCTTTTAAGCTTGTAGGTAATGAAAGCTTTTGTTTTATATCAAGTACTTATGATTACTTCATTTGATGTCAAGACAAAGTTTTGAAAAATTTAGCACTTTTGGTCCAAATTTTCAAGATTTTACTAAGAAATATGACTTATTTTGAAAATCTCACTATTTTATTTACAAGCTTTCGAAAAAATCTGCACGTTTGATCCAAAATTCCAAGGTTTTGGTTTATTTTGAAAATATCAATTTTTTTGAATAAAACAGCACTTTTGAATTAAAATTTTGAGATTCCCTATGTCTTTACCTAATCTTAATACACACTTTTGGGAAAATCTGCACTTTTGGTCCAAAATTCCAAGATTTTGGTGACAAGTTTTAATTTATTTCGTAAATATCAAAATTATTAATTAAAACAGCACTTTTGATTCAAAATCTTGAGATTCTTATGAGAAATTTTGTACTTTCAGTCCAAAATTTCAAGAATTTATTAACCTTATTTTGAAAGGCTCTTGGTAATTTATTTACAAAATTTTCTAACAAAATCTTTAGATTCTAATGAGAAATTTTGTTTTCTTACAAGTAGTTATTATTGGTTCATATGATCTCAATACCAAATTTCCAAGAATTTAGTACTTTTAGTCCTAAATTTTAAGATTTCAATGAAAAGCTTTATTCGAAATATCTTGTTACCTATAGTACTTTATATGATTAATAAGAATTTCAAAAAAACACTCCTTAAGTCCCTCTCTAAAATTTTTGAGATTTGTATAAGAAATTTGGCCTTATTTTTAAGAACTCTTGCAATATTTTTTTTAACCCTAACTCAGAATATTGACTTAAAATTTCAAGATTTTAATGAGAAATTTTATTTTATTTCAACTAGTTATTATTACTTCATATGACCTTAATACACAATTTTAGAAAATTTAGCACTTTTAGTTCAAAATTTTAAAGTTTTAATCAAAAGTTTTGCTTTATTTTTAAAATATTTCACTACTTTATATGATTTTAATTTAAAAAAAGTGAATTTTAGTATTTTTATGAACAATTTTGCCTTATTTCAAAGAGCTCTTTCTACTCTATTTGTTCCTAAAACATAATTTTATTCCAGTTTTCCGGCTTATAGGTAATCAAAATTCTATACCAAGTACTCATTATTGCTTCCTATGATCTTAAAAGAAAGTTTTGAAAAATTTAGCACTTTTAGTTCGAAATTTCAAGAATTTTCTGAGAAATTTGTCTTATTTTGAAGAGCTTACTACTTTATCTAATTTCAATACCAAATTTTAGAAAAATCTGCACTTTTGGTCCAAAATTCCAAGGTTTTGGTGAGAAGTTTTGGTTTATTTCGAAAATATCAATTTTTTTTTTAAATAAAACCACACTTCTGATTAAAATTTTGTGATTATTATGAAAAATTTTGCACTTTCTGTCCAGAATTTCAAAATTTTTTAGATTCTAATGAAAGTTTTTGTTTTATTTCAAGTACTTATTATTGGTTCATATGATGTCAATACCAAATTTCCAAGAATTTAGTACAATTGGTCCAAAATTTTAAGATTTTAACGAGAAGTTTTATTTGAAATATCTTGTTACTTTATGTGATTAATAAAAATTTCAAAAAAACACTCCTTAACTAAAATTTTAATGATTTGTATGAGAAATTTAGCCTTATTTTTAATACCTCTTGTAACTTTATTTTTGACCCTAACACAGAATATTAAACCAGAATTTCAAGATTTTAGTGAGAAATTTTATTTTATTATAATTACTCATTATTACTTCATATTTTGGAAAATAGTACTTTTAGTCCAAAATTTCAAGTTTTTGATGATAAATAGCACTTGTTATCTACAATTATTGAGAAGTTTTGCCTTATCTCGAAGAGTCCTTGCTACTTTTTTTGATAGTAATACAAAAAGTACATTTAAAGTTTAAAAATTTTCATGAAAAATTTCCTCCTACATGTAAAGAATCCACTGCACAGCACGACCCTATACAAGAATGCTGAATCGGAGAGGGGCACCAAGGATAATTTCGATATTTTTGGTTGCCTAGATTACTCAATAACTCTATTTACTAATTAAATATAATGATTAAAAAATTTTAATTTGTAATTATA
Source organism: Mylabris sibirica (assembly GCA_039776855.1). Lineage (NCBI taxonomy): Eukaryota > Metazoa > Arthropoda > Insecta > Coleoptera > Meloidae > Mylabris > Mylabris sibirica. Next base: position 6,366,924 of record CM077842.1, read on the forward strand.
AAAGAATGTCGATTGTTATTAATTAAGAAATAGAGACGGATAGGAAAATGCATGGAATTCACTTCTAATTAATTATGATTGTTTAAAAACAATAATAGAAACGGAAACTTAATAATAATAATAATTGTATAAAAATGTTAATTGTTATTGTAATTATTGTAAATAAATCACTAAAATATTTTAATAAAATTATCGATATACAATTAGAAAATTATTGTAAGTACGTGTTTTAAATCGATTATGCTAAATAAACAATATTGATCAATGTCCACTTCTATTAAATTTCTATCCATAATGACACAATAATTACAATAATTAAATCTTAATTACAATCGTATCACTTATATAATAATAGAAAATGAATAATAATAATAATAATAATAATATTAATAAAATACTTACTCCTAACATCTCTGTAGGACATTTTTGCTTGAAGGGAATTCCACAAAAGTAATCAACCTTTGTTTGTATCCTAAAAAAATTGTAGCTTAGCAACGTTAAATTGTGTTGGATACCTATGAAAGTATATGTCTCGATTCCTATCTTCATTATTATCGGTAATTCGTGTTATATCTTAATTGATAAAAATTCGAAAAAAAAATGCTATAGCCACGTTCTATAACTAAACAATAATTATTTTTTTTTTAACTGTGGTAAAGTACAAGTAAACCACCCGATCTTAATGATTTTAGCTCTAAAAACAGTAGGATTCATTTCAAGGGATAATATTTTGTCATTTGTATCCATACTGTGGTTATTGGACTAAGGGAGAAAATTGCAGTTGAAATTACCTCTGATAAATCGTGTTTTTTTTTTGCAAATATCCCAAATTTTTGATTATTGTGTGATGTAAACCAATTTTCATCCCTTGTAAAGGGGTAAAATTATTAGTACTTATAGTATCAGTTTTTCCGATGTATTTGTTCGATTTTGTAACCCACAGTTGGACTAATCAAAAATTTCTATAAGTAGAGAAAACTATAAAAAACTTGGTCTATTTGAGGGTTGTTTTTCTGTGTCTTTAATGTAAATGGTGCTTGGGGGTTGTAAAATTTAAAAATAAATGATTGTCACAAATAAAAATTTTGAAACTTGCAGAAAATTGGCGTTCAATTTAACCCTGTAGAACTAGGCTTTTTCAAATATCTCAAGGATAGTTTGATATTTTTGAGTAAACCGATTTTTCACCCTTTGTAGAGGATTATTTTCTATCCTGTGATTAAACTGAACAATGTACAAATCTGCATTGATAACAAAAATAATTTAAAGTTATTTGTCTGAGAAGTTTTTGATTTTAGAATTACGATCTATAGGTCCACATAGATAACACAAAATCTAATTATTACTCAAAAATTCACGATAAAACTTGGACTAAGAGTGGAGCATGCAGCTCTAAAATTGTCTAGCGATGTCTAAATTTTGACGGTTCAGTTGCAAAATTCCACAGAACAACTGTTATTATTGTAAAGCCCAAAATAAAAGTAGAGGGCTTAGCCCAAAAATTATCTTCTTTTTAACGAAAATTATTAAAAACTGATGACTTAAAACAAAAACGTCTCAAAATTCAAACCTATGAATAATTCTCAAAAACGTCCAAAATTTAAGGTGCAAGATTTCTCAAAATTTGGCTTTTACAACAAAATTGTCCTTAACTTTAGCTCGAAATCTGGCTAAAAGATTCTCAAACTCCTCCTTCGGAGCAAAATGTGAGATTTTTTCCTACCCTATTGCTAGAACAAAAAATTTTAGAGCTTAGACTTAAGAGTTGATTTCGGAGCACTAACTTCAATCCTTATTTTCTCCATTAAATAACAAAACAATCATCCCTTAGAAGATGATAAGCTTCTCAAGTAGTCATGGTTATCAAAATCGTAAATTTAAAGTAAAATTACAGTAAATTTTGGCCCACACTTGTGAGAATTTAAGCACTTTTAGTCTATGTAGGTGTTAAAGTCTAAAATTACAAGGAAATGAATGGAATTGTCCCTCTTGGATTTTTATAAAATTTTACATACAGATAGTGCGCTAAAAATATAATGAATGCATAGTTTTTCACCTGTCCATATTCATATTAAGAGGGTAATCTTACCCCTTGAAGTTAACACCCAAAAACACATTTTTCGCCATATCTCAAGAACCAAGCAAGATAACGAATTCAATCAAAAACTCAAATCTTCCACACAGCCAGTACTATATTACGATCCAGATAACAGAATTTCTCTGCAGGGCCTGAAAAATATGTAGGGTTGATATTTTCTTGTCCGCCCTGTGGTAATATTTTCTAGATTCATCCCCGTTAGAGACTAAAATGTTGATTTTAATGATAAGATCTTGGAAGAAATCGCGATATAGGGGATCGTGTCATACAGGGTAAGAATTAAAATTGAGTACGTACCCATTATCCCTTAGTAACGAACTGACAAAATTGGGTAGTCAAATTTTATTACATCTTTTCTTGCTTTTTAAATTTATTACTAGCAAACTTGGAATTCCTGACTTAAGCTTTTAAAGCAGTTCAATCATCCCTTTCTGTATTTAGTTGATCTTGAATTTTTTAAAATTAGCAATTTTTTATTCAATTTTACATTATTTAAAAAATTTGTAAAGGGACACTTTCACTTTCAATTTTTCAATAGATAGTCCATGTTTCCCTTCAACTTTTTATAAAAATCATCTGATTCTATAAATAAATGGAAGAATTCTCGTCATTGACCATATTTACGTGAAATGGCCTGTATACTAAAAATCATCAAAAACTGGACACGGGGTTAACTGCTAGGGGTGCAAACCTCATGGTGGCTATCTAATGCTTAAATGTAAAACTTAAATTACACTATTGTACATTATTGTATTGTTTTTCTTTTTACGAAATAAGTCTTGGGTAGACTTAAAATTCAAAATTTGGGCGCTCATGATCCTAGCTACGACGCTAACTTTAACCTCGGGTGGTTTACATGCCAATTTCGATTCACGTGGATCCAATTCTAAGGTGTTCGCGATACAATTAAACTGTCGAAATTTATGTAAATTAATTCATAATCAGATTCTTGGAAAAAATCGTACAAGCAAATAATTTATGTTAAATAAAGTAGTGATTCGAAAAGAAATCAGGCTTCTTTTAAATTGCAAAATATGTTATCAGTTTCATATTGTAAAATATTTATTGGTGTTGATTACAAGAAATATACAGGTAAATAAGTAAATAAATAAATAAATAAATACATAAATAAATAAATAGACAAGTGTGAATCAAGTTAAGCTTTTATTCGTACATGAATTTTCTTCGGAAGTCAATTTAATTAATTAATTTTTCATTATTAAACCCGGAAGAAATGAAAAACCATTAACAGGAACGACCTTTTTCCAATAACTTTGTTCCACAATTTTAATCATTATCGATTTTATCGATTAAGAAAAATTGATAATTAATGAAATCTGACGAATATCAAACGAATGATTGAAGAAATCCTTTCACTCTATCAATCAAATTAATAATTAATTTATTATTTAATGATAATCTATTATTATTATTATTATTATTATTATTATTAGTGAAAATAGAAAACCGTAAAATTGCAATCAAAACAATTATTGTTGCATGGTTGGTTAGAGGTAACAAAAAAAAATTCTTCTATTGAAAAATATCAATAACAACAAATTCTAGTGATCGAATGTTGTCTAAATTTTTCCACGAAATAATTAAGAATATAATGAAATATGATGTTTTTTATTGTTTTAGATCCTAAACAGTACATGTAGAAAGTGTATTAGATGTTAAGGTGAATGTATATTTGCAGCCTTTATTATATTTTCAAAATAAATAAAATATTATGGCATAAAAATTGGTGTATTTTGTGGTGTTTCAATTTACATCGTGTTTACCAAATATTTATTATAAATAGAAGAAATCGTGGTTTCTGTTTTAGGTTTATCGTGAATTGTTAATAATTATTATGCAAAATTTCAATAACAAAAGAAAAATTCCAGAAGTATCTATCGATCAGCAAGGTCAATTTTGCAATGCCGCGCCGCTACTGTCAGGAACGATAATTGTTTTAAAATTCACAAGTACACGATTCATATTTGAAAGAAAAAAAGAAGAAAGATTGGGTAATATTTGTGGATATTTTGCGGTGGTGTTTTTTTTTTGTAGAAATCTAACCAGTTACGTCCAAATTTAGACAGGAAGGGTATGAATTGTGGACTAAAAGTGCTAAATTTTTCAAAATTTTGTATAGGGATCATATGACACTTTAAATGTACTTTTTGGATTACGATCAAAAACAGTAGCAAGGGCTCTTCGAGATAAGGCAAAACCTCTCAATAATTGTAAATAACACAAGTGCTATTTATTATCAAAAACTTGAAATTTTGGACTAAAAGTACTGTTTTCCAAAATATGAAGTTATAATGAGTAATTATAAAAAAAATAAAATTTCTCACTAAAATCTTGAAATTCTGGTTTAATATTCTGTGTTAGAGTCAAAAATAAAATTACAAGAGGTGTTAAAAATAAGGCTAAATTTCTCATACAAATCTTTAAAATTAGATAAGGAGTGTTGTTTTTTTGAAATTTTTATCAATCACATAAAGTAACAAGATATTTCAAATAAAACTTTTCGTTAAAATCTTAAAATTTTGGACCAAAGTACTAAATTCTTCGAAATTTTGTATTAAGATTATATAAACCAATAATAAGTACTTGAAATAAAATAAAAATTTTCATTAGAATCTAAAAAATTTTGAAATTCTGGACAGAAAGTGCAAAATTTTTCATAATAATCACAAAATTTTAAGCAGAAGTGTTTGTTTTATTTAAAAAAAAAAATTGATATTTTCGAAATAAACCAAAACTTCTCACCAAAACCTTGGAATTTTGGACCAAAAGTGCAGATTTTTCTAAAATTTGGTATTGAAATTAGATAAAGTAGTAAGCTCTTCAAAATAAGACAAATTTCTCAGAAAATTCTTGAAATTTCGAACTAAAAGTGCTAAATTTTTCAAAACTTTCTTTTAAGATCATAGGAAGCAATAATGAGTACTTGGTATAGAATTTTGATTACCTATAAGCCGGAAAACTGGAATAAAATTATGTTTTAGGAACAAATAGAGTAGAAAGAGCTCTTTGAAATAAGGCAAAATTGTTCATAAAAATACTAAAATTCACTTTTTTTAAATTAAAATCATATAAAGTAGTGAAATATTTTAAAAATAAAGCAAAACTTTTGATTAAAACTTTAAAATTTTGAACTAAAAGTGCTAAATTTTCTAAAATTGTGTATTAAGGTCATATGAAGTAATAATAACTAGTTGAAATAAAATAAAATTTCTCATTAAAATCTTGAAATTTTAAGTCAATATTCTGAGTTAGGGTTAAAAAAAATATTGCAAGAGTTCTTAAAAATAAGGCCAAATTTCTTATACAAATCTCAAAAATTTTAGAGAGGGACTTAAGGAGTGTTTTTTTGAAATTCTTATTAATCATATAAAGTACTATAGGTAACAAGATATTTCGAATAAAGCTTTTCATTGAAATCTTAAAATTTAGGACTAAAAGTACTAAATTCTTGGAAATTTGGTATTGAGATCATATGAACCAATAATAACTACTTGTAATAAAACAAAATTTCTCATTAGAATCTAAAGATTTTGTTAGAAAATTTTGTAAATAAATTACCAAGAGCCTTTCAAAATAAGGTTAATAAATTCTTGAAATTTTGGACTGAAAGTACAAAATTTCTCATAAGAATCTCAAGATTTTGAATCAAAAGTGCTGTTTTAATTAATAATTTTGATATTTACGAAATAAATTAAAACTTGTCACCAAAATCTTGGAATTTTGGACCAAAAGTGCAGATTTTCCCAAAAGTGTGTATTAAGATTAGGTAAAGACATAGGGAATCTCAAAATTTTAATTCAAAAGTGCTGTTTTATTCAAAAAAATTGATATTTTCGAAATAAACCAAAACCTTGGAATTTTGGATCAAACGTGCAGATTTTTTCGAAAGCTTGTAAATAAAATAGTGAGATTTTCAAAATAAGTCATATTTCTTAGTAATATCTTGAAAATTTGGACCAAAAGTGCTAAATTTTTCAAAACTTTGTCTTGACATCAAATGAATTAATCATAAATACTTGATATAAAACAAAAGCTTTCATTACCTACAAACTTGATGATATTTTCGAAATAAACCAAATTTTCTCACCAAAAGTTTGTATTAAGATTAGGTAAAGAGATCGAGAATCTCAAAATTTCAATTCAAAAAAACTGTTTTATTTAAAAATTTTAATATTTTCGAAATAAACCAAAACCTTGGAATTTTGGATCAAAAGTGCAGATTTTTTCGAAAGCTTGTACTGAGATTAAATAAAATAGTAAGTTTTTCTAAATAAGTCATATTTCTTAGCAAAATCTTGAAAATTTGGACCAAATTTGGACCAAAAGTGCTAAATTTTTCAAAACTTTGTGTTGACATCAAATGAAGTAATAATAAGTACTTTATATCAACAACAGATTTCATTACCTACAAGCTTGAAAGCTTGAATTCAATTTTTGTTTTATGAACAAATATAGCAAAAAATAGCAAAAAGCTCTCAAAATAAGGCAAAATTTCTCATAAAAAGTCTAAAATTTAAGATCAAAAGTGATATTTCCTTATTTCTTATTAATTTTTTTATATTACAGTCATATTGTAAAGAAGTATCTTCCAAAAAAAAAATGATTATGATCACATAAAGTAGTTTCTAAATAAACCATACTTCTGATCACAACCTTGAAATTTTGGATTAAAAATGACAAATTTTCCAAAATTTCTTATTAGAACCATACAAAATAATTAAAAGTACTTGACATGATATAATATTTTTTCATAAATTTTAACAAATAAATTAAAATTTTGTATTAGTATTGAATAAAATAGTGAAGACTTTGTTTTTTGTCAGTCTTACACCCGAATTTTTGACTTTTTAACTAAGTTTCCGGACAATTTAACCCTCAATCTTAAATTTTTTAAAATCATGGACTATTTGTGTTTTTCTTTTCTAAGCAAACTTTTTCACAAATTATTTTATTCATAAATTATAAACAAATTATGAATGGCAGCCCATCGATTGTAACTTCTACGAGCCTATTCAGTTCTTTATACGTCTCAGCTCAGAGCAGAATCAAAATTATCAATACAATGCAGAAATTTAAGATGACTTCTCATAATTTAAAGCCACTTCTAGACATAACCATTATAAATAAGATAAAAGGATAATAAATAAAACGTTAACAAGACATGGTTTATGGTAATTTATCAATTACACATCACAGAAAAAATGGAAGGAATTTGTAAAACAATGCGAATTTTTCCTGTTGATTCATACCTTTACAGTATTTAATAATTACAAGTACACTTTGATACCTGTAAATCACTATGATTTCATTATAAATTACAAGTTGTTAAAGCGGACGAAAACATAAACAAAAAATAGATGAAAACGCGTTAAAACTTATGCTTCTTTAGCACAAATAAATTTCTACCACAAGCCCAAAAACTAAAGCTAAAAGTATAAAATTTATGACATTTCCAACATTGAATGCAAAAAGAAACTTAGTGACTATGATTATAACATAGCAATTTTTTTGTGCTGGCATAAGAATTGAACAAAATTTCAAAAAAAAAGCCGCTTTTACCTGTTTCCATAGAAACGTAACCAAAAGTTGCGCGCGCAACTTCCCTTGCATATCAAAAATTCACTCGCGTTTTTTTTTTACAAGACACGCGAAAAGAAGTATAATTTCAATAAATAACTCTTAAGCATGTGTTTTTTCTTTATGGATCATTAACGAAAAATTACTAAACGAACCAAGAAATGAATCGGTCAAACTGTACAAGGCCAATGTCACGGTTGCAACAATATCCAATCAAAATCTATTTAATAATATTATCTCATTTAGTCATTTCGAATAAATAGAAATAAATCGAATTAGAACAATAAATTGTTAAATGAACATGCAAATAAAACATGAACCTTTCTATTGTTATAGCCTTGTTCGAATTGATCCTCTCTGATTATTATTATCCAATCAAAACCAATCAAACTACACAACCAATTTCATATTAATATAGACCATAAAATTTGACGGAAATTTCCCAATTTTTCCGACCACTAATCGACTTTATGATCCTGTAAATAATAACTGAAATGAAAACGAAATTGTTGCAGAAATGCAAGGTTCCGGTACATTCTTTTTTGTCCTTTCCTGTAATTTTTCAATGGTCATTTTCCGTGTCGTTATCGATTTAAATTCTCCTCTTTTTTTTGTTATTTATTAGTAATTTCCGGATAGATTACCTATATTGAAAGCTTAAATAACATCTATTTGGATTTTAAATTTGATTTTTATTACAACAATTTGAATGAGTAAATTTGAATTTTTCCTATTATTCAATTTCCACGAACAAAATCAGTTTAATTACTATTTGTTTTTGGTTAATTAGTGCATCTATTGTCTTTGAATTATAGTGAAATACCCACCTATGGAATTCTATTGTTAAAATTTTGAAATTAATAAAAAAAAACACAAAATTTTAATAAGTTTTGATGTTGTTGTTTTTTAGCCGATAATTTTTTTTTTTTTTGATAATAATAATCGTTTTTTAAATTGTTGCAAAAACAACTTTTCAATACAACAAAATATTTGATAAAACAAGCAACAAAAACCCAACTAGTTACGACGATGTAGCGATATGGAATAGGTTTTTCACAGAAGAAAAAAAAACTGGATCAACAAACTGGTTGCTAATGTGTGTTTTTGTAAAAGGTGAAATGATCAGAAATCAAGGAAATAAATCGTGAAAAAGAGTTGAATTTATTCAACACATAAACTTAAAATCTAAGGCAATAAATATGAAAGAAATCTTTGACAAGATTCAGTATCTAATGAGTAAGTACAGGTTAAGAAAATTATGGACACAAATTTCAAAAAAACTCAAATCTGAGGCACACTCAGAAATCTCAGGATCAAATCAGTAACAGCAAGCTAACATTTTAACGTGAAACAAATTTAAACCAACGGGCGTTTTCTCTGATCCTCAGTGTTTCTTCCTGAGTTTTCTATCTCAGCAAGTATTCGAATATTGAAATACTACTCAAACTAATCAACTTATCTGTAATTTACGAATAGAGAAGAATTTTGAGCAGAAAAAGGTTCAATTTAAATGGAAAACCTGAGTAACCCTTAGTGCTTCATTCTAAGTCTCCCACCACATTGGCTACTCTGACACAAATGAGTTACTACAAGTAGAGAAAAATGTAGAAATCCAGAATTCTGTCCAAGACAAGCTCAAATTTTGCGCCAAAGTGCCTAGTCAAACGTTAAATTCCTATAATTCTGATGCTTCATCCGAAGTCTTCAGCTATTTCCATTCTCAGGCGTTATCGCAATATCCGAATTCGACTCATAATAGGAAATATTGGACATTGTATCGAAAGAGAGTTAAATTCATTCAACACAGATCAACGAAATAAGTTTAAGGTGTAAGGCAACAATAATACTTAGACTCAGGATCAAATCAGCAAGTACAGAGTAATATCGAGAATATCTCCAATTTCTTGAAGATAATGCTTCAATCAAACAAAAAACTTCTCTAACTCTTAATGCTTCATCCTGAGTCTTCCCCCTTTTTCTGTTATCAATAATTAATACAAATACCAATATAGAGAAGAATGCAAAAATGCGGGATTTAAGCCTAAATTTTGAGCAAAAAGAGCTTAATTAAACGGTGAATGTCTATAATTCTCAAACTTCATCCTGAGTTTCCGGCTTCTTACATTCTCAGTAATTTTTGCAATATTGAAATGATACCGTAAACGACCAATATCTGTATAATTTCTCAATTGTGAGTACATACAATAGAATAGAATATATTGAAAATTCTAGTACAACTTTTTTGATGGCACTAGGAAATAAAGGTTGAAGAAGAGTTGATTTTGATCAACAAAGCCCAACAAAATAAGCTTAAATCTACATAGACTCAGGATCAAATGAGTAAGTATAGAAAAGATTGAGAAAATCTCCAATTTTGAGCAGAAAATGGCTGAAACAAACGAAAAACTTTTCTAACTCTTACTGCTTCATTCTGAGTCTCCCATGTAACTGCAAATAGTGAAAAATACAGAGATCCGGAACTCGAGCCAAAAGAAGGTCAAATCTTCCGCAAAAAGGGTAAAATCAAACGGTGAATTTCTATAAGACTCAAATTTTATCCTGAGTTTCCAGTTGCTTCAATTTTTGGCAGTTTCTGCAATTTTGGAACTCTACTCAAAACGTCCAACGGCTTTCTAATTTCTCAATTATGTGTAGAATTAGAGTGTGATACATTGTTTGTCATTTAGAGTCTCTTAACAAAGTCTCATTATTGACCTTTAAACAAACATTGGTGTTAGGTGAACTGTAAAAAAAACTTTCGTGTTTTTTTTTTATCAACATGCTTTATTGTTGCCAAAACAAATGCAATACAAACAACAGTGCTTGATTGAGATATATGCTCATAAAATTGTTTGATTTGTCGATTTTTATGACAACTATCAGACTGGTATGTCAAAAATGGAAAAACCTGCTAATTTAACATAACGATGACCTAATACTGAATGCTTAAGAAACTAAAATCAAAAAATTTACGCCACATTTTTTGCCAGATCTAAGTATGGTTTCATTAAAAACATACGTCTCAGAAATTGCAAAGGTAGTGGAAGAGGATCGAATCTAGCCCATGAAGCTTTCACATTTGTGGGTATCTCATAAAAGTACCTACTCAATAAAATTTAATTAATTGTATAATTGGAGAAGATGATAAGATAAGCAAGAGGAAAAAAAAATTGGAAATTTCTCTCTATTGTCGATACAACAACATTCTAAAAACCTATTTAATCCCATCTCTGACCTTCTGCATTGATCTTCTATTTAATTATTCAACACATTGTATTGTTCTCTGATCGATTTTAAGGTCAAACTTATCGAATCCTTATAGAACTTAAGGATCCGGTTAAGGCTCATAATCAACCGAAAAGAAAAAGGAAAAAATCAGGCAAAAAAACATTTATATCTGTTTATAAACAAATGAGATTCGAATTTTTTTTTACATTATATCGTTCGGTACCAGTCATGTGATTTGTTTCCTTTTTTATCACCATTTTTTTTTTATTTTTTTTTTTCCACAAATCAGTAATCTTAAGTAAGTGGCTATCTGATATCTTCAACTTTTCCTCTGATCATATGATGGAGCGACACTGCCCACGTGCTATTAGAATTGCAAATCTATCAACATTATTATTATTATTATTATTATTATTATTATTATTATTATTTTCTATAAAATTTATTTCACTACTAAGGTACCTGATAGCAGCCGACTAATTTTCAACGTTTTGATTGGCTTTGTATTTAAACTGACGTCAATAGAACGTGTGCAAATAGCATCTTTTATTTATTTACAAGTGCAACATTGTCGTGGACAGTTGATTATTGTTAGTGCTCTTGTTGATAGCAATCATCCTGTAGCAGTGCTAACAAAAATTACGGGAGTAGAAAATTACAAAAAAATTCGCCCCAACAAAGGTCAGTTATTTATTTATGAATTTTAATTATTGTAAAATTTATCAATTCTTGTAATTTACAATAAAATGTGAAAGTCCATTTATATTCAATTTGTATCAGAAAATTGATTTGGGAAAGCAATGAATTAATCGATAGTAGATAACGCGCCCCCACCAAAAGATTTCAATTGGACTTGAATCTGGTCGAAAATTAGAGTCCTTTCTAAGCCGTATTTTTTATGATTTATTCAATAAATTAAATAAATGATTCAATAGATTAATTCGAATTATTGTTTTCCAATTTGTTGCCGATATATTTTGATTTATGAAACAAAATTTTGTGCTTAATTATGTTAATGATCAAGGCCATGTTTTCTTTTAATTATTGTCCCATTAGTCTATTAGTAATTTGATTTTGATTATAATTCTCAAACACAAACACAGATAAAAATTAAAAGAAGAACAACATACACTGTACTATAATTTAGTTTCTATACAATTTATAATGACAGCGTCTAGTTTAGTTTAGACTTTAGACAGTTGGATTTCGTTTGCGTTTCAAGTTAAGTTGACCGAATCGCTAGTGGTAGAGTGTAAGATTTTCATTTTTTAAAAAGTTAATTTCTAAAGTTTCACACTATTAATCGATCCTTGCATTGATATTGGATCAAATGCAACACTTTCACTTGTTGGGTGAGCTAATTACAATTGAAAAATTTAAAATAAATTAATAAATTAACGATAAATGGAATTTAAATTTGTTGAAAATTCAAATTAATTGAATTCTTATTGCGAGAAAACTTTGTTACGATTTCTTTATTTTTTTTTTGAAAAAAATAGATCATTTGATTACAAAATTTCCAGTTTACATCAGCAATTGTTAAAGTATAGCATTAAAAAATTATGTAACTATTTATTATTATTGTTATTATTGACCGTGAATGGAGTGATCGCATTCCATTGAATCTCGTGTAATTTTTTTCTCGTTCAACAATCACTATTATTATTATTATTACTATTATTATTATTTAATAGTATGCGTAATTCCGTAGTTGATTCTACAGTTTAGAAAAAATTTCTCTACCATCTAATTAATGCTAATTATGCAAAAAATCCAGTCGGAACTGGTTTCGATTTCGTGGATATATTTGTTTTAAAAATTAGTTGGAAGTTATCAAAATTCTATTTAGCAAATAATTATCGATTAATTGAATTGTTTTGAAGAAAAAATAATAATAAACTTTTTGGAATAGTCGTACTCAGGAAGCTGGATAAACCCATGGGCGGTTACAATATTAAATGGGCTCAGAAGTGAGGAGTAATGATTTTCTTGTTTAGTGAAACAACAATTTGGAAAATTCAATTTGAGAATGACATGCCAAAAAAAAAACAGCTAAGAAGCTACCTAAGATCGAATAAAATATTTTGATTTCTACTTTAGCTCCTTTGGCGGCTCAAATTCACCAAAAGAGCTAATGATTAAGTCCAAAAATGTTTTAAAGCCAAAATTAAATGCGCCAAAATCGTAGTCTGGACTAATTTTAGAACTAAAATTATTTCTAAATAACAATTGATTCATTAATAGAATTTAGATCAAAAATCGAGTATATTGTCTTATTTTTCGGTTACTAACTCTTTTGAAAAAGTCACGATTTAGGACAGAAATTTGTTGAGATTCAGTTAAAAAGTGAAGATTTCAACTCGAAAATCTACTAAAAGTGTCTGAATGAGGCCCTTTATAAAAATTATTCAATGATTTAGGATCAAAATATTTTGAAAAATTGGCTTAAATTGAAGAATTCAGCTTTAACATAGACTATTTTATATCAAAATTTAGTCTTATTTAAAAGTTGAAAATTCAGCATAAAAACCGATTAAAAGTATCCAAATTGTTTTTAACAATTCATTAGTAAAATTCATTAAGAATCATTGATTTCGGATAAAAAAATTAAAAAAAGAACTAGACCAAAAATCAAAAGAAGTATTAGTTTCTAAATTTGTCTCCTTTCACAACTCAACAAGAAAATTTAGTATAAACTAATGAACTAAAATAAAAATGTCCTTGAACCTGAAAAATTTGGCGCTACGATTGTCTGAAAATTTTCTCCTTTCAGCTATTTAGTAGCAAAAGTACTAAAATGTATCAATTTTAAGACTGAAAATTCAATAATTTAACTCAACAACCGACAAAAATTGTCTAAACTTGACTAAAAATCGAAAATTAATTTCCAAAATTCATAAAGTGTTTGAATTTTCTTCTTTTGATAATTCACTAAAAACTTGCAACTTCTCAAAAAAGACTCGCAAACTGCCCAAAATGCAAATAAACTGGCTAAATCTTCTTCTTTTGTTAAACTTAAAAAAAAAATTAAAAATGCTCAAATTGCCTTGTCTGTACGATTCAGTAGCAAGATTCGTTAGAAACTGATGATTTAGAATTTAGAAAAAATCTCATAAATGTGCCTAAATCTGCTCGGTTCGATAAATTTGCAAAAACAAAAACATAAACCCAAGGCTTAAAGATTCAACTTGTAAATCGATTAAAAGTGATTCAATCTTCTTCTCAAAACACAAAATTTTGCCAAAATAAGTGAAGATTTGGGACTAGAATGAATCAAAATCTAGTTTTAATTTCAAAAATTCTTCTGAAAAAGTGACTGAACGATTTTAAATTGTTAACTTTTAACGACTCAAGCACGGTTCTTCTTCCCCTACTTAAACTCGCCTTAACAAGACCTTGCGTTAAATCAAGCTAACGGTAGGTTTACACACATTTGGGTGATAGATTTCGGGCAAAGTCTTGCTAGGTAGAGATTAAGCTTTTCCCTAAATCTAAGTCTAGATTTAAAGCCATTCTCGTCTTTAATCGCCAGTTTTCCTACTTAAGTAGGAAAAATTAAACCAGGCCTTAATAGCCAAATTTTTGAAAAAAACTGGCGATTAAAGACGAGAATGGCTTTATATCTAGACTAAATATCGAAATGATAATAATCGATATTGTTTCTCTTTCACCACTCAATAGCAAAGTTTGCTAAACTGATACTTTAGGATGACACTACCTCAAAACTTAAACTTAAACTCGAACATTCTCCACAAAAAGCTATTGAAAGGTTCGAAGAAAACGATTCTAAAATTGACTAGAAACATCTTAAACTTCTCTAATGACTTAAAAGTTAACAAAAAATTGAAGGTTTAGAACAAAAACTTCTTAAACTTGGACTAAAATTAAAAAATCAGCATATAAGCGCAAAAATTCTTCTTAAAAGCGACCAAAAGTGTCTATTCTTACAATTTACTAAAAACAGCTGATATAAACTTAAACTTGATAATTGTGGCAATAAACGGCTAAAACTGCCTAAAGCTTTATCAAAATTTATTATTATTATTATTATTTGGAGGCTCCATTAATGGCGCAACGCTCATGCGTTAAAGCATTCCTGACAAAAATTGCTGTACAACAAAAATACATATCGAAAGTATACTGTTTTCGATCGAAACGTGATCATGTTAAAATAGCCTGAATATAAGTAAAAAAGTGTACTTACTACTTAGATTTCAGCTCGTTCTGTTGTGCTCCAATGAAGCTGCTGTAATTAGAGGTAAAAATTAGAAATTTTATAGATAAAAGCCAGTAAAGTTGGATTTTTTAAAGAGGAATCTTCAAAAATTCACCTTAAATTATTCAAAAAATCATTAGCACTTGCACTATTCACATTAAATGCGATTCTTTATTAATTTTCAATCGCCTTCTTTGTGCGTTATTGACAAGACTATAAACGACTAAACTTTTATACCGTTATCAGTACATATGTCTGATCTTTTTGATAACAAAAAATAAAAAGATAATTTTGAAATTTTCGATAAAGTCATTCGAAATTTACATTTTGATTACTGGCAATTTTTAACTAGGACAAGCGATTTTAATTACCTTGATACAAATAATAATGCGACTTTAATCGATATAATTCAAGAACATCTAAATGATCGATTAATTAAACGTGTTAATCCACATTAATGACCTTTGAAGTTTATTAAAAAAAATTAAAGCAAAATGTTTGATTTTATCCCATAGTGATATTGTGGACTTTATCGTTTCCGAAAAACAACAACAACAAGGTGGAAGAAGAAGAAGAAGAAGAAGTAGGTGGTGAAGAATCAAGAAAAGACCCATCGCAATGTCGATAATTGACCAAAATCTCTGTAAAACAACATGACAAAATACAAAATGACCAACAACGAAACATCCACCACAGGTAGCCAAGTTACCTTGATCTCATATATGGTAGGCAATAATAATATTGATGATGGTTACAATGATAATCATCAGAAATCATCGAAAGGTAAGTTTGCTAAATTAGATTTAAAAAATTTATAATTATTCAGAATTTTCGTGAAGGTTCCAGCACTATAGTCGACTTAACTCAACTTAAATTGAATCAATCAACACCACCACCACCAACACCACCTCAATTAAATATTAAAGAATTAATAATACATCGTTTACGGCGAAGCTGTACGAAAAAAGTGCTATATAAACGCTTACCAATAGCACAATGGTTACCAACCTATAAAAAAGAATTCATTGTTCCTGATCTAGTAGCAGGGATTACAGTTGGCCTTACTGTAATACCTCAAGCTATCGCCTACTCGAATGTGGCAGGATTACCACTACAAGTTGGTAAATTTTATCATAATTCTCTTAAACTTAATCAATTTCATCCCCAAAATTCTAGGGCTCTATTCGGCATTTATGGGTTGTTTTGTCTATGCCATCTTTGGTAGTTGTAAAGATTCAGCAATTGGACCTACAGCTATTGCTGCATTGTTGACCAGAGAGAATATCCATGAGATGGGTGTATATGGTGCTGTTTTATTGTGTTTTCTCAGTGGTTGTGTTGAGTTTCTAATGGGTGTTTTGCAATTGGGTAATTTTGGGTTTAAATGTAAAATGTCAAGTGTTAATGTAAAATTTTTTAGGTTTTTTGATCGATTTCATCTCAGGTCCAGTTTCGGCCGGTTTCACATCGGCAGCTGCTATCATCATTGCAACAACACAAGTTAAACATATTTTAGGCATTAATACTACTGAGGATAATTTCTTGAAAATATGGGAATACATATTTGAACACATTGCTGAAACGAAACTGTGGGATTGTTTATTGGGCATAATCTGTATGGGTATCCTATTAGCATTACGGGTAAGCCTCAAATTGTTAAAGGAGTTCATTCACGAGCCCGTTGCCAGGGGCTCCAGAAGATAGCAAAGGGTACTAATCAAAATATAGCCCAAATATTGTTTTGATCACATCTATGCACGAACGTCCTTTATTATTGGCTCAGAGCCGAGAGAGGTAAATGGAGGTCTAGCAAAATTGATGGGCTAAGCATATGTATAAGAATTGGTTATCCTCCCCTCCTAACTTTCGGCTAAAAGATTTGAGCCAAATAGCATTTGGGCCATATGGACCTTCATTAGTACTCTTGGTAATACATCTCACCTTAAGTTTATGTTCTGGAGCTATTGGCAATGAATTAGCTCGTTTAACACACAATTTTCATGGGGTTTTATCATTTCAGCAATTGAAAAACTTCAAATTTGGCCCAACAGAAGCAAGCGATCGTAAATTCATCCATACAGCTTTAGACAAATTCATTTGGCTAATATCAACAACTAGAAACATCCTGATTGTTGTTCTATCAGGACTTATTGCATATATTTGCAAATTACACGACTATGAACCCTTTAAACTTACAGGTATTTGTAATTAACACAAAATAATTGATATTAACTATGAATTTTTTAGGTTTTGTTAAACCTGGCTTGCCATCATTCTCACCACCACCCTTCCAAACTGTTGTTGGTAATCAAACTTATGATTTTGCCGATATGTCCTCACAATTAGGTTCAGGAATTTTGGTCGTTTCATTGTTGGGTATTTTAGAGAATATAGCCTTAGCTAAAGCTTTCTGTAAGTTTCCAAAATTGTAAAATAGAAGATTATTTAATTTTTTTGAACTTGTAGCAAATGGACGAACTATTGATGCTACACAAGAAATGTTAGCATTAGGATTGTGTAATATAGCATCATCTTTCGTTAGTTCAATGCCAACAACTGGTGCATTATCACGAGGTGCTGTTAATAATGTCAGTGGTGTACGTACTCCTTTTGGCAGTATCTATACAGGAATTGTTGTTATCTTATCACTATATTGTTTAACACCGTATTTTTTCTACATACCGAAAGCTTCATTGGCTGCTGTTATTATAGCGGCTGTTGTTTTCATGGTTGAATTCCATGTAATCAAACCAATGTGGAATACAAATAGTGAGTCAAAATTTTTGCAAAAATGTGTAAGCATAGAAATTATCACTTTTTTTTGTAGAAGTTGATTTGATTCCGGCATTTACAACATTCATTTGTTGTCTATTTTTCCGTGTCGAAATCGGTATTGTTATTGGTATCGGTATTAATGTGATTTTCCTTTTGTATGCAACAGCAAGACCCTCAGTCGTCGTTGAGAAAGTAACTGTAAGTTATGCATCTTTATAAACATTTTGGCATTGAACAAACTACTCTCTTAAAGTGGCCAAATTTTTTTTCTATCTGGGGAACGGTTTAATCAAAATCTAGCTCATTTTGCTTGCCTGTCCAAGATTTTTCCTGAGCCTTTGATTGCTCCTTTGTAACTGCCAAAACAGATTTTTTTCACTGAAAATTAACTTTTTTGCAGACAACGACCGGCTGTGAGTACCTGCTGATAACGCCGGATCGCAGTTTAGCCTTTCCGTCAGTTGAATATGTGAAAACCCTGATATCAAAAGCTGGTGTTAAATTAGGTTCTAGTTCAACACCAGTTGTTATTGATGCACGACATATTCAAGGTGCTGATTTTACCGTGGCAAAAGGTATAAAAACATTAATTGAAGATTTCAATAAACGTAATCAACCGATTGTATTTTACAATTTAAAACCAAGTGTTATTAATATATTCCAAGGTGTACGACCAAAGGATTTCATTTATTGTAACACATATGGACAACTTAGTGATTTATTAAAAGAGTATACGAATCGAATATCAAAATAGATAATGTACACACGATATTAGGAAAGGAAATAGTTGTGATAATTAATTAATGTAATTTATTATTTGTTTTTATTACAGTATTTGCAAAATTTCTTTCAATGTTGTTTTGTTATTGAAGGTATTGTTTTGTAAGAATAGATGTTTTCTATCAATAAAGCCTTGAAATAAAAATACGTTTTGAATTCAATTTCTACACCACCTTGTCAATGCAAAATTACTAAAATCTGCAATTCTTAGACCTGTTAAGTTGGCAAAACTTCCTGCATGACAATTTGGCAAATATTCTTTAATATTTTTACACGAAGCTTCTGTATTATAATTCTATGCATCTATGAATCTTCCTCTTTAAGCCTAATTTTTTTTATCATTTTTTCAAATCATGAAGCACTTCTTCACAGATCCTTTGTTCGTTTCACCTAAACATTTTTTCAAGATGCTTGCCCCTTTATTACTACTACAAAATACTTGTTTTTGCGCTGTCAGCAAGAAATTCACTTTTCAAATACGTTGGTTTCTGATATCGAAGATCTTTCATGCAGCATACTTTTAACCTATGCCACTCAACGTAAAAAAAAATAATGTTGTAAGTAAAGATGTTTTCTGTCAGTAAAATAGTTTGTATGCAACTTTTATGCCTTCTGGTCTAGGCAAAACTGCAAAAAATTTCATTTTCGTTTCTCTAAGCACTGTTTCTTTGTCATTCACCAATTCCCGCTTCATATTTTTGCAATGCTTTATTTAGAATTATTTTAAAAAAAATTTGTTAGCTGTTGAGGTCTCCTTTCCTTTAAGGTTGTCATAAATTCTTCCTTTTGGATCCATCAACTAGTTTTCGGAAAGTATAATGATTGTGGGCGAGGTATAGCGACGGTGTTTTAAGCAAAAAATATTTTCTATCAATAAAGCCTTAAAATAGAAACGCCTTTTACACACTACTGAAACTACACAGATTTTTAGTCTTAAGACCTGTTGAGGTTTCCTTACTGTTCAGAGCTGCTAACTTTTACAAGACATTTCTTAGACTTGCTTTGAGATTTGTACCATGAAGCTTCTTTACGGCTATCATTCTCCTATTTTGATCATTTATCCAAAAGCATTTCTTCATAGATCCTTTGTTTGCTCTTGCTTAACAGTTTCTCAAAGTCTCTTCCCTTTATAGTTGCTTCAAAACCTCCTTGTTGATCTCTTAAGTAGCTTTGGAGCTATATGAAGATTGAAAAGAAGGTATACTGAAAGTCTTTCAGATAACACTGCCGAATCTATATTTTTGACGCATACAATTCAATGTACATACCTAAAAAGAAAGGAATTTCTTCAAATTTTGTTTTGTTGAAAGCAGGGTTGGGGAGCTGGAGTCAAAGCTGGAGTTCGAAGTCGTGGATCGGGACAATTTTGGCTAAGCTCCGGCTCCTGAATGTTAATTCTGTGGCACTGGAGTTGGGAGCATTAAAGTTTCTACTGACTGCCGCTCCAAATTATCTGACTTTTTTCACATGCTATAAAGAGTACCGCTATGTATAAAACGCTCAAACTTTCCCCAAAGCACTGCAGAGCTCTACATTCGTTAAAATATTCTTCAAAGGCTACCCGACAATTCTTAATAATTCCTGCTAAAATATTTTTTCCTTTAAACACAATACAGTTACAGCTACACTATTGCAAAGCTGTAGCTAACTTCAATTTTTGGTTTAAATATGGATAGTAGCGTAATTGAAGTTCCATTACTGCAAAATTGAATTTATGTTCAACAGTGACGGTCACAAAAAAGTTTATTGTAATAGAGCTGAATCTGGAGCCGTAGCCGGAGCTAAAACCTCAGAAAACAATTCCAGCGGAGCTGAAGCTGTGGCTCCTGAACCGGAGTAGAGCTTAGAATATTTCAAGTTAGCTCCCCAGTCCTGTAAAAAAAATATTATATTTTTTTTATTACCTTAGAATAAAAGCATCTCTTGTATATAATTCGTACGCTGCCTAGTCTAAGCAAAACTGCTAAAATCTTCAATTTTTACTCAAGACTACCCGCTTCATTTTTGCAAGGCAATTATTGGAATTCTTTTAAGAGTTACACTATGAAGCTTCTATATTATGCTTCTACTAATCTTCCCATATTTTGACCATTTCTTTAAATTAACAAGCATTTCTTCATAGATCCTGTATTTGCTCATGCTTAACAATTCTGCGAAGTTTTTATTTTTTATAGTTATATTAAAATCTTTCCCTTCGATCCATCAATAAACTTTTGAGGCAAATAATGATAAAGTACACCGAATATACAGGTAAATTCCATTTCAATAGATAAATGGGAGAAATATTGGTCCCGCCCATGTCCCTTCTTTGTCAAAATCACATGTTTCATGAATAACAGACAGAAATACCAAATCCACAAACCTGGTCTGGGTATTGTTATCTTTTAAAATAGAAAGTTTTCAAGGTTCTTTCGTAAAAAAGAAATTGCTGTGTTTGGTCAAAGCACTAAGGGTGGGTGGTAAAAAGCGCCATATTTTTTTTCATTTATAGACATCCCACGATCTCTCTGTCTCTTTCTAACTAATATGTAAGTAGTTTAAATAGGCGTGGTCAAAGTTTCTCCAATGTTTCTAGTGGCCAGGGAACATGCGGTATATTAGAATTCATAACTTTGACCTACTACACAATTAAATGTTGTTAACAATCAATATTTATTTAAATTTACAATCCATACATATGAGTATTTACAATAAAATTATTCATAATGATAACAATGAAGCAACTAATACATGTAAGACACCATATCTAGAAACATTACGCAATGTTTCTATCTCACTCTAGATGACATTCCTTGTCATGTGTTAGAAAAAAGTCGAAATAAAATAGGACTTACCCCCTTCTATCCAGCACGTATTCACCTCCATTGATTAGAAAGAGAAAAGTATCTACTATACAAATAAGTAGAAACATTCAGATTTCTATAAGTTAGACAAGACAAACAAGCACATGAGAAGGAATGATGTTTAGAATAAGATAGTTAGATTCCGCTATGTTTCTATCTATTTTCCCTAACCTTTGTACGTATATGCAACACAATTCTGAACAAGTCTGAATCTCCATTTCTATCTATAGCACAACTTTATCTAAAATTCTGAAAATCATGATAGCAAACAACAAATTATAGAAATGGATACAGGGATGGAGCTTACAGACTCGTTTAGAATGCAACAATGCTACGATATTACATTAGATTTTAGTGTTGACTAAATAATCACCAGAAGATAGATCGCTATTAGTTGTATTAGAAGAGCTACTATTAGTGCTACTTGTACAACTCGAATCACCACACATACTATTATGTCTTGAATCACAAATATCGATAAATTCCTCAGCTATTGTCTTATCTAAGCCTGTATAAGTCTTAGCAACATCCATATCAGAAAGCTTATCATTTTTATTACTATTATTATTGTTATCATTAGTATTCTTTGATTTTGATCGAGATTTACCAGATGAATTTGATATATCTGATTTACTACCACGACGATAGTACTGTTCTGCATGTAGCCTTGCAAAGTACCTTCGTTGATGGTGAAACTAAAAATAATAACGATATAGATTAGAGATATTTGGGGAATTTCTTAAGACTTTACCATGTCTAGTTTCGATGGTGGTGGCGGTGGTGGTATTGTACCTAATGGTGCCGGAATTAAGGGGTATGTCATGAGTTGTGGTACTGCTGTTACCGACGGTGGTGGTGGTACTGGTAGTGTCAATATAGGAACTTCCAACTGAAATTAAATTTATTTTTTATATTCCTTTTTTTTTTGTTTTAATTAAAATAAATTATTCACGCTTTTTTTGCATTGTAATTTGGTATTTTACGGTCTAATAAATTGATATTTACAAATTTATAATTGAAATATGAAAAATCGTGATTTTTCGTAGATTTTCTCTTTTAATCACACAATTCAGTAGCCAGATAATCATTTCAGACCGAATTATTTAAATATGTTGAATATTTATTTTAAATAAAGTCAGTAGCGTTCGTTCATCAAAGATATCTCTAAAATGGAGTTAATTAAGCATTCATGACTCTCTCAAATTCCAAAAATGTTATTCTTCTATTGTTCAAACTTACGAGATTATCTGACTTTACAATTTTTTCAGACTTCATTGAAACTAATAAGAATCACGTACATTTATTTATTTATAAGATTAATCAAATAACACAAGCGCTTTTGTATCCATTAAGGGGATTCGCGAGCTTGATTTTAATATCCTACAATTACAAGGAGATCCATAAGCGAACTCTTAGGTCGTGTTATTTGTAAACGGGTAGACATATGGATCTCCAAAATACCTCAATCGATCACAAATTTTATTCTTCATGGGGGAACAGCCGATTTTCCATAAAAAAACAGATTAAATTTTCAAAAGATCCGGAATTAGCATGATTTTTGTCCTAAAAAGTAGTGTTAAGTTGGGTCACATAACTTCTTGTAAAGTGAAAGTAATTTAATAAAATTTGCATGAATAAATAGACAAAAGTCAACTGTATTGGGGAACAGGCTTCAAATTTCAATTTTTTTTTTCATTTCTGAAAATATTGCATTTGAAGTGGCTTGTCAAAAAAATTCAATACAACGCATTGTCTTTTAATTTTAAAGCTGAAAGATTGTAGAGCAGCTTACTTGAAAGCTTATTCATGGTGGAAGGGCATATGGAACCCCAAAAATCCAATTTTTGAAAATCAAAAAAGTTTTGAGAGAAAATGAAAAACTTGGAAAAAAAATTTTAATTTTTGTTCAATAACTGTTTTGATATTCAAAAATTTGATTTTTGGGGTTCCATATGCCCTTTGCACATGAATAAGCTTACAAATAAGCTGCTGTACGATTTTTTTATCTATAAAATTGTAGATAATACGTTGTATTGAATTTTTTTGACATGCTCCGACATTTTCCTCTGCACTTTGAAATTTAGTGAAAATTTTCCAAAACGGAAAAGTCTGTCGGGCGTACGGTGAAATTCCCAATTCAACGCTGGTCACAGAGTTTGAATATATCAAAAAGTAACCAAGAAATCGGTGATTAAAAATTGTCACTTTTTCAAACAATAAAACGAGGCCCGCTTAGCACATTTCAATCTTTACACGATCGATATTGGAGAAAAATGTTTCTCAATTTTGTTCAAGATACAGTGGCTAAAAACAAAAAAAAAATTTACGAGGATCCTTAAGCCATTTCAAGTCATTTTATGTGTACAACTGATTGGTGAAAATTTCGACATTGCCGAAAAAAAATTGTTTTTTGACCAACTTTCAAATGAGCTACATGGTTCTAATTTTGTTATAATCTCCTTTGGGGGTCATCGTACAAATCCTTAATGTATTGTTCGAATCGCCCACCAACTACTACGAGTTTCGTTCGAATCGTCCATATTTACGAAAAACAGCCTGTATAACACATTTCTAGGCTTCTTGTTCTTTGGATGTTATAATTTTAATTATATATTTTCACTCAGAGACCTTCCCAACATTGATTTTTTTCGTTTCTCTCCATTATATTCTAGAGAAATACGAAATATTTCCATCTGTTCCAGCATAAAATGGAGAAAAACGAAAAAAATCAATTTTGGGAAGGTCTCTGAGTCATTTTTAGTCGTTCTGCGTGTTTAGCTCATTTTTGAAAATCACTACATCGTCAGAAATGAGCGTTTTTTGACCAACTTTCAAATGAGCTACGAGGCTCTAATTTTGCTGACATGTTCTTTAAGGACCCTCCTACAAATCCTTAAAAAATATTTTTCGAATCGCTCGTCGACTAATAGGAGTTTCTTAGAACTCACCATACTTAGACCAAACACCCTGTATATCCTTGAAATTAGAAAGGCTACTGTGTCTTATCAACTTTATTAATGTCTTCCAAGAAAAATTTAAATAGCTAAACAAATCACATAAACATAAACATACAACATTGTCGTATATTGTAAATATATTAATTAGTAACAGACAGGTCTGATAGCACTGTAGGCCAATGAAACTAGAAATTCTGTGTATGTACCTGAATATACTACAAATACACTTTCAAGACCGACATGAATAGTAGACACTAGTAGTACACTAATTATCCTGTTTATAGATCAAGAAATAACGAATTTCAAAGAACTAAAGTGGGTTAGTATATATTAACTGTCATATAAATTTAAAAAATGGAAAACGAAATAGTTTAGTTTCGGCACATTATCGAAAGTCTTATCATTTTTCAGCACGATAAAACAATAGCTTAAAACTTGATAAGCTACTAAAAAGCTAATTCGACCTACTTTTAGCTACTCTTTTCGGCCAAATAGTTCAAAATTCAAGAAAAATTCGAAACAAAAAGCAATAAAACAGGGACTATTACCCATAGAAGTCAGACATTTTGAATTAAATCGACGATTTTTAGCGAAAAAATCCAAAACATCTGGCTTACTTCCAAGAAAATCCACTGAAACGATCTTAAATAGGCTAAATCGACGTATTTTGACGAAAAAAGGACATTTGAGCTATTAAAAAGCCAATTTGACCTACTTTTAGCTACTTTTTTCGGCCAAATAGTTCAAATTTTAAGCGAATTTCGTAAAAAAGCAATAAAACAGGGACTATTACCTAAAGAAGTCAGACATTTTGCATAAAATCGACGATTTATAGCAAAAAAATCCAAAATATCTGGCTAACTTCCAAGAAAATCAACTAAAACAAGCTTAAATAGGCTAAATCGACGTATTTTGACGAAAAAAGGACATTTGAGCTATTAAAAAGCCAATTTGACCTACTTTTAGCTACTTTTTTCGGCCAAATAGTTCAAATTTCAAGCAAATTTCGTAAAAAAGCAATAAAACAGGGCTATTACCTAAAGAAGTCAGACATTTTGCATAAAATCGACGATTTATAGCAAGAAAATCCAAAATATCTGGCTAACTTCCAAGAAAATCAACTAAAACAAGCTTAAATAGGCTAAATCGACGTATTTTGACGAAAAAAAGGACATTTAAGCTACTAAAAAACCAATTCGACCTACTTACTGTCACCATCTCCATTGGAAGACTCTAGAATTTCTATCGACAGGTGTCGATAGAAATTCTATGGGTAGTTTTTATGACTACTCTATCGACTGTCGATAAATTAGATAATATTTCAAAGATTTATAGGATGGTCCCTAGGGAACGATTTGGCAAAATTAGAATCGCATAACTTATGACAGTCAATCAAAATACTCTTGTTTCTGACGGTGTAGCAACTATTACCAACTAGCTATACACGTAAAATGACTAAGAGTGACTCGAGAATCTTTCTAACAGTGGAGCAAAATGGAAAAAATGAATGTTGCAAAGGGCTGGGGGTCATTTTTAATCGTTTTGCATGTTTAGCTCATTTTTGAAAATCGCTACATTGTTCAAAACGATCGTTTTTTTTTGATCAACTTCTAAATGAGCTACCCGGTTCTAATTCCGTTAAAATGATCACCATGGACTACCTTAAAAATCCATGAAATATGAGTCGAATCGCTCGCTAACTAATAGGAGTTGTTATAAAAACTGGCCATAATTGAGTAGTACACATGGTATTAACGACAAATAAACTGTCATAGTTACCAATTTTATCAATAAATGACTTCTATTAATTAAGTGATAACAAGAAGCTCATTGTTTGATTAGACGATTTAAATAAGTATTCGATAAAATAATAATAATAAAAAAAAAATCTAGAGAATACTGTTTTTGAATTCAAATGAAAACAATAAAAAATCACCGAATCTAAAGACAATTACAGTTAAAGCTTACGAAATTATTTTGTAAGAAACTAGAAAAAGAAGTAACTGTAAGTTAAATAAAATCCAATCATTATTACAATTTAAAATTCCGCATTTTAGTTTCTTTCACTTATCGCTATAATAATAATTATTATTATTATTCTTTTTAGCGTTAACCACACCTTATCTGACACAAATAGCCTCAATCTTGTCGACTTTCTTTCAATTGCAATAAATCGAACTACACCTGTTCGAATTGCATATATCACAAGCATTCTTTAAATGTTTACTCAATAAAGCCACCCTTAATTGGTAGTTAGGATAGATATTGAAAATAATTACCTTATTCTTCTTGTTTAGGGATGATGGTGGAGCTGTGGCTGCTACAACAAATAATTGTGGTGATGAACTGTGTTTTCCTAACCAATTATTAACAAATGCCTGACGATAAATGTTATCATCTTGTGTTGTTCTTGTTCCATTTCTATTGTAGCGTTGTTGGAAGCATGGACATAATAATTTTGAACTTTTATATGATGTTATTGTTGCAATTAAACATTCTAAACTTGATACAACCACTAAACCGATATTATAAAGTAATATTGGATAATTTACTGGTAATGTTATATAAATTGTGCCTGATGATGATAAAGGTGCTTGTGTTGTTGTTGTAGTAGTCTGAAAATTCAAAAAGAATAAAAAAGTTAAAGATTTAATCAATTTTTGATGTTATACTTCTTGTAGCGAGTTTTGTGAAAATTTTGAGGGAAATTTTGAATTGCAAGACAAGTTGTGCGCGCAATGTAACGACACCATCAGTTGCAAGAAATACAATAAAATACATCATTAAAAAGCAGGCTTTTTAATTATGTATTTTATTTTTTTGGTTTTGGAAATGTAAAACTTTCCAGAAAATTACTCTTTTGAGCTTTTCTTTAACTTTTATGCAAGTAATTTATAAGTATAAAAATTTACGTAGATCTGCACCAAGAATTTTGTGTATCACGCGCTCACATGGTGGCTTTATGATAAAAATTAGTACTTTTTTAGAACTTTAATGGTAAGTAAATGCTGAAATAAAAATATTTAGAGATGTAATTCCAGGGACGGTTCAACGCGTAGACGAACCCTGTGTTCGCTAGGGGGTCTTTTTTGAATATCATTTTTAAGCTTTAAACAAATTTTGCAAGATCGAGATATATTTAGTTCATCTATGAGATAATTTCATGCGTATAGGTCTAAATTTTGGAACATTTTTGGCTTAAATTATCAGTTTTTAGCGAATTTCACTCTTAAATCTCTTAATTCAATTTTCAAATTTCATTCCAACTTTTGAGAGATTTGGTCTTAAATTATCAGTTTTTAATTGATTTTTAAAAAACGTTACTAATGCAATTTTAAGAAAAATGTAATTTATAGCACTTTCACTCAATAGCGTGTTATACAGGGTGTTTCATCTAAATATGGTTGATTCTATGAAACTCCTATTAGTCGACAAGTGATTCGAAAAATATTTCAAGGATTTGTACGAGAGTCTTTAAGGAACATTTTAGCAAAATTAGAACCTCGTAGCTCATTTAGAAGTTGGCCAAAAATCGATCGTTTTGGACAATATCGCAATTTTAAAAAACGAACCAAACAGGCAAAACGACTAAGAATGACTCGTAGACATTCCCAACATTGATATTTTCGCTTTTGTCCATTGTATTCCAGAGAAAATACGAAATATTTCCACCTGTTCCAGAATAAAATGGAGAAAAACGAAAAAAATAATTTTTGGGAGGATCCTAGAGTCATTCTAATTCGTTTTGCGTGTTTAGTTCGTTTTTGAAAATCACTAAATAATCAGAAAAGAGCGTTTTTTGACCAAATTCCAAATAAGCTACGAGGTTCTAATTTTGCTGAAATGTTCTCTAAGAACCCTCCTACAGATCCTTGAAATATATTTTTGAATCGCTCGTCGACTAATAGAAGTTTCATAGAATTGACCATATTTAGATCAAACACCCTGTATTGTAGATAAATTAGTCCTCGAAATTCATCCTAAATTGTCTTATTGTTACAGCATGAAATAAGGTTCCCAAAATCTATTTTTCCTAAGGTCCCAATTTTTTTTTTCTTAAATCATTTTTTAGTGAATTTCGCTATTGAATTGTCAAAGATTTAGCTTTCAGTTGGCTTCAGAGATGAATTCTAGTTCTGAATTGTTTTTCACCTTCAATCGAAATTAGTTTTGG
This sequence comes from Mylabris sibirica, assembly GCA_039776855.1. Classification (NCBI taxonomy): domain Eukaryota; kingdom Metazoa; phylum Arthropoda; class Insecta; order Coleoptera; family Meloidae; genus Mylabris; species Mylabris sibirica. Next base: position 6,395,593 of record CM077842.1, read on the forward strand.
AGTTATAAAGGATCAATTCAATCACTTTTAGCCAATTTTTGCGTTAAAATTTTGAATTTTCAATTGATTTTTAACAAAATTCTGTCCTAAGTCATCAATTTATTTAATGAATTTTACAACTGCATCTGCAGTTTTTTAATTTAGAAACTCTTACTCTGTTTTGAAGCTGAATTTTTGATTTTCAGTCTAGCTGCAAAGAATGTTTGTCCTAAATCAATGATTTTTAGTAAAGTTTACTAATAAATTGTATCAAAAAAAGAATGTAGCTTGGAACAATTAGGTATAGGAGATTTTTAAGCTAAATTTTCGGCTTTTAATTAAGACTCTTACAATTAGACGTTTTTTTTTTAAATTCTTTTTTTGGTAAATTTTACTATCGAATCGTTAAAAGGAGATTTACTCACGTTTCGTTCGTTTTCGGGTTAAATGCTTCAGTTTTAGTAAATGTTTCAGAACATTTTCGTATTAAATTTTTAGCTTTAACTGAATTTTGTTCTTAAGTCATTTAGAGATTTTTAGCTTTGATTTTTTTGTTAAAATACCAACTTTTCGGATAGGTTTGAACAAATTTTAAAACTGAAACGTGAAGAGAAGACAATTTTGACGCTTTTTATCTTTCATTTTTGGGAATTTCCGAATTTCAGTCTAAATTTTGAAACTCTTTCGCCCAAAATCGTCAATTTTTAGTGACTCTTATATTTAAATAATGAAATCTAGACAATTCTAATCTATATTTTAAAGTCAGATTTTAAGAAATTTTCATGCTAAATCATCAGTTTTTTAATAGATTTTGCTATTAATCTGTGAAAGAAGACGATTTAGAAACATTTGAATTTTGACCTTTAAGTCCAGTTTTAAAAAAATATTTCTCCTAAATCAGCAACTTTGATAACATTTATTAGTACATAAATTGTAAAAATGTAATTTAGAATAATTATCGACTTTTAATTGAGATTTTTAAACATTTTTCTTCTAATTATGATTTTTAGAGCAAGATTTATATTCTTCACTTATACTCGATCTAGAAAGCTTTCAAAACTTTTTAGTCCTAAATGATTTAACTAAATTTTGGCTCTTGAGTCGTAAAAATTGCCTAAGTTTTAACAAAGTTACATTATCAATCTTCAATTTTTCTAGCAAAATTTACTACTGATCAGAAGTCAATTTTTCATTTGAATTCTAGTCCTTTAATCTAGATTTTGGCAAAATTGTTCTTCCACGTCATCAATTTTTGATAAATCTCTGTATTAAGTCTTGATAAGAATATAATTTAGATACTTTTGATCGATTTTTGAATTAAATTATCAACTTTAATTCGAGGTTTTATACCATTTCTGTCTTAAATTCTGTTGCTTTTTAACAGATTTTAATTTAATATCGCAAAACGGAAACGATTTAGACAATTTCAGTCAATGCTCAAGCAAAACCAGAGGCTGATTTTTCCTAACTCATCAATTTTTGAGTAATAAAAGGACTTTCTTTTGTAGTGGCTCTTAAAGTCATAGAATTTAGTAAAAGAAAATTAAAGCCTCATGTAAGACCTAAATATTTGATTCTATTTCTGTCGATGCATCTCTGTATAATACAAAATGAATAAGTAAACAAAGATTTCGTATTTAGAAAAATTGATAAGCCAACCGAATAAGAGTTTCACAAACTTTCCAATTTTTCCATATCTGTAGTACTACGATTTAATTAAACAAAAAACAGAAAAAGCTAATAAACTATTCGATTATTTCTTTTCGTTAAAAACTAAATTTAATTTATTTTTTTCTTGGACAAAATAAAAAATCCAGCCTGAGGCCAAATTGAAATCGAGAGTCAATCTAGGTTAGACTGGCACATTCACATGGACCAGCGCGACTTTAAACATAGAGAAAAACACATATTTCAACCAAGACATGGAATTTCAAGGATAATTATACCCTCCCATCCTGTACTATCCTATAATACTATTGAAACAATCACATTTTAACCTTTCTATAGTAAATATCACATAGAGAAAATCCGTTGTTAAACTTACAAAAATCGAACTATTAACAGCATCATCATCTTGATCTATTGCTTCTTCCATCATTGTGTAAATCAAATTATTGAAATCACGTCCTAGGCCAATTGCTGAAATTGCCACAATTAATTGTGATGTAGCCAAACAGATTAGACTTAAAGCCAAATAAATTGTGTGTGCGATACGTTGTACGGTCGGTTTCAATGGACAACAATCCCTTGCAGATGCCAAAACGCCGATAATTCCATTGATTGTAGCCAAACTACCACCCCAAACACCACCACCCAGCTATAAATCAATCGAATTAAAACCACACGAATTTCTCAAAATTTTTTCTAAAACTCACCTGTGATAAACTAGCTTTGTTGATTATAGTTAGAATACCGAACGTTATCATTAACACCCCGAATAAGATTTGAAATAATCCGGTATATATTAGATAATTATCGTAATCATTAAATTTCTTATCACAATTTTTTGTTTTGATTGTATTCGTACAATTATTATGCGAATCTGGTGATGATTTACAAATCAATTGATCTTTTGATGTAATTGTCGATGATTTATTCTGATTGTTATCATGATCTTTATCGATTTCAGTTGGTTGTTCTGTTACAGTTTCAGGATTAGTCTTGGTATTATCAACGATTTCAGCCATAATTCTTTTTGATTCTCTTTTAATTCTATGGATTATTCAACTTATAAGATTCTCACCATTGTTAATTACAATTTTTTTGTTGGATTCAAAACAATTATCACGTAATAATAGGGTTGCGTTGCCGATGTTCACTTCGAATTAACACTAATCACTAGTTTCAATTTTAGGAAAACTTGTAATATTTCGAAAAAAGACGCTCGTGTTGTTGTTGTTGTTGTTGTTATTGTTACTGTTGTTGTGTATCTATCGGAATCTACAAGAATACGGTGAAAGCTAATACCTCTCTTTTACTACTTCGTACAACAACAGAGTTCAATTGGGGACACACTGGAATTATTTAAAAGAAGCCACCAACTATATTTTGATCGTTTTGATTTTTATTAATTCTTCCTATTTATAAATCGATTATTATCAGTGGAGACGAATCGAAATCGATTCGTAATGGAATTGATTATTTTCTTTTTAACAATTCGTCTCATTTACAAAAGTTGGATAAAAATTTTCGAAGAGAATGTGGAGAAAAAGTGAAAATTTTTGATAGATGACGATGGACCAATACGACTTTCTCTGATATCAATTTTGCTTATTCATAATCTTCTCGTTAAGAATCTTTCGATGGAACCATCCAGGTGTGGTTCAAATTGTCCTAAAGGTATATCTCGAAACAGGAAAATTTAGATCAAAAATTGAGTATTGATGAAAGACCGAAACCGGTTGTTAATTATTAATATTTTGATAGTGAATGTTTTATATAGAAATGAAACATTGTTAGAACAACTGGCCTCTTTTAAATAAACATTCAAAACCTATTTGTTTATTAATTTTCATACTAGTAGTAAAATGATAAAAAATCGTGTAAATAGACATTGTACACCTGTTGTAGAAATTGTATAAACGCCGAAACCGGTTCGCTAAAGGATTAATAATAAGCTAATCATTGAGAAATCCCTGTTTTAAAGTTTCAATTTTTAAGTACAACTTCTAAAATAAATTTATTCAAATCTGGATCGTATTCTGTAACTTTTCAAAGACAGTCTCTATCCACTGGCATCTATTTCTAAGTAAAGTATGTCACTTGTTTGTCTGAAAACCGAAACCGGTTGTTTAAAATTAACAAAACAATCATCAAAAATCCGTGTCTTAAAAAACTTCGATTATTTATTGCAATTTCTATCACAAACTTCATAACTAGAGCGTATTCTGTAACTTTTCAAAGACAATCTCTACACACAGTAACTGTCATTTATGTCTGAATGAAGTGTGTTATAGATGAATTAAAAACAAGGTTTTCTGAATAATCCGCTTAACCGTTCGTGTCAAATCGAGACATTTTGAAATACATTAAAGAGATAGAGAGAGAGGAGAGCACTCTATCGCGCTTCTACTGTAGCCAAAATCTATTGCGTATCTATAGTCCTCAGTAAACTTATTTTGAGTGCACTGTACTTACTTGTCTAAAGACCGAAACCGGCTCTCTATCGAATTAACAAGACAATTAGATACAGAGCCGTCGTAACATATTCGGTTCCCTTGGGCTACTAAAAATTATGCGCCCTTCTATAGATACAACAAAATAACTAATAACAACAATAATGTTTAATACTAGAAAAAATTGAAGCCTCCAAAAAGGCTTCAATTGCTATGGTTAGATGCAACGTCTATCAGAAATTCGTTCCAATCCGGCTCGTATTCTGTAACTTTTCAGAGACAATATCTATCCACTGTAGCTATCATCTATTTCTAAATAAAATGTGTCACTTATTTGCCTAAAGACCGACACCGGTTCTGTATAGAATTGACAAGACAATCATTGATAATTTCCTGTTTTAGACCTTCGATTATTAAATGCAACTTTTATCCTAAATTGGTTCAAATAGGCTCGGATTCTGTAACTTTTGAAATCAAATCTCTACCCATAATAACTGTCATTTATTTCGAAGTCGACTTGTTTGCTTAAATACTGAAACCGGCTCGCTAGAGTATTAACAAGACTGATTTGTACAAATTTATTCAAAAAAGGGTCGTATTCTGTAAATTTTCAAAAATAATCTCTATCTACAGTGATTGTCATTTACTTTCAAATGTAATGTGTCACTTGCTTGTATAAGGATCGAAAATAGTTCTATATAAAATCAACAATTTTGTACTACTATAACTTTTACATGTTATAAATTTTGTTAAAATCTGGCTCGTATTCTGTAACTATATAAAAATAGTTTCTAACAAATTTTAAATGGGATAATAATAATCTTGTGTGACTTGTTTACTTAAATACTGAAACCGGCTCGGGCTAGAGTATTAACAAGACTGATTTTTACAAATTTATTCAAAAGTGGGTCGTATTCTGTAAATTTTCAAAAATAATCTCTATCCACAGTGATTGTCAACTATTTTCAAATGTAATGTGTCACTTGCTTGTATAAGGATTGAAAATAGTTCCCTATAGAATCATCAATTTTGTACAATTTTTACATATTATAAATTTGACTAGTATTCTGTAACTATATAAAAATAGTTTCTAACAAATTTTAAATAACAGAATAACAGTAATCTATGAAATTATTGCCCTACAACCTGCATAATAATTTTTCTCTTTTCAATTGCCTACCTTTGTTGCAATTAAGAAATAATCAACATAATCTGAAATGTCTAATGAATAATAATTTGATTAAATTTTAATATTAAATCAATAATAACCAACCACACAAACATGTGACTAAACAATCACGTGTACTTAACAATGAAAAAAATGCAATAAAAATAAACGGTACGGTTTTTTTTTTGAATTTTTCGAGGGTGAAACTATAATCAAGCCTTCGTAACGCTCCAGTCAAGTTCACACAATTTCAATAGATGAGTTATATGAAATTTGTACGTTTCGTACGGATGATTTTTCAATAAACAGGCGAATTAATGGAAAATGTGTTGTGTATCTATTTGAATATACATTTGTCTCAACAACCTCTATCAAGTGCATTAACATTAAACAATCGCATACCTGACTATAATTATAAATTACAAATACAACAAATACTTTCACTACTTGATCCATTATAATTCATGGTAAAAGTTATTGAATATTAAATTCAATTAACAGTTTATTATAATTATTATTATTGTAATTATGCTTAATTAATAATTTAAAAAGTTGAAAAAGATTGTTGATTAGATTTTTGAAAATAATTATCCGGATTAAAATATGTATTAAAATAAAATACAGAAACTTCTCGATTCTTTACAGTAATTGTTATGAATAAAATATGAGAAATAGTTACCTCAAAACACATATACATAATTCACTGTGTCATTATTATAGTATAACGTGTAAGGCATCATTTATAGAATATTATTTTAATGATAACAGAAATATCCTATGTCGTGAAAGTTTTATTTCGATACACTAAATAATTATTAATATTTTAATTGTAATTATTACAAAAATTCTACACGGTGTCCCATTGACAGTAAATTTCACAAATACGCCCTACTTTCCAGTACTTATACAGAATGTTCTGTAAGTCGCGCATTTGCAAGGGGCAGATAGGGGATCAATTTCTAAGACGAAAAGTCCTGTACAATTTTTTTCATCTGACGTACAATAATTAAATTAAGTAACCAATCAAGTGTTCTTTTACTTTGAACGGCTTTCAGGCCAGCCTGCTAACTGGTCAGCTCCCTACGTCGCGCCTTCAAGACTCTTCTCTCTTTTTTATCATTATATCGAGCACCTGATTGGCTACATGATTCAATTAATAACTAATTACCTGTGCGTCAGATGAATAAATTGTACAGGACTTTTCGTCTTAGAATTTCAATCTGCCCCTTAGGAGCAAATGCGCGACTTAAGGGACATCCTGTATAAATGAACCGCTTTAAAAGAGCCAACCTGTAGCATAGTAAAATTGAGGAAATCTTTTATTATAATAGCTTTCGTAATAAATGTTTCAATTATTTATGCATTTAACCAGAACTGATTGCATTCAGTGTATAAAGTTATAATATTGAATTTCACTTTTCCCCCCTTGTATTATAAATTATAAATAAAACATCCATATTTTATTTGTTTATTCCGTTTCCTATATTGCATCTATTGCAAAATCTCCTCATTTATAGCCTTGTAATAAAATTCAAATTAATAATTTGAATAATTTAATTGCGAGTAGGTTTTGTGGATGATGAAAATTGAATTGAATTTTCTTTAATTTTAATAAATCTTCATGTTGTATTTTCACATTTCATTTCAGTTCTAGAAGGTGAAAAAAGTCAAATTTATATCGTGAAATGTTAAATGTCTCGTTTTGTTTAATAAAACACAATCGTTCTAGAAGAATACACATTGAAACTAGTCCTTAAACTCGTATTTCGCACATATAAGCGCACATTTGAGCCAAATTCAGTATAAATCGCTCTACAAAATGAATTTATGATTTATGATGTAACACTTAATTAGTGTCTCAGAAAACAGGTTTTTGACACTAGTTTTTGTACTGTAAACTTTGACACTAAAAGTTCAATCTTCCATTAACATTTCCTTTGCATTTCCTCTGGCTTTTTCTTGTAGCACAGGTACAGAAATAGAAAGTTTGTAGGCATATCTGCGAAAAAAAGTGCACGAAAATAACTTTAGCCAAGTTTTTGCGCGCCAATTTTGGCATTCCCCTTTTCTTGTCAAAATCTTCAAAAGTCTTTGAAACAGAGGCGGTTCGTGTATAAGCATTGCCGAACTGCAGCACCCCTTGTTTTGTCTTAAAACTAAACACATGCATACAGTTTACAGGTTGGCTATATTTCTTCCTTTCACTTTTTGTTTCCTTCTTTTCCATATTTCTATTTTTTCTCCTATCTTTCCACCTTTTTCACCTCCCTTTCATTCTTTTCATCATTCCCTGCAGTATTTTTCATCCCGTTCTCTCCTATCTTTCATTCTTGATGATGCTCTACGCATGCTCGGTATACGAGCAACACCTTCAATAATTTATGTCACAAGCATCCACAGTTTTTTTGTTTCTTTTTATTTTCTATCTTTGTTCTTCCTTTCACACTTTGTTTACAGCTTTCCTGTCTCTCTATTTTTTCTATTGTCTTTTTTTCTTTATTTTCTGCTTTTCTTCTTTTTCTGCTGCATTTTTTCTCTTGTTCTCCCCTGTCTTTCTCTCTTTCTTTCTTCCTCTAACTTCTGCCTCTCTTGCTTGATGATGTTTTGCGCATGTGTCTGCGTATGAGCAGCACCTTCGATAATTCAAGTCATGAGCCGCCGCTCTTTCTTTTTCTTTCATATCATTATTCTTGTATTTTTCTTGTCTCGTTCTCACTTTCTTTTTTTTAATCTAAAGTCTTTCTGTCTCTAACGTCTATCTCTCTTTCTTGATTATGCTTTACGCATGTGACTGCGCAAGAGCAGCATCTTCAGTAATTTAAGTCACGAGCCGCTGCTGCTTTGAAAATGAGCCTCTACACTTTTTGAAGTTGTAAAATGTTCTGCTACATTTTGAACGCCCAAGAGCTCCGTTTTGAAATTGATGCACAACTGAAAATTAAACCCACTTATATTTCCAGATATGAACTGATAATTTTCCAAGTAAATTCTATTTATTTGGGCTTAAGAGCATAAATTTTATGTCCATATAAGGAGTTTTCTTTTACATTTATTCTCATGGAAATATTTTCCAAATATGTAAAGCGTCCATATTATAGGAGTGTCTTCTTTAGAGAGGTGTTCATAATTAAAGGCTTCACTGCACTTTGAATTATAATAATAAAACAAAATAAATCTAACCCAAAAAATTTGATTTATAGCCGTGGCAATAATGCTTTCTAATTATACTACCATTAAGCATCAAAATGATGATGAAATTTGATAATTATTTTTTTTTCAAGTAAATTTTAGATAAATAATAAATGATCTACCAACACTGTAAATAATTTGCCTAATTTGTTCCACTATTAAAACATAATCAATTAGTCTCAAAATTATTACAATTTAAATATCTTTTATAACAGAAAAAAACATTAATACTTAATCATTAAAGATAACAGCATGAGTGAATGTCTGTCTAAAAATATTCAATGCTGATAATAATGATAGGTTTAAGAATGATGAAATAATATGCCAAGGTTGATATTGAAGCAATGAGGAAATCACGAAAAGGCTAAAAAAATTATACGAAAATTAATGGAAAACACAATCAAAGAACGATGTTGATTATGAAACCCAAAAATCATCACAGAAAGCAATGCCATCTATTATTAATTAAAATGAATGATTAATTATTAAACTAAAACTAAAAATCACGTTTAGAAAACAAATTGTACAAAATGTTGAACAGAATTTTAATACAGGTGATTCTGCTATAATTAATTAATTAATTAAATGGCTATAATTGTACGCAATTTAATTTAGAGATTACAGAAAATCCGGCAATTTTCAACGACAACCAATCTAACACTAGTCAATTATTGTAATGGTATCAAAACTATAACAATGAACGATCCAAAAACAAGGTAGAAATCGGTAGATTTTAATAATTCTTACAAAAATTTTTACCAAATTTCCAGAAATTCTCTATCATTAAACATGATGCACGAATTAATTGATAATCTAGAAAATGATCAAAACAATCCGAAATTACGTGTGATTATTTTAACATCAACAGGGCCGGTATTTTCAGCTGGACACAATTTAAAAGAATTTGTAAGAATTAAAAAAAAAAATTACTTAATAGAAATTAATTAATTAATTTAGACAGATGGACGTGAACATCAAGAAAACGTCTTTAATTTAGCAACAAAACTAATGATGACTATTCTCGATTGTCCTGTTCCTGTAATAGCAAAAATTGATGGTTTAGCTGCTGCTGCCGGTTGTCAATTAGTAGCCCAATGTGATTTGGCTTTCTGTACGAAACACAGTCAATTCTCCACACCTGGGTAAATTTACCAAAATTTTCATCAAAAATTAATAATCTTAAAGATAAAACACAAACAGGGTGAATTTTGGTATATTCTGTTCAACACCCGGTATCCCATTAGCACGTACCGTTCATAAAACAACAGTATTAAAAATGTTATTAACTGGTAAACCTATTAATAGTCAAGAAGCTAAAAATTGTGGTCTTATCACTGATATTTATGATAATATCGATGATGAAATTCAACAAATTTGTGATACAATCAAACAGAAGAGTCGTAATGTTATCGAATTGGGTAAACGTTTCTTTTATAAACAAATCCAATATGATATTAAGACAGCTTATCAATTGGGTGCTAAACAAATGATTGATAATCTACAAATGGATGATGGTAAAGAGGGAATTTTGAGTTTTATACAAAAACGACCACCACAATGGGAATAAGATAAGGATTTAAGAAAAAAATAACTAAATTTGTTTGTTTTTAATTAAACCAATAAAAATTCGTTAATTGAACCGGACAAAAAAAACACGCTCGTAGATCGATTAGAGAGAGATAGAGATGATGGGGGGGAAACAAACAACATTGCGATTTGAGTTATTTTTTACCAAGCGCCTTTTGGGTTTGAGCCGTTTTTAATTTTGCTGCCATCTCTTTTTCTACAAAAACAAATAAAAATAGAAAAATAATTGTAAAAAGAATATGAAAATTACCTTTTTGTTCTTCTTCTCGTCGCTTCTTCGCCTCTTCTCGTTGTTGTTTTATTATTGCTAAACGTGCCAAATCGGCACGTGCTTGTTCTGTTTTACCTTCAGCATGCAATTTTTGATAATGGGCTTGGGCACGTTGTCGTTCAATTTCTTCACGTTCACGTCGCGATAATTGCGGTTTATTAGCATCCTCTAAATTACTTAAATTCGATATTTTCTTCGTCTTCTTCTGTACCCTATTTGGATTCTCTATTTCTATAAGACTTGATACACCTTTGGCCTTATTAGAAACCTATTTAAAAAAAAAAACCAATAAAACTATAGAAATCTTAATTTAAACAATAAGTACAAAAATATTTCAATCCGCAGTTGGCATCGCCTATCGCCTTTGGTAACGTAGCTCGTAGCTTGGTCTTCATTAAGAAAATACACCAATATCAACTTTAGTAATGTATGAACCAAGCTACGACTCTAAGTAACCAACTGTGGGATGAATGAGTGTTCTATAAAACAAAATCACCTCTTCATCACTACTAGATTCTTCTTCACTACCAGATTCATCATTACTACTTTTATTATCACCAGAACCATCATCATCATCACCACTACCGCTCTCTTCATCGTGTTTTTGTCGCCATCTCTTTTTTTGTTCGTCTTTTAATCGTTGTTCTTCTAATTCTTCAGGATTTGTAAAACGACGATTACGTCCTTTATGATTCGTAAATTTACCTGAAATAATAATAATAATAATGATGATGATAATTAATAAATAGGTGTGACGCAATTCTTTTTTTTTGTTAAGTTAGCAATCTTACCTCTAGGCATCTTTATTCTATTCAATTAATTAATTAATTTGAATTTAATTAAGGCTTATTTAGAATTATCTAATTATTATTGTATTTTTCTAGTAATTTGAGTCAAAATTTAATTACAAAACGCATGTAAAATATTTTAAAACGTCAATTTAGAATTTTGACAGTTGACAATGTGACAATAACTCTATACCAATATGATGATGAAAAAGTCTAAAATGTTGATTGAAGAACAACATAGGGATTTTGTCAAATTTGTAAAATATGTTGTCATACTGTTTTCATTGAGTAATAGAGAAAGACTGCGTTCGGAAATTAGGTAATTTTGTACTATACCTTATTTTTGAACTAGAAGTATAGTAATGATTAAAGTTGGGTTTACACAGAAAAAATACACCAGATTGTTTAGGCGGTAAATTTAAATATTTATGTACTTTTATTACTTTAAATTAGTTATGTTAATTTGCGGTATTTTATATTTTTTTGTACAATGCATGTGTATTTTATCGTATTATACGGTATTTATTGCCGTATTTTATTTAAAAATTGCCGGATGCAGACACTGCATCACACACCACATTAGGCTATTAGGGTTGTTTACACGGTTATTGTTAGCAGATTTACTGATTTTTGTGTAGCTGTCAGAGACGTAAAAATTATATCAACATAGCCTTATATTTACAATGCTTTATTAAATTTTTAATACAACCTGTATTTAATGTATTATACAGCTGTAGTTTACAACTGTATTATAGATTCTCAAGAAAATCATGGCATTTTGGCATTCTCAGAAAACACATTTTATTCGAACATGCAGGAGAGCCTTTTAAAAAAATTGATGACGTCATTACTTAGTAATGGTAACTGCGCCATTTTGGATCAACAACAGCAAATAAATTAAAAAACAGAAACTTACCTGTCTTTCTATTCACTCTATTTGATGTAACCCAATGTAACCCAAGTCATGGCCTACTAAATATAAGTTGTACAGGATTGCTAGATCAAGCAATTAAATATAATTTAAGCGTCAGTTTTACTATAGGATGCATAAAGCTACGCCATACGGTTTCAATTCAAAACGTCATGAAAAAATGAACAATTCACAATTAAACAACTAAATATTTACTATAAAATAGAACAAATGTATGTATTATTAACTATTCATAATTTCAGTGATTTTAACATTTAAATTCTGTTGATTATTATTATTATTATTATTACTATCTTTTTGTGCAGCTTTAAAAGCACTACTCAAACTAATCTCCTCATCGACTTGTTTTTTAATTTCACGATCTCTTTGTAACAAATCAATTGCTTCACGATACAATTGTTCCTCATCACCATCATCACCGTATTGTTGTTGTAATTTACGATAATTATCAATAAAACGTTGTGTTAATGTTTGATATTTATCATCAAACAAATTGATAACACCAATTCGTTTATTATGTTGATGAAACATACTGAAAAAAGAATAGAAATTAATCAATAACGAATTTAATAGTAATAATAAAATATTACGCTCGTATCTTATCTTCTTGATAGAATATTTTACGTAAAGGCAGTTTAGGTGCTGGTCGATCGAATTTCGGTTCTTCTTTCGGTGGAAATACCTCATAAATATCGTACCATAACGGTCGATCTTCCCAACTAAGGGCACCAGATTTCAACAAACCGGTAGCACTAAAAATAGAATTTTTAAATTTTTTTCAACTAAATCAATTAAAATTACAGTATACCGTGTGTAAATTGTACCGATTTTCTCTAAACGACTCCCGGCCATTTCGACAATCTTCTATTTTAAAACTATTTTTGAAAATACAAAAAAGCATAAGAAAGTTAGGTTAAGATCATGACGTTTCGTTACCAACATAAAATCGAGCTAATGCGAAATTGTTACGAACACAATAAAAAAATCTAAAATTAATCTACATTCAATTAGATTCCACAATATAATAATATTAATAGAGTTACTTGCGCGAAAATAGTATAAATTATCTTATTTTTGCGTAAATGCGGCAAATTTAGTAACTTTATTGAAACAAGATTGGTGTCACTGTTTCTAACTGGCATTTTTGACATTCTGGAACGCTGACTTTAATACTAGGATATTTCAAATAAAACTCCACAGATAAATAGTACCCAAATCAATTTTGTTTATTTTGTAGTATTTTGTTATTATCACTAATTTTCAGTGGCTAGATATAAATTAGAAGTGATATAGATCCGATTCGAGTATACGTTCCAGAATATAGGGGCCCCACGTTTTGACGTTTGACATAACCCAACTTCACGTGCACTCTTCATTTTCTGCATTCAGCAGTATGTTAAATATATCCGACGATCAAATTCGTGCTATTGGTGCTGTTTTAAATGATGATAAACGTCCGTTAAAAGAACGCTTCCGTGCTTTGTTCACTTTACGTAATATTGGTGGTCCTATAGCTATCGATTGTATCAAACAATGTTTCCGGGATGGTTCAGCATTGTTAAAACATGAATTAGCTTATTGTCTTGGACAGATGCAAGATTCACAAGCCAATTCGATATTGATTGATATTCTACAAGATGTCAATCAAGAACCGATGGTTAGACACGAAGCAGGTATTATTTTTAATAACAGAAAATTTGGTGAATTATTCGTTTGTGATATTTTACAGCTGAAGCTTTGGGGGCGATCGGTTCAAAAGAGAATTTAGAAATTTTACAATGTTACAAAAACGATCCGATTGTTGAAGTTGCTGAAACTTGTCAATTGGCATTAGAACGTATCAAATGGTTGAATAATGATGGTGATAAAAATGGGATATTATCAAAAAGTCCGTATAATTCTATAGATCCAGCACCGCCTAGTATTGACGATAATTTAGAAAATTTACGTCGTATTCTACTAGATGATAATCGACAATTATTTGAACGTTATCGTGCAATGTTTACGTTGAGAAATTTAAATAATCACGATTCGGTTAAGATTCTATCGGATGGTTTAAAGTGTAGTAGTAGTGCTTTATTTCGGCATGAGATTGCTTTCGTATTAGGACAGATGCAAAATTCGGATAGTATCCGTGCATTAATTGAAAAATTAGAAGATGTTAATGAGAATGAAATGGTACGGCATGAATGTGCAGAAGCTTTAGGTTCAATAGCTACAAAGGATTGTTATAAAGTTTTAGAAAAGTATTTGAATGATGAGAAACGGGTAGTTAAAGAGAGTTGTGAAATTGCTTTAGATATGTGTGAATATGAGAATAGTCCAGAATTTCAATATGCCAATACGTTACAAATCAACTCTTAATTATACACATATTAATTGAAGAGTTTATTTTTATTGTTACCAATTTCCATCCAACTCCTGCTTTTACTGCAATAAAAGAATCACTTGGACAATAAGTCAACAATAAAGACTTTATGTATGGAAGATGCTCGAAATCGTACTCACAAGTCAGCATTTTTTGAGAAGTGGAGAAATGCATTTTTACGCACTCCAGTTGGCCCAGTACCACATACAGGGTGTTTGGTCTAAGTATAGTGAGTTCTAAGAAACTCCTATTGGTCGACGAGCGATTCGAAAAATATTTTAAGGACTTGTAGGAGGGTCCTTAAAGAACATTTCAGTAAAATTAGAACCTCGTAGCTCATTTATAAGTTGGTCAAAAACCGCTCGTATCTGACGATATAGTGATTTTCAAAAACGAACTATACACGCAAAACGACTTGGAATGATTTTAGGATCCTCCCAAAATTAATTGTTTTCGTTTTTCTCCATTTTATTCTGGAACAGGTGGAAAGATTTCGTATTTTCTCTGGAATACAATGGAGTAAAACGGTCTCTTGAGTCATTTTTAGTCGTTCTGCGTGTTTTGTTGGTTTTTGAAAATTGCGACATGGTCCAAAACGATCGTATTTTGACCAACTTTCAGGTTCTAATTTTGCTAAAATGTTCCCTAGGGACTCTTCTACAAATCCTCAAAATATTTTTCGAACCGCTCGTCGACTAATAGGAGTTTCTTAGAACTGACCATACTTAGCCCAAACACCCTGTATAGGTGTGGGTTTCGACCACAGGGCTTCAAGGGGGCCCACTCTTTAAATCTAATGCTTAAATTTATAACTTAAGTTACATTTTAAAGTTATTGTATTGTTTTTCTTCCTAAAAATTTAGTTTGGAAGGTGGCGCAAAATTCGTATTTTGACCTATGCACTGATGACCTTCACTACCATGCTGTTTAGATGCTTATTATAAATTTTGTATAAAGAGAATTGATAATCCGGTAGACAGAATATGTTTAAAAATTCATCAATTCACGTGTTACCTTTATAATCAAATTATGCATTATCTGTAGTTGTAAATTGTGCCAACCGCAATCAATTGCCAAACGTGAATAATGAACTTTACACATGGGTGTTTTTTGTTTTCGATCGATCGATGAAATCTCCATTCTCAATTCTCAAATCAGGCGAAATCGTAGACTCATCGTAATCTAGATTTTTTTTACAAAAAATACTAAAACTATAAACAATAGTATATTACACAACTCGTTATAATGAGTGCTATTATTACCGAGAATGAAAGTTACAAGTTGTAATAATAGCACACATTATAGTGAGTTGTATACTATACTTTATCTACGACTTATTTCTAAGAGTGCAGGTACTGTTGGTGTACAAAAATATTTACCTTCTTTGTCATTTTCGGTTCTAAAATCGCACAAAAACGGACACTTTAGTACTGTGGTTAGTTAATAGTGTCGTTTTATTAATTTTTTGTCGTTGCCATGGTAATCGTACATTTCAAAGCAACTATGATTCAAAATCGTACAGAATAATGGTTCATTACTCCCTCTCGTAAACCATACTAGGGAATAATATAGGGCGTTATATTGCAAAAACCACAAGTGACTTTATGGTATATACAAGTGGTAGATAAAATATTTTATTGCTTTTAGAAATTGTAGTGTATTAGAATTAATTAGGCGCCTCTACGGACGTATCAGAGAACTCAGCCTGCTCATATTTACCCATATCTGCTTCAAACAATATATTATTAATTTTGAATTCAACAATAGCCTCAGTAATTGTTGAATACATTCGCAATTTATTCGCTATATGTTGACCGTAGATATCGAACCGATCATTATTTGTTGAAGAAGCAGAACAATATATACGAGTCTCTTTCGGTGATTCTAATCTTGTATTATTATCATCGACCAAATTGTTTTCAGAAAACCTTTGATTTTTTACAACAATTGTGGCATTATCTTCAATGTTGTGTTTACGTTTTTGAGCCTCCGTACGGTCAATTTTAGGCTTAGAAGTCGAACTATTTTCCTAAAAGTTATCAAATGTTATCAATAAACTACTTTTTTGTAGAACTATACTTACATTTTTAATGTCTTCAATTTCAGTACTATTTTTGGTTAATATAAAATTCATAGCTTCGAGTGCGAACCATTTACATTCACTAATGTCTCTCCCTAAAAGGAATACGGCAAATTTATAAGATGGAAATTTTATGGGGTTCTAAATTTAAGAGCCTTGTACTTTAGAGATTCTACCAGTGCCCAAAAGCACCCCCATTTAAGGGGGTGTATCGGGTATTATAGGAATACAGATATATTATCATCTTAGGTGCAAGTCCTCTGAGCCAGATCTTGCTAATTTTGCTAAGAACAAAACTCAAAATAATGAGCCTTACCGTCTTCTGCCTAACATTTTGGGAAGTACCTCCTTGTTTGGAGGTGAGATTTTGTATTCACATTTTTGAATTATTAAAGTCCAAACTTTTTTTGGTAAGAGCAGGGGCTCTTGGGTTCTGAAATTTGTATAAATCAGTCGAGAATCAAAATTTGTGGGTATTATAAAAGGGTCATTAGAAATCTAAAAAAAAAAGGAAAATCAATCCCCTAGCTCCACCCAAGTGAGGGGTACTCCCCATAGGGAGAAGGCGGAGAGTGCTAGATGCACAAAAATGTAATTACGCCAAAAATTAATTAATAATCATGTGTAAATGTCACCTGGCGTTACATCTTTGAACATACTCCGCTCAAGATGGTAGTAACATTTTTATGTATCTATGGCTCCCATTTCCTCATGTGGGAGCCACTTGAGGGAGTCTAGGGGCTTAGTTTCCATGTTTGGATTTCTAATGACCCTCTTATTATGCTCACAAAATTTTATTCTTGTATGATTTATAAAGACTTCGGAACTCAAAAGCTCTACTCTTACCCTTTTTTTTAGATAGATACCCATACTATTTTTATTACCTGTACCATCCTGGGACCATTTCCGAAATCGGGATATTTGCGAACGAAACGATCCCAATAAACTTGCCATTTTCTGTTTAACCATTGCTAGATCCATTTCCATTTCATCGGCAATTGATTGCCATGCTTGTGCTTTTTTAATATTTGAAAAATAATGAGAATGCTTGGGATTCCATAATACAGTGTGTTTTTTATATAAATCGATTAGTTCAAGGCACTTTTCGTTAGTCCAATGATACATTTTTTTTATATTTAAATTTATGCAACATGAAACACTTTTATCAATTTGAAACGTAAATATTTTCACACACAATGAGACTGTGAGACATAAGAACAATAAGGTGGAAAATGGCTCGTTTCGTTGTATGTCTCACGAGTTGATACGCATGCGAAGTGATCGTTTAGAACAGAATTAAGGCCAGTTCATACGTTACTACTCAATATTAATAGAAAAATCTACAAACTATTTAAGAGCTACTGATTTGGCACTTTTCACCCTTGTACTTAATTCATTGCTCATGTTCAATAGAGTTAGAAAATGCTAAATAATATGAAGCCTTGTCTCTGAAACATTTTAGATGAGACATTAAACTAGATGCACGTATAGGTAGTTGCATATCTATCTTTATTGAAAATTCCTAAAATAAGTAGAAAGTTATGATTTTCGTCTGCAGAGAGACGTGCAATGAGTCAAAGTTTGAGCAGTTTTCGACATTTTATTGAGCCATCTCGTGTACAATCTATTATTTCTTCTTCTCAAGCAAGTATCCAATTTCCATTAAGATAAAAAGCTCCGCTCAATCTCAAATGAGCTATGCTTACCGGCAGGATTGAGAGATACAGCATAGTCTCGTGTCTCAGAAAATCGAAACTGATGGTCTTGCAAATTATGCTTATCGATGAGAAACAAGGCATGTCTTTACTCCTTGTCGATGAGAAATGAGGGAAATTAGAGCAAAAGTGATTCTCTAATGGTATCCGAATAGAAATACCGTAGATTTTTTTGAAATGAGAGGATCGTTGCAGTTATAGAACATCTAAACAAAGAGAAGTTTTTGAGGGGGGGACTAGATGCTTTAAAGGTGTCTTACGAGGGCCCCACTCAAAATTATGTTCGTCAAAAATGGTTAAGATAGGGAGTTGGGAGTCACTTACGATTAGTGTAACAAGACTTGGCTCAAGCAAGCATCCAATTTCTAACAAGATGAAAAGCTTTATTCAACTGAGCTGTGCATACGGGTAGGATCGAAAGATACAGAGTAGTCTCATGTCTCAGAAAACAGAAATTGATAGCTTTGCATTTGAAAATATCAAGAAAATCTCTTCAAATGGTATGAAGACCTCCAGCTTTATGATTATCGAGGAGAAACAGCACATTTCTTTACTCCTTGTAGAAGGAAAACAAGGGAAATTAAAGAGAAAGTGATTCTGTATCTATATCCGAATTAAAATAATGCATAATTTTTTTAAATGAGTACATCGTTGCAGTTGAAGGACATCTAAACAGAGAGAAGCTTCTTAGGGAGGTCCTAGATGATCAAAAACGGTTACAATGAAGGAGAGTCACTAAGTGTAACAAGACTTGGCTCAAGCATGTATCCAGCTTATACTAAGATGAAAAGCTTCGCTTAGCTAAACTGTGCTTATGGGTAGAATCGAAAGATACAGAGTAGTTTCGTGTCTCAGAAAACGGAAGTCGATGGCTTTGCAGATGAAAATATCACAAGATTCTCTAAAAAGGTTATGAAGATTTCCAACTTCATGCTTATCGAAGACAAACAAGACATCTCCTTACACCTTGTCAAAGGAGAATTAGTTCAAAAGTGATTTTGTAATAGTATTCCAATAAAAAATATCGCGGAGCTTTTTTGAAATGAGAAAATCATCTCAGTTAAAGGAGATCTAAACAGAGATAAGGCTCTGAGGGAGCTCTTAGATTAATTGGAAGCTTCTTGTTTAGTATCAGTCAAAATTATGTTTATCAAAAGGGGTCAAAATGAGGGAAAATGTTGTAGTCACTTATAGCGCAACAAGATTTGGCTCAGGAGACAAAGCCGGCTCAGCAATAGTTTAGTTACAAAATATTGATTTTGTTAAATATAAAGATCGGCTCTCAAGTAGCCCAGATTTAAATCCATTGGAATGGACGACGACACATTTGGATCAACAAAGAGTATCCTTGAGTCGATACTGATATGAAAGTTTTGCTCTGAGATTATGAGCTTATAGGAAAAAAGGATTATTTTAAATAAGCTTTTTTTGGAACTTGCTTCCTCAATTCTGTGCTGGGACAAAACTTACAGCTTGAGCTTCAATTTGTAAAAATACGCAGTGTGGCTTAAAATTGCCTATAATTGGAGAAAATCCTTACAGGCAATGTTAACTGAAAGCAAAAACAAAAAAGTGAAATATTTTTACTAGAGGATTCTTTGTCATTTATTGCCTTTAGTTGACATTGCCAGTTCGGTATAATTTCCTACTTAAACACTAAATCTAGTTATTGTACCCACTGTTTTTTTTTTGGATTTTCAAATTAAAATTGGTAATATTTAAATGAACAAAACATTTTGTATTTTTCTGTACAATGATAAACAATTGAAAATTATGTAGATTTGTTTCTAGTGGGAAATTCAATTATCATTAACCGAAAATCAACGTCAGAATATGTTAATTTGAATAAATCGAATATTCCATTTTGTAACTGATTGGGGTAAATTGTAGCTTAATAATTAAATTATGGAATACAATTGAAAAAAAATTGAACAACTGTATTGTCCGTTAAATTGAAACAATTTAAATGCAGACAACATTCAAATGCGGAAAAACAACAGGGATAGACGTTGTTTGAAATTTGTAGATTGGAGAAAATTGACCCTTACCCCAACCCCACTCCCAACTGCAACTAGTTGAGATGATGACTTTTTTCTGAATAGATACAGAATACTACCGAGAAACACAAGTCTTCTGTTTGTTATCAAAAAAGGAAAATTCCTCTATATTATTTTCCGTTGATTCATTTAATTATTGACAAATAGGAATTTTGTTGGAATAAAAAAATACGGTAAACAGTTCTGATGAAGATTTTAATTTAGATTCGTATTTGTTGAAAAACATCAAAATTGAGTCTAAAAGATCAGTTGACGCTTTTTCACTGAACCAGACTGTATACAGGGTGTAATTGAAATTCCTTAAAAAATAAAAACCCACTATATATACCTATATGGAATAGGGTACACTCGGGTGCACATAAAAGGGACCGACTCTTGAACGAGGAATATCATATTTTTCGGTTAATGTAAGTCAGGCTGTTTCACTCTTTAGAGTAAGAAGGTAGGCAGATAGGAGGTGTTACAATGAGCTTCCACCATACAAAATGTGTAGAAAGTATTTTTCTATTCAGGTAAATACCCAAAATGGCATCAGTAACCCCACCCTCATCTTCTGATTGAATATCCTTCTTTCCAAATCGTAGCCTTTGAAAGTTCTGTTACATTATTATGACCGCCCTCAAAAGCCAGTTTTACACAATTGCACAAAACGCGGTTTGCTTTATGTGCACCTGAGTGTACAATAAGTATATTTTGAAGGGCTAAAATTTGTTTTCTGGCGATATTGCGATTTTCAAAAACGAGATAAACACGCAAAACGACTAAGAATGACTCTAAGACCCTTCCAATATTATTTTTGTTCGTTTTTCTCAATTGTATCGTAAAAAAATTGAAGATATTTACTCCGCTCCAGAATAAAATAGAGAAAAATAAAAAAAATCAATATTAGGAGTCATTTAACGTGCATAACTCGTTTTTAAAAATTGTAACAGTGTCGAAAACGAGCGTTTTTGATCAACTTTCAAATAAGCTACGTGGTTCTAATTTTGCTAACATAATTTGTAGACACTTTCCTATAAATCCTTGGAATCGTTTACATTAAGATCTTCACCTCTGTATGTTGGCTACTGGTTTTTTTCCTCGAAAACGGTGACAAACTTACACACCGGCTCAGTTTTCCAGGCCTTACATGTATTCTTCAGGTTAAAGGGAATTCAGTTACATCCTGTTAATGTCGATGGAATTAATGAAATAAAAAAACACAATTTTGAGAAATAATTTATTTTAGTACTTTTCAGAAACTTTTTTAGATTTTCTAAACAATTTCAATATTTAGGTAATTTTATTTTTTAATTACAATTAATAATAGTAATTATCATTATTTGTATTCTAAAATCCAACAATTTAAATATTAAACTAACACAATTATGTACAATTTCTAATTAATCTAACATTCATTCATTCATTCATTTTTTTTGGACGGTCTACATGAAAAAAATCGAAACACACACATTCATAATACATAAATAATAAAAATGAAGAAATGAAAATGGAAGATAATTTTGCATATTAACATGAATGTACAACAAAATTGAAAAATACAGGGTTATTCACGTCGGACTAAAGTTTTTATGACAACTCTCATTATTTGGTGAGCGATTCAAAATATATTTAAAGGATTAATAGGAGGGTCCTTAGAGAACAGCAAGATTAGAACCATGTAGCTCATTTAGAAGTTGGTGGAAAAATGTTCGTTTCTGACGATGTCGCGATCTTCAAAAACGAGCTAGAATGACTCAGACCCCCTCGGAACATTGATTTTTTTCGTTTGTCTCCACTGAATTCTAGAAAAAATTAAATTCCTTCCTGGTCCAGATTAAAATGGAGAAAACCAAGAAAAAATCAATATTGAGAGGATCCTCGAATCATTCCAAGTCGTTTTGCGTGTTTAGTTCGGTTTTGAAAATCACCACATTTTAGGAAAATGAGCTACAAGGTTCTAGTTTTGGTAAAATGACCTTCAGATACCCTCCTATAAATCACTGAAATAATTTTCGAATCGCTCTGCAAATAATGGAAGTTGTTATAGAATTTTTAGTCTGACGTGAATAACCCTGTACAATAATGATAATAATGGGAATGGATTTCTACATGATTAGTGATCACAATAATTTAGTTAATGTTTTATTATTATTACAATAATCATTTGTGATAAGAATCACAAAATGGATATAAATCTCGGACTAGAGTTGGCGGCGTTCTACTTTTTTTTTTCTAATTTCTTATGTACAAACAGACACGAATTATTTGAATACAAAAAAAATGATATGAGAGAGAATAATTAAGAGATTATTTTATAGAAAGAAGCTTCATTATTTTCATTTTGTCTTTAAGAGAAGAATTATATCACAAATCAGTCTTATTATAGAAAAATGACGTGGAATTTCCAACAATTCCCCGTCAAGATTTCCATCAATTTTCTCCAATTTAAGCTTCTTCTACGTTAATAAAACTTTATTTTTTAACCGATCTAAACCTTATAGGAGAACGCTAATTTTTACAATAATTTTAACTCAATATTAATGATAATATTGATAATAACCCGATGAATATTGATGAGATTTTGGTTAAATTTGGCGACGATGAGATTAGACCGCACTCTCTACGGCCGTATTCTTGACAATGCAACTGTAATTTATAAAATAAATTGATTAAATGATGGGAAATTTTCAATATTATTGCTTATATATACTTGAATCAGCGACGATGACATCCGTCCTAAGAAATCTTGACTGAATTGGGCCGCTTCTTCACCGCAAGCACGTCGCATTGTGTGCGTTGAACACTCAACATACTGTTGGAATGAACTATAAAATCGTACAAAAGATGTATTTTTGTTGTCGAGAAATCGATTAAACGACAAAATTATTGTTGATAACAATCAAAAAGTATCAAGATATAATAATAGAATGGATATAAGAATTGGTAAAAACAAGTTGGATGAATTGTTATCAAGAAACGTGTGACACGTCATTAATCCGGCTGTCTTATCTTTTGAAAACGACTGCCAAAAATCTCTCTAGATGATTGTTATCATTGTTATTTTTTTTTTTTTTTAAAGAAGAAATTCACTCACCAACAGACGCTTTTGATGCCCTCATCGGCCGCTTCACGTTTCCTCTTCTGATAAGACACCATATCTGGTACGGGGGTTGTTTCAACTGTTGTTCGTGATTCGATTTCTTTCATTGCTTCCGTATATCGGTCCAAACAGATCTCATTTTGTTCTTCAACACGTTTCATACAGGGTGCATGTTTTAGATATTCTACACCATCATCATCACAATACAAAGAATCAAACTTTAATATTAATGTAAATCAATAAATAAATAACATGTTATTACCTGATTGATATGTGCCGTTTCTGCATAATTCATGTACCATTAAATTGGTCCCATGGAAGAGTTTCTTGAAATGTGCTTGTTCTTCGAGCGACATACAATGTCTAGTATAGACATGAATACATTTGAGAGCATTCCTTAAGTCTCTGTAATTTAAATTGAAGACATTTCAGTTGAATTTTCGTAAAAATATTTTAACCAGCACTATTAATAATGAACGAAATAAATCTAGTGGCGACACTGATAAAAACCCGACAATTTTTTACGTTATATTTTAATCAACAAAACGTAGCTTTTTAAGTTTGTTTTTTTCGCGCTACTCGCTGTGTCTAAACGTTCCTTTGCCAAATTTCCATTCTAGTGAAATGGGGCAAATGCAGGCCCGGATTGGGACCTAGAGATGGGAACATTGGACAAACTTTGGTCACGCCTATTTAAACTACTTACATATTAGTTAGAAAGAGACAGAGAGAGCGAAGGTTGTCTAGAAATTAAAAATTATGGCGGAAATTATCCCCAACCCTTAGTCCTTTGACCAAACACAGCAATTTCTTTTGTACGAAAGAACCTTGAAAATTTTCTATTTTAAAAGATAACAATAACCAGATACTCAAAGGAATTTAACATCTCTTTCTATTATTCATGAAACATGTGTTTTGACAAAGAAGGCACATAGACAGGACCAATGTCTCTCCAAGGTCCTAATACTGTACGTGTCTCAAAATGGCAAGCCAGTGGCGTAAAGTACACCCCCACAATCCTAGCAGTGTGAGGATGTTTAGCGTCAGGAGAAGCCTAATGTGAAAGGGGGCTCAACAAAGTTTCTTGATTTGAGCAATAAATGTCTCTTAATTATTGATTTACCTTCAATCTCTAGGTAGGTCATTAATTAATTTGCTAATGAGTCAAGGGTCCCTTTTTTGAGAGAGGAGGGGCGCTGAAGCTTTCTGTTACGCTACTGTAGTAAACAGTATCATATTTCGGGCGTCTTATGCGAAAAAGACACGATTTTTTGCAAAACTTTAGGATTTTTTTCAGATTTTGTTTGTCGTCGAATTTCACCATGGATGAACTTTCAAATCAGATCAAAAACATCTTGAAACGAAATTTTTGGCGTTTTCTTGAATTTTCCGGAAAACTAACAACATTATCGAAAAATCTCTTACAGATTTAGAAAACGCATTCAATCTGCTATCGACAGCCTGCCAATCATCACCAAATAAATAATATTTCCCAAATTATGGCCAGTTATAGAGGAAAATATATTAGAAAAAAACATGCTCCAAGATTTTCTTGTGTAGTTCGAAATGTCTCCAAAATTTTCCATAATTGAAAATGGCCTAGGGTGCACTAAAAATGACTCTACTAAAAAGCTACTTCATGCATTTCAATATCTCACAAAACATACGAGTTATCGATGGTTGAAAATTTTTCAAATCAAGAAGAATGCTTAAGCGAAATTTTGGAAAAATTGTATATTAAAAAACGAGCTTCAGAAGTTGACAATTTCGAGACCAAGTTTAAAAAGCGAGCACCCCAGAGCGAGTTTTTTAACAGTCGAGTGCAAGAATTGACCTCTGAAAGGAGTTTTTTTTATGCTTTTTTTCCTATTTTGCACCCTTTTGTACCCTTTTTTAATAAAAAATGAACCTTTATGATTTAGGGAATTTCGCACCACTTGAGTGACAATTTAAAAGTATTCAATTGTTTTCCCTTCTAAACTTCCTTGATTGTTTACATTTAAATTCAGAAATCGTCACAAATGTGAGTGGCAATAATAAATTCAATCAAAATTTTGTACCAACAAATACCATACCTGTGATTACGATAAATTTTAACGATACCTCTCATGTAATCGTTAACGTTTATAATAATTGCACATTTAACGAAAATAAATAAATAAAAAGACGTAATAATTTGAGGTTATATTGTCAAAAACATAAATTATAATGATACTAGACCTCAAAATACCCAAAACGAGTGCGTTAACAGTTATTAAAACACTCCTTTTGTTATATTAACAACGCTGTTATGGACGCAAAGTAGAAAAAATTCATTTTGAGCGCCCGCTTACTCAGCTTACTGCATAATCCGGCACTGGGCAAATGCATATAAAAAGAACTCGTTAAACTGTGTATAAGGACGATAACATCATCTATTCGCTGACTTGGCTCGTATAATAATAAAAGACAAATAGACTAAAATTCTTTAATAGATTTCAGGAATTATTATTGTTGAGAAATCAAACAGTTTTTTCCTAATTTGGTCTAATTAACTGTCGCTTTTCTAACAATTTTTAAACAAACCAAATATGAAAATCGTGTGTGTTCGAGAGTGTAATCACAGAATTTTTAAAGGGATTTAATGTTACTACACACGTTTGTGTAATTCGAAAGAGAAAATAAAGAAAATTTAGGGAATCATTGCACACGCAACTGAACAACTTTAATCCAACATTGAGTTTGTAAAATGAGATAAAACACGATTTTTACAGTTGTTTTTTTGGTTTTTGTTATAAATTTGAAGAGAAATTAATTAAATTTTTCCAATTAAAAATGAGATATCCGACAAGAAGATCTTAAAACGGAAGCTTTCTTTACAAAGAAATCAATCAATACTGGTGCTTAAATCTGCACATTACTGTCCAACTCTACTAGTGTATACAGGGTGTCTCTACGATTTTTGAGAGTGCATCTTATGATAGGAATAAAAGATGATAAGAAGTTACCCTTTTTGAATCTTTAAAAATTGGAATTTTGACACTAGATGTGCTTAAAAAAAATATTAATACTGGAAGGATTACTGCTGAAGTTCTCATAAAAACCTTCAAATTCTTGATTAAAGTGCTAAATCTTTCTTAATTTTGTTTTCAGACTTTTTGAAATATGTAGTTCAGAAAAGTTTGAAATTTTTCAAATTTTTACTAGAAGTGTGATTCTTTCGAACAAAGTTTCTCGTAAAAAATCTTGAAATTTTTGATTAGTAGTACTAATTGTGAGTCTCTCGGGGAAAAATTCATTTTTTTTGACTAGAAGTGCTAACTACTTCGAAATTTTATATTTGCAACTTATAAAATATTAAAAAGCGGTCGAAATCAAGCAAAAATGTGGATTTCAAAGTCTTCAATTAAAAGTGTGAAATAAAACTGAATTTCTAATAACAATTTGCAAAATTTTTAAGTGTGCTAAATTTTTGAAAATTTTAAAAATTTTAAACCAATTTTTCGAAATTTTGTCCTAGATCCTTACGTAGTCATGAGGAAAGTTCGAAATAGAGCAAAATTTTACAAAAAAAGTGTAAATTTCTCCAGTTTTTCATTAGAGGTGCAACTTTTTCAGTATTTTGTATTACAACAAAAATAATGAGAGATGTTCTTATGGAAAATTTGACAATTTAAAACTACCAATGCTAATTTTTTTAGTATTTTCTCTTAAGATCACATGAAATAATTGGAAGTATTCGAAATAAAGCAAAATTTTTCGCAAGCATTTTGAAATTTTAGACTTAAAGTCCTGAATTTTTCGAAATTTCGCCCTAGAATCCCACGTATTAATAAGTAAAATTTAAATAAAGCAATTTTTTCGCGAAAAATCTCGAAAATTTTGTCTAGAAGTGCGAAAGTATTTGAAATTTCGTATTTAGATTTTGTGAAAATGTCTAAAATAAATGAACTTCCATGAAAAAAATGTGACCAAATTTTTGATTAGAAGAGCAAATTTTTCGAAATTTTATACCAGGATCTCATAAAATAGGATATGTTCAAAATTTCTCGTGAAAAATTTTAAATTTTAAACTAAAAGTTCAAAGTTTTCCAAATTTGAATCAAAGTTATTTAAAGGATCCTAAGAAATTCCACAAATATAGCAATTTTAAACAATTTTTAAGAGGAAATTTCTTTCATTTCGAAAAATCTACCATATACTATTCCAGATTTCAACATTCTATCCCTTTACCCACGTTCCTACCTTTTCTCTTCAATAATCACAATTTCCTTCTAGAATAACAAATAATTTCGTGTTCTGTTAAACCAACATTTTCAAAAAAATCCACCACTATAATAACAAAGCAATGTAGACTCCTCTCACTTAATAGAGACACTCTGTATACTCCATCTATTGGAGCTTGGTCGACTTCACTTGATCGTGCTAATAGTAGCGATAAATAAAGAAAAAAATACCACAAGAACTGGCCGAAATAGTGGATGAAAAAGACAAAGATTAAATACACCCCAGTGGAATAACAAGAATTATTTTATATGAAAATCCACCCTTCCAGCCGATCCCACAACTTCTATAAAAAAAAAAACTATACAACAGACACATAATTTTTAACATGAGAGGGAGTGACGTAAATGGATAACACTATAGTTCAACATAAATAGTTAAACCTTATTAAAACTTGGCTTAAGTGGCGGTATATAACCGATTTGTAAAACAACCTGTACATTTACGTACTTTACCAACTTCCTGTGAATTTTTTTTTTATATATATAATAAATCTAGTGTATATTTCACCGGAAGAGTTTCTTGTATAAGTCTATATGACAAAAACCACCCCTATATAAAGGAGAAAAAGTAGCTAATGGTTGCTATTCAAAAAGTCAACGTTAATAAAATGGCGTCTAATTTGTTTATGAATAGGATGAAAAGTGAATGGGTGTAATTTTATGAATGTCAAGACTTCGAGGGGGTTGAAAAAAAAACGTCTAGTTGTATAAAAGGTAGTTGCAAACCACTATAACTATCCCCTATATCAAACAATTAAACAACAACAAAAATAATGAGAATATTTTAATTCAACCCCCATCTATTTCTATCATCACCACCACCACCACCGGTGTGTGATTTTATATAGTTTCTACTAGTTAATTATTTTGCTTTGTAATTTATCTGTAGAGTCGAATTATAGGGTTGTTATTTAGTAATGATTGTGATATTGCATGTATCTGAAAATAAATCCCCTAAATACATACACAAAATAACGTTGAAAACTACAACATTGAAGAAGAGATAGGCGGCGTTTTGATTTCACCAATGTTTCAGTTTTATCTTTCAACATTTGGGGGTGGTTTTGTTACTATTATTATTCTGTAAATTTCACATTATTTTTTTGTTTGTTGTTTTCCATGAATTGTCATATAGTAATTATATCAGGGTTGTTTTATTGTTTTATTTTTTCATCCCTAATCTCGACTAATTATTGGTCGCTGTACAGGGCTGCTTATATAGATTGTTGGGGTGTATTTGCGTGTATGTATATACATGATCATAATTAATTAATTTTAAAATCCAGCAATAATTAGAGCATTGTTATCAAAATTAATATGATTTGGACCATATGCTGGATTGTTAAAATTATCTGTATTGATATTTATGGTAGTATCATTACTACTCGAACAAACATAGGAATATTATCGGGGGTGGGATGGGGAAGAAGAATAAATGAGAAGAATGGTATTTTTTACGTAAATATCACAATAATGGGGGTAGAGAAAAATATATTTTCTTGGACAACAGGGCTGTTATTGTAGGTATATGAAATAATTTGAGATTTTTAATGAAAACCTGCAGGGTGAATACTACAGTTAGGGGGGGGGCGATCATTCTCTTATAGTCCCTATAATTCAGCCTTATTGTTTATGGATCGAAATACACACAAGATTTTAGTGTGAACAACTTAACTGACGGACAATGGGAGAGTTACAACATTACAACCAACTTCACCAGATTCATATAGACGGAGTATAAAATCACTTGTACTAATCAAGAGGATTTTTTCAAAATTCGATAAAGAATTTAGACTAATTGATAATTTGATATCATAAAAATTAATTTTCTCAAATTAGAAGGGATGGAGAAGACGGCAGGACTGTTACTGTATATGAAATAATTTGAGATATTTAACCAGAATCGATCTGCAGGCCAGGGTGGCACGGTTTTTGTTTATAGTCCCTATAATTCACTCTTTCTGTATGTGGATCGAAATAATACAAGATTTTAGTGTGAAAAACTTGACTGACGGGCAATGGGAGAGTTACAATATTACAACCAAGTTCACCAGATTGATATTGACGGAGTATACTGAGATTTGTACTAACTACGAGAAATTTTTTAAATTCGATGATAAAGAACTCAGACAGATTGATAATTTGACATCGTGAAAATTAATTTACTCATGTTACAGGGGGTAAAAAAGAATATAATTTCTTGGACAACAGGACTCTTATTGTATATGAATTTTTTTGAGATTTTTAATGAGAATTTGCAAGTTGCAGTTAGGCGAAGCAAAGGCCTCGATAATTTTCTTGTAGTTAGTCTGTACAATTAAAAAATGGGCGAGTTACAGTAATATAACCAAGTTCACCGGATTGATATAGACGGAGTATAGAGGCATCTGTACTAATTAGGAGCATTCTTCCAAAATTAGATTAAGAATTCAGACAAGTTGATAATTTGACCCACACCCCCCTTAAATTGAGAAAACTAGCGGGGGTAGACAAACATATATTTTCTTGGACAACACGACTGTTATTGTATATGAAATAATTTGAGTTTTTTAATGAGAACTTGCAGGGTGAATACTACAGTAAGGCGGGGGGGGGGGAGAGGCTCGATCATTCTCTTAGTCCCTATAATTCACCCCTTTCGTTTATGGATCGAAATAATACAAGATTTTAGTGTCAACAACTTGACTGACGTACAATGGGAGAATTACAGTATTACAACCAAGTTCACCGGATTTAAATAGACGGAGTATACAGACTTATTTACTAATTACGAGGATTCTTTCAAAATTCAATAAAGAATTTAGATAATTCAGTAATTTATAAAAATTTGGAACATATTTTGCTCTAAAGCTGTACCTACACGTAAGATCTTGCTTCATTTTTTAAAAAATAAGAAATTTCCCGTTCTTATCCGTTTTTTTACCATCTTAAAATCTGTTAGACGTTTATTCTGTCATCGAACCTATTTAATATCATTGCAACTACCCTCATGTAACATGAAATGAAATCGAATAGTATCGGGGTGAATATAAAGAAAGAAAAAATCAAACATAAAACTTACGGGCACATTCTGTCCAATTCGGATTTACTGGAGGCGAACGTTAATCCAGAATCGGTCAATACCGACAATGGTTTAGCACAATGGACCAATTCTTCGGGACCACAACTTTGATGGCCCCTAAATTTCGACGTTACAACTGTAACAAAAGACCGAAATTAATACAATTAAATATAAAAAATATTAAAAATATAAGTTGATTGAAATTTGTCATGTGGATATCAAGAGGATGGTGGTGGTTTTGTGGATAAACTTCTGGCTGGTAGAGATAAAAATTTGATAGATCACAGCATAATTCAGTGGTCATATGTCAACATGAAGAGACCTAACTATTAAGACAGTTGGGGGATGAAGGATTTTCTTGATATGCAGTAAAATTTCGGTAATTTCCCTAAACAACAACAATAATAATGATGATAGGGTGGATATTTAGTTCTTGTTGTAGGGGTTGAAGGAGGCGAATCTCCTTAGATGTCCCGCGAGATTAATACATTACATTAAAGCAGTCTCCTTTACTAACTTGCTGAAAGCTCTACGTCTATGTGTTAATTAGTTAAATCCACCACAGATAATTTTATGTTGGTTGTTTTGTTGAATAAATTCATATTCATTCAACAAGACCACCACCACCACCACCACCAGCCCCTAGTATCGGAGAAACTTCTCCGTTTGTTATAATTTTCTTTTTTTTCAATTTTCTTCGGTCAACATTCACAACGCCGCCGCCCGGTCATTGTATGGATAGGTGGAATAGTGGAAATATTGGAACATTCCTCCACCACCATCGTTTCAGGTCGTTGAAAGTTGAAATAGCCTAAAGGAATTAAAACCGGGAACACAACGACCACAATAAGGCTCGTAACTGTTTCTTTACTAAAATTTACAACCACACCGGGAATATCTGAGCAATTAGTTTGGAGTCCCGGCTATAGTGGTTGGTTACTTATACTTTAGACTTTAGACTATATACCTACCCTTAAATAATTATTTTCTATTAACGGATTCTGCCCCAATTCAATTCAACGAGGGTAGAAAAAAAATCAAATCTTCAATCACGTTGAAAATCACCACCATTTCGAGGAAATAGTGGGTGGTTTTCTCCTACTTTTTTTTAACCCTATTACGTTATTTTCCATGACTGAAGTTTTCTGGTGGTTGTGTAGACCGACTCGTTTCCAACTGATTAAAAGTTACCCCGTTGTTGTTGTTGTTGTTTTTGTTTTATTTTTAACATGCTTCCGTATTTATGATGTAAATTAACAAGGATTTATTCCGAATGTATGACAATAATACCGTCAAAAATAAAAACGTGTAAATATGAGTTAAAAGGGGGTGAATTTAGGACGAATAATACAGCCAAAAAAAGAGATACGCGATCGTACATATAACAACAACAATAAGGATAAAAAGGCAATTTTCTTTACAACCCATTTACACACACACACACACACATACAGATATACAGGTCTATTAAGCAGAAATTTAGTAGTGTTGTTTCACGTTTCGTAACGTTACGAAAGGGGCTAATTTATATATAATGAGTTTTAACTAGATCCCATGGACTAATTTTAAAATGGCATGGGAAAACGTCATTTTACGCGCAACAAACATAATAATAACAACACAATTTTGTTGTAAATTCGTCAAAGACATATGAATTTAATTGATAATCGATTAATCATCCCCTATTATCATCATCAACCCCTATATTAAAAGATTATTTAAATGCTGGCCTTATTTTGACTTTTATATACGCCAGCACACGATAAAAGGTTTCGAACAATAGTACACAAGGGAGAAATTGTCGATAGTTTTAACGATTTTTTTGAAGCTGTACTTTTTTAGCGCGTTTTTTGAAAAATTATAAATGAAATTTTGGAATGTAACGGAAATTGCGCACGCACATCACCAACATATGGTTGCTAAGGTAACACGCAAAGAAGTTGCGCGCGCGCGCAATTTAATAACGCTCAATTAAAGCGGGCTTATTAAATATTTCACATTTATAGTTTTATAGAACTATTGAAAATTTGTTGGTAGTGGATATGAGCTCCAATTATGTTTTAATTAAAGACATTGTCTATTAAACAATTCAAGTTTCGCTTAATTTTGTAGACAGTTGATGTATCCTTTAATCCACTGTCACAACACATCCCCTTATCTTTACAACTACATTTACCGTTTATCTGTAAACATCCAAAAACATTATCATGGAGAGATAGTGTGCAATACTTGACATATACAGATCTTAATACTGGAATTAATTAAGTTGAATATATGTTACGATTCATAATTAAGTTGATTATACACACACACATACTGTTGTCTCGTTCTCTCATTTAAATCAACTCTAATCTCTTATTCAATATTTATATAATTAATCCGGAAACGATTAGCGGATGAAATGAATA
Source organism: Mylabris sibirica (assembly GCA_039776855.1). NCBI lineage: Eukaryota > Metazoa > Arthropoda > Insecta > Coleoptera > Meloidae > Mylabris > Mylabris sibirica. Next base: position 6,428,657 of record CM077842.1, read on the forward strand.
AATAGAAAGTCTTATACAAAAGAATAAATAATAGAAATCTTTTCTCGTTTCTTGTATAGTTGTTGAATAAAAGCTTTAAAGAAACTTTGCCTTTACTTTTTCCACCCCTTTTTTTTACAAAAGCAAAACTCTTTTCCACCACTAACACCACCACCAATGCAACATTTGTAACGAATCTTTTGACATTTATATTAAGTCTCTTCACAAATCTCTACTTTAACACTTGTCTTTATCTTCGACATTCCGTTTGTTCTTATTTCAACTACCACCACCAATCCATCTATTCACCACGTATCTCTAATATTATTTTTGTTTCAATAGGGTTTTTTTTGTCTTTTCTCTTACCAACTGTATGTATTGTAAGTAAGTAAGCCGATTACGAAAATAATCCAACAATTGTTGCCAACTTCCGAAACGTTGCTTCTCTTCACTTCCTTCTATTTAAAATAATAACAAAATCGAATTTAATACAGTTGAAATTTTACTACTTAAAGCTTTTGAACATGTAAAAGTTTCATTAAAAATAAAATTGATAATCATCAAAATTGTTGTATTATAGTTTAGTGGTGGTAAACCGTGAACGTGATATCATACGGTGATTTTCATTTGAAATCAACTGGATTGTAAAGTAACGATGAAATCAACCACCTAAAACTACTACAAACTTACCCCTTTCTGTAACATTTTGATAATCTAACCAAAGTTTTGTAAATTATTAGTACTGGATGGATAGATAGACAGATATAGATTGAGTAAGGGTGAGATCTGAAACTAGATTTAAACTTATAAATGAAAAGAAATACGATGTTACAAAGTCGGGGGATATTTCACTGTTGGTAGTAGTGGTAATAGTTAAAAGGGTATGGTGGTGGTGGTGATATAGGAGTCAGAATTGTTCGAGTTTTGGTTAACTAATAGTAAGATCTCACAAGAGACACACAAAACTTACAAGTAGAATTATAATATAGTGAAATTTATCCGGCGCATCCACCATTTCTACACAAATAACAAAACTTTTAAATTTTCTAATACGTATAAGTTTTGATCTAATTTATTTTCCTCTAGTTGAAATGGAAATTTTTCATTGAATACAACAACATTTTAAATATACAAAGACGATTTATTAAACCGAGAATAACAAACAATCCACACCTAAATTAAGCCCTTATTCTACTACTTGTTGATGCCTTCCTTACACCACCACCTCAAGCTAGACGTGAAATAAGTTAAAAGCCCTCATAGCATCGATGTTCTTGTATTTCGTCTCAAGAAAATGAGAAAAAATTACATAGGTGTCTTATACAGATGCAATTTTCGTGACACACAAATATCGACTAGCACTTCTTCATTTCGATTCCATTTGTAGGAAAAAATTCACAAAATCTGATATCGCAAGGCTTTTTTACATAAATAAACAATAATTTTAAGATAAATAGCCTTAAAATTGATAACAAATAGAAAGAGGCGAAGGAGTGTGCTATTTAATGTTTCACATCAATCACTGCTTGAAGCTATTTCAGTTTTATTTTTGAAGAGTAGAAGACGAATTGTAATTATTTTAAGCCCTTATGTAGGTAGAATGACTGCATGTGCAAAAATTATCTTCCCAATCAATATAATTCACGAAATTCAGGAAATTAGGTACTGCCCGGTTTTTCCTCTCAACTAACAACAGTTTTAACATAAACTAGAAAAATAGGCGAAAAAACGCGCTTTTTTAACGTTTGTGCACTCATTTGACATAAATTAGATAAATAGGCGAAGGACTGTGCCTCTTAATTGTTTTCAACGCTTGTGCATGCTCTTTAGTTGTTTCCACATATTCTTTTTCTCTAAACAAACAATAATCGTTTTAATATAAACCATAAACTAAATAAACAGGCGAAGGACTGGGCATTTTCAATGTTTGACGATCAATGTTATTTTCTATGTTTGTGCACTCTTTTACCATAAACTAGATAAAGAGGCGAAGGACTGTGCTTTTCATCGTTTTTAATGTTTCAGTTGTTTACACATATTTCCCATATTTTTTCTATAGACAAACAACAATAATTATAATCTGAACCAAATAAAGAGATGAAGGGCTGTGTTTTTTAATGTTTGACGGTCAATCTGTTATTGCACGACCGTTTTAATTTTTTTTTTCTACATGTTAAAGTCGATCTTTATAAGTCCGAATTTTACGTACAAAATTAGGTCCACGTTCAAAACTTGACTGGTCAATTAATATGAAACACCAAAAAAAACTTTCTAGTTTATGTTGCCGGATATCATATACATCTTCTCTCATTAATTTCATCTTTATCCCAAGTATTTTGACGAAATTGGGAGGATTACTGACGAAACTTTGCTAACGAAAAAACAATCCAGACGACATTCGAGTGTTATGTTTAATAATAGTTTCTTTTTCTCAAGGAAAGGGAAATTCAGTTATTTCCAACGTTTGGCACCCACTCAAAATGATTATTGATGAAATAATTTAACGCTTGGTACGATTTTGGTTCTCATACAGTTAACATGTGTCTTGATTAATTTTCAACTATAGATAGGTCAACTAATTTAACCTCCCCTACCCTTCCACTTACTCATTATCATTATCATCATCATCATCATCAATTGATAATTTGTCATTTTTATTTCTATTTATTAATAATAATCGATAATCGATCACAATTTGGTCTGCGTTGTAGGAAATATCTCAAGTAAACAAACAATTATAAGACGATCCTTTATCAATTAATTACTGTCATTTATAATTATTATTAGCATTTTTCCCCAAGCGACACAAAATCATAAAAATAGTAGGTAACAAACAACTAGTCGGGCTATATGCCAATTGATCTTGACGCACAAACGAAAAAAAAGGATAATTTGAATCAAACTAACTACGTTTTTAAAATTATATTAAAAATACAGAGAAAAATTGATTTTTTTTGATTACCTGAAAAGAACAATAATAAAAAAAGAATTATTCCATCGTATAATAAAAGTCACGCTTATTTCCATGTGTACAAGCTATACATTTCCGAAATATGTCCGAATAGAAATATTCATACACATAGAAAGTTGGAATTTAATTAACATTCATAATTAGTACATTACCAATCGATATATTTTTGATCAACTTGACTTGATTCTAATAATCGTTAAATAAAACGTTACAAGTTTCAAATAAAGTCGACCGATTCTTTATGGATGAAGTATAGTGTGTTTTCTACTGTTCTACATGTCATTATGCTGCAATATCTAGTTCTTAGTAAAGCTGAACGATTTATAATAGATGGAGTATACATTGATGTCATTTTTATAGTTGCAACAGTTACAAATTTGAAGTAGAGTTGACTTACTTTTTACAGACAGAGTATAATGTGTTTTCTACCATTTTGCAGGACATTTCTAGAAGTGAAATAATTACAGGACACGGGTAAAGTTGACTGATTTATTACAGATGGAGTATAAAGTGCATTTTCTAGAATTATGAACGTATTGTTGTGATGATGTGTTTAAAATGTGTTGATATTCGTAGCACATTTCCAACTCAGACTTGTATATGAATGTATGTATGTATATCAAATTGTAACAAACACGTAACCAACACACATACATACATACATACAGGAAGTTTTAATTAATTTAATTCATTATAAATGTTATAATGTTAACATTAACGTTGAATAAGAATCTTGAAATGATTTAACGCCTCGTGTGTCGGCCCGCTTTTTCCATACCTTATCCTTTTGCATATATAATAATCATGAGGATATGTATTTAATTAAAAGGACGAGAATTTATAAATGGTGCATGAAACAAGAGGACATGTATAATAAATAGATACACCCACACACATACATAGAAACCCATACAAATACAGGGATATTTTTATAAAGGGGGTTGTGGTATTAGTGGTAGTGGTGGTGAATCGTGCATCTAGGAAAACGACCGGTGTATATACGTTATAATGTCCCTGAATGCACAGCATCATTCATTTAACCACAATATTAGTCACATGAGGCCCTTATTCACTACGACACAATTTATATGAAAATTGTACGTATACACATAGCAATACTAAAACATTCGAATCTATTGATTAATAATCGATGTTTTATTAGCCAGAACTGTCATTAGAGAGAATATCAATTTTTACATCTAATTCGTTATTAAGTCCGGACCTGTTCAACTATTGCACTTCATAGATCTAATATTAATACGGATAGCGCTTTCCTTAGTTTTGTCTATAGCACCTAGCATGCTAACCATTTAGGCAAGACATTAATTATCCAATACTAAAGAATTGAAGGTTTTACGTAAATTCAAACTTTTAACCACAATTTCTTCAACAAAAATGCCAGAGGTTTTTTTTGCTAGAGTTGAAGCGTCAGTATCAATGCTTGAATTCATATCAATACTTTTTTTAAACTCATGCTCATCTCATCAGTAATAATAATTACAAATCGGAAATAGTAGAAATTTGGTTGCCTATCTTTGTTTGCCTCACTATAATTGGATGACGCACTATCCATAGAGTACTAGATCTATATTGCACTTCCCTACTACAAACACGTCGCAAATCAGATATTAAAAGGCTTTTTACATAAATAAAGAATAATTTCAACATAAATAGTCTTAAAATTGATAAAAAAAAAAATAGAAAGAGGCGAAGGAGTGTGCTTTTTAATGTTTCACATCAGCACTGCTTGAAGCTATTTCAATATTTTTCGAAGATTAGATGGCGAATTGTAATTATTTTAAGCCCTTATGTAGGTAGAATGACTGCATGTGCAAAAATTAGCTTCCCAATCAATATAATTCACAAAATTTAAGAAATGACGTACTGTCCGGTTTTTCTTCTCAACAAACAACAGTATTAACATAAACTAGAAAAATAGGCGAAAGACTGCGCTTTTCCAACGTTTGTGCACGCATAATTTTGGTTGCCTATCTTTGTTTGCGTCTCTATAGTGGGATATAGCGCTATCCATAGATATACTAGATCTATATTGCACTTTCCTACTACAAACATGTCGAAAATCAGATAATAAAAGGTTTTTTTACATAGATAAAGAATAATTTTAATATAAATAGTCTTAAAATTGATAAAAAACATAGAAAGAGGCGAAGGAGTGTGCTTTTTAATGTTTCACATCAACACTGCTTGAAGCTATTTCATTTTTTTTCCGAACAGTAGATGGCGAATTTTAATTATTTTAAACCCTTATGTAGATAAAATGACTACATGTGCAAAAATTAGCTTCCCAATCAATATAATTCACAAAATTATCATAAACTAGAAAAATAGGCGAAAGACTGTGCTTTTTCAACGTTTGTGCACTCATTTAACAGAAATTTGATAAAGAGGCGAAGGACTGTGCTTTTTAATCGTGTTCAACGTTTGTGCACGCATAATTTTTGTTTTGTCTCACTATAATAGGAATAAGCGCTATCTATAGATATACTAGATCTATATTGAACTTCCCTACTACAAACACATCGAAATATCACTTCTAATTTCTTTAATATGTCACAAGGGTGTCATTATTGTTATGATCATGATCATCGAACATTTCTACGAAGTTCAACAAATATCACCCTTTCTATTAGGTATATAGACCTAGATATTATCCAACTACCACCACCCTTTATTGTTACTACCCCCGGGTCATAATCGGTATATACACAATTGACATTGTAATTGATTAACAATTCACTCTAATAAGCGTACAACGACATCAATTATCTAGATCCTGAATGGACCGTCATGTGTGCTTAATACAATTGTTGTTTTCTTGTTGTTCTTGTTGTTGTTGTTGTAATCATTGGAGTAAATATCACCCATATTACGAATTTAAATCAATTATAAGAACGGCGAGATTGTCGTCGATTTTGTTGTTTAATCCGACAATGAAGCAATGACAACAACAAAAATAGCCATTACAGGTAGAATTGGACGAGTCAGTCTCTAATTGAAATACTTTAATTATTTGCTTAAGTCCTTGTATTTTTTATTATGTCTTTCTGTCTTCTTTATCATTATATTCTTGAGTGGTTGTCACATCTACGAAAAAGTTCAGTTGATTTAATTACTGCCTTTTTATCACCAGTATTTTATCGTAAATTTCCGCCCAACAATTCTCTACAGTCTTATTCTTTGGTGATGATAGTGTGATGATGATAGTAATTTTATCATTTTTATCATAATTTTATCCTATATAATATAAAAGTTATAATGTTGTATCTAGATATCCCTATGGAATATTATCAACCTTAATACGGATAACTTAATAATTCAATATCTGCTTTCAGGTTTATACGTCCGATAAATATTCAATAAATATATGTATATTGTAGGTAGTAATAGAGGGGAAAACCACGAAATTGTACAAGTTTTCGGACAAAAGCGGCTACCTTTAATAAATATTCCATATACAAGATATTTTACAACTATGTAATCTTAATTAATTCTTAATGAGAAATAATAACCTTTTACTCTTCAAATATAGCCAGAAAAAAGATTTGTATCGAACAAGAATGAGAATGGTGTCGTATTTCCAATCTAGTCGTCCGTGAGTATTTAAAAAGATATAAAAACAATTGACACCCAAGGACGCTGTTGCTGTATACAGTGTGATTCAATGTAGATATTTTGATTGTAGTCATTTTGTCACAATAATTGCCTATTTTAGAATTTATATGCGAATTTTTGGGTTTTGCAGTTAATTTTGAGTTATTTTGAATTTTTGGTTTTAATTTAATTTTCCTCAGTAATGAAACGATTTCATTTCTAGTAGCCTTTGTTGACTTAATTAATTTTTATTTACTATAGGTGGTGCCTCTTAACTAAGACTACTAGATGTGTAATTGCTTTTCAACTGGAAGATTAAAAAAAATTATTGAAAATTGCCGATAATTGAAAAACTATAAAAACCCTGTAATGAAACGATTTCATATCTAGTAGCCTTTGCCGACATTTTGAAAAGTTGCCTATGAAGTTTCATTTCTTATAGGTGGCGCCTCTCACAGCCACGGCTACTAGATGTGTAGTTGATCGCTCTTCAACTGGAAGAATTTAAAAACAAGCCTGAAAATTGTAAATAATTGAAAAACTATAAAACCTTGCAATGGAACAATTGCATATTTAGTAAGTAGCCTTTGCTGAGTTACAATTAGCCCTTTGTGACAAATGATATTTGAAAAGTTGCGTAGGAGTTTTTGTTTACTGTAAGCGGTGGCTCTTAACTAAGGCTACTAGATGTGTAATCATCATCAATTCAAAGAATTACAAAAAAAAACAATTTGAAATTGCAAATAACTGAAAATAACTGAAAATACAGAAACAATTGGGGAGGCGAATGACTAGTTCATTTCAGTGTCGATCGATCTGCGAGAAAAATATTTCGCTATTTTGTTCCTAGGATACAAGGAAGGAAAACAATCAAACAATCTCGGACATCAAGTTGAAATTAAAGAAATAGCTTGGGAGGTGAATGACTAGTTCATTTCAATATCGATCGATCTGCGAGAAAATAAATAAACTATTGCGAAGATGAATGACTTACGCCATTTGTACTATAACAGACAAATTTTGAAAAGTTGCCTATTAATTTTTATTTACTATAGGTGGTGCCCCTTAACTAAGGCTACTAGATGTGTAATTGCTTTTCAACTGGAAGATTAAAATAAAAAAAATAAAATTGAAAATTGCCAATAATTGAAAAACTATAAAAACCCTGTAATGAAACGATTTCATATCTAGTAGCCTTTGCCAACATTTTGAAAAGTTGCCACGGCTACTAGATGTGTAGTTAATTGCTCTTCAACTGGAAGAAATAAAAAAAACAACTGAAAATTGTAAATAACTGAAAAACTATAAAACCTTGCAATAGAACAATTTCATATTTAGTAAGTAGCCTTCGCTGAGTTACAATTAGCCCTTTGTGACAAATGATATTTGAAAAGTTGCGTAGGAGTTTTTGTTTACTGTAAGCGCTGGCTCTTAACTAAGGCTACTAGATGTGTAATCATCATCAATTCAAAGAATTACAAAAAAACAACTTGAAATTGCAAATAACTGAAAGACCTTGTAATGAAACAATTTCATATCTAGTAGCCTATAAAAAGTTGCCCATGAATTCGTGAGTAGCTAGGGCTACTAGGTGTGTAATCGCTCTCCACCTGGTATGTATTACTGAAAAAAAAAACACTAAAAATTGCAAATAACCGAAAAACTAACCCTGTAATGAAACGATTCCATATTTAGTAGCCTTTATTGTCTTACGCCATTTGTACTAATAACTGACAAATTTTGAAAAGTTGTCTATGAATTTTTATTTATGATAGGTGGTGTCTCTTGGCTAAGGCTACTAGATGTGTAACAGCTCTTCAACTAAAAGAATTATAAAAAAAAAACTTGAAATAACAAACGACTGAAACACTATAAAGACCTTGTAACGAAACGTTTTCATATCTAGTAGCCTTCGAAAAGTTGCCCATGAATTCTTGAGTAGCCAAGGCTACTAGATGCTACTAACCCTGTAATGAAACGATGTCATATCTAGTAGCCTTTGTTAACCTACACAAATTGTATAACAAACTAATTTTGATAAGTTGCCTGTTAATTTTTGTTTATTATACCCAAGGCTTCTAGATATGTAATCGTTCTTCATCTGGAAGGACTGAAAAAAAAGACGGAAAATTGCAAATGACTGAAAAACTCGATGAGGAAATATTAATACAGTCGTATTTGAAATGAGTCAGAGATTACAATTTGAAAATCGGCTGAAAGAAAACTCTATTTCAGGTAAACTATGGAAGATTAACAAAAACTATAATACTCAACTGAAAGTAGATTATATAAGCTACTCAAATTCTAAATTTTAAGCCTTTAGTGGCGTTAGTTTCCGAGATATCTATTTTACAAAACAGACACTACAAAATTGAAAATTTCCCCAAAAAATCGAGATTTTTCGAAAATTACCAAAATACCCCCCAATTCTATTAAAAATAAAAAAGTAGGGTAAATTACCCTCTCCAGTAAGGGTTGTCAGTTGGAAGTTAAAATTCCAAAACGACCACAATCGCAATTTCATAACCTTCTACCAATTTATAAATTTAATATGACATAAAAGCGAATCAGCCTGTATATACAGATAGAAACGTCACAACAACTGTGACGTCACTAAGTCATAAAATCATCTACTTATCTCCCATAGGCCATAACCTTACTTAAGTCACGTTTAAGTATAATTAAATTAGAGAATTCATCATATTTTACGATAAAATATTATTTATAAAAAATAATAATAAATTTACAGCATTACTTACTAGGATTGACCCCCCACTCGATTTTTCTATGATTGCAAACAAAATCGTACGATAGTTTCTAACCAATCAGATAATAGTATTTGTGGGCTCGTCCACATTCCCCTCACACCGTTACCTTACGATGTTCATGTGTGTAAAGTAAACGTCATCTAAAAGGCCTTCACCTTAACGCACTCTTTCTACCTGGCTCAGTAACTTAACAGTGATTCTCAAACAATTCCTTAATAAACACTCAAAACAAACCCACTATAATTAAAGTAATTTAATTTTAATGATCTTAATGGATCAGATATGTAATCGTCTTTAATTAAAATTGATTTTTTTATATTTATTTTAGTTGATTGTAGAGTTATTTCTAGACGAATTGTTGAGTACTACTGCTTTATTATTATAAAGGACTAAAAATAGCATTTGGCATTTGTTTCATGTCATAATTTATCTATTCTGTCGTTCTCTTTCTGTATTGTCGTAATGATGATGATGATTGTGATGATTTCAGTGAAAATTCATCAAATAGACGACCTTGTTGCACAAATAACGGTTCATTTAATGAATTATCATCAGTCTTATTATTAATTGAAATCGTAACCTTACTATTTTTAGATAAATGGCGATTAGAGGGGAGGCTGGATGACAATTAATCAATGACGTCACCGATGATCATCCAATTGTAAAGATCGCGAAAAAAAATTAACGCATTATCAAAGGAGGCGTGTGGATTTTTCGAAATTATTTAAATAATTATTTTGATAAGTATACGAAATTATTCCATAATTGATGAATAAACAATCGATTTTTTTAAGCTTCCCACTGTTTCAATGAAGAAATTTTCCTTTATCGGTGACGTTAATTGGCATTTGTTTGTTGTTGTTGTTTATTGTAAAAGTTACCGAAAAAAAGTGGTAAGGTGTGCGTCATTTTTTTTTTTTATTTTAGCGCTGCCTGTTAAAATTCTCGTTTTGTTTATCAACAAATATCAAAGAATTTGTATTTTTTTTAAAAATTCGTGCGCCCTTTAAAAGGCTTCATCTGGATGATCGATATAAAGAAGCCCTTAATATTCCCTTGGAAAAATTGCAAATTCTTTGATAAATTCTATAAGAAAACAATTGACAACTTACCGGTGATAAAAAGTGCTGATAATACGGCAAAACTGCTGCTGATATTCTTAAAGAAGTTATTCATAATAGGTTCACTAAAGGTGAATTCACACGATTTGCGATTATTTAAAATAATAATAACACACAAATAACCGCTTTTCCGGCTCCGGAACAGTAACGATAGTCACGTGTTTAAATAATTGAACACACAGCCAACTAGATTCCAACGTTTTACGAAAGTGACTGGCCAACTTGGATTCCGTGTGTAACGCTTTTAGTTGGTGGTAGAAGTGGTAGTGGTGGTGAAACGCGCACATTAAAACAGATGAGAAACGTGGCGCGCAATTACACTGCCAACTAGATATCATATTATAGTAGATAGGTGTGTGTATCAAAATAGAGGTATTTTCTGGAAAAGAAAGATAGACAACTATCTCGCCATCTTTATTCTCTTTTATAAATAGATACGATTTGGAGAAGGATGGGTGTATATGGATTTCCTGTAATTTAGTGAATAATAGAAGAAAGTAAAAAAAAGAGAAGAAGCGATCACACCACTTTTGTTGCATAATCGGCATATTTTTTTCACTGTCCAAATGAGAAACAATATTCGTCGAATCATTCAGCGAAATTTAGGATATTGGGAGGAACGGGGGGGGAGACAATTCAATGATCGTACCACCGAGTGACGTCACGAAACATCATACGATCACCTGTTTAATTATGTTTCTATTGTTTTCAATTAAGTTTTTTTTTCTATGATAAATGCGATGATAAAACATTGTTTTCCGCATGTTAATTTTTTTTTAATGTTGATAACGATAATTGTAAATAAGAGTGGAGCGATGCATTTGTTTGGAAATAAGGGATGCATGAATGAGTGGTTATTCATTCATTCATATGCACTAACTATAGGGATGAGATTTTCATGTTGACGAGATGGGAAATTTTTAAAAGAAGTGGTTGTTGTATGGAGCATTAGTGATGGTGGTTGTGGGGGGATAAGGGGGAATCGAGTGGAAAATGTTCAAAGGATTCCTACGTTCATTTTCAATTCAATTTTTGGTTGATTGGAATTTTATTCATACGTTGAAAGAATTTCAAATTTTATCCCTCCATCCCCCCAACCCTCAGTATGCTATTTGCTCAGGTAGCAAAAAAACATAACGATGCAATTCGATGAAAATCGACATATCGTTAAGATGTGGAAAAACAAACGAATTTGTCGCAGACAAATGAATCATGACTAGTGATAATCATTGGCAGTGACGTGTCCAAAAATTTTGCCTCGAATTTGACTTGTCGTTTGACACATGGTGCATTCTTTATTTTTGCAAAGTCTTGGGGTGGTGCTAACCCTTCAAAGCCCCTTCCATCAGCATGAGAAAAATTGAGCCAAAATTCATTTTTCCCAATTGAATGCGTCAGAATTGGGTTATTTTTGGCATGTTCAACTAGTTGGACTACATTCAAATTATCCTCTCACGAATTTCTCACGTTTGATGCTTTTTTTTGGTCTATTTCGCCTTTAAAATGCACTTTGAGATGCAATTTGATTAAAGTTTTAATGAAACACACAACACAACAAAAACTACTCTGTTCTTATATTTAATGTTTTCGAAAAATTTGAGCCAAACTGTCTGGTGTTACAGTAACTGACCTCTCTTATCGGAGTACCAAAATGATGATGATGATGATGTTATCAGTGGTGTAAATACGCAATCAATTACTGACTTGTCCTTTTAGATAAATTTCAAACTCATCTTCAAATGATATACAGAGTGACTCATGATGATGAAATTTTGATCAAGATGCGAATGCTCAGGATTCATTGAGCACTACAATTTCACCTTGGTTTATTTTGACGGGCTTTGACAGACGCTGAGTGTTGGCCTTGTTAAACACTCGGAGCTTTCTCGGAAGGCTCAGTACTACTATACGCATTGATTTTCTCAGTGTTCTTCTTTAGAGGCTTAGAACCCAAACAATTCGCTCTAGAAGACAGCCAATTTTGAAGTTTAATCAAGACAATGTTCTTATGAGTAAACCGTTCTTGAGTCGATTTTGCCTGGTGATGAGATGTTAGGTCTGGGTTGGAATATTCGGGCTTCATTACCAAACATTTACGAAATGAGAGGTTCAACAAATTGCCAAAAGTAAATTTTAGTGGTACTCAAATGAGCAACCCTTGATCACACAATGGCTGACGTTGAATAAGGACGGGGGCTTTCTCAGAAGCGACAACCTCGATGCTTTTCAATTGTGAAGATGTTTTCATCTGATGCTAGAATCTGGCGAGCGGGCCCAAAATCTCTGATTCCATTACTGATTATTTTCAATAAATAATTTTATAATTTTTAATCCATTGACGTGACGTCAACGGATATTTTATTGTATTTATCAGAGATGCGACTTAATTTGAGTTATTACTAAAGCAAGACGTGTGAACTCGCCTTAAGATTTTGTGCTATAGGTAGTCGCTCTACACGATAATTTATTCTGTCTCTATTGAACTACTAAAAATTTGATAATTTCTTCTTCGTTCTATGTTACCCACCGTTAGTCGTGATGCTACGAGCGGTTGATTATATTGCCACTATAAGTAAAGAATGTTTAGATCGTACAATGCACAATAGCGGCTAGAGTGTCGAGCTTACTTTGATTCTAGTATAAGGCGGTGACGTCATCACTCCCTGTAGGAAGTGAAACATCTTGCTCTAGTTATTATAGTCTGTATATACAGTAGCGCAACCCTATGGGACAATGTGTTAGAGAGAGAAAGCAAATTTTAAGCCAAAAATGGCGGCATTTCTGCGTGCACGGACGGCCTAACTGCCGTACTATTGACTGTAATTAATGCAGTCAGATATCTTGATTTTAAATTCAACTTGTCAATGTTACCAACTTACAGTTTCAAATTCAAATGCACCCGTAAATTTTAATTCAATCATGGCGGACCTTGCGCTACTGTATGTATTTAGTGACGGTAATTTGTGATAATCAGGGGCGACTCGTCTGTTGTTGTGCAAGAACTACTATACTCCTATTTCCAGTGAAAATTTTCAGCTGTTCTACGCATGCGCACACGGTCCGACCTTTTTATCTGCATGGAATTGAATTCACGAGCCGCCACTGGTAATAGCCTCAGAACTTGCGTAATACAATTGAAGAAAAACGCTAATTTAATTAATTTTTTTTTTTTTAATTAAACAAATTTACCTTGACTTAGTTTAAGGACAATAAAATCGATAATTTCTTTTTTTGCCTCTAATTTGACGTGATAACACAATTAGACGAGGATTTCATGTATTAGTAATTATCAACTCACTAAATTCGATTAAGGCGTCTTTTTTTTGTAATATGAGATAAAAAGTGTGGACTCCTTGGCCGGGCTCGAACCTAAGTCTCCAACTTTCCGGGTAGACCTGTCATTATGTATATCTCTAAATTTAAGTCACAAGGTTTTTTTTTTGGAATACTTAAAATCCGTGTATATGACATAAGTCTGATAACCTTGGCGATTTTGTCGGATTGTGGCTTCAAAGCTCTACTGATAACAATGAATTACATTGAATAAAAGACGCTTAGATAAAAGATAAAGGGAAATATGTACTTTATACGATACGTAGAAAATAGTGTGCCAAGAGTCAATTTTTCGCTAGTGTTTTTAACTAATTAAATTTAGTTTTCAGCGAAAACGCAGAAGAAAAAAAAACAATATTTGTACACAACTTTAAGTTGGAAAATTTCCAAAGCGTGAGTTTATTGATTGTTTTTATTAACATTGTTGGCTTACCTAAACAATTTTGTAAATAAATATTATGAATTTATGAACAGGTAGAATAACAAATGGGGATAAAGGAAGAGGAGGTCGAGGAGGAGGAAAGTAAACTAAATTTCTGATAAGCGGCTAAGTAAGCAGTGGGGTCTTTAAGAGAGATGGGTTAGTTGGGCGACTACCCAGGGCTCTAGGCATGAAAAAGTCATGGATAAATGTAATTTAACTAATCAGTGCCCCAGTGTGGGGGAGTGGGAGTAAAAATGCGTACTTAGACGTAATTTAGAATGGGGCTTATAATTAAATATGTATAATTATAACTTTATAACGAACAAAAAAGTTGCTCGCAAAAATGTTCCTTATTTTACTTTAGATTATTCTTTGGGACTTTGAAGCTCTGTGTAGGGGGGGAGGGGACCCCCAAAACCCCCATCGCTAAGCCACTGTAACTAATTATAATTGAATTAAAGTAACTATAGAAATTTATTCTTGATAATAATGAAATCATTATCGTTCCTTGAGGGCGCTGCAAGAATTCGTCTAGGGCGCCAAACTGACCTAGGGTCGGCCCTGTGAGTTAGTATAATAAAATATTGTTATCGATAACTTGATTTGTAAATTTTTTAATAAAAAAAATTACGTAATTTACATTAATTTTCTGGAAAATTTACGGTAATTGATGGTAGGCGAATAGTGTGGCAATAATCTAGACCAGTGATGGCGAACCTTTTGAGCTCGACGTGTCAAAATTTTGAAAAGTCGAAACATAATTTTCGTGGCGTGTCACACATAACAAAAGAAAAGGCTAAAAAAAAATTGTAATACATATTTATAATTTTTGTAATTTAACCAATGAGTTACATTTAGAGACATATTTTACATATTTCATTGACACTCAACACAAAAAATCAAGTTATAGAATTCAACAAAAACGGAAAAACAATATAAGATTTATATAAGAAATATACAGACCATTTTTAGATCCAGCACCCTGTATATGAAAAATTAGTGACTTTTTTGGTACTGAAGTTTGTCTGCTAAATTTTCTATTTGTGGTTTATACTTGGTACATTTCAAGGCTAAGCAAGCGCCACTGACTTCATCTGTTAACCGATTCCGTATGTTTGTTTTAATATTATTTAATGCTGAGAACAATGTCTCACAAAAATATGTAGATGAAAAAATTGTGAGCAAAGCCATTGCTAAGTCTTTCATGTTGTTATAAGTGTCAGGTAATCTGTTCCAAACCTTCAAAATTTCTTCTTCGTAGTTGTACTCATTTTCATTATTCAAACGATTTCTTTCCATATTTTCAACCACTGATCTTAACTCGACAAATCCTTGAGTCCAAATGCTATTCTGAAAATCTACCAATTGCATCTCTAAATCGTCAATTTGCATCCATTGAAAGTCCTTCAATTCCAAAGTATTGTAATCAACTAAATCAGGATATTTAATTATTTTAATTGTCTGTTCTAGGCTTCTAAACTGGTTGAATCTTTCACTGAACTGTAGAATTAATGAGTTTATTATATTCTGGTACAGAACTATGGACTCCATTTCACACGGTGTTGCTCTCTTTTCGACATATTTTTTTATGCGAGGAAAATACTTATATGTTTTAGTTTCAATATCTCGCTTGAAAATTTGAAGTTTACTTTCAAAAGATTTGATGTATCCAAACATAACTTCAATACTTTTGCCCAAACCTTGTAATTTTAAGTTAAGTTCATTCATATGAACAGAGAGATCAGTAAAGAACATTAAATTACTGATCCAGGTGTGATTCTTAACCTGAGGAACGTTCATTTGACTTTTATCTCCAATAAACAATAAAATTTCATCAAAACACTCCACAAATCTCTCCAATACTTTTCCTCGACTCAGCCATCTCACGTTATTGAACATTAACAGTCCATTGTAGGATGATTCAACTTCCAGTAGAAGCGCAGAAAATTCTCGCTTGTTAAGCGGCCGAGCAGCTATAAAATTCACTATTTTTGTTACAACTAACATTATATCATTAAGTTCCGAAAATCCAGATTTGGCACACAACACTTCCTGATGGATAATGCAATGAAAAGGAACAACTGGATGTCCAATAGTTTCCGTAAACAATTTTATAAATCCCACATTTTTTCCAACCATATTTGGAGCCCCATCTGTCGTGACTGACACAATTTTAGAAGTATCAATGCTTAAATCACTAAATGCTTTTGTAACAACCTTACATATTTCACTTCCTGATGTACCTTTTGGCACTGACTCTAACTTTATTAACTCTTCTTTTATCGTGAGACCATCGGAATATCTAGCAATAATGGCCAATCGAGCATTTGATGTGACATCAGTAGTTTCATCAAGAGAAATCGAAAAACATTTACAACTAGTTATATCTTTTTTTAATTGTTCTTGTATATTTTTATTTAGATCTATTATTCTGTCTTTGATAGTATTTCTACTGAGTGGTAACTCAGAAATTCTTTTGATAATTTCATCTTTATTTTTCATGTCATGAAATAGGGTTGGTGCACATTTAAGAAAGGTTTCTTTAATAAATTCTCCTTCACTGAGGGGTTTTCCATGCTGAGCTATGGAGTGAGCTATACAGTAACTTGCTGATGTCAAATTTGTAGAGCTTTTTACAAATTTAACGATTGAATTTGTTTGATTTTTATAGAGTTGTAACTGCCTAGAAATGTATTCCTTCCTTTCGTCGAGACTTTTATTCAAATGTTGACTATGATTAGTTTCAAAATGTCTCTTTATATTCCATGTTCTGCTTACTACCGTATCATTGCACAGTATGCACAATGATCTGTTGTTTCTGTCAACAACCCCGTACATTTCGGTCCATATGTCTTGAAATGGACGGTTACTGCTACTTGCATTCCCTTTATCAGTCAATTTTCGTTTTTTATTTTTTTGATTCTCCATCGAAAGGACTGCAAAAACATATCAATCGAAATCACGGCATTTGTTATAAAAAGTTGATAGGTTTCTTACCTATTCTTGCACTGATTACTGATTACTAGTATCATAAGATTCAAACACACCGAAGATATTTTTCCAACACGAAGAGTGTCTCGTACAGTACTGTTGCACTGAACATCTTTTTCTTCCAATCAGGTAACATGGCGATCAAGTGCGCTGTGCGTACGTTTGCCGAATGTCGCCGAGCGCACTTGAATTTGAATTTTTGTTCTAATATCAATATTGAAACAATGTATTTAAATGTTTTTAATATGTAAATTTATTACAATTACTACGCAATATTATTATACTTGCACATGCACATCTGGTTCAGAATTAAATTATTTATTATTAACGTAAGTAATAATATTATTATTAATAATCAACTCTGGCCATTATGAGAGACAAATATTTGAATTATGAATTTTTTATCTTTGAAGATGCGTGTCACCAAAAATGAGCTGGCGTGTCAGCGCTGACACGCGTGTCATAGGTTCGCCATCACTGATCTAGACGGCTATATTTTTTCATTTTATTTTACGACTATATACAGGGCGATTCATGATCATGGCCCAATAGAAGTACAGGGTGTACAAGGGTATTGGTCATGCGTTGGGTTACGTAGCATCGTAGATTGGTTCATACAATTTACTACATTTGACATTTTACAAATGAAAAACGAGCAGTACTACATAACTAATGCATGGCCAAGAAGTTCGAATTGATTGAAGTTTATTAACAATTTTAACACATTGACTCTTTTTAAAACGCATTTACATTGTTCTAGCGACCTCCTTGTAGAGGTAGGTGCACTATACTATCTTATTTTCAGTTAAGCAAATTTCGGCCAAAAATGCATTTATCTCAAAAACGATCACCATTAAAAGGTTAAAATTTGGAAATTCATTAGTCAAAATAATATTCTTTCAGCCGATTCATATTTCATTATTCAGCTGAAATAAATGCCTGTAAAAATTGAGTTAAAATGTGGAGGTTCCTCTAAGATCAAATCAAATTTTCCTCAATTTAATGGTTTTTTGATTTTGAAAGCTGTCAAAAATTAAAGTCTAGGATAAATTAGGATTTAGGTGATAAATTCGTTTCATTGTCAGAAATTTTCTTAGGACGCCCAAATATCCACTTTTTGAGCATTCCAAATGTTCTAATATGTAGATTAAAAATTGAAAAATTAGCTCGAAACTCGACTAAACGCTCTAAATACTATCCTTACTAAGATTTTATACAAAAATTTATTGAGTGCTGGTTTAAAAGACCAAAATTCAGCTCAAATATCGATTTAAGATGTCTGCGTTCTATGTTTTAGTAACAAATTTAATAAGATTTCTCCAAAAATTCAAAAATTTTGGCAAAAGTTGTTATAAAAAGTGTTTAAATTTGACTCCTTTTATGACTTAAAAGAGTCAATAATGTCTCTATTGGACAATTAAATAGTAAAAATTTTTAAAGCCTAATAATTTAGAACAAAAATGTCTCTTAACGTTGAGATTCGCTTCAAAAATTGGCTGAAAATCGGTCTGAATCTCCTTCTGTTGACCATTTAAGACCGAAATTTGTCAAAAACTTGACCCTTTAGTGCTAACTTGATTTTATATGAAAAAAAAATTTTTTAAAGCCAAAACGGTTTTAATCAAGATTATTTAAACACCCATCAATTTCAACATTAAATATTATTAATAGCCCAAAATCACGAGTCATTCTGTATTATGTAAAAAAAGCTAGGTCCTCGATATCTGTTGAAATCTTAATTATATACATATTTACATTACAGATGGAAAACTGGCTATAAAACAACATGGATTTTCCTAATTATAACATTAGCGTTTTTTTTTTAACTAAATATGGGCAAATTTACTGTTTTTTTTTATTTATTTACTTTTTATTAGTATTATTATTTTGATCATGTGTTATTCTATTTTTGCAACTACTATAACCTTCAATAATTAAAACTAATTGAACTTGAGAATCATAATAAAAAACAAAATTGAAACAATAACAAATTTGAATAGAAATGGAAAAATCCGGTTAAAACTGATTAAAATCAAATTCTGTTATGTTAAAGGTTAATAGAAGGTGGTAGTAGTGGCAAAAGAATTCATTAAAAATTTCAATGTTCAAAAATCCGGTGTGTATGTGATAATAATCCAAATATAGAGCAAAATATAGAGAGAAAACAAAAATATACCGTACTGGCAAGTAGCTCTAGAAACAAGACGTTAACTATTAACATCAATCTGCTAAATACAACTCATCATAAACGTCATTGCTTAAAGAAAAAAAATGTACATTCAGTATTAGTCTAAGTTTCACTTAAAAATAAAATCATAATCGACTCAGCTTTAGTTCCTGATTTTTTTGGTTCAATTTGATTATAAACTTAATTAAGCGTATTCGTATGCATAAACGTTACTTTGTTTTCTGTACAACTTATTTTAAAGTTTTTATTCCTAAAAAAATAACCATTGTGGAGTAAACTTCAGCGCCATCTAACGCTTGTGAAACGTAATAATGTTCGGTACTACTCAACCTTAAACAGACTAAAACTTATGGACAATCTCAACTTTTCGTGTCTCCATCGTAATTCTTATCTGTTATCTCTCTATGAACACATTGATAAAAAGACGGAATGAAAGAAGAATGGTCTTAAAATTGAATATCACCCGGTATTATTTTGATAAAACGATTTGTACAAAATCAATAAAAGCTATAATTTATCACAAAAATTGATAAGATTCAATTGTTAAATTGAGTTAAATATTGATTAATTATAGGGTAAACATTAAGTATATTTAAAGATTAAAAGGGTTGAAAATTGTGGTGTATCGAATGATTTAGTTATTTTAGTTTAATTAAGATTAGAAATTATAGGAATTACGTTCAGTTGATGACAGATAACAAGATTAGTTCTTGTTGTAATTCAAATACGTATACCTCATCTCGATCGAATCGGTCGACACAATCTAGCATAAATTGATAAATTCAACTTTCAACTTCAATACAAGTCAAGTTGTTTTAAATCAAAATCGACAAGGTATAATTAATTAAATATTGATTTTTCAAACCATACTCTATACATAGGTATAGAACACCTTTCTAAATCTGTTAATGAATAGTTTCAGGTAATTATATTCTGTTATATTATCAAGTGTCTTGAGGATTTTGTCTCAGATTTCTTTTAACGAAAATCGATAAATAACCGAAGGTCCAACTAATTTTCTACAAACCGTTCAAATTGCTTTTGATGATCTAAAGTTTTACTTTACAGCTTAAAATACAGCAATCAAAATTATCTCAGATAAGAGCCCAGTAGCGGCTCGTTATAAGGGTAACACGCTTGCGCAGCACTATATGAGCAATAGTACTTTTCGCCATTGTAAGTCTGCCTCTTTAAACATGTGCGCATGCGTAGAAAATTAACCACAGCATTGCTCGAGCTTTGAAGTACACGGTCTCAAACAAGCAGAGGCGTAGAAAGGTGGCGGTGGCCCATGTCATCCTGAATCGTGAAACTGAGACAATTTAGGCAGTTTTAGACGCTTGTTGACGAGACTATTTGGGTTGAAGTCTAGATTTTGCAATTGCATCATAAAAAGGAGGAGATTTCGACAATTTTAGTCGCTTTTCAAGGGGATTTTTGAGTCTTAAATCAGGTGTTGAGGCATTTTTGTTCTAAATTGTCAGTGTTTTTTTTTTTGACAATTTTTTTTATCAAATAGAGATTATTAAGTCGCTTTTACCTGACATTCGAGCTGAATTTTTTCTTTTCTAGCTTAACATCAAATTTTATGTTTTTGAACGAATTTCCTTACTGAAGCATGCAAAAGACGCAAATTTTAATATTTTTACTCGCTTTTTAGCGTGTCTTGCTACTAAATCATGGAAACCAGAGAATTTAAAAGCTTTTGGTCTATTTGTGGGCTAAGTTTTTGATTTTTCTCTTTTAAAAAATATTTAAGCACTGATTTTTAGAAAATTTTACCGATTAATTGTAAAAAAGCCATACTAATTTGTACATTTTTTTAATCAATTTTAGAGCTAGATTCTCGGCATTTTCTAGCAAATTTTCGGCTTGTACTGAATACGTTATTGATAAGGTCCATGTGTTGAACCTATCTAAATTGGAATATACGTTTATAATTATGTTTTCTTGCAAATATAATTTCAATGTTTAATGAGCAGTAAACAAAAATTAAAAAAAACACAAATTTTCCATTATTATAATTTACGTTTGCAAAATGAAGACGTCAATACATATTTTTTGTAGAAAACAATTAGACAAACAATAATGCAATGGCATAGTAATTGATTCGATTTAATTGAACTTTATTGAATTTAAAACATGACTTTACTTCAAATTCGTTTATCGCCAATAAAAATAGACAATGTCGATAGATAAAACGCTACATTTCATGTTACGACAGAAATTATTAGGAAAATTGCAAAAAATTATATTACTATATGAATTTTATTGTCGCCCTTTATTTTTATTAGCAAAACAATATAGGATGGTTATAATAAAACGATAAATTAAAGATTAGATTGCATTGAAAACTCAGGAAGACGATAAAAAGTTTAAATTTGGCGCTCTTGTAACTACCATTTTAAATAATAATCGAGCTCTATGATTGGTCCTTTAGTTGATTGACCCGTTCTGATTCGTTGAAATAAAGCGCGTTGTTTAAAAACATGCGCTGTATAAAAAGCAGAAAATCGTTTTACATTCACTACAATTAAAATTAATCAATTGTAAATTAAATCGAGGTTATTATTTGACATTCATTGGTATTTTAAATTGTATTTTCAAGGATTTATTCGTTGATTTTAAAAAATTAACATGTTAAAAGTCGATTAATGCGTTTTGTTTCGATTTATAATTTCCTGTAATTTCATCCAATGTTTCGTTGTTGTGTCTGTTTAAAAAAGATGATAGTAACGGGTTTTAGTCCATGAAATTCAGCTTTCACTGTCATTTCTCTCATTAATCTAATCAAATATTTCCAGTTATGAAATGTTACAGTGCACAAAATTAGGAAATATACGCTATATAGTGCTGTATGTACAAGTTCATCTATTTTCATTAGAAATAATGCAGTTGGACTTGAATTTTACTTGTTTTAGTATACAGGGTGTAATCAAAAACATGGACAATCCATAAACTTTACTTTACCTTCATGTAGAATATATTTTGAAGGGTCAAAAAAAAAAAATTAAATGAATTATTTAAATTACGATGGAATTATTAATGCTGAATTATTAAATTTTAAATTAAGCTTATTAAAATCGCATAACAACTATGAATTGTTCGAAACCTTGAATGGAAGTTGAATCCACGACCTTTCGCACAACTGCTCTCTCAATTAAGCTATCAGGGACGCACTACAACTACAATTGTATTAGGATAGGTGCGGCCTGGTAGCTTAGTTGGTAGAGCATCTGTGCGTTAAACAAAAGGCCGTGGATTCAACTCCCATTAAAGGTTCCCAAATTCTTAACTAACTTATCGTAATATTATTGTTGAGAGTTGATAGGAATGCAGGTATCCGTATAACAAGTCGTATTTAGTATGAACTACCCACACAAATTTTACTAACCTAGATACAACACATTTGATTTAAAAACTATAAAAATATAGTAATACAAAAAAAAACACTACTTAAATTGAAAATATTCTAAACACAACGAGCTATAATTGAAACAGCGATCCCCCTGTCTAGATGGATGCTCTACCATCTAAGCTATCACCAACGCCTCTTCTCTTGGAAGATCGCTGGTCCATTTCCAGCTCATCGACTTACACTTTTCTCATGTACAATCTAAATTACTTTTTTAGTAGCTTAAATGTCCTTTTTTCGTCAAAATACGTCAATTTAGTCTATTTAAGCTTGTTTCAGTGGATTTTCTTGGAAGCTAGCCAGAGGTTTTGGATGCTCTACCATCTAAGCTATCACCAACATCCCTTATCCTGGACGATCGCTGGTTCAATTCCAGCTCACCGACTTACACTTTTCTCATGTACAATCTAAATTACTTTGCTTTGAGTATTTTTAGCCTAAACATTCTAGTTTAAAGAAAAGCCTCTTGCTCTACTATAAAATTTGTCCAAAAGCTGTACTCTACGTAGCAGGGAACACTCCCTCCACATTTCGAGAGTTTCCGAGCTACGTCTGCTGTTTGATGAACTCGAGTCTGCAGCTGTTCGACATTTTCGACTGCTACTGAATACGTTAATTGTTTCGTATGGCCTCACAAAAAATAGACAAGAATATGAAACTTAGTTGAAAAAAAAAATTCGTAATCATCAGCGCTCCCGTTGCACTCGCAAATGAGCACTGAACGTTGATTGACATCAGCCGTCTGTCGGGTAAACACATTTATCCTTAAGATTGTTCTATTCCAGTGACTCTATGAGTGTAAGAGAATTTTTAACTTCCCGCTAAGAAAATTAAAAATTTTCAAAATTTCGGGAAGTTCTTGGTTTTACCCCGATTTTCGAAAATGGAATTTTCAGCAGATCTCGACGTTTTGGGGTCCTAGGAAGCTATTTTGACTATTTTTGCGAGGGTGTCTGTATGGCTGTATGTGTGTGTGTGTGTGTTGAATTCAAACGCTCTTTTTAAAATTCGAAAGGGTTCCACCAAACGTAGATTTTTTGCAAATTTGAACCGATTCGGCCTGATAAATTTTGAGGAATTCTAAAAAAACTGAAAAATTTCTTTTGTTAAAATCATGTTTTTTCAAAATAACTATTGAGCTGCTGTACCGATCAATTCCATAATCTAATCAGCTTTTAACCTTAACCAATGACGTCGAATGCCGTTTTAACGATTAAAATCGGTTGATTCGTTCACGAGTTATCGTTGTCGAAAAATATCGAAAAAAGTGTATTTTCAACATAACCTCAAAACTACTCAACTAATCAAATGTATACTCCTTACAATAATTTTGGAGCTTCGAAAACTGTGTCGAATGCCGCAAAGCTCGTCAAAATCCGTTGATTTCTTCGCGAGATATCGTTGTCGAAAAATTTCGAAAAAGCGTTTTTCTAACATAACCTCAAAATTCCTTAACCAATCAAATTTGTAATCCTCACAATAATTTTGGAGCTTTAAAAATTTAGCGGGAAGTTTCAGGAATGGTCTGCAGCGTCAACCGCATTCCAGATTTTTTTCGGAGTCATACTTAGCCCACTAATATCTTATACAAGTCTTCTCAGTTTTCCTGGCCCTACATGTGGTTTAACACTGATCCATGATTTTGCTTACACCCTGTATGAGTAGAGTGTGGGTTGGTTCAATTTTCAGTTGTGATTTGATATAGCATAAAGTTTGGTAGCCTTAGGCTTCTCAGATAATATAAGCCCGGTACTGGTCAATCTGCCAACATTATATACACAGACATTTGTTGCTCTATATAAATGCAAATTGAGACGTAAATTTGATTTCCTACTATATCTTCCATTCAATTCAACATATGCACATTAAAATTAGAATTGACAGATATATTCAAATTATCGGCAATAAAACAAATCAGCCGTAATTTCCACATAATACAATACGTATTGATAGTTGTTTTACAGTTCAATCAATCAATATTTAATGATAAAACGTGTCTATATGCAACAATAAGATATGTCACCTAATTATCACAACTATTAAAAGATGATTTTGTACGATTGAATTGAATTCTAAATGGAAAACGTGTGTAAAAAATTATCCTTCACCGACCGGTTTTCTATTTGTTCAAATCGGAAAAATCAAAGAAGGCGACGAAAAATCCAATTTATCATCCAAACATGTCGGATGTAGACAGCCTTGTGACTACACTCATCATCGTTCATCTTATCAATTAACTTTACACAGGTATAGCGAAGCACAGTTTACTTTTTCCTTTTTGCGAAAAATTTGTTTTCACATCACGTTCATATTTAGATCAAGTTATAGATAGAAGATGTTCCAAGGGAGTATTTGCTCTTAACGCTTCTATTAGGATCTGATTAGAAGTTGATTATCATCGGTAAGTTCAATTCGATTCGATTGTTATTGTAATCGAAAATCAATGATCTGTGTCGATTATAAATCTCCCTGTACGCCTATATAGACGATCTGAATTTGTATTGTTTCAAATTCTAAAGGGTAAATTTGATGCGATCGGATATGTCATGAAGCGTAAAACCACAGTCCCCTACATGCACAAGGATAAATCGGTATGATAAGTCTGTACAGTTCTTACCTTCCGATTTTCCGTAGCATGTATGATCGAAAACTTTATAGTTAAATCGATCGAATCAAACCAATAGATACAATCGAAAAATGATTAAGCCCCTCTACACACGCTTCGATAAATCTTAAGATCACAACTGTACAGTTATGATCTTAAAAGCCCCTTTAAATTGTAACGTATTTTTGCCCGGGTTATAGCTGGCCAGAGAAATCAGGGTAGAACAGTGAATGTCAGAGATGCTTGATACGATATTTCCGGGATTCTCGGGCGCCACTCACCAATTTGGTGAGAAAATGAATGCGGATTATCTGTACAGGTTTTAATCAAAAATAAATAAATAAATATGTAGAAAAATAAACAAAATAAATTCTTGTAAAAATAAAATAAAGAGTTCTACCAGATTTCTTCAGACAATACAAAACGGTTCCGGTCGCCTCAGAGCCACAGCGGAATAAAGACAATACAAAACGGTTCCGGTCGCCTCAGAGCCACAGCGGAATAAAGACAATACAAAACGGTTCCGGTCGCCTCAGAGCCACAGCGGAATACAGACAACACAAAACGGTTCCGGTCGCCTCAGAGCCACAGCAGAATCCAAGCGGATTTCCGGATTCTCCAGTCGCAACCAGCCACCGTCGAGAAGTTGGTCGGATGATTGAATGTGAACGGTCAGGTAAAACGGGTGTCAATGGATGCTAGACAGACAGTCGATGCGGCTTATATTAGTTGGCTTATCAGCTTCGATCCCATTCTCCCAGCGCTTGCGCTCCGACTTCACTTCGGTTAGTGTTGCGGTGGCCGCCGTACAGAACGGTCCGTTACAAAATTGTCCGAGTTTTGTATCCGATTTTTCTATTCGATTTTATTGTACAGATTTGTCTCTTGAGCCGTCCATATACACAGCGATAAATCGATACGATAAATCTGTACAGTTCTCTCCTTTCGATTTTCTATACTCTGTATGGTCAAAAACTGTACAGTTTTATCGGTCGAGCCAGATTAGATTTATCTGTACAGTTTCAATATAAATGAGCTGAAGCGATTTTCCTCAAGGAATATTGTTGTTTGTATGGCGAAGGGGTTATTCGGATCGAATCCGAAAAATTGAAGGAAAGCAACTGTACAGATTTATCGTATTGATTTATCATCGTTGTGTGTATGGAGGAGCTTAATACAAACATTTGAAATTTTGTTATCGTAAATTAGGATAATTGTTGAGATGATTTATCAACACAATGGAATCAAGTGGGTGATAATAGTTTCCTGTCTAGTTGATTTCCGTACGTACCTACTCGAAATAAATAGAGGCGACAATTAAATGATTATCTTTAAAATCTGATACAGTTTTTTAGGACAAAAACTTCTTATTTTCTATTTTAATATTGAGAAAAGTGTGCTCAAAAAATTGTTAAATCTAAAAACTGAGTAGAACATTTTGCTAATTATGTATGTACATGTTTTTGGCAAAAAAATTGGTTACTAAATATTAAGGGGGTTTGGGGCGTGCGAAATTTATCTATTTTTAAACATCGATATTTCCCTTATTTTTTGAGATATTGTAAAAAGTAAACGTGCGTTGGATAGAGCATTTCAAAGTGCATGTTCTGAAGCTTTTCATTAAAGAAAAATGTTATAAAATTCGGAATAGCAGAGAAAACTGTTGGACCCTGTTTTTTTCATACATTTTCCTTCATAACTGGCCAAAATGTAGTTAATATTATTGGTTTTAATTGAAAGAGCTTTCCAGATCTTCAAGGATTTTTCCGATACGTTTGTCAGTTTTCCCCTTTTAAGGTGTTCCTTTTTTTAATGAATATGCTGTTGTAAAAATGCTGTCAACTTGACTGGAGTTTCTATATTCTCTGATTTTTCGCCAAAAATTGATAATTTGAAAGGATATCTCAAGAACTAACTGGAAGCGTCTCAGTCTACTCATTTTCGATAATCTAAGAACAGAAATGGTAAAAAATTGATTATTTAGAATAACAGCTTTGTGGAACTTCAACTAAATAGAATATTTTGGTCACAATTTGATTAAATGTTTAGGAAAGTCGACAAGGGGAACGAATGTCTCAAAATGTGGTTTTAAATGTAAAAATTATGCTCAAAAATAACGACTAAAGTCATCAAAATCGTCAAAATGTCTCCTATATAAAGTTCAGTAATCAAATTCATTAAAAACTGATGATTTGAGACAAAATCTCAAATTCTTGTCCTAAATTCCAAAATACTCTGAGAACGATGTTTAACTTTTCTTTTTTTTAACGACCTGAGACAAAATTTGGCAAAAATGATTATTTAGAAGACAAAAAAAGTGTTGTGGAGCTTCAACTAAATGTCTAAAATGTAAGTGAAAATTCGATTTGAAGTAACTCAATAGTTTCTTTTCAAATAGCAGAATTCGGGCAAAAAGTCACCTGAAAATTATTGAAAGCCAATTATGAAAGAAAATGTACGAAAAAACAGGGTCCAACAGTTTTCTCTGCTATTCAGAATTTCACCTCATTTTTTCAAAATAAAAAACTTTAGAACATGCACCTTGAAATGCTCTATCTAACCCACGTTTTCTTTTTTCAATATCTTAAAAAAACAAGGGAGATATCGATGTTTGAAAATTGACAATTTTCGCACGCTGAATCGAGTAATGTCTACTGCCGGCTTGAGATGGGTGCCTCGATCCTCGATAACTCAGTGATAAGAGCATTTATCCAGCTAATGGTTAATAATTAATATTGATTAACATTATCATGAAAAGTTATGCAGTTTGTGAAGCATTTTATGCACTTTCTGGTAATCCCATTGGTTGCCAACAAACTCAAAAATCTTCCGGAAACAGCAAGAAGCTTCTAAGTTTTCTTCTTTCCGTAATTTGTTGATAAAATTGACAATAACTGACAATCTTTAAAAGCCCCTTTACATTATCCAATCTTCATCCGATTTTTTGTTCCGAGCAAATCAAACAAGAAATTTGTGTCTTTACACCATTCGATTTCTTATCCGAGCCGTTGGATCCGAGATATTTCATCCTATTTTTTTAAGAATAGATCAGTCTCTAATTTCATTCAACTTTTTGTCCGATTCACCAATAAGTGTCGTTCGACATGAATTCGGATATAAAATCGAATAGAAAAATCGTATACAAAACTCGGACAATGTGAAGGAGCTTTCATGTCATAGAATTGTTCAATATTTCATACAATCCAAGTGATTTTTTCGCTAGAAAAGACATAATAAAATACGATATTCATATATGTATATGTACATTGGAATTTAAAGACGAAATTTCTGCATCAATAAGCCGATGTACATCAAAATATCTCTACTATTGCTGCAGTAACGTTCATTTATTTTCCATTTTTTTTTCTTTTACATTTCGTATTCGTTTCTGGCGTGCTCCACCGACCACCACCACCACCACCACCAACGCCACCACCACCACCACAGCCACCAGCTACTTTATTTGTCGACAACTGAAAAAAACAATCCAACAAATTGTCAATGTTCTTATTTGTTTCTGTAAACTCGATAAAAGTTTGCCATTCTTATCCGCCCTTCTAAAAATTATCATAAATCAACAATTTCCAACTTTTATCAAAATAATTAAAATCATCCTTATCTATTATCATAATTTCACAACAATCTAACAAATGCATAAACAGGAATAGTAGAATTTGTAAAAAAAATTAGAGAAATGTTTGACCTTTTATACGTTGTTAATATGCAAACAGTATCGTCGTATTTATTTGCTTTGAGTAAAGCTAATAGTTGACTAAAATTCGATTAAATAGTGGTGATGGAGAGGGTTGTTTAAGGGTTAATTTAGTGAAAACCAATTGGAAAAGTTCGACTTTGGAAAAATTAACAATAAACCAACACAAAAAAAAAACACAGTAGCAGTGTCAAACTCGAATTAAAGTTAACGTTTGTGGTAATTTGTAAGCTAAAGACTTGAAGGCATGCAATACGATGGATGATTTGTTTTTATATACAGGGTGTCTACGATTATACCAGATTTCGATGTTCGAAATTCGAGACATTATACTAGCTGTTTTTTTTTTAAATGTGGTCAATTCTTATTAAACTGTTTTTAATTGGTGAGTGATTGGAAAAATATTTCAAAATTTGTAGATCATTTTAGCAAAATTAGAACCTTGTAGCTTATTTGGAAATGGGCCAAAACGCTTGTTTCTGACAATGTTGTAATCTTCAAGAACAAAATAAACACCCAAAACAACTAAGAATGATTCAAGGCTCTTCTAGATAAAGGAATGAGGCATTTTGATCGGTTTCAGAATAAAATGGAGAGAAACGAAAAAAAAATCAATGTTTGGAGGATTCTCGAGTCATTTTTAGTCACTTGACTACTGTTTGACTACTTTTTGTCTTTGTAGAAAAAGTGGCGTTTTTGGACCAACTTTAAAATGAGCTACGAGATTCTAATTTTGCAAAAATTATCTCCAAGGACCCCTCTAAAAATGTTTGAAATATTTTTCGAATCACTCGACAAATAAGGTTATTAAGTGAATGTTTGTACTTCAATTGTGAGCTTTGAACGAAAATTCCGTGTATGTTAGGGGTTAGGGAGATAAATCCAGAAATGAAAGAATGAACTCTCTCATTATATTCTTTCTAAAATAAACGCTAGATGGGGCATCCGCTGTTTATACGGCTCGCCTCTCAACTTACGCCTGTGTTCTCACAATAAGTTTTCAGTCTACACTACTTCTCTAAATATGGTCGATTCTATGAAAATCCTATTAGTAGACGAGCGATTCAAAAAATATTTCAAGGATTTGTAGGAGGGTTCTTAGAGAACATTTAAGCAAAATTAGAACCTCGTAGATCATTTGGAACTTAGTTAAAAAACAAAAACGACTTAAAATGATTCGGGGATCCTTTCAGCAATGATTTTTTGTTTTGCTCTATTTTATTTTGGAGCGGAGGAGAATGTCTTTAATTTTTTTTCTATGATGCCATGGAGAAAAACGACAAAAAATAATGTTCGAAGGGTCTTCCAGTCATTCTTGGTCGTGTTTAGATCGTTTTGGAAAATCTCAGATTCATCTGAAATGAGCAATTTTTGACCAATTTCCAAATGAGCTGCGAGGTTCTAATTTTGCTAAAATGTTCTCTAGGGACCCTCCTACAAATCTTCAAAACATTTTTAAAATCAACCATTCTGTGTCACACTACCATTTTTCAGGACAATTTTGGAGAAAATTTATAAATTCAGGACCAAACAACAAGTTGCGGAAAATTGGGACAGGAATTGAAAATTCGGGACTGTCCCGGAAAATTCTGAACTTATGGTGCCGGATTTAAATATGATGGATTCTTTGAAACTCATATTATTTGATGAGCGATTCGAAAAATATTTCAAAGATTTGTAAAGGAGTTACTGGAGCAAATTTTAGCAAAATTAGAACCGCGTAGCTCATATAGAAGTTGGTCAAGAAATTCTCGTTTCTGGCAATTATGTCACAATTTTCAAAAACTTGCTAAACACTTAAAATAACGAGGATTCGTCCAATATGGGTTTTTTTTTAAATTTTTCGCAATACATTCTGGAACAAGTGGAAATTTTTCCCACTTTTTGTACAATGCTGTGGAGTAAAAGTAAAAAAAAAATCAATATTGATAGGATCTTCGAGACATTTTACACATTTAGCCCATTTTTGAAAATTGTAATCATGTCCAAATCGAGTATTTTTGACCAACTTACAAATGAGCTACAAAGTTCTAATTTTGCTAAAATGATCTCCAGGGACCCCTTGCAAATCCTTAAAATATTTTTCGAATCGCTCGTCAACTAAGAGAAGTGTCATAGTATCGACTATAATTAGATCCGACATCTTGTACCTACAGTAGATCTATTCGAGATCGATCGACTTGACTACTGTACCCTAGAAAATGTCATGCATATTGATCCAATTCGAATAGATCGACTATAATTGTTGTCGATGCTTGATTATAATCATAAATTGTACGTCACTTTATTTTGTCTCGACAATGATAATAATAATTAAATGATGTGGGAAGTTGAAATAAACATTTTGAAAATTTGATTTAATTAAAGTTGAATTAAAATTAATTGAAATTTAGGATTATTGTTGTTAAATCAATCAAATTTCTATTTCATATACAATAGTGATTCGAGCTGATTTTCTTCTACGACAACAACAATTTGTCTTCATAATCAGACAGTGGAATTACAAGGGTGGAGTTACAGTTCAATGGGGTGCATTACAATGCCAACAAAACGGTTTATTTTCCATTACTTGTACATGTAACCAGTGTTTAAACTGGAATTTATAGGGTATGTTTAGATATAAACAAAACTGCAGATGTATTATTTTTTCTGTTTGCATTGTCCTTCCAAGAGCTTCATGGATCCTCCCTTATCGGAGTGATTAATTAATTTTGGCGAAAATACAACTCTATTTATTATTGATAAGTATATTTACTGTGTTGCAAAATTAGTGTGATAAGTTAGAAAAATTTACATTGATGTCATAATTCGAACTATATTAAAGTTGAGCGGCACACTTAAAAGTGGCGTATTTGCAGTGAATTCTCTTTGACGCTCACTAATATTAGAATTGAACATAATCGTAACATCAAAATAATCTCTCAACGGCAACTATTGCAGTCCATTGTGGTACAAAATCGGTTCCTCACCATGAGCAATCCATCAGTGTCTCCTGTAGAACACGAGTAAAATTGTAGGGTACAGTAAATTAAATAATAATTGAAGAAATGTAACTTAAAAATATTTTTTTCACAAATACTTCTATTAAAGTTTCTTATTAACAAAATAATGTCTAAATCGAATTTAGGACGGCCAACTACGCCAATGGTTGGTTACAGACGCACGACAAACGTGCCGTATTTAAGAGTACACAAACTCCTATTAGTTGACGAGCAATTCGGAAAATATTTTGAGGATTTGTAGAAGAGTCCTTAGGGAACATTTTAGCAAAATTAGAATCTCGTAGCTCATTTGGAAGTTGGTCAAAATACGATCGTTTTGGACAATGTCGCAATTTTAAAAAACGAACAAAACACACAGAACGACTAAAAATGACTCAGAGACCTTCCCAACATTGATTTTTTTCGTTTTTCTTCATTGTATTCCAGATAAAATACGAAATATTTCCATCTGTTCCAGAATAGAATGGAGAAAAACGAAAAAATCAATTTTGGAAAGATCCTAAGGTCATTCTAAGTCGTTTTGAGTGTTTAGTTCGTTTTTGAAAGTCGCTACATCATCAGAAACGAGCGGTTTTTGACCAACTTTCAAGTGAGCTACGAGGTTCTAATTTTGCTGAAATGTTCTTCAAGGACCCTCCTACAAATCCTTAAAATATTTTTCGAATCGCTCGTCGACTAATAGGAGTTTCTTAGTACTCACCATACTTAGACCAACCAAACGCCCTGTATTTAATTGTAATATCCTCAAATAAT
This sequence comes from Mylabris sibirica, assembly GCA_039776855.1. NCBI lineage: Eukaryota > Metazoa > Arthropoda > Insecta > Coleoptera > Meloidae > Mylabris > Mylabris sibirica. Next base: position 6,461,531 of record CM077842.1, read on the forward strand.
GGAAATAATATCGAGAAATCAAGTAGTCTACGAACTGATAATATCAACAGCTACATAATTATATTATTTTTAAGTGTAATTAATATTTATTGATGGATTATTGTGGAATTTGATAGTTAGGCAATAAGCTTCTCTCCCGGCGCATCCACCATTTTTACACACATCACCTAATTTCCTCTGATAAAATTGAATTTACAAGCAAGGGCTATGGGAGCTATGGTACCCATTGTTTAAACCCAAAATTTCTCAAATAGCACCCGTAATGGTTTTTCCTTCTTTCCTTCTCTCTTTCTTTTTTCCTTCCTGTTTTTCTTTCTTCCTGCACTGTCTTCCTTTGTTGCTTTCTCAATCTACTGTCTTTTTTTCTTTCTTACGCATTCTATCGAGTTTCTCACTTTTTCGCTAGTCGATTTTGTTTCTCTCCTATCTTTCTATCATCGTTTTTCTTTCTCTTCTTTTATCTGCTTATTTATTTCTCTCCTGTTTTTTTTTTTAATTTTCTCTACTATATTTCTTTCGTACCAGCCTTTCTTTTCTCCTACTTTCTCTCCTATCTATTTGTCTTTCTTGCCTGGCTTTTGTTTTGTTTTACTCCTATCCACCGTCCTTTTCCTTTCGTCTTTTCATCCCTTCTCTTCTCTGTTTCTTTTATTTTGTCTTCCTTCCATTCTCTCCCTCGTGTTTCACTCTTTATCTCACGTCTTTCTCTATTTCTCTCCCGTTTTATTACATTTTGTCTAAAATATTTCTTTCTCTCTTGTATTTGTCCTTCTATCTTTCTCTCTTACGTTGCTCATCTCCCGTATTTCTAGCTTTCTGGTTGCTCTCTTTGAGTTTTCTGTCCTGTCATTCACTTTACTATTCTTCATCTTCCTTTCTCTCTTAGGTCATTTTCTGTTTAACTTTCTTTTTCACACGGATGCTTATGTTTCTCTTCTATCGTTAATTTTTTATCTCTTCCTTCTTTACTTCTTCATTTCTTTATCTCCTGTTTTTCTATCTCATTTTTATCTTTTTTCATTTTTTTTTACTATTTTGTAAATTCTCTCCACAATATTTGTTTTTTGTATCGGTCTTTCTTCCCTTTTCTCCCGTGTTTCTTTCTATCTTAAATTCTCTTTTGTCTATCTTTCTTTCTGCTTTTTTGCTTCTCCTGCTTTTTTGTTTCTCTCCTATCCGTCTATCTTACTTTTCCTTTCTCTTCTTTTATCTCTTTATTTATTTCTCTCCTGTTTTTTTAAACTTTCTCTACTATATTTCTTTCGTACCGGCCTTTCTTTTCTCTTATTTTGTCTCCTGTCTATCTGTCTTTCTCGCCTGCTTTTTGTTTTGTTTTACTCCTATCCACCGTCTTTATCCCTTCGTCTTTTCATCCCTTCTTTTCTTTGTTTCTTTTTCTTTCTCTTCCTTTCTGTTCTTTTTCTTTATTACTTTTCTCCTGTTTTTCTTTCTTCTTTCTTCCCTGTCTGTTTTTATTACTGTTACGTTTTTCATTCCTTCTCTCCTGTCTTTCTAGCTTTATCTTCGCTCTCTTTGAGTTTTTCTGTCCTGTCATTCATTCATTCTTTTTTTCCCTTGCTTTTTTTCTTTCTTTTTCCACTGTCTTTGTTTGTTTCTTTCTCACTCTACTGTCTTTTATTTTCCTTCATTTTTTACGTTATTTTCTATTTATCTTTCTTTTTTACATGGTTCTTTATGTTTCTCTCTTATCTTTCATTTTTCATCTTTCTCGTCTGCTTTTTTTTGTTTTTCTCTTATCTTTCTATCTTTCTCTGACGATTTCTCCCTTTCGTTCCTTCTCTTCTCTCTTTCTTTTATCTGTCTTGCTTCCTTTCTTTACTATTTCATCTCTTACACTCTCTCGTGTTATTTTATTTTCTCTTACTTTCTTTCTCTTTTGTATTTCTAGTTTACTCTTCTCTGTTTCTTTTTTCTTCTATCTCCTGTCATTCTTTCTCCCTTTCGCTCTTATTATTCTTTTATTCCCTTTTGCCTTTCTATCTTTCTTTTTTCTTCTCTCCTTTTCTTTCATTGATAAGTTACTATGCACATTTACATGGAAGCGGTACTTCTACAAACTTAAGCAACGAACAGCTACTGAAATTTGACTAAAAATAACAAACTCATTGGGAAATCCAACTAGTGTGACAAAAAATACAAAACTAACTAATTATAAGAATAATTTCAGAAAAATATCACAAGATTATATTGATGATCATTCGGTTTTTTCATCTTCTCTAAAATTCTTGGAAAATTTATAAAAAAAAACTCAAATTCGATTAAATTATGCGACAAAGGGTGATAATATAGTATAAAATGACCAAAGGTTTTGATGGTTGATATTATCAAAACACGCAATTCGATCCAATATGCTGCAGTTTTATTTCAAAAATATAATTCCACTACAATTACATTTTATTGACATATAATAATTGATAATGATCGTAAATTATGGTAAAACTCAACAAAAAAGTCGCGTTCGTTGCACTGTTTTTTTTTCATTATATTCAAATTAATTTAAAAAAATACAAAAAAAAATTCATTATTCTAATTAGACTTTTAAATGTTTTAAATTAACAATTTTTTCTTCTTTGATACGTTTGCAATATTGTTGAATTAATTATCAAAAGATCAAATCGATTCTTAAATTACATGGATTAAATTAATAATAATGCCAACTTTAACTCTTAAAATAAAGACTAATTAAAGTCAATTTTCTATATTATTACCAAACGTGCAAAGGTTCCAACTGCGGCACAGCAAGTTCCCAATAGACTGTTGTAATAAATATTAATGACATAATTTCGGTCAGTGGCGTAACAGTCCAGGGCCGTAACTAGAGGCGGTTGAACAGAGAACTAAGCTACAAGGTACAAATAACTGAGCCCTGGTAGGAAATTGGGAGGTACTATTTTTTATTATTTAGAATTTCATCCCCTATTTGCCTCTTAGAAGATAGAATTATGGGATATCCTGTAGTGAACACAATTCAGCAGAGAGATCGAGTTGTAAGTGTAGAGCGCTCACATGTATGATAGTTCTAGACAATGATGTCATTGCTTCCGTATTTTATAATAAATTGTCCGAAGCTAAATAATCATTGAAGGAACTTATCATCAATCAACTGATAAATGATAAGTTAGCAGCGGGATTTGCACGCTCCAGTGTGCTTATCACGTGACTGCTCTGAACTAAATTTAATATAACCGCTATCTAGTCGCTCTCGATCTCCATCGACTTTTAGCACTATAATCATTCAACATATTTGATAAACTGAGTGAGCGAAGTCAAACAATAAACAGGCGGTCTACTGTAGTTGACTTTTACCCCTCTCTGGATGGATTTTTATGAGCGCAGCGAGTAGGTGGGTTGAAGTATTTGGTGAAATACAAACATATCAATAAAAAATCGAGCGTCACGTATGTCTATGGCGTGCGTCGACGATAATAGAGCGGCAATCTGAAATAAATTCCCACCACCGTTCCCAAATTATAACCCTTGCTTTGTAAATTGAGACTATTTCTATTGAAGTGGTAATAAGGACGGTTTTTAGGCCTCTCGAACTAGTTTCATTACAACCCTTAAGATTTTGGATTTTTATTTTAACATCCCTTATTGATTTTGGTTGCTATTAAATAAAACAACAATAAAATCAAATCAATAGATGTTTTATTGCAAAATATAAAAATTACTGTTTTATTATTCCACTTAAATATGACAATGTCTGTTAATAATAATAGTAATGATAATAGATAATATCACCGTCTCCAAAAAATCAAAAAAAAAAGAGAAACAATAATGTTAAAGACGACAATAACAGGCACAACAAAAATTCATAATAAAACAGACATTTATTTTATATTACACACACATATCAATCTTTCAATAATTATTATAATTAACGGAAAAATATGTGGGAATAAACATTAAATTGTACTATTTATGTTTATCTACTATTTACAAAGCTCCAAAAATATACATTTGTGTAATAATACATAATAATAATATTAAGAATATTGATGATAATTAACGAAAATGGAGAATTTGAGGAGGTTTGGAAAATTACAATTTCCACATTAGCACCGTCTTATCGTCAGATATTATCGAAAAATATTTTCTCTATAAATACATACATATAACACACACATACATACGTATACACAAATATATAGGTATATAAAAGTATATAGTATTTTCAAAAAAAATTATTAAACATACTATATACTGTTTTAAATGATACCAAAATACTCCTCTTCTTCATTATTATCATCATCATCATTTTTTTTTTAAACATATAAATCTAATAAATTATAGTAAAATTGATAATAATAATAATACGTGAATAGTATAAGAGTAGATTTATTTGTTGTTATTTTACAATAATTTCATTGAAGAGAAACAAAACGATTTTTGAGTGTTGAATAAAAATACTTCAACAAAATTTGTTTAAAAATTGAATAATGTAAAATTAATTTGTGATATTTTATTCTATAGAAATGTACATTTTTTTTTAACAATTGGAATATTATTATTATTATTTTAATAATAGTAGAGATATTGTCGTTGGGATGTTGATATATTTTTATAAAACACTAACTATTAAAATTTAGATTTTCTATAGGTGAAGAAAGAGAGTAAAACAAAGATTTGATTAATGAAAAATCACATTGTTGTAAATATTATTATAATTAATTAATTAATCTTAAGCACCTACAAACTAAATAGGTTTATTTCATATAAGCGTATTTGTAGTTTGAATCGTTTTAAAGAAACGGCTGTAAGAGAGGACCAGGAAGATTCCTTCACGAAAAAAAAAACACGAACTACCGGACGAAATTCGGGAATTGAAAGGCAAATATGCGCGCAATTACGGAATCCGGACACGACCAAAGGGCGGCAAAAGAAGATAAGAGGCCCGATATTTCATCAACTACTTAAGCTCGCCTTAGCAAAACCTTGCCTTAATTCGGACTAACAATAACAAGTTTGCACACATTTGGTCCCCGCGCAAATATCTGTAAGTCAACAGTTCTTCTTCCCCTACTTAAGCTCGCCTTAAATCGAACGTACATTTATCTCAAGGTATGTTCATGTACTAATCCCCGCACAAATAATGGCTCTAATCCTCAGATTAGGTCGATTTAAGGCTAGCTTGAATAGAATAAGATCTCATTGAGGCGAGCTTCTTCTTCCCCTAATTAGGCTCGCCTTAAATCGAACTAACAGTAAATTAGAGCACAGTTCAAGTACTGGTCTCTGTTCGAGTAATGTCTCTAAGCCGTCGCTTAGGTCGATTTAAGTCTAGTTTGAGTAGAGGTAGAAGACCCGCGCCTAGATCTTGCTGAGGCGAGTTTGAGCCGGAGAAAGGGACCGGGCCAGAGAGACTAGAAGTTTGCCTAGATGGTGTAATGGAGATGCCCCGAAAATTGGTGATGACTAAGAATTTCTATTAAAAGCACGGATTTGGTTGTGGATTTCGGCCGGCGGTCTGCGTTCACAGTAAATGTTTGAAAATAAAGCTTCGACAAAGCAAAATCTACTTATTCTATTCGTTATACTTAGATATAGATATAATTCTCTTCTTTTATATATATTTTCAGTACTTAAACTAAGTACAATTATTATTATTTTGTTTTAAATAATAATTAATAACTACTGAGTACATTGCACATTTATAAATACGATAACCCAACACTTGGATGCTCAAAGTAGTTCAAATTTATATTTATAGAAAAAAAAATACGACAATTTAAGTACGCATGAAAATCGATGAGCATCTAAGTTTGAGTCTTACAATAATAATAATAGTTTAACAAATACTGGTTCCAATAGTTTTATAGCCATCTTGGGTCTACGTTTGTTTGAATATTGATTTTAGAAAAAAATTAGGCACCCATATCAGACCAAAAAGTTCCAATGATTTGTGTTTTTTTTTTTATATTTGAGAAATTTGTGAATGATTTGATATTATGAAGCATGGATACCATACTACAATATAGACCGTGATGACTTCTTCCCCATTGGTACAATGTCTTTATTGTTAAATTTATTAAATGTGAATCTATCAAAATATAATAATTCTTCAAAATCTACACTTGTGCAAAACTAAAACATCTAATTATTTACAATTATTATTGATTATGGAGGATTGAAAGTGAAAAGAAAAATTAACAGACAACACTCGACAACGGATTGTCTTTTTCTTATTCACTATTTCTATGTTAATAGTTTATAGAAGAGCTTAATAAAGGCCAAATTTTCTGTACAAAAGAGAAACACACAAAACTACTTTATCTCTATACAAATATTGCTTAAATTTATATCTATTTGTTTCATTTTCTTTTTTGTTTGTTTCATTTATTTGGAATTGTACTGTAATCGTGAGGTTGTATCAAATTGTTGATAACTATTGATAAGGGCCAAGCCGAAATACCGACAATTTCCTGAATTCTTGTACGTTATTATCATTATTGTTTCAATTAATTGTAAACTGCTAAAAAGAATCGTAACATTATCAATTTTTTACAATTTTCATACAATAACATAACAAAAAATTGTATTTACAATACTTCAAGTTTCATGATCGATATAGCACCAAAAATCACTAATTATAGTTGAATAGTTTTTTTTTTTTTTGATTCTTGTTCGTATAATTTTTGTCTATAGTTATCATTATTCTTGTTGTTATTGCTTAATCTTTGTTTTTTGTCGGCTTAAATGGTATTCCCGGTTGGATTTTCAAATTTTTTGCTGCTGGATCATAATAACCAGCTAAATAATAAATATCATTATTATCATAGATTTCAGCATAACGTTGAGGATCATCGCCAAGACGTTCTTTATAATCTTTCAATGGTAAAACTTCGCATTTGTGAGCAATGGTTTGGACGTCGTTCTCATCGATGTGTGGTGATTCGAAGAGGGCTCCCTAAGTACACACAAATAAAGAAATACATTAATAATCAATCAGCATTGTGATAAAAGTAAGTGATGGTTTGTGGTTTAAATTAGTGAGGGTGCTGCTCTTATGCAGACGTTAACAAGAGAGATAGTAGTAAGATAAAAATAAGGAAAAGAGAGAAAGAAAGGTAGAAGAAAAAACAAGAAATAGGCGGGAACAAGAGAAAAAAAAAACAACAGACAAAGATAGAAAGGCAGGAAAGTTTTTCGCGAAAGAAATAAAGGCATGAGAAAAAGATAGAAAAGAGACAGAAAGACAGGAAAGAAAAATGCAAAAGAGAAAGTTAGAGAGAACAACAGAAGATAAAAAAGGCAGGAGAGAAATATGAAATGGAAAAGAAAAAAACAAGAGAGAAAGAAACAAGGAAAGAAGACAGCGAAGAAAAGAAAGATAGAAAGACAGAAGAGGTAAAATGCAAGAGACAAAGAAAGAAAGAGAAACGGGAAAGAAAAATAAATGGAAGATAAAAAAAAAGGAAGACAGTAAATAAAAAAATATTAGAAAAATATGCTAGAAAGAAAGAAAGAAAAACAGAAGAGAAAAAGGGAAGAAAAAGGCAGGAAATAAAATATAGGACAGAAAGATAGAAGAGGAAAAAATTCAGGGAAGAAAGAAACAAAGAGAAACAGGAAATAAAAAGAAAAGGAAGAGAACAATGTAAGTAAGGCAGGAAATAAGGAAATACTAGAAAAATATGCCAGAAAGAATGAAAGAAAGAGAAATAGAAGAGATAAGACTGAGAAGAAAGAAAGACAAGAAATAAAAATATAGGAGAGGAAGATAGAAGAGAAAAAATGGATTAGAAAAAGAAACAAAGAGAAACGGGAAAGAAAAAGAAAAGGAAGAGAACAATGTAAGGAAGACACGGAAGAAAAAAATATAAGAAAGATATAAGAGAAAGAAAGAAAGAGAAACAGAAGAGAGAAAAAGAAGGGGAAGAAAAAAAGGCAGGAAATAAAAATATAGGACAGAAAGATAGAAGAGAAAAAAAGTCAAGGAAGAAAGAAACAAAGAGAAACAGGAAATAAAAAGAAAAGGAAGAGAACAATCTAAGTAAGGCAAGAAATAAGGAAAGACTAGAAAAATATGCTAGAAAGAAAAAAAGAGAAATAGAAGAGATAAGACAGAGAAGAAAGAAAGACAATAAATAAAAAAATAGGAGAGGAAGATAGAAGAGAAAAAATGGATTAGAAAAAGAAACAAAGAGAAACAGGAAACAAAAAATAAGGAAGAGAGCAATGTAAGGAAGACACGGAAGAAAGAAATATAAGAAAGATATAAGAGAAAGAAAGAGAAACAGAAGCGAAAAAAGTCAGAGGATAAAGAATAAGAAATAAAAATATAGGGGGGAAAGATAGAAAATTAGAAGAAAAATATGGAAAGAGAAACATAAGAGAAAGAAACAGAAAAGAGAAAGATAAGAAAGATATTATAGAAAGAAATACAAGAAAGATACGAGGGAAATAAGGAGAAACAGAAGAAAAAAATGTCAGGCGAGAAGAAAGAAAGGCAAAAGAAAAGAAAAAAGCAAATAACAAAAAAGAAAGAAAGAAAGAAAGAAAGAAGAGAACACAACCGTAAGAAAAATACAAGAGAAAAAGATAGAAAAAAGACAGAACTTTGATTTTTTTCGTTTTTCTTCATTGTATTTCAGAGAAAATGCAAAATATTTCCACCTGTACTAGAATTAAATGAAGAAAAACGAAAAAAATCAATGTTGGGAGGATCCTCTAGAGCAGCATTTCCCAAACTATACGTCACGATCTAATATTGAGTGGGTCCTAAATCATAAGACGATATTCCACGACTCGCTACTAGTAACTAGTAATCTGGGCGTTACTAATATTTTCTGCGCCTTTTACGGCAAAGAGGTGAGTCCCGAATTTGACGGGTTTTGTTAAGTGGGTCGGAGCCCAGTCAACTTTGGGAACCACTGCTCTAGAGTCGTTCTAAATCGTTTTTGCGTGTTTAAATCGAGCGTTTTTTGACCAACTTCCAAATGAGCTACGAGGTTCAAATTTTGCTGAAATGTTCTCTAAGGACCCTCCTACAAATCCCTAAGATATTTTTCGATTCGCTCGTCGACTAGTAGGAGTTTCATAGAATGGACCATATTTAGATCAAACACCCTGTATATGGACGCGCTTTTAGATTATCAACTTGCTAAAAACATTTTTTCTTTCTGTCTCTCTCTCTCTCTCTCTCTACTTACTGGATATTGAGGATCTGGACAACCGTCAGTCTCTTCCGGATGATAAAACCATTTAACTCGAACAACCATCGTACCACACAACTCCCACATAGCTTCAATTTTACCAATGTAAGGTCGATCAGGACGGCCAGTTGATAAAAATACAGCAGAATCACCGACCTTTTTTTTGGTCCATTATCAAAATGAAGATTCATTGAAGATACGACAAATCAAATCCGAATAGAGCACACACACAAAAAAAAAGAAAAACAATAATATTAGACAATTAAAATATTCGAGTCAAGAATTTTAAAAATCCATGCACAAGAAAAGGAAAACCATATAACCGTCTACAAAATAAAAAATATAAAATAAATTTTTCCATGAAATGATCATTTTTATCTTTTACGTTTTACAGAAAAAAGAATGAGATAATTGAACAGAAAAGTAGCCAATTGTTTTTAAACGAATGTTAAAAAAAAAAAAATAATAATAATAATCGCAAGCCTCGCCACTTATATTATCCCATCATCTCTCTGTGTTAGTTTTTTATTAATTACGCAAATTGAGAAACATCAATTTGTGTGTGCTGTGGCGTAGTGAACAGGGGGTTCCTCAGAATAAAGTTCCGAAAATCCGTAAACAAAATTATGGATACGGACCTGTTAAACTTGTCACTAAGCCACTGCATTTGTGCATTTCTGATATACGTTAACGTTCACAATACTGCGGATGCTTCTTAATAAATGATAATAAATAATAATAAAAAATACCGACACTATTGTTTAACAATTCTAAGAAAAATCTGTACAGCGTGTACAACGCAATTGGCCATGCCTTCAGTTACATACATAGAGTCGTAGCTTGAAATTTTGGGCCCCCCCGCAAGATTTTAGTTTGGGCCCTTGTATAATTTTTTTTTCTTAAAATAAATAAAAGTTGAGCCCTTGGAGGGTCTGGGCCCTCCCGCATTGCGGGCGCTGCGGGTGCCTAGTTACGCCACTGGTTCAACTGCGAATATTTTTATTTTTCATCAATGAAAGTCAAATCTGAATCAAGCTAAGACACAGCATAATAAAGGCATGGCCATCTGAGAGGTGAAGTAGCGTTATACACCCTGTATAAACATGTAAATTTATTATTTAATGTTTCATAGAATCGTCTAACTATAGAATGAACAATTAACATGCGTAATATCAGTTTGTTGTTGAATTTTTTTTTTTGAAATAGTAATAAATTCGAATATTAATCAATTAAAAGCAAAACAAGAACTATAAACACCACAACCATCTTGATGATGATAATTGCTTACCATAGATCAAAACAGTTATGATTAACATTAAAAAAAGACGGTGTAGGTATATACATGCATAAATATAAATTAAAATCAGGCAATCTATTTTTTTTCTTTTGTTTTAAATTTTAGTGCAAGAAAAGTGGAGGCAATCAATCCTGTTTATTGTTCCACCACTGTACTGTTTTATATCATTTTTATTTGTTTTTGTGATTAATTTGGTTCCTATAATTTGGCACAGTTGTCCGTCACTATTTTAACCACTGTCCATAGATTTGACGGGTGTTCCACCATCACAAATTTTGATAGTGATAAGATTTTTCTGCCTGTTGATTGATAATTGCATTAGTTTTGCCAAAAATTACCGATCGTTTCGACGATTAGATTAGACAACTTTTTAGCATGTTTCATTTTAGTTGGAGTGAACGATTTGAACAGTAATTTTAGGATTTGTGGATGGCATTTTAAGCAAAAAAAGCCAGTTCTTAAAGTTCATCTCTTACATATCGAAGAAAATTTGGGAAAAATCTTGCAAGCAACAATTTATTTTGATACATTTAAAAGACACAGTAATTCGCCTCCCTGTCTATTATCCTTATAATAGACAAGGTGATTGACAGTGCAAACCGTTGTTCTTTCTTGCAAGCAGCAATTTATTTTGATACATTTAAAAGACACAGTAATTCGCCTCCCTGTCTATTATCCTTATAATAGACAAGGTGATTGACAGTGCAAACCGTTGTTCTTTCTTGCAAGCAGCAATTTATTTTGAAACATTTAAAAGACACAGTCATTCGCCTCCCTGTCTACTATCCTTATAATAGACAAGAGGGCGAATGACTGTGCAAACCGTTCTTTTTTCTTGCAAGCAGCGATTTGTTTTCAAGCATTTAAAAAGCACAGTCATTCGCCTCCCCGTCTATTATCCTTGTAATAGACAAGAAGGCGAATGACTACGCAAACCGTTGTTTTTTCTTGGAAGCAGCGATTTGTTTTGAAACATTTAAAAGGCACAGTCATTCGCCTCCCTGTCTATTATCCTTATAATAGAAAAGAAGGCGAATGACTGTGCAAACCGTTGTTTTTTCACATCGGATTTTAATCAACCCGCAGAGTATTTACAGTAAAATTGTTGAATATTTGTTTATTTATTGGACAACTGTAAAAAGTTCTCAGCTTTTAGATAATTGCTCTTTTTGTTAAGTTTCTTTTACACTCCACATTCAGCCTGGTTAATTTTTTATTACTAAAATGCAAAATTCAACAATAAAGCCACTGAAAAACTCCTATTCAAACAATAAGCGAAAAAAAAACTCATTTTGGAACTCTATAACCGGTCTGTACGTTATAAACCGTATAAGTTATAATCGAATTTTATTGTACTCATAAATGTTGAAAGTTACACCTGTAAGACAAATAACTTTAATAATCGAAGTCTCAGCCATCCACTTGAAAAAAAGAAAGAAACAATTGGGGAGACGAATGACAAGTTCATTTCAATATCGATCGATTTGCGAGAACGATATGAAAGAAAACACTTAAACAGCCTAAGCCATCGAGTTGAAAATACAGAAATAATCGGAGAGGCGAATGACTAGTTCACTTCAGTTACGATCAATCTGCGAGAAAAATATTTCGCTATTTTTTTCCTAGGATACAATGAACAAAAACAATCGAACAATTTCGGCCGGTCACGTTGAAATTAAAAAATAGTTTGGGAGGTGAATGACTAGTTCATTTCAATATCGATCGATCTGCTAGAAAATAAATAAAACTATTGCGAAGATGAATGACTAGTTCTTTTCAAAATCAATCTATCTGCGGAAACAATGTTTCACATTTTTGTTCCCAGGATGCAATGAAAGGAAACTATCAAATAATCGTAGAAATCAATTTGAAAAAAAAAGAAACAAGACGGAGGCGAATGACTAGTGCATTTCAATACTGATCGATCTGTGAGAGCAATATTTCATATTTTTGTCCCCCGAGATACAGTAAAGGAAAACAACCAAACAGTCTTAATCATCAGGCTGAAAATATTGAAATAAATAGGGAGGCGAATGACTAGTTCATTTCAGTATTGATCGATGTGTGAGAACAATATTTCGCATTTCTCTTTTTGGTATATAGTGAAAGAAAATAAAGAATAAAATTGTTTTTTAATAGAATTCCCTGATCTACGGGTTCCTATTTCTACTAAAATATTTCTCAGAACCTACAACTCCTCAAACTATCACTCAAATCATTTGTCAACTAATATGAAATGCTGTAAAAGCCATCTAATCTTTGGTGAAACCATCGGTATGTTAAATGTTTGAAATAAGTACCTAAAAATTTGGCATCCTTCGAGTTACAATTTGCAGATATACATATATATAACAAAATAAAACAATAGATTATATCAAATAGAAACAAAAATACGACTTTTTCAGTGGCTAGCTTACGGTTTGCTTCCTTTTAGTTCGTTTTTTCTCCGAACTAAAGCTTACCTTTCAGGTTCACTTAAATCAGTGATTTTTTGTTTTTGGAAAAGTTAAAAATATCGTCGATGATTAAGGCGTATACAAAGAATACAAAAAAATTATGTCAAAACAATAAGATGATTTCTTTTTTTTCAGCAATTAATAAGTCATGAAAAGAGAAAATCTGGATACATACAGTTATTATCTCTTTGCCACGTTGAATCGTTCGGTAAAATTGCTTTCTGGCACGACCTTTGGCCCGGGGACGCTTATAGCCTTTCCCAAACCAACTCCACAATTGTCTGGCTGGTAGAAATGCACTCATTTTACTGCGACTTTCACAGGACTCTTGACGGTCGCGAATCTTCTTCGATTTCTTCACCCACCAAAAAAACGAAACAAATGAAGACAAATTCTGCATTTTACTCTAAACTTTAGTACTCACTTTAGACCGGGCAGCTTCTACTATATCATCTCTTGTAACTTCATCATCTGGATTTATAATGAAATCATCATCGTTCATTTCTTCAGCATCATTGTTACAAGTTTCAATAATAATTGCCTGTTTTTTAGTATCATTATCACCATTATCTTCATCATCCTCTTTATCGGCTTCATCTTCCTCTTCTTCGATAACTGTTGCTAACATCGTATCAACTTTACCAATAACATAATGATGACGTTTCTTATGTTTTCTATGCTTTTTATGGTGTTTCTTATGTTTACAATGACCATTAACAATACTTTCACTACCACTACTACTACTATTACTATTAGTACTACTAGTACTATTACTGCATCGATGTTTCTTTTTCTTTTTCCTATCGTCGTGTAATAGTAATTTTTGCTTCAATTTCTCCTTCTTCTTCTTCTTTAAGCGTTTTCTCTCTTTGTATGATGATGATATTGTTGAATCTATATCAGGTTTATTGATATCTTTGTTTTCTTTTTCCAAATCAAGATCAGATTTCTGTTCGGATTGTTGTATAATTAAGGAGGGTGGTGGTGTTGGTGGTGGTTGTTGTTGTTGTTGTGCTGATGGGGCAACAGGTGTCTGTTGGCGGCGTTCTTCTGTTGAAACACTAGTTGAAGTACGTCGACGGCGCTTACTCAAACTCAACAACGGATTCGGATCGTATTCTGTAAATTTTTGAATTTCTTAGCAAAATCTTTTTTTTCTTCTATGATTGAACAGTAACTGTCAATTTTTTGCTCTGTTTCGCAGACGTAAAGCGATCGATTGCTATAGAGTGTAACCAAGGAGGCAGCTAATTTCAGTGGGCGAAAAAGTACATATCCGCCCTAGTGCGGAAAAGTAACTTTTTAGTTGAAACACTTTCTGATTTAAAGAGTAATTTTTGAGTTTCTGTTCAATCGTAGAAAAAATAGTGTTCGATATTCGAGTTGAGACGCGTCTTTGCGAAACTCGGGGTAATTGGAGCAAGAGCGTTTCGCAAAGACGCACTATCCACCCTTATTCTGTTCAATCATTATCTCAATTATGGTTTTATTACCTATTATTGGATAATCAGGTGGTAATAATCGTATATCTTCGATAGCAATCCGGCCACTATCACCATCGTCGAATTCAACGGCAACAAATTTCGAATCCAATACTGGATTCGGAGTACCAGGTTCGGCAACACTACCAGGATATAAACAACGATATTGTTGACTCCAATATGCACATAAACGTGTACCAACTGGTAATTCTTCAGTATTTTTCGGTGATACTTCAACAATCTTTAAAAGTGGAGAAAATTATAGAATTAACGTTAATATACAGGGTATTTCTGCTATCTGTGCTCAGAAGCAATAAATTATATATAACTCTATTATTTATCTATAAAATAAAATAATTGTTTTAAGAACTTGAAGGGAGAGAGCTAGACTATTTATTGAAGGCAAAATAGGTGAAATGAATGAAAAATGGCTGTTCAAAATTAACTACATAAAAAAAAATTACCCCTTGGAAAATTAATTTGCGGAAAAAAAACACAAAAATTTGTGAGTATTGAACTACCTTGAAAATGTATGTCAGGAGATTCTTCAATTTACTGGTAATAAATTTAAAAAGCTCGAAAAGATGTAATAAAATTTTGAAGGAAATACCAAACTCAATGCAATAAGCCTTTGTCCATAGTTTATTGTATTGTGAATACCAACACTATGGACAATAGTTTATTGAATTGCTTTCCCTTCAATATTTTATTACGTCTTTTATCATGTTTCACAAACATTTGCAAATTTTTTCAAGACTTATAATCAATTCCTTGAATTTCTAAAAATCCCAAAAGGACACTTTCGCCTTCAATAAAGTAGTCTAGATGTTCCCCTTCAAGTTCTTATAAGAATCATTTTATTCCATGAATAAACAAGTTATACAGGGTGACCCATAAGTATCGCACAATCTCTTAGGGATAGATAAGAGATAAAATTCCAAGTTGAAAAGTCCTATACCATTTTTTCACCTGACGCACAGGTGATTAGTAAATTGATTAAATTAAGTAGCCAATCAGGTGCTCTCTTTGTTTTAACGGTTGTCGCGTCAGTCTGATAACTGATCCGCTTTACATATCGCACCGTCAAGACTATTTCTTTCTCTCTTTTTATTGCTGTAGCGAGCACCTGATTGGCTGCTTAATTTAATTAATAACTAATTACCTGGGCGTCAGGTGAAAAAAAAATATAGAACTTTTTGTCTTAGAATTTCATCTCCTATCTGACCATAAGAGATTATGCGAGATTTATGGGTTACCCTGTATGGAATTTATTGCAAACTCTCCTTAGTTAGCTGAAAGAGCTTGTATAATAAGAGGTTATTGTAACGCGGTTATTGTACGGAAGTGGTAAAACCCGTATGGTTGGTAACCTTGATGATTATTTAATAAATTATTGGGACAATAGAAAAATATGGTGGAGACTTTGCTTAGTTATAGTGAAACATTAATTTAGGGTTTATTATAATATGGACGAATTATAAATAAATTAGGGGTCGGTTTTTGTTGAAGACACAATTAAGCTAAATTGTAAGGTATTTTTTTGCCAAATTTTGCTACTGAATCGTCAAATGGAAGAAATTCAGTCAATTTTAATCAATTTTCAAGCAAAATCTCTGAAGAAATTTTTGTTCCAAAGCCTTTTTGCAGGGATTGAGCAGTAACAAAAACGATTTTTTTCCAGTTCAAACATAGCACTTAACACGAGCTTTTTCTTTTTTTATTTTCATCTCCTTTTTCCTCATTAGGTAGTTAGTTCATTCTATTTTAAGGGATGCGTATTTTGTCCTTCGTGTCCATACTCAAGCTTAAGGGAGATATTGGGGGTTGAAGTTATCCCTATAACAGTAGATGATAGAGATTCGCTAGGGTTAACAAAAGTTATAAACTCCGTTGTTTTCATCTTTTGTTGAGGGTTGAATTTATAAATGATTGTATACCTTTTTTTGCAAATTTTGCGATTTTCTACCCCATGGTAAAAAATATCAATATGAAAATTATTCTGATAATAGAAAATTACAAAATAATATTTTTTTAGTTGAACCGAAACGAAAACTGAAACAAAAAACCCTGCTTTTTGTTAAATTTTTCTGAACTTTTAATGTAAATTTTAAGATATTTTCAGCGGTAGCCAACAAGTTTTTAGAAATTTTTCCTGGTGAATCTTGTAAACAAAACACAAATCAGTAATGAAGATACATGAAAACATCACCGAAGGTGCTATTTTGTCAACCCCTGGAATAAATAATTGTGCTTCTGATTCATAGACAATCTTTAATTATTATTTTCATCCCGTACGCCTAACTCGCAAGTAAACTACCCCTAATCATATTCAATATACAAGCAGCTTTGGTATACACAAGATAAGGGTGGTTGGAGTTAACCCTATAATCTTCCAGTTTCTTGAAAAAAAACCTCAATATTTTGCAATCGTTCAAAAAATGAATAATCGGGATTTCTAAAAGCTATCCAATAATGTATACCAATTTCCCACCCCATGTGGTAGGGAGATAATGTCAGTGTTTTTAAAATGTTTTCATTTTTTTTTAGATTTCCTGTCACATAATTAATACAGATAGAAAAATTGAATATAAAAATCACCTGCTGAGGGTTCTTCTATATTTTAAATAAATATAATATATTTAATTTAGGGGTTGTAAAATTTATAAAAATTAGTTCTACATACATTTTTAAATCTTGAACTTCAATTTATTTCGAAAAGATGGGAAACCTTTTAAATCATGTACCCCTATGTCAGTCTATGATGAGCTAAAGGGGGTGTAAACTTACACAATATTTTTAAATTATTGATTTTATTTACAATGACATTTTTGTCTAACTTTATAAACACGTTAGTATTAAGAAATTTCTCACAAATCCATACCCCTTTAATCTTATAATGGGGTTAGATAAGGGTTGCTCGTTATATATACTTTTAAAGCATTTTCAATAGTCTCTAACGTTAATGTAAGTTAAATAATCTACATAGTCATGATTTACCTCTAAATTTGCAACCCTTAATTTATGTACATGGTAATGATATAAAATACAAAAACCCACAAACAGGTAACTTGGATTTTTTATAAACATTTAAATTTTCTTATTGATAAGGCCAATCGTGGAATAAAAAAAAAATGCAAAATTGTAATAAGGGGGATGAAATTACATTATACGTTAGTCTTTCGATGATGGTTTACAATTTGGTTTTTGAACTACTGAAAAAACTGAACAAGAGAAATTTGCAGGCTTAACTTCAACCCCTATTTTTGCCCTTAAAATTGAGTATGAGCACAAATAGGAAAACATGCATTCCTTAGATTGTCTTAGAATGATCAAAATCGGGTAGTTTATTAATGAGTGGGGAATTTTAAATGGATAAAATAACCCTATCAGTCTCTCTTATCATTTCTGTTATTTTTATCGGGAACTTTTAGAAATTCAAGTTTCAGTACTTGAACCCTTACAACACATTTGTTTCATTAAAAAAAAAACCACCCCTAGGGGTAAATTAACTTTAAATAAAAGATAACTTTTTTTAAGTTAAACTTATTTTGCCGCGTTTTTTTCTTAAATTTATGAGTGAAATTATGGAATGCAACGGAAATTGCGCGCGCACAGTAACGACACCAACAAATGATTGCTATGGGAACGGAAAGAAGGCGCGTTTTTTGAAATTATAATTCTATTGGTGTGTTTTGGAAAAAGTGAAATTTTAACAAGCAACAGATAATCAAATTGCTATTTTTGAGGATTTGTTTAGTTTTTTACGCAAGCAAATAAAACTGTCTTTTGTTTTATTTAGCAGACTCCTATAATTATATTTGTATTTGCAGAAGCTCAGTTTCTGAGCTTATAACTACTTATTCACGCCTAAGGAGTTAACTTTTAATGCATGTACAGCTATGTGCATGGAAAAGGTGACGATAGTTTTGAGGCAGTGTAACTCAGGCTAACGATGCAGATTCGAATTGAATTAGAAAGACATACAGACAAAAATTGTAGGCGGGAATAAGAGTGTTATCTTGTTTATTTACAGACTCTTACATGGCGTCGCCACCCTCTTTTTTTCAAGATGAAGAAAGCTTGGTTTACACAACTAAAGTTCCAGAATCGTTACTTTTTTATGCCCCTAGCTGTACATTGGCTTTTGTGTAGAAACTTGTGTTTTACTTACCGCATCCCTTAGAATTTCTTCACGTGACATAATATGCGGACGATTTCCACGTTCACCATCTAATGTTATCGAATAAACATCCGGTGGTTGGACGGCATTTAAATGGCCAGCATAAAACAAACCACCCATTGCTGTCAGGACACGTAATTTATCAATTTCTAAATGTTCTGATGTTAATGTACAACGATTATTATTGATTGATTTGGTCGATGGTTGTTCTAATTCTTCATCAACTTGCATTTTTTCTTGCTCCTCCATTACTACCCCTTTATTTTCTTCATTTTCTTCAACATTATCGATAATTTTTCCAGATTCTTCCTGGATTTTTTGATGTTTTTTAACAGTATCATCCACATCATTATTGTTATTTTCTTCGATATTTTCATGATTATTTACATCTTCTTCATCGTCATTAATCTCGATTTCTTCGACTCTATCATCGTCATCATCATCATCGTCTTGTTGTGATTCCCATTGTTCCTCATCTTCATCATACAATTTCACTGTCGCTTCAGCTTTCAATTTCGGCCGTATTTTACATGATTTCCTCTCATCATCATCATCATCATCATTATCATCGTCATCATCATTATCATCATCATCAAGATTATACCTTACTTTATGCCCAATTGTATTACTGTTATCATCAATATATCTAGGTGGACTATTTGTATATAATTTACTTTGTAATTGTAATTTCTCTTTTGCTGCTAATAGATAACCGACAAAATTATTTTTTGGTTTTTTGGCAACAATCGTTTCAGTTGCTGCAACATGATAACCGGCTGGTGATGAGAGCTTTTTCGGACGGCCAACTTTACGTTTCTTTGACGCTGATGATAATGATGCACTTTTTTCCGGTGTTGATGCTGGCGATGAGGCTGATGATAATGATTCCATCTCTTCTAAAGCGGCCCTTTGGCGCATTAAATCCCGTTTATAATCGTTTATTATACGATCACTTTGTTTGATTGGTTCTAATTTTTGTGGTGTTGTTTTATTATTATTATCATTATTATTTATTATTGTTGTTGTTATTGTTGTTTCAAACGGACAGAGTGTTGGTGGTTTTAATAATTCTGTTGTTTTTGTTGTTTTCGGTAAATTATCAATTTTATCTAAAATTGGCGGCGGTGGTGTTCGTTCTTTTCTTATTTTCGTACGTTTTTTAACACAATCATGCTTCTTTGGTTTCAATTTGTTTAATTCTTTTTGTTTTTCACGATATTGCCGTTGTAGATCGGCCAATTTCATTCGCATATCTAATTCCATCTCATTCATATCAGGCCAATCATTCTTGTTATTACAACAATTTTGTTGTTTATATTGTTGTTGATGTTGTTGTTCTTGATTATGTGTTTTACTTTGTATAAATTTCCGTACTTCCTCTTCCGATTCCGGTGTTTTGTAAGTATGATAATTTTCTTCAATTACACCATTAATAGTACTACTGGTAATAGTAGTACTGGTAGTAGTGGTAGCAGTACTAGTGGTGGTACTGGAACGGCAACAACAATCACTCGTTAAAGATTCATGCCGTTTCTTCAATTTTTGTTCCTGATTATTGTGGTGGTGATGATGATGATGATGATGGTGGTGGTGTTTACTTTTCTTTTTCTTCGGTTCATCGGTGTGCTTCTTTGATTTGCGTTTCTCTTTTTTGCGTTCTTTTGAACGATGATTGTGTTGTTTATCAACAACATTCTCTTCTAAAATACGTTGTTCAGCTAATGCACACAACAAATCTAAACCACCTAAACTATTATCTTTATCATATTCCATCGGTTCATTTTTTATAACTTTCTCCTCCTCCTCTTGTTGTTGATGTTGTTGTCGTTGTTGTTGTTGGCGACAATTCTCAAATTCAACAATACTATTTGATAACAATTCTAAACCACTGATATCAGGATTTTGTTTATTACATTCATCAATTGTCGGTATTGGTGTTGTTGTTGTTGTTGGTTCATCATTTTGACGGCTTGTAATCTCCGGCACCTGTTCCGGTTCTGGTACTTGTTGTTTGGCTACTATTTCATTGGTTTCAGGTACAGGTGTAGTAGTCGCGCTAGTAATTTTTACTAACCCTTGTTCTATATGATCATGTTTCAATTGATTTGTATTATCATCTTCACTGCATACTGGTGTTTCAGTTTGATTACTAGCATCTTGTACTGTTGTTAATTGTTGTTGTTCATCATCTTGTTGTTGTTGTTGTTGTTGATGATGGTGAATATTTGCAGTTTCCGGCGGTGGTGTCAGACAAGCTACTGGTGATGTAGCCTGTGATCGACAAAAAGTCTCTTGTTGTTGTTGTTGTTGTTGGGGTTGTGATAGAATCAAATTCGTTGGATGTTGGTAAATTACATGTGTTGTTACTAATGGTGTCATATTTTGATCAGTAAATACGGTACCAGTATTTGTACCACCAATTGTACTAACAGCTTGTAATGTTTTCGTTGTTTGATCTAATGTTGTAGCAGCAGCATCAGTTTCAATTTTGATTAATGTTGTTGTTGGTATCGGTAATGGTATTTTACGTTTATTATCTGTTGTTAATGCTAATAATCTTGTACTATGCGTTTGTGTATGTTGATGTAATGTTGTACTACTTGATAGATAATCAGAGGATGCTGCAGCTGCCGCTGCTGCTGCTGAACTCAATAATTGTAACGGTGGTGGTGGTAATGGTGGTAGAAGAACTGATGGTGGTTGATGGTAACTTGGCCAAACTACAGCTTGTTGTAGAGGCTCTAAATAATCACAAAAAAAGACAAAAACAAAATACAATAATTTTTTGCTTCTTAAATTATTTTACAAATTAGAAAATAAGTGTTGGTTTATACAGACTGATTCAACAAAATATGGAGACTACCAAACCAATAAACTCCCTATAACTCTTTCATTTATGTAAAGAATAAGGAAATTGTTGCAAAGACTTGAAGGGAAATATTTAGGCTATCTATTGCAAATTTTGGAAATGGTTGAAATTAACGTCAAGTCTTAAGACTGACTTTTATCCGAACTGAATGCTACCAATTACATGTAATTTCCATAAGACAGTAAAACACATTTTTCTCGTAAACGGTAACAGATAGTGACCAGCAAATAGTTGAATTCGATTCCAAATACCGTCATATACAAAAATACGGGCTTGGATTTTTGAAAATTTGACAGGATTTTCACAGGAGAAGGAAAAAGTAACTTTTCGTGCTGAAACGAGTGGTTTGACAAAACACAAAATTCCCTGTGTAAAAGTTGATAAATTTAATAGTCACGTACATAAAAAGATCGTGCAAAGTTCACTCTATAAAAATGTGAGCTTCGATTTTCAATTTTCTTTACCGGTTTTTCATAATCAGCAAAGTAATCTATTTTTACGAAATTATCAATGAACAGACACCTCTAGTGACCTAACGCACCAATCAGGGGATTCTATTCAATGCAGGTGTTTACTTTGACAATTTTTACATCAATTGGAATTCTACTCTTTATATTTTGTAAGACAAAACACGCCCTTTGTATAAATATCGACTGCCTTACAATTCGCAAAGAAAGGTGGGGAAAGTGCTGGTAAGTTACCCTTAAAAATTTACAAAAACAAAATCTAAAAGTGAACATGGAATGCAACTCAACTGGGAAGAGCTACTGG
The DNA here is from genome assembly GCA_039776855.1 of Mylabris sibirica. Taxonomy (NCBI): domain Eukaryota; kingdom Metazoa; phylum Arthropoda; class Insecta; order Coleoptera; family Meloidae; genus Mylabris; species Mylabris sibirica. The sequence goes on from CM077842.1 coordinate 6,483,761, forward strand.
GAATGGTCCTCTTAAACCTAAGAAACTCCTAAAACCAAGCAGAGAGAGATAAAGACAGATCACAGAACTGTTTACTGGCCACTGTGCATTGAGGAAACATCTCAATAATATTGGGATAGTAAAAGATCCAAAATGTAGGACATGTGAAGATTAAGCTTCTCTTCATATCTTATGCTAATGTGAGGAATTAAAGGATCTCCTGCTGAAATAAAAAGTACTCCCTTAAGCAATATCCTGGATTATTGGAGGAAGACAACTAACCCAACGGGTGTACAAAAGACCTTAAAGGTCGAGGTACAATGAGGAACGAAGCACCGCTAGTGCATGAGGGGCTAAAAAAGACCTCACACAAAACAACAATAATAATAATAATAACAGGAAATCCCCTATTTATTGGCAATAAGTAACGCAACTGGGAAGTACTACTAGGAATGGTTCGGTCTGAGATATTTTGGATTTTTCAAACTGTAGAAGACCTAAGGAACTCCTAGAACCAAGCAGAGAGGGATAAAGACAGATCACAGGACTGTTTACTGGCCACTGTGCATTGAGGAAACATCTCAATAATATTGGAATAGTAAAAGATCCAAAATGTAGGGCATGTGAAGATTAAGCTTCTCTTCATATCTTATGCTAATGTGATGCCTTAAAGGATCTCCTGGTGAAATAAAAAGTACTCCCTTAAGCAATTTCCTGGACTATTGGAGGAAGACAGCTAACCCAACGGGTATACAAAAGACCTTAAAGGCCGAGGTACAATAAGGAACGAACCACTGCTAGTGCATGAGGGGCTAAAAAAGACCTCACACAAAACAACAAGAATAATAATAATAATTGATTGGCAATAAGAAAAGACGTAATAAAATGCTGAAGGGAAAACCCAAAATTGTAAGACCGATGAAATAAACCCTTTTTAAATTTACTATTAATAAATTGGAAGCTTTTCAAAAGTTTCGATTTTTTTTTGCAATTCGACGAAATCTTGTTTTCTACAAGTGAACAGAAACTGTCGCTCGATTGCTACAGAGTGTGACCGTTCCTTAGGAACATAAACAACAAAATAAACCATTTCTGATTAACGCCTTAGCGTGCGGAAAAGTACTTATCCGCTGGGTGCGTAAAAGTTACTTTTGTAGTTTCTGTTCCATCGTAGTAAAATAGTGTTGGAAAATTTGAGTGGAAGTAAAAGACGTACTTTCCACTCTTATATTGAGAAAGATAAACCATTTCTGATTAACGCCTTAGCGTGCGGAAAAGTACTTATCCGCTGTGGATGAAAGTTACTTCTGTAGTTTCTGTTCCATCGTAGTAAAATAGTGTTGGAAAATTCGAGTGGAACAAGAAAACGCACTTTCCACTCTTATATTGAAAAGTACCACTTTTTGATTTAGTTATTTCTAAATTTGTATTGAATGTTGTGTAGATTTCTAAAAGTTTCTCTCATTTTCAAAACTCTCAGAAGGGTACTTTCACCTGAAATAGATAGCCTAGGTATTCACGTTCAAACACTTATAACAATACCTTTATTCTTTACATAAATTAAAAGAGTTCCACAGACTTTTATTGGTACTTTTCATTAATTTGTTTGAATTGTCTTTTTTTTTGTATTAGTTAAAATTTTTAACGCGCGACTAACCTATTCCGGTCGTGGGTAAAAGAAGGAGGCCGCCAGTGGTTGGATCGCGAACTAGCTGGAATCCGACGGGAGGCATTGGTACCGGGAGTGGAACCATCGGCTCCATAGGAACGGGCGCTACAACACACAACGTAAAAAATATTTTAAAATAAAATAAAAAACAAAAAAAAAATATAAACGTGATAAAAATAAAAATCCAAAGAATGAAAATAAAAACAAATTGGAACTGTGAAATGGGAAAGGAGACCTAAAAAATAATAATAATAATAGTAAATAAATAAAAATAATCAAATAGAGCTTGCGGTTTCTGGTACTGCCCTAGGCACGGAAGTGTTTATTTGTATTTGTGTGTGTGTGTGTGTGTGTGTTTCTCTTTCCTATTTTTTTACTTTTAACATCTGTTTATTAATTCACAAAAATTAATCTTTTGTGATAAGAATAATTGGCATTTACTATTAAGAAATAGACTAAACAACACAACATTGTTTACATAAACATAAAACACTTACCATTTTGTACTACAGACGTTGGTCTTTTTTATGTGTATTGACTTGGAAAAAAAAACGTTCCACAAAAGCAATAAGCATAACTAAAATGAATTAGGGAGTATACAAATAATGCTAATACTGGAACTGTGACTGTATTTAGAAAGTAATTTTAATGAAAAAAAATAAAATAAAAATAAATGTAGATATCATTCCAAGATTTAAGTATAGAGGTACTGATTCTATTGTAATTTGATAATAAAAACGCCGGTAAAGCAACTATTATTTTATAAAGTGTTAAACATGTCATTAATTTACAATTAATTTATTAATGACGTTTAATTTTACGAACCAAAAATTATAATAATTAATGGAGCTAAGATGTTATAAAATACTAACATCTGTCATCTTTGTCGTGTTAAACAAGCCTCTTTTTGCGTGTTAAGCGAATACAGTCACGTGCTATACGAACCCGTGTTATATGGGTCGGGGAGGTCTACTGTAGTTAACTGATTAATTGCTATGTAGGGTGGTTTAGTAACTTGGCCTGTCTGAGGCGTAATGGATTCTAATTGGTGGCAGCTTATGAAATTTTTGGTACTTAAAATGATTTTGTTGTTCTAACAATGCTTAAGTACTAAATTCAAGAATGTAAATAATTATTCCTGTTGAACTTTATAGTCTTCATCAATCTTTCATGGTTCAACTGAAATTTCTTATTTCAGTCAATCTTGAAACTATAATATCTCACTTATTCTATATAAAGCACTGGTTTTTTTTTTAAGATAATGGACTACTTGAGCCCGATTTTTCTTCCCCTACTTAAGCTCGACTTACAATTAGCAAAAGATCTTGCCTTTAATTGATGTAAGTCTGAATTTACAGACAATTGAGTGGGAACCTAATTTAAGACTAAGTCAAGACTAACAAATATAGGAAGAAGAACCGGGCCTTAGGTTCGCTTCTTCTTCCCTTACTTAAGTTCGCTTTAGCAAGACCTCGACTTAAATCGAATTAAAGGTGGATTTACAGACATTTGGATTGGGACCATTTTATGGACGAACCCCAACTCAGTGTAGACCTAAGGTTATTAGGACAAGGTCTTATTAAGGCGAGTTTGAGTAAAGGAAGAAGAACCCGGGCTTAATCCGCAAATTTGAAGAATAATTTATGACATATGAAATTTTACCCTTGAAAATGAGGTTGTAAGAGTAACGAAAATAGTTTCTAAATATAAATCACTTGGTTAAATGACTAAAACATAAATTTCGTAAGCTTCCATCAACTAGAACATTTTTATATTTTTATTAGTCCATGACAGTGAATCACCCTGTAAATTCTAATTAATATTCTATTCTAGAAAGTAGACTTTATAACAATATTTAAACGGTTTTTCGCTTTATTAGAACGCCAATTATTTGTAAAACAGCGAAAAGACAAATTATCGTGCTAAAAATTGAAGGAAAATAAACATAAAATTTCACATTTAGAAGTTGTATACATGACCGGCAATTGGAGCAATAACATAGACAAAATAATGACAGCTTTTTCTAGTATTATCTCTCAAAAAATTGGAATTATTAAAGCCGAATTTATAGCTACGTGCATTAAAAAGGTGACGACTCATAAGCGAGAAATCTACGTTTTTTTAGTTGTGTAAACCAAGCTTTCTACACCTTGAAAGAAAGAGAGTGGGCCATGTATAGTACTGTAAATAAACAACAAAAAAAAAACATCCTTATTTTCGCCTACTATTCTGACCTGCTGGATATTGTGAGTACCTCCCACATTGGCCTGATTCACACAGCCTCATAGCTATCGCCACCTTTTCCATGCATCTGTTTTTCCATGGCGTTATGTAAAACAGGCTTTTGAGTGCAGTTGTGACGGAAGAAGAGAGGGATAAGGTTACTGGTGCCATTTTGGGTACTCATTGTGACAGTTCCTGCTCAACCATCTTCTTATCACAAGATAAAGCCTGATTCAAACGAACCAAAAAACGTTATAACTCCACGCTCAAGGACTTTGGTCACCTTTATATGCCCGTCATTGTATTTATTTTAAATGCCATACCGGTATATTAAAGTACTTAGATCAGGGAATAAACTTTACACTTTAAAAAAAAAAATGTCAAAATCAACAGCAAGCATACAGAACGTGCATAAGAAAATTCTCGAAATATCTAAAGTGGACCTGGACTTGAATCATCCCCATTGTTACACCAACCAACCACATCCACAGCAGGTTATCTTTAACTATTCAACACTTTGTATACTCTCTCGTAGGACACAATAGAAAAGCTTATTGTTAAGTTTATTGACCCCCTGGTTTTTTTTTGTAATCTGTCAAATACATTTATGGAAAAAAAATACCATTAGCAAAAAATAACCATAACTATACATCATTTTTTATTTCTTTTTATGTATATGTTATCTGTTTTTTTTACAATTAATGAATAAATAGAAAAAAAAAACAAGATAATTGCAATGTAGATAAATGATAATAAAAATAATACAATTTAATTAGTAGCAGTAGGTGTGGTTGATTTTATTTGATTGTCGGCCAATCAGATTGCCGAAATATTAATTAAGTAATTAACTTATTAAATGAAAGTTTAGCGCCACCTGTTATCGATATAAAGTTATTGTAGGAAAAATATTGTTATCATTGTGGAAAAATTAATCTCACCATGCATTAGAATAATGGTAGTGAAACTCATTTGTCCAGTCCATAAATAGACTTAATCCTATTTAATCTAATTAATTAATTAATTAATTAAATGATATGTAATAATTAATTGTTTTTAATAATAAAAATTTGCACACATACGCGCACACACACACACACACACGTATACATCAACGAATGTACCACATAAGAGAACGGGTCGTGCCACACCGAAAAACCGGTCTAAAAACAGAAACTCTTCAACATTACAGTAGAAAAAAACACACACACATACAACATAGAGTAGGAAAAAAAAAACTAGTTGCAGGAAAACTTACCAGGATACTGCCACAATGTGGGCGTTGTTAAGGCGGAACTGTGTGTACCACCCATTGGCCACGCCGCCAATCCGTTACGTTCATCAGTGCATTGTAGTAATGAGGCACCACCTCCTGTGGTAACACCTCCTGCTTGTATACCGCCTGTTGTGTTCGATGCAGCCATACCTGATGATGATGATGATGTTGTTGTTGGTGTTGTTGTTATTGTTGTTGATGCAGCAGATGCTGATTCTGTTGTTATGTGAGTACGCCCCAATGGATAAGAAGAAAAATGAATATATTGAGTGAATTATGGAAATTCTTCAAAAAATTTTTTTTATCGATAAGGTCAAAATTGTTACGTTTTTGATTTTGTAGAAAAATAACAATAGGATATTAACAACAAGAATAACAACAATAACAAGAAGAAGAAATGGGTTGTTTAGTCTATGTTTGGGTTGTTAAATCATTTCTTATGGTGCCGAGTTTCGTTTAAAAGAACTTGAACAAAGCACAATTTGCGATGATTGAGTGAAATTTAAGTTGAAATAAGAGGACAAAACTAAAGAGGAAGAAAGAATGATTGTTTGAAAGCAATAATAAGTTCTCACGTGAATTTATGACCGACATCAAAAGAAAAAAAACAGAGCTAAAATTAGATTAAAGTGTTGATTTTTAATGATCACATTACCAATTAATTTTGGCAACTTTCTTTTACTTTCATCGATTAGATTTTTGGGCTGACAAAACGACGAAAACTGCACTTTTGACATCACTTGAGGAACTTGTCTATGAAAATTTTAGCAAGATCGATCTCGTGCATCAAAGGGTACGGATTTAATGCTAAATCGATCTTTGAGCTGACTTCGTGATTTTTTTTTAATGATTTCGGGAAAATTTAGTCCAAAGTTATTAGCTTAGCTCTTAGCGCATTTATACCTCAAAGTACTAAAAAATCATTGGCTTTAGACAAATTTAACTGTAAAGTCGTCAAAAGCAACTACTAACATGGACATTCTTTTAGCATTCTCCTTTAGAATATTTTTGAAAAAATGTTATTGTCATAAATTATCAGTTTTTACAGAATTATGCCATTAAATTTTTCGCAACAATCATCTTAGATGTACTTCTCCCTCTCCTAAGTCCCAGCTTAAGCTTAAATCATAAGTTTGCACAAATGTGGGTGGGGGTTCGTTTATTTACTAATCCTCACTCAAATGTCTGAATCCAAGCCTTGGTTGATTTAAGGCAAGGTTTTGCTAAGTAGGGGAAGAAAAACCAGGCCTTAATTCAATTTTTCAGTTAAGCTTACGACTTTGAACCCAGATTTTAAGAACATTTAGTTCTTAGGTTATCGGCCTTTAGCATATTTGGATATCAAATCTTAGATGTAAGTACATAACTAAATTTTCAACTGAATTTTTGACCAATAACTAGTTCTAAAGACTCTTGGTTCTTGGTTCAAAATCATTGAACTTTGAAAAATTTAACTGGTAAATCTTCAAAAACAGCTACTGATTTCAAAATTCTTCTAGCAATCTTTTTTTAGTGCATTTTTCAAAACATTATTGCCTTAAATTCTAAATTATCAGTTTTTAAAGAATTCGGATACTCAGATTTTAGGAGGAGACAATTTAGAGACTAGCAGTCTATTTTTCGATAGAATTCACTACAATACAAACATTATAAGTAAATTTTTTCAAAATTTTTGACAATACTGAATCATCAGGTCTTATTATAAAATGTTTAAAGATCTTCAATTTTTGAACTGAATGCTCTATCATCGACAGAAGTCATACGAATTTATGGTACAAAATCATGGTTCTTAGCGAATTCAACAGATTGCCAAAAAAGAGCTAATTTGGACAACTTTTTAGTTTAATGATATTATGGTTCTAAATAATCAGTTTTTACACAATTACATTACTGAAACTCAAGCAGGAGACAATTTTGAAAGTCACAGTCTAATTTTGAGCAAATTCACTGACTTTTTGACTCGTTAATTTTTTTAAAAATATCCAAGTAAAGTACCTAACATAACATACAATACAAGCATTCTAAGTAGATCTTTGAGAAAATTGAGTCTTTGATTAACAGCTTTTATGATTAACCCCTTAGCCTACTTATAATACTATTCAATTTCCGACAAGGCGTGCCAAAATGAACAGCTCGATCGGTCACTCCCTTTAAGTACCATTTTTGGACCAAGGGGTTAAATGTGGTTACGCAATTAAATCATGTAGAGATGTTTAAAACAAATTTGTACTCAACTTTTGAGTTGAATGGCCGATCATCAATAAAAGTCCTAAGAATTCTTGGTACTAAATCATGGTTTTTGGCTAATTTAGATAGCACATTGACAAAAAAAGCTAATTTATGCAATCTTTTGATTCATGTTTTTTTTACGGAATTTTGTTACCAAACGATAGTAAAAAACAAGTTAGACCCTGTTGGTCAATTTTTGAAAAAAAATTTATATTTTTGGAAAAGGCACCTAATTAATTGTCATTTTTTGCAAAAAAAGGCTTAAGGAAACAACGAATCCAATCCAAGTATTAATTCAAACTGGATGTATTGTTCACATGACTTTTCAGATTTTAAGAAAATTTAGTCCCAAATCATTAAAATTTAGCACATTTCGATATTAAATTCTTTCTAATTCAAATTTTTGGCTAAATTGTCAATTACAAAGTAATGTTCTGAAAAGCCTTAGTTCAAAATCTTAATTTTTTGACAAATTTAGACAGCATATCTTCAAAAGTGGCTAATTCAGACATTCTTTTCGTCTCTCCTCTTTTAGTCAATTTTTAGAAAATTTTCCAACAAAATCTTTAGTGCAAGACAAAACAATCAAATTTTTAAGTAAAATTTACTATTTTTGGTCTAACTTGTATGACATGTTTGAAATTTATTATCAGTTTTTCGAAAAATATCAACTTCCTAAGGGACGATTTCACCAAATTCAGTTAATGAACAATTAAATTAAATACAATCGTTGTTATGATTATAAAAAACCGTTTTAATGACTTATTTGTTCATTAAAATTTAACAGACGTTGGTGAAATCAAAGCAAAATCAATTAAGCCACTTAGCTTAGTTTGCGACTTTTATTTAAATATTGTTAGAAAAATTGAGTTTTAAATCATTTGAATTCAATTTTTAGCTGAATTTAGGCATAATCTTCGAAGGAAAAACTGACCTGATGATGGCACTTTCTGCTGAAAAACTTTAGCAGCGGGATTTGCACGCATTTCCGCACTCATGGCGTCATTGCTCTGAACTAAATTTAATAGAAGCGCTTTCTAGTTACACCCGATCTCCATCGACCTCTCAAACGAGTTATACGTTTACTGTAGCTGATTTTCGCTCTTGCTGGATTTTTATGAGTGCAGAGAGTAGGTAGGTTTAAGTACTTGATGAAATACAAATACCTATACGAATTAAGATTACAGTAAAAAATCTAGTCACGTATATCTGTGGTGTGCGCTGACGATAATCGGGCGACAATATAAAATAAATTCCCGATCCTGCTGCTCATTAATTAACATATTTTAAAAAAAGATTACATTCAGATTAGTAAATGTACGTTGGTTAAGTGGCTATAAATATTTGCAATATTAACTTTAAAGCTGCGTTCACAACTAACGAACAAACACGAACGAATGCCAATTAACGAAAATTTAAACGTCAAAATATTAAGTGTGGACGGAGTGCTCGTTTGTCTTCGTTCGTGTTCGTACAATGTGATTGGGGGAACTATCATAGCATTTGTTTCTGTTTCAACATGTTTTTTCCTGTACGTCAATGTTGGTGTCGGTTTGTTGTTCTAAGTTGTTCGTTTGTGTTCGTTTGTTAGATGTGGACGCAGCTTAACTAGACTGATCTTATAATAGTTTTCAATAAATGTCAATCGGTTCTTTTATACGTTGTTCGTGTTACATTTACATAAAGTCATATGATAAAAAAAAGAAACGATAATTGACAGAATTAATGATAAATAATAGGGATCATTTAATAATAGTACTAACTAAATAATATGGTCTACAAACTCTTATTCCTTTGTCAATTATTGTAAAAATTTCTTTTACTAATTAATTAAAATGCAGGTAGTTGAAATTGGTTTCATCTTGATAATAATAATAATAATAATAATAATAATAATAATAATAATTGTTATTAATCTCCCCACCGTGTTTTATTATTATTATTATTACCCGCATATCAATCAATTAACCGTCTCTAAATTGATAACAAACTGACCAATGTTTAATGTAAATTAAAGTAAAATCTCCTATTCTAGTTTTTAATCCAGCATCTTTAGAAAATGATGATAATTAGAGTAATTACGAAACTTTAGTAAAAATCTTGAAACTTTCAACACCACATATGATGAGTGTAAGTTGGATAAAAAAAATCGTATTAAGCTCCGTTCACATCATACAAACGAACGCGATCGAACAGAAATATAAACATCAAAACATCAAGAACAGTTAAGTAGTTACTCATCTTCATGTCGGTACTTCAATTCAAGTTCGTTCATGTTCATATAGTTTGGACGGGAATTCTCTGTTACATTTAGTTGAACACAAGTGTGGTTAAGGTCGTTTATTTCTATTTGCGTATGTTTGTACGTGTTCGTACATGTTAATGTGGATTTGTTGTTTTTGGTTGTTCATTTGCTTTCGTTCGTTATATGTGAACGCTTCTTTAGATGGGAAAAAAACAGTGATATTTGATATCGATTCTATTTAAGAACTGTCAATCTTCTTTCATTTACAGTCTTCATGTCAAATCCATCCAACTCAAGTTGAGCTTATAATGAGATCCATACTTTAGTAAAGTATAGAAAAACGAAACAAAAAAAAAAACCGGAACATCTGTATATTTTCCGAAATAGATATAGATTTTCATGCAATGTGTCCAGTTGATATTGCCACATCTGTATGTTATTTTTCTTTTTTCTTTCTTAAAGCGTTCATTACCAATTTTAGTTGAAACTAATTAAGTTCACCTGTTACTTATTTTGCATATTATCAAAATTGAATATCATTACAACAAAAGTCATGGCCTACTGTAGAATTATTACTCTTTTTTTCTTACAACGTCATGTAACAATTTCCAATCAATAAAATAAAACACGATAATATTCAAATTAAATATTATTTCAGTCAAATAAATCAATTGTAAATATGTACCTACCTAGTAAAGAAAATTATTCAGTTTAATTTATAATTAATTGGTTTAGTTTTAATATAATGGAATAAAAGAAAAACGGCTCATTTGTACGTTTCAGTATTTTTAAGGTTAGAATTTTATAACCTTTATTGTAATTTATTAATAAATATAACTGAATATATCAAGAACGATGCGATAATGCGATAAAACCTGATTCAATACGATTTCAATTTGTTTTAAATAAATAAATAAATCTCTAGATTGTTGATGATAATTGCTAATCTAAACAATTAAAACATACGATGACATAATGGCACAAAAGCTAGATTTATAAAATTGTTGAATACAGGCAACATTCCTATAACACGATACCGTGTTGTATGAAATCGTGTTATATGAGAACTAGTGTCAAATAGGATATGCATTCGATCTAGGGGGGTAGGAGAGACGAATCGCTAGAGTGAGCACGAGATAGTCTGGCCAGTGACATCATTACTTATTATAGTACATTATCCGAGTTTTTTTATTCGATTTTATATCCTAATTCATCTCGGATCCTAGATATTTTTATCTTTACATTATCTGAGTCAGTTGCGTAAGTGCACAGGCGCTACATTTAAAAATCGTTGATACTAAACGACACCAAAACACCACGCCACCGTCATACTTTCAACTTATGTATAACCTCAAATTCTCAAAAAAGTATATTGCGCATGACACTTTTTGGTAAATCGGATGAAATTAAAGACTTGTATTCTGAAAAAATCGGATGGAAACTCGGAAGAAATTTCGGATGTGGCAACTCGGATAAGAAATCGAATGGTGAAAAGACACAAATTCTATTTTAAACTACTCAAATAAGATTGAAAAACAACAAAATTTAACTCATACCGATTTCCGTCATCCTAGCAATGTCCTTAATTTGAGCCGCTGCATTAACTGTTGTAAGTAATCCAGCTGGTGGTAAAGATGGTGAACCGATAATCTCTTGATGGTAGCGTTGTTGTCGTGCCATCGTTATACCAATTGGAATATTTGCTAATTTTAATTCAACATAATTAATTATAAATTTAATTTTAATTAAATTTGAATTTACCAGAATTGGTAGAATAACCAACTCCACCACCTACTCCTCCACCACTAGTTATACTAGTAGTACTAATTGTTGATGTAGTTGATGAATCATTTTTTGGTGATGTTAATTCTAATTTTACCACCGGTGGTGAGGCACTAGTGGTAATTTCAGCCACTTGACACGGATTTGTTGTTGTTGTTGTTGATAATATCGGTGATGTTATTATTGTAGTACCTGGTTCCTTTTTAATATTAACAGTACCATTATTTGTGGTACTAGTGCCATTCCATTCGATTGGATTCGTTCTCGAACAACCCGTCATTAGACTGTTGTTATCAACGAATTTCTTCGCTGAAGTACCAACAGGGGAGTGATTATTATTGGTACTATTATTATTATTGTTACAATTACATGATTTTTGTTGTTTTAAATTACAACATTTGTCATCGTACCGTTGTTTATTATCTTGGTACTTTTTCGGACTTAACGAATAATCAATTGTAGATGGCTGTGATGTTGTTTGTTGTTGTTGTTGTATGATAATATTAGAATTGAAACCTTTAGTAAATAATTCTAATTGTGTAACTGGTACTGGTGAATATGGTGAACCAGGTGGAGGTGTTGGTGCACCAAATGTATAACCAGTTGAACAGAACAAAGAATCTGCAATTAATAAAAAATTAATTAATATTGATGTATGTGCGAATTTGGCGCCCGCTGGTATTCATATAAAGCCCTTTATACACACATCGATAAAACTGTACAGTTGTTTCCTTCCGGTTTTCCGTAATGTGCATTATCGAAAACTGTGCAGTTTTATCGGTCGAGCCAGACCACCAGACAATCGAAAAACGATTAGATTTATCTGTGCAGCTTAAACGGTGTGCGTGTTTGACATAGTGAGGAATATCGACTGAACCCAGGGACTGGGGCAAGAAGGCAGGGAGAAGCAAGTGTCCGCTACCTGGAAACCGAACTGACCCGATTTTCATCAAGGAATATCGTTGCGCGTATAAATCAAATCGGGAAAATCGAAAGGACTGTACCAACTTATCGTATCGATTTATCGTTACGTGTATGAGGCGCTTAAGGCTAATTTAGAGAGCTTGTGTCGTTTCATGGGGAGATTTTTGTCATTAGTCGTCAGTTTTTCGGTCTACTTTTGCAATAGGATCGTAAAAAAAGAAGATTCAATGAAAGCTCTAGGACATTTATTAAATTACCAATTTTAGGCAGATCTTCAGGAGGAGTTTTCATTCTTGTTCCTAATTAACAGTTCTTTTGCCAAACTTTACTATTTGAAATACGACTAATTGAGTCACTTTTAGTCGATTTTTTTTACTTCTAAATCGTGCAAAAAGGGGCTTATAATTTTTTTTTTTTTTACTATAAGTAAGTCTCGAAGTACCCTTATCAAAAATTATCAAATTATCAGTTACTAACAGAAATTTTAGCGGACAATTTCAGTCTTGATCTTAGCCTATACAGGTAAATTCCATTTCAATAGACACATGGGAGAAACATTGGTCCCGCCCATGCCCCTTTTTTGTCAAATGACATATTTCATGAATAACAGACAGAGATACCAAATCCACATCTGGTTATTGTTATCTTTTAAAATAGAAAGTATTCAAGGTTCTTTCGTACTAAAGAAATTGCTGTGTTTGGTCAGAGGATTAAGGGTTGGGGATAATTTCCGCCATATTTTCAATTTCTAGACAACCTACGCTCTCTCTGTCTCTTTCTAACTAATATGGTAGTACTGTAAATAGACGTGGCCAAAGTTTCTTCAATGTTTCTAGCGGCCAGGGAACATGCTGTATGTTCTTTTAAAATCATGAAAAAAGGAGACGGTTTAGAAACTTTAATTCTATGTAAGAGCTGAATTTCTAGCATTTAGTTCAGGTTGGTTTAGCAAATTTTGCTAATGAGTTCAGCTTTTAAACGCCAAAAGTCAAATCTTCCAAATATTTTCAGTTCTAATACAATTTTGAATTTCAGTTGCAACGAAAAGCTTCAAAAGACTTTCTTCCTGAATAGTCAATTTGAAAAAAAGCGCCTTAATTTAGATACTTTTAGACTATTTTTATGCTAAACTCTCGACTTTGTGGCTAAAGCTTCATTCACAACCTCAAAATTAATGCGTAAAATTAATACGTGACAATTAACGTCAAAGTTTGTCAATGGATGTAGGCGTTACCGTTCACAACATTATCAATTAATCGTTAAAATTAATACTTAAGGTAAAAGTTTGCAAACTCCAAACTTTTACGGATTAATTTTAAGAAAATTACAGTGCTACCAAAACGCGATTTAGAAAACCCCTAAAATCGAAACAAAATACCCTAAAAACTGTCAAAACTATTATACATTTAAATTTAATAATAAACTGTTGGGTTTTCAATGACAATGAATATGAAAAAAAAAGGAAGATGTATGTAGCAGTTGCAATGGGTATGTGCTACTTGGTATTAAAAGGACAAAAAAATACCCAAGACATGGAGCCATCCCACTACGCACTAATTTTAACGAATAATTATGCTGATTGTGAATGATAAGATTGCACCCAAAATGTACGAATAATGATTAATTTTATAATGACTAATTTTAAGGATTAATTTTGAGGTTGTGAATGAAGCTTAAGTTTTAACAAAATTTCGTCCCAAATCTTTAGTTTTCTTAGCACATTTGCTACTGAAACATGACAATTAGAACCTGTAGGGCGATTTTAAAGTTAAATTTTTAACTTCCCCGACCAGAGGGTAGGGAAGTTATTAGTTTCGGACCAAAATTTCGAATTCGAGATTTCACCAGATCTTTACGTTTTGGGGTCCCCTGAACACGTTTTTGAAGTTTTTAGCATGATGTCCGTGTGTGTGTGTGTGTGTGTGTGTGTGTGTGTGTGTGTGTGTGTGCGTCTGTCGTTTCTCCAACGATTACTCAAAAACGGCTTAACCGATTGCGTTCAAATTTGGCCAGCATCAACTATTCCGTGGACTTTCGAGTTGATTAGTTTTTGGTGCCAATCGGACCACGGGGGTGGACGGGGGAGGGGGTTGATTGAAAAAAATGTAAGATAACGTATTAATTTGATATCACCAATCGAAAGGGCATGTACTTTTATGTCAGAAATAATACCCATCATGTGCGATATTTTTCAATCTGGCGACTTATAATGATTAAATTAATTAGATGGACAGTGATTCTTTACTAATCAAGTATGTACGCAAGACAAAAGAATAAGACATTAATATATCAAATATAAATCAGGATTTACGGCCGTTGTCTAGCAACAAGACTGTTTCGTGAAAGATCGAGTAGGTGTAAATAATTGCGTTGTTTTTTTTTAAATTTCGGTGCTGATTTTGACATCTTTGGTTTTGTTAAAAGCTTTACTGGAATATTTGTTTAATCTTTTGTTGTGAATTTATTGTAATGGATAACATAATGAGTAATAATACTTTTACTATCCATAGAGGCAGTAAGTAAACTAAAGTTTTCTATTTGTTAAGAATAAAATAACAAAATAGTAAAGATGATTATTTCCATAATTGAAAAGAAAAAAAATAAAGTTATTCTGGCGAGAATTGAACCCCGTAGCAAACAGATGTCAGGCGAGAGCGCAACCACTGTGCTTTTCGCAGAAATTTGACAATTTTCTCTTGATCGTAGAAAAATTTTTTTCTAATTAATGATTAACTACTGGGACTGATCAGTCGGGGAAGTTGCTAGGCCGGGTCTTCGATTCGGCCCCTTTTCCAACTCGTTTTAATCTAGATTTTGAACGAATAAATGTGCTGATTTAATCAAGTTGAATTCCTCAGTTTTACTTAAAACTTCAATAAAGTTTCCGTCTTATCGTTAGATCATCAGCTCTAACTAAATAAAAAATGCTTTTCAGATATGAAAAGGCTTATTTGAGACACTTTTAACAAAATTTCGTTACTCAAACTTGAAAATAAGACATTATGGGACCATTTCCAAGCTAAATTTTGCTTATTTAGTCCAGATTTGAAGAATCCAAATCGCGCTTAAGAGACGATTTTGGGCTGAATTTTCAATTTTATGACTTAAACACCTAACAGTTTGTTTTTGACCATCTTTTAGCATTGAAGACCATCAGTTAAAATCAATTAAATTCAAGATTACTGTGATGATTATGGAATACAAATTTGATTGGAGCCCCCGGGATCCATCCGGCTCTTGATACGTTCCTGTATGTTTACAATAAATACATATTTTATCATCTTTCAACAAATATAATCTACTTTCACAATGATCTCTTGTGAATTGGGGTAAATTACATAATTGCCAACAATGTTGACGTCAAATATGAATAATTTGTAAAATCAGCGGTCCCCAAAGTGGTGCACATAATTTCCCGTACCACTAAATTAATCAACATCAAACATATCTAATTAGAATCAATTCTTATGTGTTAATTTAATTAACGGATTTGGTTAATTCGATATTGTCAGAATTTAAAATTAGACCAATTTTAGTTCCTTTCCATAATTATTAATTATGTTTTTTATATTTTTATTAATCGATCAATAAAATAATTCACAAACAAGATATGTATATAGTCGATCTGTAGTCTCCTAGTCAACTTGTCGGTTCAATATACCATAAATAATCAAATTTTATTAAAATTATCGCAATAGTGTTTAGCAAGTTTTATAAAATCGTACCCTTATTTTCAACAGTTACAATGCGGCACATACAAATAACCTTTTATAACATTATAGTCAAGATCAATTCAAGTGTTTGACTTCAAAAAAGTGATTAATTTCTTCTTTTTTTTGATGATATTCATCAGTTTATTGAAAATTAAAAAAAATAAAAAATAAAATAAAAATCAAATAAAAATCACATATCAAACCTTAAGCGTTTATTTTTTTAATGCTTACCTTAAGCAGAGCTCTCACGTTTCACGTTAAATGATTCATTTGTCGAAATGATCATGTTATGAAACGTGTGAACCATCGCTTCAGTCAAAATGAATGTGAATTGAACAAAAAGTGAAACATATCTAATTTTGTTCATTTTCCTTTCATTACTGATAAATACCAACATGCAAAGATTTTAAATGAATCACATATAACATGATACGTGTGAACGAACTGATGTTTATTTTCAGTTTCATTCGACTTGATTCATGTGAAATGAATCATTTAATATGAAACGTGGAAGCCTTGCTTCAGTCAAAATGAATGACATTTGTGAATTGAACAAAAAGTGAAACGGATATCTAATTTTGTTCATTTTCCTTTCATTACTGATAAATACCAACATGCAAAGATTCTAAATGAATCACATACAACATGATACGTGTGAACGAACTGAGGTTTATTTTCAGTTTCATTCGACTTGATTCATGTGAAATGAATCATTTAATATGAAACGTGGAAGCCTTGCTTCGGTCAAAATGAATGACATTTGTGAATCGAACAAAAAGCGAAACGGATATCTAATTTTGTTCATTTTCCTTTCATTACTGATAAATGTCAACAAGCAAAGATTCTAAATGAATCACATATAACATGATACGTGTGAACGAACTGATGTTCATTTTCAGTTTAATTCAACTTGATTCATGTGAAATGAATCATTTAATATGAAACATGGAAGTCTTACTTCAGTCAAAATGAATGTCATTTGTGAATCGAACAAAAAGTGAAACGGATATCTAATTTTGTTCATTTTCCTTTCATTACTGATAAATGCCAACATGCAAAGATTCTAAATGAATCACATATAACATGATACTTGTGAACGAACTGATGTTCATTTTCAGTTTCATTCGACTTGATTGAACAAAGTTTTGACTGTTATTAAATAGGCTATCCCCCTTTTTTTCGTTAGTTACTCTTCTATCTTGATAGTAAGATGCAATCTAACGGTTGTTGTCATTTAGAATGTACTTACAGTATAATTATAGGACAATAAAAATTGTAATTCCCGATATTTAAAGATAAGGAATACAATTAAGTTGAAGAAATACAACTGACAAGTTAACAAGTCCATCCTTAGCTCATAAAACATTTCATTATTGAACAAACTGTAATTCTACACAATTGTAAACAGTTTTAAATATAGATATTTTTCTTAATATAATTACACGTAATTTAGTGAATTATAAATAAAAAATCAACATTCGTAATTGATTATAAATGACAGATGATCAATCAAGACTTAAGCCACGAATATCAAAAATTATTAGATTTGATCTTAAAAATAATTAATAAGTATCTAATTAATAAACAGTATATGTGGAAGATAAAAATAGATGAATACATGTACTATCAATAACACAAGAAAGTTACCAGGCTTTGTAGGGTTGTGTAAAACAGGCTTTTCACACGTTAGGATTTAGGAAAAAGATATTTAATCATAAAAAAAAGAACACGAAGGGGGTGGAGTTACTACTGCCATTTTATATATTTATGGTACTCATAGTTGAAGATTTGCTCTAACACCTCCTATCTACCAGGAATTTCGACCCTGACGAGAGAAAGCCTGACTTACACAAACCGAAAAACTTAATATTCCTCGCTCAAGACTCAGTCATTTAATTTCTGTGATTGATAATACATTTAAGCACAATCACACAATATATGATGGTGTTTCTACGTGTATGTTTATGTTTTATATTAAATGATTCATTTCACATGAGTCAAGTTGAAGGAAAATGAACATTAGTTCGTCCATACGTATCATGTATATGTGATTCATTTTATTATCTTTACATGTGAGCATTTATCAGTAATGAATGGAAAATGAACTGTTTGACTTATTGTTCAATTCATAACATGATCATTTCTGCAAATGAATCATTCAACATGAAATATGTGAGCCTTACTTTAGCGAGAGTAAAGATAGTTCAATCTGTCAGTAAAGAGAATCAATCTTGTTGTGAGAATAACAACTCAAAGATTTATACGTTTCGAATTGTAATGGAGAAGAAAAAAACGACCCTTTTTGTTTTTATTTCTCTTATTTCTTTATTGACTTTTTTTCTACGAATATGTCAGTTTGTTTTATTTGTATTACGATTGAATGATTTGTTCAATTTCATCGATTGTTCGACATTAAAATACACTCGTTATGAATATTTCAATACTCGATTCGTACACGCACTAGACGATTACGATTGATTAAAACAAAATGGAGTTTTCTAATTAGTTTCGTCAATCATCGGCCGGCATCGTTTCCACTAGTAAGTTATAAAGGTCTGTAAGGAAGCTATTGCATTTGCGCCTAGATAGAACCTTGAGAATTTCACCTATATGCTTCGAATTCTAATCGCCAATACTGTATATTCAAGCAAATTTCTTTACGTCAACATTATGTTTTCATCAAATATTCTAAATACACAAATTACGATAAAAGCAACGTCTCTATTGTGATCATGGATCGATTTATTTACTCGATTTCTTGAAAATATTTTCTATTCAATATTTCTTTGTACATTTCTATTTCTGGATCAACTTAAATGATATTTGATAAAATTTACGCTTTCCTATTTGTTAACATGTCAACTATAACGCCATAATTGTTGTTGTTGTTGTTGTTATAATCTATGGGCCGTAACAGTTTCTCTCCCACAGATATACCAAAAATAGAATTCCATCTATAAATTTGGTAAATATTTTCATAGTCAGTTTAACGTACATGCATCTTTTTTTTTAAATGAGACTTTTATGAAAATTTAACAAAAATTATTGCTAATTAAAACATAATTAAATATCGTTGGCCAGGTGAGTCGTTGGCTGTTTATTGTAGGTATGTTTAATTAATTTTTTGCATAATATACAGTCGATAATTAGCAATGAATTTAACTGAAATGAGAAACAACTATATATATATATATATATATATATATATATATATATATATATATAACTGACAAATGATAAGCATCACGCACATAAAAGTATACAAGTTCAGTTGTATTATCATTATCATTATATGTACATACAGGTCGATTGAAATTAATATCTATCTCCCGCTTTCATCATTCCATCTCATATATTTATTTGTCTTGTCTAACTTATGGAAAATGACTATGTTTCCACTTTCTATCCTTGTCTCATCAAATTAAAGAGAAACAGTAGACATTTTTCTCTGTCTGTTCAATGGAGTTAAATGAGTATTAAGAGGTGGAACAATACCCCGCCTTAATTTGCTTGGTCTCTTTCTAACACATATAAGAAAATGACTGCTGAAAGGAGAGGGATGATTCTGTAATGTTTCTATTTAATATTTTCTACCAGTATGTATTTATTTTTCTTAAAGAATATTTTTGTATAGTTTGTTGTGTAACTTCTTTATTTTATATTTTTGACTCTACATAGTATAAGCAATATACAGCCAATAAACTCGTTAAGAAGTTACTAAAGTAGTGCCTACAGCTAGAATCGTGTCTGTTTGCTTGGCTTTTGATGTATTTATAGTTAAATTATGTGTTATACAATCATTTTCTTAATCATTTCTTCTTGTTGTTGTTGTTTTCTAAAGGATTATTATAATTATTGTTATTCTTTCAATAATTTATAAGACTCTATATTATTAACATTCACTTTCATCCTAACTCTTAAATATGTTGATTTTTGAGCTATTCAAGTGTCTAATCGTTGAACCCACACAAAAACCCAACTTTTCTACATAGCATTATGAGAAACTTGAAAAGTTCGACAACTTTATGTTTAAATACACATAAAAACGTACAGTGACGAGCATAAAAAAGAGACCACCTCTTGTGCGGCTGTGTGAAACAGGCTTTTATGGGCAACCGTAGTAATTTAACAGAATTTTTCCAAGTCTGATTTTTGGAAGAAAGATAATCAATCAGACAATCAAAAATACAAATTTGGTAACCTATAAACTAATTCTATACTCCATTTGCCCAACAAATGTAGTAATAAAAGAGGGAACAACTTAAAAATTGAACTTCCATTGGTTGGGAGAATCCAAGGGATGTTCCTTAAAAGACCGATTTACACTGTATCATGATTACACTCTAGTTGTTCTAGTTGCACTCATTACAAGTCAATCGTTTATTGCCTGGGCTAAGTTAGCCGCATTGAATTTAAATTTCCCTGAGCAGTGTAAACAAGACTTTTCACTCCGATCTTACAAACAATCGCGTGCACAACTCGTCCTGTCTACATGATTACTTTATTGGTTCAGCAAATCAAGTATAACACCTTTCACCTACTCTCCTTCTTAGCTTTACGAGAGAAACAGCCTGAATCACACGGACGTAAAATTGTGATATTCTCGCTTAAGAATTAGTCTCTTTTTTGTTAACAGCAACGGTATACAATAGGTGTCAATAAAATGTGACGTTACTTAGACCCGGCTTTTTCCCCTATTACTTAAGCTCGTCTTAACATGTTCTTGGCTCAAGTCGAGCTAACGGTAGCTCTACACACATTTTTTTGGATATCTGTCCCTGTACAAATGCCAAATGTCTGTAGATACACGTTTAGATAGTTTTAATCTAAGTTAATGTTAAAACTAGCTTAAATAATGGAAGAATCGCACATTAGTTTAAGATTTTGCCTATATTACACAAATTTAACCGTTCTTAACATATTTAGGGTGGTGTGTTTTTACTTTAAATAATTCAGTAGTTGTTGATTATTTCATGAAGTTTTTCTTGGTTAGGTATATGACACTTTGCTATGTCTATGAAGCAAAAGGCTGGTTTACAAAGTACAATCCTCATCATTAAATTTTATCTGTAACACCGACTGTAGCTAGATGCATGGAAAAAGTGACCATTCTTGATCGATTCGTTTAGTTGTGTAAATCAAGCTTTCGCCATCTCGAAGGAAAGAGGGTAGGGTCATGTCAGGCTTTGTAAATAAACAACATAGCTTTTTATTATTATTATTATTATTCTTTTCCAATTTTGATCTGCTGGGAATTGTGAGGACCTCTCACGTTAGCCGAACTTACACAGCCTCACAACTATCGTCACCTTTTCCATGCATCTAACTGTACATACAAATAGGTAGCGTTATAAACCCAGTTACACAGCGGTTTGTGCAAATATCTTGGGCGTGTAAACGGGACTTATTACTGCAATATTAATGTCGTTGCTGTTATCAAATCATAATGAAACAAAAATGAATCGAATAACTATTCATTGGATAAAGTATAACAATTAAAATTTCACAACCCTACCTGTCTTATTTTAATTGGCGATAATCAATCATTAAAATCTACCCTAATTAAATTTGACTGAAAAAACCTCACTAATCATAAAGAATTTATATCAATGTTGAACAAACAATTTCTAGAATCGATGTACTGAAAAGTTTAGTTTATAATCAATCAATCAATCTTTCTTTTTTTTCTGCATCATCTTGACATAAATCGGGAAATGTACTAGAAATAATAATAATATAAAATGTTGAATAGTTAAGAAAACTTCTTTTACAATTCTTTGATGTTTGTTAGAATTGTAATCAACATTTTATTAAAATGAATAGTAAATTGAAGATTTTAGGTGTGTATGTGTGTATTTATTTGTAAAATACGTATAATTATAGTGGTAATATTTTATATTTATTTGACAGTAATTAAATGATGATTTATTTCATTTCTTAGTACCTAGTTATAATAGTAGTAGTAATTACTAATAAATAAATATTAAACAATAATGAAGAATTAAAACAATAAGATTGTAGGTAGATGACGAATATCATGAATTTAATTACAATTAAAGAGAGAATTGCAACAAATTTAAACGATAATTATCGGAACTGTAGTATGAAAACAACAATTTCAAACTTATTTTAATTCCCTTTAATCTTAAGATAAACAAAACAATCAATTACAGCATCTGTAATTGATAAGAGTATGGAATAAAGCGAACAAAATTGATGAGCGAGAAGTTGCTCTACCATAGGTGAGTTATGTAAGACGAAAAGTTCTTATGGCATTATTTGGGGAGTGACTCGAAAAGTGTTTCAAAGATCCGTTCTCAAAGAAATTTCAAGCAAAATTAGAACCTCGAAGCTCATTTGGAAGTTGATCAAAAAATGTTCGTTTTGGACAAGATCGCCATTTTCAAAAACAAGCTAAAGACGTAAAACGACTAAAGACTCAAGTACACGGGGTGACTTTGACTTTACACACCACTCGCCGACTTTTGAGCGAGCTATTCTGACAATTAGCCACGTATACTCACCCTAGCTTGTGCACTAGTGGTTCTGGTTGGCTACTGAGCAAGTGGTTTCGACTACTCGCTTGTGTATTTGAGCTTCAAGAATGACTCGAAGACCCTGCCAACAATGTTTTTTTTTTAATTTTTCTCCATTGCATTTGAGCAAAAAAAAAATGAGAAACGTTTCTACCCATTCCATAAAAAAATGAGAAAAACGAAAAAATCAATCTTGGGAGGATCCTCGAGTCATTCTAAGTCGTTTTGGCGGTTTAGTTCGTTTTTAAAAATCGCCACAACGTCAAAAACGAACGCTTTTGACCAACTAACAAATTTGAAAGCATGGGCCAATACTTGATAACAAAATGAGAGAGAGAATACTCATATGAGATAGTCCTCCTTATCTCTTTACTCCATGAACCAACCACTACGCTTATTCTGTAGCTACACTTGAGCTATTCTGGTCATTTATCAAACTATATAAATATAGTCAGCACCGGGACATTTAATCGTAGCCCTGCTGGCTATATAGGCGTGCACTGACGATAGTCGCGCGACAATCTAAAGCAGGTTTATAATCCTAAGCGTCTTGATAACTATCGTCAAAGTATCTAATTTTAATACTAATAAATAAATGATTATCATTGTCGATAGAGATTATCTTTCAAAACTTACAGAATGTGAGTGTAAAAGAACACCAGTTGAATTTTTCGTTTTGTTATCCTATAAAAATTAGGTTGACAGTTGAATTGTTTTCCCTCTTTTTGTAACATTGTACACTTATCCATATTAGAAACTTACAATAAGTACTATCCATATTTTAACAGGAAATTGGACATATAAATTCCCTAACTTTTGACAACTTAATTACACACAATGTATATTAAAAGATGTGATAACGGTATAAAATCATGCGATATATTAAGACAAGACAAAAACGAGAAAAAAAAATATGTAAGAATAATTTTGTAATAATTAGCAACAATTTTTTATATCAAAAACTAGTCTATAATTTACTAACCAGAGGCGGAATTATGTATTAAAAATATTTAACGATCATTATCACCGTTGAACATTTTCCATATAAATAAAAATGGGTGGTAAAAGATGGAAAAACGCCTTTCACCCTGTTATAGTTGAGAAGAACACCAAAAATAAAAATTAAATCTTTCAACAAATTTTAAACGATAATTATCAATTTTCCAGACCTTATTTCTATGTTATTAAATAATGAATATTTTATGAATCATAATCATCATTATTAATGTCTAAAATGGTTATAAAAAGGAAATTTTAAACATTTCCATGTTATCAAAATTTATTTAAATCAATTCGAGAGACACTACAATTATTGACGTAAACGAATATTAAAATTACAAGCAAATTTTAATCTATATTATGTTTATTAAAGAAATAAATTCGCATTTTTTAATAGTGTTTCTTCCAGGGGCGGTTCGTGTATACAACTTCAATACCTCGTTTTTACATATTGTTCACTTTCACGAGCCGCTACTGCTATTATAAGTTTTTTTAGTTTACTTAAATCTTGAATTTAGTTTTGTTCCGGTTGTATAATTTTACGAGTTCAAGCTGTTAATGGAGAACCTGCCTTAAGATAGATCTGTGGTTATTACATTTCTCAAACGTTAGATGGCGCTTGCTCCACCACATCTTTTATATCTATATTTTCATCCATATTTACAGATTATTTTCTTAGAGAGCAATACAGGCAGAATTTATAAATTAAAATTTCAAAATGCGTGTTTTGGAGAAAAAAATGATATTGACACTAAATAATTTCGCTTATTTTCCATACCGTACACTTGGTTTCTAGGCATTATCATTAATATCCTTAATTCTTTTTTTCGTAATGTTTTTTTCTGAAAACTAATCGTTCAAAGTCAAACAAAAAAATACAGAAGCTAAATAAGACTTCATTGGATGTGATAAAAAAGTTTGAACAAAATCTGGTATAAGGCTTCCGAGATAAAAAATAAA
Source organism: Mylabris sibirica (assembly GCA_039776855.1). Classification (NCBI taxonomy): domain Eukaryota; kingdom Metazoa; phylum Arthropoda; class Insecta; order Coleoptera; family Meloidae; genus Mylabris; species Mylabris sibirica. Next base: position 6,508,293 of record CM077842.1, read on the forward strand.
ATAGTGCGAAAAACATAGTTTTTTTTCATTTTCTTCGAAAACTTCTTACCAGATTTTGTTTAAACTTGGTATACGTGAAGTTTAGTCAAATATGAAGCTATAATAAGTTTTTGAAAATTTTCGAACACATAGTTCGTTTTTTATGCAGTAGCGTTCAACCTTAAAGTTTTCTTTAATAAAAAAATTCACTCGTGCATGAAATAATCCGAGTGGAAAGTGTAGAAATTGAAGAAACTTTGGAAATTGAACACGATTTAAAAGCTACAACTGGATGGATCATCAAATGAATCATCGAGATTCATGACTCCCCTGCTGAGTCATTCATGAATCTTCCAACTTACGAATCTAATTTGCAAAAAAACGGAGAAAATAGAAACGCAATTGTATTTTTTTTTTTTACAAAAAATCAAAACCCTAATTGAAATCTTGCATGAAATCGATTTTGTTGTTTATAACGTACAACAATGAAATATTACAGCGTGCAGTAAAAATTCCATAGATGGAATTTTTTACACACTTTAAAAATATTACTACACATATATTCTAAGCTTATTGAATTTCATAAAATAGAACAAACAATATTGTACCCCCTCTTAACCCTTCTTCCACCTATATATAGCACCCACCTGAATTTTAATTATCAAACCATGATAATCTAGACGATTGTCAGAACAATACGTTTATTTTTATCTACATATAAGGGTGAATACTTTTTCACATCTAATACAGAACAATGAATAGGGAGACTATCTCAATAATATTAATAATAATAACAAGAACATACAGACATGCACGTATTAGATGTAGGTAGGTGAACAATATCTGATAAGATAATAAAATCTTCCATTTCCTTTACAAACCATGGTGGTGAATAAATTAAATTATTAGGTGGTGATATAGTGATGATTCTGTATAGACGAATATTTGAAGTACCTACACACGCAATAAAATCTATCGGGATTCTTCAATTTGAATAGTGCTTCATTCAACAAAACCAGTGTAGAGTAAAATACAAAATCGATAACACAGGGTGTTTGGTCTAAGTATGGGGGTAATTCTAAGAAACTCCTATTAGTCGACGAGCGATTCGAAAAATATTTCAAGGATATGTAAGAGGGTCCTTAAAGAACATGTCAGCAAAATTAAAACCTCGTAGCTCATTTAGAAGTTGGTCAAAAAACGCTCATTTCTGACGATGTAGTGATTTTCAAAAACGACTAAAACTGACTCAGAGACTTCCCCTACATTGATTTTTTTCGTTTTCCTTCATTTTATCCTGGAACGGGTGGGAATATTTCGTATTTCTCTGGAATATAATGGAGAAAAACAAAAAAAGTCAGTGTAGGGGAAGTCTCTGAGTCAATTTTAGTCGTTCTACGTGTTTTGTTCGTTTTTTGAAATTGCGACATTGTCCAAAACGATCGTATTTTGACCAACTTCCAAATGAGCTACGAGGTTCTAATTTTGCTAAAATGTTCCCTAGGGACTCTTCTACAAATCCTTAAAATATTTTTCGAATCGCTTGTCGACTAATAGGAGTTTTATAGGACTCACCATACTTAGACCAAACACCCTATATAATAATGATGAGGTTGTATTTATGTATGTATAAGTTCTCTCTTATCATCCCTTGAATTTCAAAGATTCAGCAGAAAACGTGCGACAATTGTTGTTATTTGACCAAAAAATTTAATATTTTTTACCTTTATGATGAAATGGATTGCCCGTTGTGGATTGTTGGATATGATTGGATGTAAATTGCCCTATTGTACGGGCATGTGAATAGAGGGCGCTACCAAAACTGGGACCACCAGGGAATAGTGAATAAACACCACATTTCCCAAAACCTATAAATCAACAAACAAATAAATAAAGAAAGGCGAAAAAACAACTTAAATGTTTATATTCGAACTCATCATAATCGGCATAAAATCTTATCATCGTTCATTTACAAATAAGTTTTGGATTTATTGATAAGAGATGGATTTTATATTTTATAATAATAGGAAAACGGTAAACACATCGAGAGTTGATTATTTAGACCCGTTTCCTCTTCCCATGCAAACTAAGCGTGGATTTACAGATAATTGAGTGGGGCTTTATGTACATTGACGAGCATATAAATGAGACCAAATATCTATTTATTTAATAAACACCCAAAATGGCACCAGTAACCCCACCTCCTTCTTCTGCCTGAATATGTCTGCCTAAAGTCGGACCTGTGGAAATTATGTTGTATTGCCACGACCGCCCTCAAAAGCCTGCTTTAGTTAGTTAATTTACAGGAGTCGATTGACTACCAAGAGCTTTTCAGAAATGCAACCAATTTTGATTTATTGCTCATAACCCTTTTGTCTATTAATGCCCCCTAGATAAGGCCTATCTGGGAGACTTTCGTTCCACTTGAGCATGCCATTGAGTCGCTTTTCTCAACTCGATCAGTCTGTTGCGAGAGAATGCATAGTATTTTTGCTTAAAATATGCTCAAAGCTGTCATTTCCCAATTCACATAAGTTACACCTCTTGTTAGCGCATATGTCCAGAATTTTGAGATGAGTAGCCTTGACTCAAAGCTACCGTAGATCTTCTGTTAGTTGGTTTTACACAACGCCTTAAAAAGTGGTCTTCTTTAGATGCTCGTCGTTTGCAGACAAATATCACATTTTTTCGTCCTTGTGAGTTGGGCTTTTTGTTTCGTGAGCGTAAGAAGGTGGGTAGGTGAAAAGTTTTAGACAATATGACCTGACTTTTGAAAATTCTGTTACATTGCTACGACCGTCCTGAAAAGTCTGTTTTACACAGCCCCACAAAAAGTGTTATCTTTTTTGTGCTCGTCACTGTACATCATCGGATCTCCACTCAAATAAATCGACTTGTAATGGGAAGAAGACTTGGGTCTTGATGGCAGATGTTTGGTAATGGTGAATGTGAAGCCTACCGTCGGTAGTGAAGCTTGCAGGAGAGGGGGCTGGCGCAGGGGCTAGCGGCCAGAGGCCACCTCGTTGTGATGGCCCTCCCGGTCCAGCCGGGCTGCCCAGCATTCTCTAACCTTTCAAAAACACTCTGGATCTGTAAAATATACAAAAACAAATCATTTATTTAGTGAATATTGAAAATTACTTAAATCTATCAATTTCATTTTGGTTTTCAATAAAACTATGTATACAGGGTTTGAAAAACAATAAATAAATAAAAGTAAGTATGTGGTAACATTCGTTATTTTGATAAAGTTTCGGATAATAAACGAGTATAATAGATTGATGGACTGTGGAATTTATAAAAGAAATAACGAAAGACACAAACCTGTTTGTCAGGATTTTACGCAACTAAGGATAAAATATCACAGGGCGAAAGGAAGAGAAGATTAAAGGACGATATCAACGAAAAATAACACACAAAAACAAGGCATTTTTGTTGTTGTTGTTGTTGACTGCATTTCTCAAATATCTCTTCTGACACGTTTACATATCTAAATGCTTATATCCAAAGTTATCATATGGGCACGCCGTTAGTAGATGAAGAATTTTCGTCTTTAAACAGCTAAACAGGCACAAAATTCAACCCTAAAAAGCAACTTTAACAACAATTTGAAGACGATTTAAAAAAAAAGACACAAGTTTGGATAGTTTTAGGAAACAAGCATCATTCACACCGTTAGTCTATTATTCCGATTCTACCACCTTGTGACAACTAATAAAACCCCACCTTTTGTTGGTGTTATTAACAGGTAAAACTGCAGGTATAGAACAGAACCACATAATCTTATTGCCATGTCGTTTCTGCCCGTTCCCCTCTTTCACTAACTTTCGTTCATTTTTCTGAAATGAAGAAACTTGAATTCGATTTTTCGATTTAGGCGCGTGGCGTCGGCTGGATTTCGAGTCTGTCGAAAGAAAAGAAAACGAAGATGATGATGATGGAGTCGTGTGCTGTGCCGCCGCTTCTTGTCGGTATTTTAAATAGATGGCCTCTCATACACACACACACACACACACACACACATATACAAAAATTTGTGTAAGTCGGCTTTAAAGTGAATTAAGACTAAGTCTGCATGATTGACGTCCACATATGGTTGTTTATGGTAATATCAATTCAATTAAAACCCATCAGTTTATGTATTTTTGATAAACAACAATTTTTCAAAAATCAACAACATATGGAGTGTATCGGCAATATCAATGGAATCTTAACCAGATGATTTTGGGAACGTTCCAAAGGGTTACCGTTTGGGTTATTTGGGAAAGACAACTGATGAAAAGTAAGCGAGGAAAATTTTCCAACCGCATCATTGGTTATTTTCACATATTAAAAATAGTTATTTTGAAACAAGAATCATAAGGTTTATAGACGATTTCATCGCCTTTCTATTGGTAGCAAAAAGCGTGTTTATTTCATTGTGAAAATAAAAATTTTGAATAAAAAAATGATGTTACATAATTCATGCAATGATTTTGAGATACAGGGTTTTTCACATTGGACGAAAAGCTCTTATGGTAGCTTTTATTACTTGAAGAGCGATCAAGAAAAAAAAGAATCTTAAGGGGGCTATCTGAAGATTGTTTTAGCAAAATTAGAGCCTCGTAGCTCATTTGGAAGTAGGTCAAAAGCGCTCGTTTTAGACACGGTCGCGATTTTAAAGAAGCAAAACATTTTTTTCCGTTTTTCTCCACTACATTCTAGAAAAAATAAAAAAAAAAACTTCTACCAGTTCCAGAATACAATGGAGAAAAAACAATGTTGGGAAGATCCTCGAGTTATTCTAATTGTAAGTCGTTTTGCTTGTTTAGTTCGTTTTTAAAAATCGCAACATTATCAGGAACAAGCGGTTTTTGACCAACTTACAAACGAGCTACAAGGTTCTAATTTTGCTAAAATGATCTCAAGGAACTACCCTATAAATACTTGAAATATTTTTCGAATAACTCGATAAGTATAGGATTTATCATAAGAACTTTTCGTATACAGCATTAGACACTGAAATAGGTACAAGTGGATGCATAGAAAAGGTGCCGATAGTTGTGAGGCTGTGTAAATCAGGCTGATAAGAGCGATCCTCACAATTTCAACAAAAATAGTAGGCGGTATTAAGAGTGTTATCTTGTTCATTTACAAGACCTTTCATGACCCACCTTCAACAAAAGCTTGGTTTATACAACTAAAATGATGGAAATTTCTCGCTAAATAGTCGTCACCTTTTTCATGTATCTAGCTGTACATTTGGAAAATATCGTGTTATCTTCTGTTCCACTCATATATAAATTAGAAAGAGATAGGTGGTTTATATATTAGAAATGATAGCGATTGCTATCACCCGTCCGTAGTCTTTTATACCAAAAAGTTTGCCTGTTTCAGATGTTACAATGAACAAGCAGATGTTTACGATTTGGTATCTTTGTCATAAGTATTTCAACATTAAATGCATTAGATAAAGAAGGGACTATCCTCAAGAGACCGTCTTTGGTATTTTCTTTGAGCTACAAAATATTAATGAGTTGAGCTCCCAGTACAAGGATAGACGTTAAGAAATTTGAGTAAATGGTCCGATATTAAGACAGGTTCAAGTCCTTCTTCTTATCTACACTTTTTTATTTATCTTATTATTTTACAAAGCAATAATTACAAAATTAAAGCAAACTTTTATTAACTCTATATACACATCAGTTTTTTGCACATTCAGGTGTTCTGAAAGAGTAAACAGAAATGCACATCGGATTTTTTTGAAAAATTATCCATCCGATACAATAAAAGCCATATTACTCTTGTTGATTATCAACAATTTTTGTTTCAAATTCAAATAAAATAATGTTTAGGGTAAAAGAATGCTTACTGAGGGGAACTTGAACTTTTCTTAAAGCCCCTTTACATTGTCCGAGTTTTGTATCCGATTTTTCTATTCGATTTTATATTCGAATTCATCAAAAATTCCAAATATTTTCATCTTGAATACGCAAGAGCTAACTGATAACTGATAACAGATAAGCTGATACTAAACGACAAGACGACACCAACAGTATACTGAGCATGACACTTTTTGGCAAATCGGATGAAATTAGAGATCGTTCTATTCTGAAAAAATCGGATGGAATTTCTCGGATGTAACGGCTCGGATAAAAAATCGGATGGCGTAAAGACACAAATTTCTTGTTTGATTTACTGGAAACAAAAAATCAGATGTAAAATCGGATAATATAACGGGACTTTTATTGTCGGACCCACTATTTAAAATTCTCTGTAGCTCAAAGAAAATACCTACTATCATATACGAATAACAGTGCCTTGGGGATTGTCCTTTCTTTGTCAAACTCATTTACAAGAGAATGTTTCATAAGCAATTCCTATACCGTGTGACAAAGATACCAAATGCTCAGCATTTGGTGGTTTGTTTAGTCGAGGAAGTAAGGCTGAATATCCGACATGATTCTTAATTTTTTGACCAATTACCGCCTTCGAACGCATATGCAAAAAACGACACAATCTGTATCTATAAAATACGTCATTGATTCCTTAATTTTGAATACATCGCAAAAGCATTGCAAAGTAACCAGTGATGTATCGAAGTCTTAAAAAATATATGACATTCCCGTCATATTTGCAACGAATTCGCCCACTTAACTTACATCTAATGCATTAGCATTTCAAATCTCGATCGGCTTTAATTCGAATACAAACTAGAATGGTTGAAATCAATTGTCGTGTGACGTCATTACTTTGTCGAGAAAATGAATGCTTTCGAATAAACATGAAATTATTTGGAATGCTTCGGTCGCAAAAATACAACCATGGTTTCTTAAACGATTTTTCCTTCTTATATTTTTGTACAATGTAAGTGTTTTCAACAATATTTAACAATTAATTAACCTATGCCAATTATTTTGCTGTTTAAATTAGAAATAGTTTTAGCTCACTTACAGGGAATCGAACCCAAGACCTACTGTTTGCCGGACAGATGTGTTCTGACTAGAGACTAGCGCACCTGTCCGGCAAACAGTAGCTCCTAGGTTCGATTCCCATCTGGTAAATTCCACTTTTTTAGTTCATATACGATGATAATTGACATAAATTAATAAATTGTTAAATATTTATGAATTTTGTTGCAAGATAACTATTTGTAGATTTAAAATTTGTTACGATAACTGCAAGAAAGCCCCTTTATATTGTCCGACTTTTGTATCCGATTTTATCTCGAATCCCGGATACCTATTTTCATGTTTATATTATCAGAGTGAGTTGAATGCAAGACACAAGTGCGACAAGCTGATACCAAACGACACCGTTCTATTCTGAACAAATCGGATGAAATTTCTCGGATGTAATGGCTTGGATAAAAAATCGGATGGTGTAAAGACACAAATTTCTTGTTTTATTTGCTCGGAACAAAAAATCGAATGTAAAATCGCATAATATAAAGGGGCTTTTAATCTTTAGAAATGGGCTTTCACAAATACTACCAACTGTAACCATAATAAATGTATAATACTTTACAACCTTAGCGCTAACACTTCAAATCAATGTCAATGGTAGACGTATCTTGTGCGGAAAATTTAAATTTAAACGACCAGACTCGATGGACAAACAAAAATAAATTTGCAAATATGAATATAAAGCTTTTACATCAATTGATTATTATTGAAATTAATCGTTTGACGTAACTGTTTCCTCCCCGCTCATTTACTATATGTTTATTTTATAATAAATTGATATATTAACAATGAATACTTATAAATTACAAGAGAAAAAAAAATGCAAAATATCAAGGAGTTTCTAAGAAATACATGCGACGTAATCTTCGACGATTTTATAAGAATTCGAAAATCAATTCTGCAAATGTACGATTTCAACCATAAAAACGCTAACTTAAAAAAAAAATAACACAAAAGTACAGACAATGAAGTCGACTTTATCCTGTATTCCATTATATCAAAGTCTCTATATTAAGAGATTACAAAACAAATCTTTATTGATTTAACGTTATAATTATAATTGGGTCATACCAGATATAATTCTATAAAGTTCAACATAATTATATTATCCAATAGGAGACCATTTATTTAAAGAAATAGCAGCTTTACTAAAAGGAGCTTTATTATAATTTTGAAATTTCTCCTTTATAACGAAAACAAAATACAACAAACGAATAAAATTAAATTGAAATGCTTTTAGACAATGCCAAGTATTAATTTTTGTACGAAAAACAATGGTATAAACATCAAAAATTACTTATATAAAAAAGCAACAATAGACCATTGAAAATCTAACAGCGTTGTTTAAAGGCTTTTCGTGTAATCGATGTAAACATTTAAGAATTTGCAGAATTATTCCATAATGTTAAAAGAATTCAATTATATTATTTTCCTGTAACACAGTCATTTCGTGCTGTATTGTATCGAAATCGTGTTAAACGAAACTTGAAGCTAACGTGTAATATCAAGTTGCGTGTTATATCAAGATCAGGTACGTTTTTTGTTGTGGCGAAAAAATCGTTCTCGTTCTTGTAAGCGAATTATCGTTTTTAAAAACGGGGGGTTACCACCAAAATTGGTTTACGTAATTTTGTGACATGTTTATAAGGAATGATCAATTTTTAACATATTATGACTCAAATTTTAATTTTAATTTCGGAAATTGTAAAAACCGCTGTAATTTACAAGTTCCATCATCTTTGATTTCAATTTAGCAAAAAAATTAGATTTGTCTTTAATTAAGACTAGTGTTATAAAGAGAAATCGTGTTATAGGAGACGATATCGCAAATTTTGCATGGTATTCTATAAAAATCGTTTTATCAGAATATCGTGTTAACGTACATCAGATTTGCAAATAGAGTAATTAGATCAAGTAGAGTGAATTCCCTAAATTTCCATAATTTTCGGGTTTTTTTTCAACTGTACAGTCAGGTGCGGAAAAATTTGAACGGTTAGGATTGTATAGTGTAAACCAGACTTTCGTTTGAAGAGAACAAACATACAATTGGATATCTTGAGAGAGAAGGGGACGATTTGTTCATGTACCTAAATAAAGCAAAACACCACACCCCTATAACGGATCAGGTAATTTGCCACCCCCTACTTATTTATGGTTCAACTTCAACAGCTACTATTCGCTAAAACAGGTAAAGCAAAAAAGCAGGTTCGGTTCATCCCCAATATCAAAAATGGTGGAAGAACGGTTCAATCTATGTAAAACAGGCCAAAATTCTCACCAAGAGTCGTTAAAATTTTTACGCACTTGACTGTATTTTTTATGGCTCATCTTGTGGGAAATTATCAGAGTGGAATTTTGGCATGCAACGGAAGTTGCGCACGCAATTTAACATTTAACAACACTAACAAATGGTTGCTGTGGAAACGGAAAGAAGCGGGCTTTTTTCAAAAATTATAATTCTATTAGTGTGTTTTGTGGAAAAGATGAAAGTGAAATAGTTGCTATGGAGACCAGGAGAAAGCTGTTTTTTAAGTTTTTTTTACGCAATTTTTGTTAGAAATGTAAAACACGCAAGTTTTTCTTCAATTGTTACACAAGCACAGAAAATCTGCTATTGTTTTATTTGAACAACAATTTTGCATTACAGACGAACAGGATGTGCATTTGTGAGTGTGCAAAAGCTTGTTTTCTAGACTTATGATGCCAAAGAAGTTCAACTTCTAACGTGCATACATTAACACACAACCATCCATTTGTTTTTATTTTGTTATAACAGTCGTGTTGCATACAAGTTAAGAGACAATTTTGAAAATATTGCGTCGATCTTCTCTCCCTAATGGATATATGGCTTCAAAATAATGAGTTTTTGTTGACTTTCTAGCATGTATGTAAACAATAATATTGACTATTACGCTAAATTTAGTGTAGAACAACATTAAACGGACTGTTAAAAACTCTAGTCTCTATTATTATTCAATTCTTTTAAGGAACAAGGTGTCTGATCTATAATTATAACTGAAATATGTGGATTTGTTCAGAAAATACTTGATATTCTACAACTAGGTATAAGTAACGTTTAAAACCAATCTTTTGAATCTAATCAGGCCATCAATTGTAGTTATCCAAAAAATTTGCCTTTAATTTACAATCCAACTATCATGTAAGTCAGTGATAAACAACCTTACTAAGGCCTACTTAGTAGCTTTATTAGCTCGCCTTATATCGAGCTAACGGTAGGTTGACACTTATTTGGGTGGGAATCCGTCCATGTGGGTACTGATCCCCTATCAAATTCCTGTAAATCCGCGATTTAAGTCGAAGTCTTGCTAAAGCTAAACCGAGCTTAAATAGAGTAGGAAGAACCGGGTTTAAAGAAAACTGTAGAGCTCCTTAGCTTGGCAATGAACGGTAGGGTTAGGTGAAAGATGACCAAAAATATGAATTAATAATAATTAAAATAAAAATCTCCAAAGGCAGCAAGTACCTTATATAGCGAATTTTTTTATGTATCTATACATGCTGAAATATTATTAATTCACAAACAATATAAGAAACACTAATAAGCTTTCACTCGTTTAAAAATTGTTGTTTGTCTACATAGATCTAGTATGTTAATATTAACATACTAGATCTACCTATGTTTGTCTAATATTAACTGTCAAAATTAGTTGCCCTGTGCGATATTCAATTTTTTTTCTAATATCAATTGTCAGAACACATAGCCATCTGAGATAATCAATTTTACTGCTTATACTAAAAAAAAAAAATTTTTGCATTTTTCTTGCGATCCAATGAACCGATTTTGATGATTTTTTTTCTGGGTCATAGAGGATCGACGGCTCTACTGTTATTTTAATTTTCATCAAAATCTAAGCAAATGTAATATTGAAAATAATTTTTTTTAACATTTCTTCAGCTCTTATTCCAAAAGTGTTGGCCCTACCGGTCTGGCCAACGAACTCATCCAAGCTATCCCCAAGACCGATTTTTGTACCAAGTTTCATTAGGATTGGTGTATTTTTACGGCAGTTATATATATATATATATATATATATATATATATATATATATATAAAAATTTTAACGAACGGTGGATATGGGTTCCTGAGGTCCCAAAACGAACTTCTGTGCAAAAATTTTTCGGAAATTCAAAAGTGAGGATCTCGTCATAAGCTAATTTTTTTAAAAAAAATTCGCTAATTATAAAGTAGCAAGGGAAGCAAAATCATTCGCATCAGTGCAGGCTTTGGTTAGGGTAATCTAAAATAAAACCGGGCTTCACAAGGTAAAATCCTTTCATTAATAATTTGCTCATAAAAAATGCTAATTCTATGAAATATGAAGATTGATCATCAAGAAATTTGAATTTATTTAAAACATAAAAATTGAGCTGTAAGCTACAGAAGCCAATTTTGAATAAAATTTGCAATTTGTTCTTCTTACTATGTAGATAATGGATCACAAATTCACAGAATTTGAGGGTTGTGGGCGCTGTTCGGACAGACCACAAAATTGTGTTGTAACAAAAATATTTTGTTCATTTTGCGCTATTTATAGTGCTGTAAACATACCAAAAACAGTGCGTTTATGGCAACGATTTTAAAACTTATTGTCAACTATCAAAATAGACAAATATGTAGCTATGCTGTCCATACAAAATGTAGTTCTATACAATTAGTCACTTTAGCTATTTTACTCGCTTTAACCATTGTCAAATAAAATTCTGTAACGTAATATACAGGGTGAAATTGAATTGCTTTAAAAGACTCAAACCTCGCTCTCTGTATGTGGTATAGAGCACAATAAACGTATTTTGAAAACTCTATAAGAAAAAAAAATTTGGTTAAAATTGAGCTAAAGTGCGACCATTGTTTGATGGTGACTGTTTAAGTAGTTACCTACCATAATGTTATTGTTGAGAGTTGATAACAAAGAAGGTATCAGTATAAAACATATCGGTTTCTCATGACATTGAACTATACATTTACATATTACGAACTTACTTATTGAAAACACATACAGCTCTGCGGAATTGGATAGAAACATTAGCAAAGTATATATCTATCTCCCGCTTTCATCATTCCATCTCATGTATTTATTTTTGTCTTGTCTAACTTATGGAACTTGGCAATGTTTCCACTAGCTATCCTTTTCTCATCAACTTAACTTAAAGAGAAACAATAGACATTTTTCTCTGTCTGTTCAATGGAGTTAAATGAGTATTATTAAGAGGTGGAACAATACCCCGCCTTAATTTGCTCGACCTTTTTCTAACACATGTGACAAAATGAGTGCGGAAAGGAGATAGATGATTCTGTAATGTTTCTATCCAATATTTTCTGTCGGTATATTTACACAACCTATGTAATTAAATATTATAAAAATAACGTAATATAGAAACACTATAAAAATTGTTCAAAATGTCCCCAAAGTTGCGCTCTATGTAGCAGGAAACTTTGCACGTTATTATAAATATTAGGCAATTTACGAATCGCGTCTGCAGCTACACGAATTCGGGTCGACACTGAATACATTAATTATTGTTTTGTATGATTTCTAAAAAAAAAAACAGAACAAAAATGTGAAAGATAATAGATAAAAGACTAAAGAATAAGCCCGCAATCTGTGGTTTGAAAATTTCAACGAATTTCGACTTCACCCTGTATATCATTACAATACAATTTTCAATTACTTATAGGTTCATACATGAAAATTTCGAAAAATGCCGAGACAGGTAACTTTTTATTTTTTATTCATTTATTTGTGACTAAGTGACTAAGAACTGCCATTATCAACACTTTTTTTAAATTCTGTAACAGGTGTAAATATTTCGTATTTTCTCTGGAATACAATGGAGAAAAACGAAAAAAATCAATGTTGGGAAGGTCTCTGAGTAATTTTTAGTCGTTCTGCGTGTTTAGTTCGTTTTTAAAAATCGCTAAATCGTCAGAAACGAGCGGTTTTTGACCAACTTCCAAGTAAGCTAAGAGGTTCTAATTTTGCTGAAATGTTCTTTAAGGACCCTGCTACAAATCCTTAAAATATTTTTCGAATCGCTCGTCGACTAATAGGAGTTTCTTAGAACTCTCCATACTGAGAGCAAACACCCTGTATAAACGAGAGTTTACGTGACATTTTTCTTTTTTTTCAACAATAACACGTAATGTCGTTTTTATTTGGGAATGTAAATTATGCCAATACACATATTTATATGTTTACCTACATAATAATCGATATACTTAAAAAGAATTTTCAATTCTACTGTCTTTCATATATTCAATCAACATTACATACATACTAGGAATTTATAATATTATTGTTCTTTTATCTATTTTAGATTAGTGTGTTTTAATTGAAACACAATGATTCATACGGAATGTTACATCAATTCTATCATTATCTATCTTTAATAATATGAATTTAACGCTCGATTTGTGATCAGTTTCTCCTTCTTTTACACGTATTTTTCTATGCAAAATAGACAATTTCTAATCTTTAAAATAAATCACAAGACTATATTTAACACAACTAGTTGCTTTTTGATTGATTCAATTAATTGATTGCAAATTTTTATCGAGTTTCTTTTTCCCCACCCTGCATCGTGGCCATTTCCATTGAACTGGCCTCGACAACCACTTATATACAGTCTTTTTCATGTAAATAGGGTCAATTGACAGTAAATTCGATATTTATGATTAGAATCAAATAATTTTTACAAGAACTTGAAGGGCAACAGCTAGGCTATCCGTTAGAGCTAAAAACGCCCTTCTACAGTTTTCAGAAATAGGAGAAATTTACATGTTTTTTATAAAGTCAAAAAAAAAATTGGGAATATTGGAAAGGTGACTGACCTGTTTTGAGAATCTAGACCAGGAGATTCTTTTCCCTAGGAACAAATTACAAAAAGCAAAAAAAAAGGTAAAATAAAATTCAAGAGCTGTAAAATTTTATCAAGATACATAAAACATCTGTTTCTGTTATTCAATTTTCTCTTTCTCTGTCTTGTTCAATTCATTTTCAACTTGTGTTATTCTTCGGGAAATGCCCATTAAAAAATCAAATTAGTCTTTCCTTGCTTTTTAAAATTTGTGGTTTCTAGGAAAGGGAATCCTCTGGTCTAGATTCTCGAAACAGGTCAAGTCACTCATTCCAAAATTCACAAATTTTTGATTTTTCTTGCAGAATTTTTTTTTTTTAAATACTGAATTTTTAAAAAGGGCAATTTTTCATTCAACAGTTATAGGGAATTTACTGCTATTAACCATATTTACATGAGAAACCCTGTATCTGTAATAGTTATAATTATTGGACACTGGTTTTTGAAGAAGGAGTGCGATAATAAATTGTATTTTATATTTGAAGTTTAATCTTGTTGGTGGTTGGTGAATCGACAAATTTCTGAGAAATACAAGATGACACCACATAACAGTGGATGTTGTTGTTGTTGTCGTTGTCGTAAATGAGCCTATTTTCGTATCGTTAAAACCACTTTCAATTACTTTAATTGTATGTTGTGGATGATTATTACATATCCATTTTGGACATGTTGATGGTGTCCCTCTACCTATGTATTTATTTATTTTTTGTTCAGTTATGTATACATATGTTGTATGAGTCTATATACTAAAATAAACCGAATGAGTTGTCTGGAATTTTGAACGTATTTAGTGTCAATTATTGTATTTATTTTTGTCATTTGACATACACGAAATAATTGCATCACGACAAAGAAACTGGAAATATACTCCCCGTCTACTTCTTTTACAACAACTTAACTTGCTACTATAAAGCAAGTCATATTTGAATTTATCAATTTTATTAAAAAAATTGGATTTTCATATGCGTTGGCAAGAGATTTTAGCTTTGCAGCAACAGTAGAATCTCATAGGTAATTGGCAAAATTATCGTAAAAACATTGTACGTTTGTAGCATTTACGCTTATCAAACTCCCTTTTATACTCACTTCAAAAGTGAGTGAGTCAGAGTAAAACGCTGATAAAGCATAGTCATTCGCCTACTGTTCTCCGTTGATATTATAAAAAATAAAAAATTCACAAAAAACGTCCATGATTGAGTGTAAATCATTGAAAAGGCACAGTTTTTCGCCTCTATGTGTTGTTATCGAAGTCTTTTATACCTCAAAAAAAGATTATTAAGATTGACTCTATGATCGAGCGTGAAACATTGAAATGCACAGTTCTTCGCCTCCATGTGTTTTATCGACTCATTGTGTCTTTAAACAAAGTATGTTACCTTCGCATCATTTGTTTCTATGAAATTCGTCTTTATACCTCAAAAAAAAAAGATAAAAAAGGTCCTCTTTGATTGAACGTGAAATACTGAAAAAGCACAATCATTCGCCGCCCAGTTTGGGTTCTTGTTTCTAAAATCTGCTTATTATAAAATCCTAGAACGAAATTAGGACTTTTGAATTTTTGTACGTACCAAAACTTGCATCCGTAAGAAACTTATGGTATTTTTTTAAGAAAAAAAAGTTTAATCTTGACAAACTGATTTTTTGATTTTTCTTATCTCATGCCGAATATAATACAGTTTAGATACACAGTATTTTTTCAAGTATGGACGGTCGAGACATTTTTGTATTAAATGAACATAGACCCTGAGTTAACATAAGCGTCAAGTTAAAAATAGATAAGCAACAGAGGAGGCGAATGACTAGTACATTTCAATCTATCCGATTTTTTTTTGTGCACGAGGTGGAGAAAAACAGGTAAAAATCAATAAGGTAAAGACCTTCGAGTTTTTGTTAATTATTTTACGTGTGTGGCTGGTGAAAATTGCGTTTTTATAATAGAAAAATCATTTTTTTCCAGAAGTTACTTTGTAAATTATGAATTATGAAGTTTCCAAAAGAATCGACCTAAATATGAGCTAAATTTACAGAGGAAAACAGTGAAGCTTAATCTCAAAATTACTGAGTAATGTTTTTATCTAAACAAATAAGAACCTGTAAAGTAACCTTTGGTTCGTATGTTACCAATCAATAATCTCTAAGCGTTCATTTAAAGTTTTCCAATTAACTCTATCAACAGAACTTTGTTTTATATTCATATACCTTGAGACTTGAGATTAGCCTAAATTGAAATATATTCGATCGTTAAGGTTATAAAATGGATGCTATTTTTTGCTTCTTATAATTATTTTAAAAGGACCTTCAAAACTGAACAGTCAACAAATTATTCAAGCAGTTTTTTTTTTGTAAAGAAAACAAAAATAACAAATCGCTTTTACTAACGTAACAGATTGCATGGAATATTTATTTACGTTTTTTTTTTCCTGCGTTCTGTTTTCGTTTTTTTCTGATTAACGCAAAATAATGACCAATAAAACGATAGTTTTTCTGCAAATTAAAATAAAGAAAATTAGGATTTTTCCATACATGTTAAAATGTGTGTGTTATGGTGCTTTTTTTCTCTTTTTCTTGTAAAAAAACTTCACTTAAAACTAAGCATACTTTAAAAGTTAGATTTGATCTTCAATTCCGGTACAAAAGCACGAACTGAACAAGACGACTAGCATACACAATGAAGTCTTAAGAATAGCCAACATGAAAAGAACAGAGGAAAGGAGGTAAAAATAAACGAAAAAGAACACAAAACATACAAGAAATGAATAGGCGAAAGATAGAAGAGAAGACATTTAAAATCTCTGTGAGACGGATTAAGATGAAAACGACAATTCAAATAAAGGTAGGTACAAATGTTTTTTGTAAGAATCTACTTGAATACAATACGAGAAAATTAGACTTTCTTCTCAATAGTATGTTGAAAATTAAGAAACTATTATAAAGGAGGAGAGATAGGCGGAAATGACCTAAAGGACAATATTTATAAATCATCGAAAACATTACCATATAGATTAGAACAAATAAAGATGAAAGATAACAATGAATTTTTCTCATAGTGTTACTATTATAATTAAACACAGAGGCGACTCGTGTACAACTCATATTGTAACATTCTCTCCTTAAATTATAACGAATTTTGGTATTTAATTGGTGTTTTTTTTTTGTGGACTAGAAACTTTTCTACATAAAGAGGAACTGTCTAGTCGCTTTTAATTGATTTTCAAGCTAAATTCTTGATGTTCAGCCAAGACTTTATGATATTTTTATTGTGAGTCATCAATATTGCCGTCATTTTTGCCATCCATATACCTACTATACAGACTTGGCAAGAGTAATAAAAACATTGAAACGTATTTCCTTACTATCTTTCTAGCTCATTAAAGTAATTAAAAGTGAAAATAGATATATTTGAAGAACTTTATCTACAATATCGGACACTAGATAATACGATTAATTATTATTTAATTAAATTACTAATAAAATGAATGTTAATTAAGAGGTATTCAGAATTATCACAGCGAAACAAGTAAGAAAAGCTGGGAATCTTAGGTGAGATCCAAAGCTACGACGTTTGGTTTTGTATGAGCTTGGTAGCTCAGCTGCTCAGAGCAGTGATGTACAAAACCCAAAGTTGTAGCTTTGGATCCCATGATTCCAAGCTTTTCTAACAATTAGTTGTTTCGCTATGATATGCTGAAGACCTCTTAATTAATAATCATTTCATTAATAAAAATTCCATCGCTGCTTATAAATGATTTGCTCAATAAGAGATTCGTAGCTTAGTTGGTTAGAGTAGTGGTGTACAAAGTCCAAGGTCGTGGCTTCGGATCTCAGTAAGGATTCCAAACTGTTCTTAGTTGTTTTTAAAAAAAATGAATTCAGATTATGTTTATTTACCTACTTGTTAACTATCTTTCTGTCTTTAACACACTCTCCTCAATTACGGACACAATTATGTAACAGAAAGTATAAATGTCCGCTAATCAGAGATGGTACTAGAGTACTAGAGGGTGAAAATTAGCTACAATATACCGCTTGTTTGTTGTAAATCACGTCGCTTTCTTACTTTATTAACTACATTGAATTATTATAAAGATGAGTTGTAACTCATCTTACTTGGATGATAGTTCTAGACAGTGACATCAGTGCTACCCTATGGTATAAATTGTATGAAGCTGACTTATAACCTAACAAAACAGTAATCTCAATTACGCAGCGTTTGATTGTTTCACACATGTTCACATGTTGCGTTACTAATTTAAGTAACGAGCCGCTACTGATTCTAAGAGAATCGTTTGGAGCCCACTTTACATTTATTCTAGTTTATATCCAATATTTTGTTCCGAGAAAATAAAACGACAAATTTGTGTCTTTACAGCATTCCATTTCTTATCCGAGTTGCCACATCCGATTTTTTCAGAATAGAACAGTCTCTAATTTCATCCGAGTTTTCGTCCGGTTTGCCAAAAACTGTCATTCGCTTCGCAGTATATACTTTTTTGCGAATTTGAGGTTATACGCAAGTTGAAAGCATGGCGGTGGCGTGGTTTTTTGTTGTCGTTTAGTATCAACTTGTCTATGACATCAACGATTCTTAAACGTTAACGTCTGCGTACACATACAACTAACTCGGATATTGTAAAGATGAAAATATGTAGGATGCGTGATGAATTCGGATATAAAATCGAATACAGAACTCGGACAATGTAAGGGGGCTTTTAAGCAAAATTGCAAATAACAATGTTTCTTAGCGACGATAGAAACAAATTAAAGCGAGAAATTAAATCACGATAAACAGATAGATAGTAGGTAGAGAGAAAAAAGGTTTAATCATTAAATATTACATACACTACCTACATGTAAATTACAGAGTAGGTACTCGTTTTATTTTTGGGGCATAAATCAAGAAAAATGCCACATAGTATAGAGAGGCGGTGTCTATAAAGAATCGACAGTTGGGCTCTCATCTGTGTGTTATTAATATTACGTAATGCATCATCACTATCATCAGAGATTGTAACAACAACTATCTAGTAATCATCAGTCAAATAATAATTATAAACAAATGAAAATCAAAATGCGGCAAATTCTAAAATTTGATTGGTTATAATACTCAAAAACCTTGAAATACCATATCACTATTGGTTGGTTAACATGTATAATTCTATTGTGGTTTTTTTTTTACAGATTATTGTTATCATTATTATTGTTACATCAGTAATGGAATTGTCGTGAAAATTGCAATGAAATGACTAACCGACAAAAACATAATTGCAGAAATATTTGCGGTATAGTTGAAAAAATCATTTAAATCAAGTTTTTGTTCTCTTTTTGAACAAAACAATAAAAACAAAGACGATAAATAATATTAGTCATACTGTATATAGAATGATACAGATGTGGATTTATTATTTATCTAACAATAATTGATAAAACACAATAGACAACCATGAAATGTCGACATTATAAATAAAATTCGGTATCTCTATCGCACTCACTACTATTTCCTATAACGCGTCAATAGCAATTTAAATTTTCGTGTAGGTAGGACAAGGATCGAGAATACACCACTACTCACCACCACTTCTATGGAATACAGAAAAAATGTGAAGTTGATTTTAAAACTTATAGACGAGCTAGTAGTAGCACTTTAAAACAATTTATTCTGGTTGTTGTGTTTCCGTATAGGTGCGGTCGTAAAGTGGCTTCTTACTCCATGTCCGTCCTTGGATAAGTTTTATTATTTAGTTAACCGTCTGGTGAAGCAACGTAATTCTCTAGATTAACGACAATTTTGCCATGCTGAAGGGTTAATTTTTTTGTCTTCCCGCCGACGATTTGCTTAGAATGCAAATTGAAACTGTACAAGTGTTTTGAAGAGATTGAGGGTAATTCTTTGACATAAAATCGATATCCACTCTCAATTGAATGTATGAGCACAAAAACGACTTTATCGTGCATGAATCAAAGATAATTTCATCGTCATGAAAGCTTCAAATCTAGTTGGACTTTTAACGACACATTTTTCCAATATATTCGATCTAAATATGGTCAATGGTCAGTTCTATAAAACTCCTATTATCGAAAAATATTTTGAGGATTTGTAGGTGAGTCCCTAGGGAACATTTGAGCAAAATTAGAACCTCGTAGCTCATTTCGAAGTTGGACAATGTTGCAATTTTCAAAAACGAACCAAACACGCAAAACGACTAAAAATAACTCGGAGACCTTACCAGCTATGATATTTTTCGTTTTTCTTCATTATATCCCAGAAAAATTACAAAATATTTCCACCTATTCCAGAATAAAATGCAGAAAAATGAAAAAAAAAACAATTTTGGGAGGATCCTAGAATCATTCGTTTTTGAAAATCGTTACATCGTCAGAAACGAGCGGTTTTTGATCAACTTCCAAGTGAGCTACGAGGTTCTAATTTTGCTGAAATGTTCTCTAAGGACCCTCCTATAAATCCTTAAAATATTTTTCGAATCGTTCGTCGACTAATAGGAGTTTCACAGGATCGACCATATTTAGATCGAACACCCTGTATTTGCTAAACTAATTACAAATTTTTGAATATGTTGCAAAAGGAGCGGTTCGTTTTTTATGCGTCTGTCCTTGTTTCGTTTGTCCGTTAATTTTTTATGTCCCCACGCTACTCTGTTTCGATTTGTTAATGGAGAAAACGTGATGTGTTAAGCCCTCCACATAAACACAACGATAAATCTGTACAGCTCTTATCTTTCGATTTTCCGAATTCGAATTTATACACAACGATTTTCCTAGCCCCACTTTCTGTCGTTCAGTCGACGAGAATTAACGAATTTCCCTCACAACACCGATTTACCTGCACAGATAAATCTAATCATTATTTTTTTTCGATTAAATTTAGAGGTGTGGCTCGACCGATAAAACTGTGCAGTTTTCGACCATACACAATTAGGGAAATTCGAAAGGACTGTACAGATTTTATTTGTGTGAATGAGGACTTTAACTTTGATTTTTTTTCGCCTTCAAAATGTGCGACGACGGTTTGTACTTGGAGAATTAGATTGATTATAGTTAACGATGAGAAATAAGCAGTACGTTTCCACTAATGAGTTTACATAAGATTTCTTTTGAGTCAGTTAGAGATAGCGGCACCACAGCATCTGCTTGATATTTGTATATGGGGGAAATTATATCTGAAATGGTATTCGTAAAAATAAACTAACGCGCAATGTTTCGTCTAAATATTCATGTGAATTTCTTTACAATAATTATATTTAATAATAATAATAATAATAATAATAAAAATTATCAATCGTGAGAATTTGTCAAATATTTCACAACACTCTACATGCAGATAAAAAACAGAGGAATAAATAAATAAATAAATAATAGCAAATCATAATAAAGAATAAATTGTAGTTGTTAAGCTTGTCCCAGACGTTGTCGTTTGTTTAGCATTACCGTTATTCTATTATGTACATACACATACATATAAGTCATTAATTAAAGAAGAGAACATAATTATGATTATTGAAATACTTTTTTAATAATTACAAAGCTGCGGAATTTGCACGCATTTCCGTGCTCCTGACGTCACTGCACTGAACTAAATTTAATATAAGCGCTTTCCAGCCACGCTCGATTTCTATCGTGCTCTCAATGGAGTTATCCGTTTATTTGTTGTGATTGTAACACTACAATCATTTAACGTAATTGATGAAGTAAGTGAGTGGTACCACAAACAATAAACAGGCGGTCTACTGTAGCTGATTCTTGCCCTTTTCTTGATAAGATTTTTATGAGCGCAGAGAGTAGGTGGGTTCAAGTACTTGGTGAAATACAAATATACATATAAATTACGATTATAGTAAAAATCGAGTCACGCATGTCTATGGTGTGCGCTGACGATAATCGGGCGACAACATGAAATAAATTCCCGATCCCTCTTCTAAATATGTAAAATAGAACTTACTTAAGGGTTGTCCATATACAGAACGTCACTTAAATGTCTATAAATCCACGCTTAGGTCGATTTAAGGCAACGTCGTCCTAAGACGGGACTAACTGAGGGAAGAAAAACCGGGTCTAAATAAAACAAAATTTAGTGACCCATTATTTTCCCTGTAAACTCTAAAATAGGTTGTCTACTCAGGACCCAAGATTCTTACATAAATTGAAGAACTACTGTGAAAATTTGAGATTTGTTCACATACTTAATAAATAGCGAATTTCTCCTAGAGCAAAAAAATAGTTTAAGATAAACGGCAGGGATTCTAATATTTCAACGATTTGTAGAAGGATCTCTATAGATCATGTTATCAAAATTAGAACCTCATAGCTCATTTGGAAGTTGGTTAAAAGACGATCATTTTGGACAGCGTCGCGATTTTTATTAAAGATGAACTAAACACGTAAAACGACTAAGCATAACTCTAAGAGTCTTTTAACATTATTTTTTTCTGCTTTTCTCCATTGCATTTTGGAAAAAATACAAAACGTTTCCACCTGTTCCAAAATACCTACAATGGCGAAAAATGGAAAAATTCCATGTTGGAAGGATCCTCGAGTCATTTTACATGTGTAACAACCTTTTAAAAATCACAACATCGTCAGAAATGAGCGTTTTTGACCGACTTGCAAATGAACTACGAGGTTCTAATCTTGCTAAAATGGTCTCTAGCTTCTTATATCGACCATATTTAGAATAGACACCGTACAACTCCAATTTAGATCTAATTTTGCAAGTTCAACTTTTTCAAACTCCCAATATCGCCTACTAAATTAGGGAAAAACGGGCCTATTTCTAAAAAGATTAAGGACCCTCTTAACAATTAAGGCTTTACAAAATAAATGACAGAAAAAGCAGTATTTCCCGAAATATCGGAAGAAATAATTGCTGTTCAAACATAATTTTGTGTTCGGACTTAAATTTGGCCAAAAACTCTAAAATTTGAAGGGTTTATTTATACAGGGTGTTTGGTCTAAATATGGTTGATCCTATAAAACTCCTATTAGTCGACGAGCGATTCAAAAAATATTTTAAGGATTTGTAGGAGGGTCCTTAAAGAACATGTCAGCAAAATTAGAGCCTCGTAGCTCATTTGAAAGTTGGGCAAAAAACGCTCATTTCTGACGATCTGGTGATTTTCAAAAACGACTAAAACTGACTCAGAGACTTCCCCTACATTGATTTTTTTCGTTTTCCTTCATTTTATTCTGGAACAGGTGGAAATATTTCGCATTTTCTCTGGAATACAATGGAGAGAAACGAAAAAAATTAATGCTGGGAAGGCCTCAGAGTCATTTTTAGTCGTTCTGCGTGTTTTGTTCGTTTTTTTAAAATTGCGACATTGTCCAAAACGATCGTTTTTGACCAACTTTGAAATGCGCTACGAGGTTCTAATTTTGCTAAAATGTTCCCTAGGGACTCTACTACAAATCCTCAAAATATTTTTCGAATCGCTCCTCGACTAATAGGAGTTTCTTAGAACTCACCATACTTAGACCAAACACCCTGTTTCAAAAAAAATCAAAGAACATCTGTATTAAAGATACGAACTTCAAATTCGTTAGTTTGTAAGTTAAATTCTTCACAAGCTTTATCCCAAGAAAACTTTCAAAAGAAAGAACAGTACCACGAAAAAAAGGGTAAGAAATAACTCTAACTTAAACCCAATTTCGCATGTTGAATTCCAACTTGTATTTTCACGCTGAAACTCTAAAATAGCGAAGTTTATTTATGTTTCTTTCTCAATAGAAACTCGACTTTCACCTTATGAAGTAGCAGCCTTAAATTGGAGAAAATTATGAAAATCTAAAATTTCTCCACAAATTTAGTAAATTAACCAATTCGAGATAAATAACAAAAAAGGAAGAATTGAGCCCAATTTTGCATGTAAAATTTCAACTTCTGTTTGCACCCCCAAATTCAAAAATTTGGAAATGTATTTCTGGAGGTTCCCCCAAAAAACACTACTCAATGTACAGTTAGTAACAGCAGCCCTTAAATTGGGATAAAATTGATCTATCTCCGAATCGCTTAAAGAGCTAGAATGTGATTAGGTTCAGGATAAATGACAAAAAAAAAACCTCAAAATTTTGCATATTGATTTTGAACCAATGTTTCTCCCCGTAAACTAGTCGAGTTATTTTTGAATATTCCCCAAAAAATCCTCTATTCAAGACACAAACTTCCCTATCGTTAGTTACAAATAGCATCCCTTAAATTGGGGAGAAACTAATCTATTTCTAGATAGATTAAAGAAGGATCTAAGAAAATTTGAGATTTTTCAACGAAATAGAATCGTTATTACATTTGGCAAGCGACGGAACTGTTGTCACCATAAGATATAATAATATAATATTACATCCACCAATTTTATTTCTTTTTATTTTACCCGATATTTCGGTACTTTTATAAAGTGAACTTGGCAAACTTATTTATATTATAACTATCATACTTCATTTATAATTTAAGAGATAATTAATCAGTAAAGAAGGTCAATTCTAAGAGTTAAGGTCGAATTTTCTATATGCATACAATTCATGCAATGATTAGTTCAATTTGTAGATATTGAGCTAAATTTTAAAAAAAACTTTACTCAAATCACTATCATTATATTTAATGATAAGAAATCTTGATTGATTTCGATTCATTATTGCATTTATCATAATATTTTCGTTATAGTATCTTTATCATTCTTATCATTTATATTAAATATGATAGAGGGTTTTTGTTTATAAATAACATTACTCAAAACTTCTAAATTTCAAGGATAATCCTTTTAAAATTGTACATCTGTAAATTAATTTAAGCCAATCCAATTTGTTGTAGAAAACTATAATGCAACTTTTTCCTCTTCTAGTCTGTAATTTCCTTGTAAATATTTCGTTTTATTACGTCGTTTCCATATTGTTTCTCTTCAAACGGCAAAGGGAGAGAAATAAAATTGTTGTCTAGTAATAGGGACGCCGATTCTGTCTTGTGTCCTGTTTTCGTCCGCATGCGTTCCCCAATATAATGGCTGCTACATACCGTTACGAAATAGGGTAGTTTTATAAATTCTCTACTACTAGATTTTCACCAAGTGTGCAAATATATACAGGGTGTTTCTTGTTATTGATAACGAGAAAACAATAAAAGTTTACCTGTCGTTACAAATATTAAAACCGGTCCGTTCAGTTCTCCGTGTATAGAGGCTTTATATAATAAATATAATTCATGGCCGATTTCCACCTGAGATACGCAACAACATCATCATTTATACTACGACGATGTTGGTTACAAAAAAAGGGTTAATTTTTTGTTGCCTTCCAAAAGACTATAAAAAAAAAAATTGTTACATCATCACTTTAATCATCAAAATAGGCGAATATTTCGTAACGTATAAGCTTGTTTTTAAGGCGTCGCCGATAAGGGACTAGAAGAGGGTGAGAAGATCTAAAACCTGAGTCATCTATGAGTTCGTAATACAGAGCTTTTATTATTATAACGAGACAATTTATTGATTCTATTTTATATTTTCATGAAGTCAAGTGGTTTGTCTGTTTTGTTGACGATAATTTTTATAAATTCTTATCGGGGGAAAAAGTGCGAAACGTGACCGTTTACAATACTTTCAATTTTTTAACATAAACGTAACTAAATCTAGTCGATTTATCTGAGACGTGACACAATCAGTAGTATCGTAGTTAAAGGCCATGAGCGCCAAGGGCAAGATTCGAATTTTGCGCCCCTCAAAACTTATTTTTTATGCAATCACTTTGAGGCTTGCGCCCTTAGCAGTCGCCCCCGCGTCCCGCCCCTAGTTACGACGCTGGTGTTAATTGTAGACATTTTACAAATTAACACACGTAACACTACAAAAAGTCATGTAAAAATATTATAATTAGAAAGGTACAAAACTGCATATACAGGGATGAAACTCTTATTAGTTAGCGATTTGGAGGGGGTGTCTTAGAGGATGATTTTGTCAAAATTGGAACCTAGTAGCTTTTATTTGGAAGTCGGCCAAAATCGCGAATTACGGAGAAGATTGCGATTTTCAAAAACGAGTTAAACAAGCAAAACGAATGACTCGAAGACCCTCCCAAAATTGATTTTTTTTCTCGTTTTTCTTCATTGCATTATAGAAAAAAAAAACCTTTCCACCTGCTTCAAAATAAAATGGAGAAAAACGATAAAAAATTAAATCAAGAAGAAGAAGAAGAAGAAGAAGGCCCGACTCATTCTTAGTAGTTTTGAGTGTTTACCCCGTTTTTGAAAATCGCGACATTGTCATAAACGAGTTTTTTTTATCCACTTCCTAATGAGTTACGGAGTTTACGTTTTGCTTAATTGTTCTCCAAGGGGTCGTATATAGCAATTGGAGTTTTATAAGAATCGACGACATTTACTAAAACATACACCCTGAATACAGTGATGAAAATCTAATGCAAAATATTCTTATTGAAACTCTGATTAGTTGGCGAGTGATTAGAAAAATATTTCACGAGTTTAAAGGAGAGATCCTTTGAGATTATTTTAACAAAATTTTAAGCCTCAAAAACGAGATAGATGCGCATAATGTATGACTCGAAGACCCTCCCAAAATTGATTTTTTTCGTTTTGCTTCATTATATTTTAGAAAAACTGAAACATTTCTTCCTACTCCTGAAAAAAATAAAGAAAAACGAGGAAAATCAATGTTGGAAGGATCCTGGAGTAATTCTGCGTATTTAGCTCGCGAGCGTTTTTTGAGCAACTTCCGAATGAGCTTCGAGGTTCTGATTTTGCTAACAGGTCCCCAGTGCCGGCTCTACCATAAGGGCGAAATAAAAGCTGTCTTATAAGCAACTACATAAGGGAGCGCAAAATTCAAATTTTGTTTGAAGGAGAGATCCTTTGGGATTATTTTGACTCGAAGACCCTCCCAAAATTGGTTATTTTTCGTTTTTCTGCATGACATTGTGGAAAAAATGCGAATCATTTCCACTTGTTTCAGAATAAAATTGAGAAAATCGAAAAAAATCAATGTTGGTAGGATTCTCGAGTCATTCTACGTGTTTAGCTCGTTTTTGTAAATCGCGATAGCGTCAAAAGCGAGCGTTTTTTGAGCAACTTCCGAATGAGCTTTGACGTTCTAATTTTGCTAACAGGTCCCCAGGACAGTGCCGGCTCCACCATAAGGGAAAAATAGGAGATGCCCAAGACACAGGGCGTAAGGGAGAGCAAAAATTAAATTTTGGTTTATGATTCCTTTTGTATTTTTGTTTTGTTTTATTTAATAAATTTTTATTAACAAGTAGATAAACTCTCACTGCATTGCAATGCTCCAGGTCCCCCTACAAAGCCTTGACATATTTTTCGAATCGTTTGCCATCTAATACAAGTTTCATAAGAATCATCTACATTTAGATTTTTAATCCTGTACAGACAAAATTATAGGGAGATTCTATAGAAAATTAGATAAAATTCTGTTAGAATCGAATTATATTGAACAATAGGCGAGATATAAAAATAAAACCTTATCTAATTCACCATATACAATTTAACCAGACATATTATTATCATTGTTAAAAGACCTTTTGATAACGTTAATGACGATGATGGCAAATTATATAAATCTTTAAACATCTCAAATACAGTATTATGAAGAGGAAAAACTAGTATTAAAGTAGAATTCAATGAACCGTCGGATTTCGTTTGAAGACATGTTTCGAAATTATTGAAACATTAAAAATATATGTTGTAAATACAGTATAGAAATTGATGATTTTTTTACGATACTATATTTACTTACTGGAAAACAAATATAAATGGATTTTAAATGTTCGTTAATAATTAAACGAGTTATTATGAAAACAATTGGCGTCTCTTTTAGATAGATATTTCTGTGAAGAAATTAACGACTTCTTAGAATCGAATCTAAACAACCTTCTTCTATACTGGATAATATTTCAAGTGGACAACTTTAAAGGCCGATCCACACACGGAGATATATCTTATAAGACGGTCTCATGCTACGGTGCAATGATATATATCTATCTCTGTCGGTATCATGTATAGACAAAGCTAGATATATATCACTGTACCGTACCATGAGACCGTCTTACTAAGATATATCTCCGTGTGTGGATCGGCCTTAAACTTTAAATCATATAAACAGTAAGTATAAAAAATTAAAAATAATTATGGATGAGTGTTGTTATTATAAAAAAAAGCAATCGTTTAGATTGAAGAAAATCAATGTTGACATTGAATAAAATCGATTTGAACCTTAGACGGACACATGTAGCTAATTTTGAGACTAACAAAATCTAGTATTTTCAAAGACGGTAACAATTATGGACGCGACAGAAGTGAAGAAAATGAGTGTTTCTTCCCGAAAACCATTTTATTAAACTCAAATTGATCACGGAATGGACACGTGTAGCTAATTTTGAAATAGACAACTATTATAAGGAACAAATAAGGGCGAAATAGAGGTTGCTTCTTAAAATATTAGAGAATTTTCACCCGTCACTGATACGTCATTTTATAGTCTTAAACTATAGGGTACGGTACGGATTATAATAACGTCTTTCGCAAAAAATTTAAGCTATGACAAATGACATATTATGATATCCGCCATATTGATTTACGTATACGTGGAGTCATGTGGTTTATAATGAAATTTTTTAATTGGTTCCGTTATTTCTGAAAATATTGTAAAAATTACGTTATACGATATGATTTTAGGTCTTATAAGCTTTAACGGAGAGTTTATAACGTATCGGTGACGGAAATTAGAGTTTTTGCCGGCCAACGATACGCTACGTTATAGACTTGTACTTTACGGTTCAGATTATAACGGTAAGGCGTAAGTATGATCAGCTGATCTGTATCGGTCATATTGACTTGATTGCGCATTGAATCACATGGTCTATACTAACAGTTTTTCATTGGTTTCGTTATTTTTAGAAACAGCATGAAAAATCGCTTCATACGGTATTAAATCTTTATAAGTTTAACGGAGCCTTTACAACGTATCGATGACGGGCGAAAACTCCGTATTTTGAATCAATTTGAGTTTTAAACGGACTCACAGCAAAATTTGGCATAGAATTGCGTCTATTGAAGATTCCAAATGTATTAAACACATTTTGAGCACCAAACCGATACATGTAGCTGATTTTCAAGTAGATAAGAACCGATATAAGACTACCCTTTTAAAAAAATGTAAAAATGATGTAAAAATGCCAAAAACAAAAACTTTTCCAAAATTTCTTTTATTATTGAACACTAGAAGGACACATGTAGATAGTTTTTAAATAGGTGAAAGCTATTACTTTTACAATTCCAAAAATTATAGTAAAAATAGGGGTGTAAATGGAAGTTGTTTCATCCCAAAATTCCAAAATCGAATCCATGTCGAAAATATTCCGTCTACAAAAGATTTCGAATTCATTAAACGCAATGTGAGCATTAAACCGATACATGTAGCTAACGTTCAAGTAAATAAAAACTCATTTTAAAGATATCAAAAATGATGGGAAATTGTGGATGTAGGAAACCCAAGATCAAATCCTTTTCCAAAATATTTCTTTTATGAGAGATTATGAATTTTTGAACTTGTATCGAGCACCACAAGGATACACGTAGATAATTTTTAAATCGATAGAAACTATCACAATTTTACAATTCCAAAAATTATAGGAAAAATAAGAGTGTAAATAGTATGTTCAAACAATTCCAAACTCCAATCCATACCGAAAATATCCCATAAAGATTTCGAATTAATTAATCCTAATTTGAGCACTTAAAAGATACGTCTAGATAACATTTGAATTGACCAAAAACTAATATTTTTTCGACTTCTAAGAATTAATAGTCATAGAAAAATTAGGGTGTAAATGAAGGTTTTTTCCACAAAAATCAACAAATCCATTTCTAAAAGTTTTTCTATCAAGCAGGATAAATCTATAAAGCTCGATATGAACACCACTATTTTTAATCTTGCAAAAAATGGTGTAAAGCACGGTTTTCCTTCGCTTGCTTAAACTCATCTTAGAGAGACCTTGGTTCAAAGCAATCTAAGTCTGGATTTACAGACACTTGGGTAGGGACCAATACATGGACAGACCCCTAATCTCGTTGGCTTTATTTAAAGCAAGGTTTTGGTAAGTCGAGACTTAGGATAGGAAGAAGAGCAGGCACTAAATGGGTGTTTCTTGCAAATAAACAAAAATCGATATAGAACTACCCTTTCTAAGAATATTAAAAATTCCAAAATGAAGTCCATTTCATAAATATTCCTTCTATCAAAGAAGACAGATGGAGCTAATTTTGAATTAAATAAAAATCGATAAATCACCAGTTTTAAGGCTTCGAAATATGATGCGAAAAATTTGGTTGTAACCAATGGATTTTGTCCGAAATTTCGCAAATCAATTCCTAAAATATGATTTGGGCACTTAAAACTGCCAACAAAGACTACCTTTTTGAAAAATTCTAGAAATTATGGATACCCATCAGGAGACCAAAGATTGCAAAATTTATTGAGCTATATTTGAGCACTAAACAAAACACACTTAGCTACTTTTAAAACAGATTTAAACCGTTACAAAACAACAATTTTTAAGGATTAAAAAAAAAATACTGGAAAGATGATAGTGCAAATGAAGGTTTCTTCGAAAATCCATTTCTAAAACATTCCATCTGTTTTGAAAACCAGCCATTTTTGAATAAGCTGCTAACACGATATTCTATTGAAAGGTCATTCATTGATTCTAAATACTAGACGTATAAATAAACAGCTTAACAATCTCATAGTTACCAACATAAATCTCAATAGTTTTTGGCAAAGATGTAAACGACCTAAACAAAACGTTTTCTTTCGTTGCTGCCTTATTCCTAGTTGGTTTATTTTTTGTTTGCTTTTTTTTTTTTAGTCGTCAATTAGCGAAATGCTGTAATATGTGGCCTTCACAGGTTCTTTTTCTTTTGCCATTATTCTCACATGTCGAAAAATTTTAGAATAGTCATGATAAAAATATTTTCAAAAACACTTGCAAACACTACCTGCTTGAAATACAAGACTTCCTTCTTCAACTTCTACGAAATTCTAAACAATACAAACAAAATAAACACAGAATAGTTGTGAACGTTGAAACTAATTAAGAGATGAACTAAATTTTTTCAAATATTTTATGTAAATTTAGTTAAAACTGACCCGACTTATCGAACAAATATTGATGGACTGGAAACAATAAGAGACGACATGACAATTTATGTAATTATTGATCTTTCTACAAATTAAATACAAGACAATGGCGCTTTTAATATAATTTATCTTGGAAATTTTCGATATTTTCAATATAGGGAAAACCAAAATTGTAAGTCTGTGGTGATATTTTAGAATTTATGTATCATTAATATATTTAAATTTTATTTTATTTTACTTTTCACTCCTTTCCGCTATTTAATTACATGTCTGATGATGATGAAACTTTTTTGACTTTGTAACAGCTGTTACATTGTAAATTATTTAGCACAGTGTATACCCCGAAGAGAAAGTAACGCTTAAATATAGATAAGTGTAAAAAATTTGTTGGTAAATTTTAAGGAAACAAACAAATTACTGAGTAACAAACGAACTAGATGTTCTTTAAAGTTCTCTATGATTTCAAACCTAGTTGATTATCTCTGGTCTAAGATATTTAGCTTTTTACACCTCAAGCAGAATATTGCACGCTAATCGAGCAACACTAATTGGTTTTCTAATTATAACCACTCAGCAGATGATTTGTATGTAATAAATGCAGTGTTACTGAATTTTTAGTTGGACTTGTCAACACTGTATCTTAAATCCGATCTGTAGTTATTGCTTGGCAACGATGGTGGGAAATTATTTCAGATCGTCAACGCACAATTCTACTATAATCCTAATTTGTACTTGAACCCACCTATTCGCTGCGCTAATGAAAATCCAGCAAGAGAGGGCCAAACATCAACTACAATAAACTGCCTGTTTATTATTTGTGACGTCTCTCACTCACTTTATCAAATAACAATTAAACGTATAATTCCATTGAGAGGTCGATGGAAATCGAGCGAGACTAGACAGTGGTTATATTAAATTTAGTTCAGAGCAGTCACGTGATGAGCACGCTGGAGCGTGCAAATCCCGCTGCTAAATTATTATAAAAAGATCTCTTACGCCAATCAACTACCAAGCTGGAGTAGTCTATCCATCTCACACTCGGCGTCATTCTCTCTCACGTTAGTCTTCTCTAAGCTCGCTCAATTTCTTTATAGCACACCTAAAGCCTCTTGACGTTAATTTAGTCGACTATTAAATGTGTGCCAAGCAGATTGCACGCTAATCAAGCAACACTAATTGTTTTTTTTTAAATTATAACCATACAGCAAATGACATGTTTAAGTACAGTTTTTCTATATTTCTAGTTGGACTTGCCAACACTGTATCTTAATCCGATCTGTAGTTATTACAAATTGTTCTATATAATACGTCAATCAGCTACCAAGCTGGGGGCTGTATCCATCTCATTCTCGACATCGTTCTATCTCATATTGGTCTTGTCTATACTCGCTCAAGTTCTTTCTAGCATATGACAAATAATGACGTCTAGAGTGAGATAGATACATTTCTTAATGTTTTAATCTTTTCGGCCGGTTCAGTATATTGTTATTTTTTTTTTACAAATTTTGCTTTTTTTGAATTAAAAATTATAAAATTGATTAATTTTAGGACAATACGTAAAGAATTTTTCAATCTATTCTATTGTTGTTGGTGTTGTTAAAGAAAACTGATATTCAACATACACCAACACATGATAATGTACAAAATATAACACATATCTGCTATTTTATTAATACGAATTCTGAAAATAGATATGCTCTTATTATCAATGTCTGTAGGTATATGTTATATAATATTAATCATCATAGTGGGAGGGAAATAAAAAAAAGGCAAGACTATATAGATAAGCTATGTGTGTGTGTGTGTATGTGAACATGTTTTGTCCGGTATAAGCGAGTTCTTATAAATTCCATTAGTTAGAAAACAAATACGTTAGAATTTAAATTGTAAGAGAAGATATATTAGATGAATTGAGAACAAGTAGAATATTTGACAAGTAAATGCATTAATCAAATGTGGATTTATTAGCGATTTCCGGTATTTTATATATATAACATACATATACAGTACCGGAAGTTGACTGCATGAATAATGATAATATTTCGAATAAAATTTTCAATTACAATTTTTTCTCGGCGTCATTCGTAAATTAAAACAAAGCACACACGTAAACAGTAGTTTTCAATTATCGACATTTACAAAACAAACTATTCATTCATGTAAAAAGAGAAAACTAATGAGTAATGACTTGGCAACGGTGGTGGGAATTTATTTCAAATTGCCGCGCGACTATCGTCAGCGCACACCATAGACATCCATGATTCTCAATTCTTACTATAATCGTAATTTGTATATTTGTATTTCACCAAGTACTTCTACCGACTTAAGCCGGAATTTCATTATTGTGTCGTGTTGTGTCGTGGCGCTCTGTGTCGTGACTGCAGGCGTTTTCATTTTTGTGGTGTGTTGTGTTGTGTCGTGGCGCATTTTTCAATTTAGTATCGTTAACGCATGTGACTGGTGCAGATAGTGGAAATGTTTTCGTCCGATTCGAGTGATTTTGAAGATGATCTGGCTCTATTATATTTACTAGAATGTGAAAAAAAGAAATGAAAAAGGAAAAAACATTGGGTTCATCCCATAAACAATTTAAGAGAAAGTGAGGGTGAATTCCATTCCCTCTATAAAGAGTTGGCAGTTGATGATGACCGATTTCAACTGTATTTTAGAATAACCAAAAAACAATTTGAAGAAATCCATGATATAATAAAAAATGAGATCAAAAAGATTTCTAATGCTCTGATCCTTATATTCTTTACATTTAGAATTATATATAACTTCATATTTACGAACAAATTCGATAAGATTGTCCATTTTTCTTATTATCCAAATACAAGAATTGAATGAAACTAACGAACTTTTTTGACGCGCCTGCGCACACTTGTGTGGTGTGCTGTGTCGCACCACATCCTCTCTGGCGCAATCAGAATCGCCAGGTCCGGAACGCGCCACAACACAACACAACACACCTTAATAATGAAATCACTCGTATATAAAATACATGTATTAGATCGCGCCAGAGCGCACCACGACACAACACGACACAATAATGAAATTCCGGCTTTACTCTCTACGCTCATAAAAATCCAGCAAGAGAGGAGTAAAGATCAGCTACAATAGACCGCCTGTTTATTGTTTGTGATGTCGCTCATCCGCTTTATCAACTACGTTGAATGATTGTAATGTTACAATTGCAACAAATAAACGTATAATTCCAGTGAGAGGTCGATGGAAATCGAGCGCGACTAGACAGCGGTTACATTAAATTTAGTTCAGAACAGTCACGTGATGAGCACGCTGGAGCGTGGAAATCCCGTTATTAACTAATGAGTATAAAATAATCAAAAAGTACACACAATATTATCTTAAAAGTGACAAGAACTTTGTTGTATCAC
This sequence comes from Mylabris sibirica, assembly GCA_039776855.1. NCBI lineage: Eukaryota > Metazoa > Arthropoda > Insecta > Coleoptera > Meloidae > Mylabris > Mylabris sibirica. The sequence goes on from CM077842.1 coordinate 6,542,653, forward strand.
ATATCGTTATGGTTAAATACAAGTAACCTGCTTACAACACGATCTGTTTTTAACACGGCAATGGAACCCTTTTATAACGCAGCATACTTTGTTGATAACACTAAATTGAAATAAAGCAGAATATGGGAAAAATTTAAACGCTTAAGATATGGTTTCTGCCAAAAAAATGCTCTCAGTCTCGTTTAACACGATATTTTCTACGAATATCGTGTTAAACGATATTCTTAGATATATCTAGCGTGTTATAAGAGGGTTATTTTCACCTCTTTATAACGGACAAATGAATACATAAACGACGTTAAGTTGAATTCAATTTGATTTTGTGTTTACGTCGATTTATCTATGATTCAATTTGTACGATCCTGAAATCGAATTGGATTGGTGGAAAATTGAAAATTTGATAGTGATTCGGTTCAGAAAATCACCATAAAGATCGAAAAATATCATTCATTTAACGACATCTAATTGAAGATTGTATAGAAATCAGATTCTGAGATTTATACCGATTTAAATTACTCATCTAAATCGTAAAAACAATCTGATAGATAGGAATTTGATCAGAAATCTGAACGAAAAGAAAGCCTTGAATTGTTTTCTGAATCATATTTAAATCGTTGAATATTCTATTTTCAATCCAAGATAGTTTATAGTTTTATATAAAATGGAGACATTCAGAAGCTTTAAATCGCATCTGATTTTAAATCGGATTGAAACTTGTTTGCAAAATACATTGGAGATCGAATCGAATCGTTAACATTGAACTTGAAATATGATTTTACAATTTCAATAGATCGAATCGGATTCTAATTAATACCCTTTAGATTTGTACTAATTGCAATTATTAATTAGTCAAGAAAATCATTTGATTTACGAAAATCGAATCGAAACAATCAAATTTCGCTGTATATTAATTCTTTGGCAGACAATCTATCTAATTAATATCTGAACTGTTACAGTATTTTCATTTCAAATCGAATACTTTTTATATAAATTTGAACTAGAAGAAAGCACTGAATTGTCTCACATTTCTTTAATTTTCTAATTTATAGTTTGATTTAAAATGACGAAATTGAAAAGCTTAAAATCGCATCGGAACGGTCATCGAATCGCAACATGTCTTATTAAGAAATAGAGTTCGATTTGAATAGAAATCTGAACTATTGCGCTATTTTCTTATTGAGAAATTTGTAGTAGCAGAAGCTACAAATCGCATCTGGACGCACATCTAATCGGATCATGTATAATGAAGGGATCAAATCGATTATATTTTTCAAATTTAATGGATATAGGCAAACAATTCGATCAATAAATATGATCGTAAACAGTTAATATTAGAATCTGATAACAATTGATTAAAAATCGGATAGGTACATCGTTTAATTGATGCATTTAGAGAAATCGAAATAATAACCGTACGATTTCTATAAATTGATTTTAATTACCTTTGAAACCACACAATTATACGAATTAACCGGTAATTAATTAAAAAATAAACTGACCATTAATAAAATAAACAGCAGATAAATTTATTTGTTGTTGATTTAAGAAAAAAAAACAAATATGTACCTAAATGTATCCGTTGTTGAATATAAAAATTGTTAACTACAAGAAAACGTTTGAATTTCCCCTAGAGGATATAATAATTTAAGTAGTTTAATCTGTAAAATAACAGGAAATCGTAAAAGGAAAAACACAAAGAAAAGACCATCTTTTCCGATCTATATCGCAATGATACATGATGAAGTTTACATTTGCTTATAAAAAAAAATATATGTATATAAAAATTCTTATCATATCATATCGCGGAAATTCAACGTGCTCGAATGTGAATATGCCATAATTATAAACAAAATTGTTAATTTTATCAATTTAATTGCGATTTTTCTAATAGGCCAAATTATTATGTAAGTGAATCAAAAATAAATAAAATAAATCAACAGATTACCAACTCAATACAACAAAATATTCTATTTTTACTTATAAAAAATGATAAAAGTAAGAGAGAGAAACTGCACTGCGGGAGAGATCGATCTATTCTTGGGAATCGTTTTATTTCTGTTTTAAATTCCGAATTTTTACTTTTTTGTTGTATCCTTTTGGATCCGGTGGATCTGATGGGAAAATTGCGGCAATAAAATATTTTTACCCAATACCCTTGTATAAAAAGGCCGTAATTATACCGATTTTAAATCAAAAAAGCACCTTACAATACCATAGTGTGTTATATCTGTAACACACTAGTGTGTTATAGAAATTCGCATTCCTATTGGTCGTGATGTTAGTATTATAGTATGGTGTGCTAACGCGCATGATTTTTCATAATCAAGGTATAGAAATAAAATAGTAACTTTCCATGCCAACTAAAAAACCAAGCCTTCTTTGTTCTAAAATTTTACTTGTCAATGCAATGACATATAAAAAATTATTTAAAATTGTCTTATTTCGGTATTGGATAAAATTTTGTAAACAACTCTTGCGTTAAAGGGCAAATGAGACGCTCGTGAAAATTATTAAACGTTTTCTCTAGGATTTTATTTGCTCCTTAACGCACTTGTTGTATAAATAACTACTATCCAACACCGTTGAATTATGAGGTCATTATTACACTGGTTTTGGTGTATAAAGTACCTCATAACTCACCACTTACCAAAGTTCTACTGCTCATCCGTCCAAAAAGATTTTCTTACAACTTAACAGTAGTGCGTTATAGAAATTACACACTCCTATTGGTTAATATATGAATAAAATAGTTACTTCCATGGCAACCAATAATCAGCCGACTTTGTTTTAATATTTTACCTGTCAAATACATTTATTGTCAGATTGACAGATATTCTAGATAAATTTATTCTTCCCTGTCTCATTTGCCCTATAACACACTTGTTCTATAAATTAACTATTATTGATTTTTTAACATTTTAACAAAATAATCGTGTCAATTTTTCCATGTCAATTGATAAGATCGCTATTTATCGTTAGAATAACAAAAATAATAAACAGAGTGGATGATTTTAATCAAAAATTCGAGATGATTTCTAATTGATAATTTTAATATTGAGAGGGGATCCAACTCCACCCAACGAAACAACCCTATTTTTAACGACGTGTTTTTTTTTGCCATATTCACGATGGGGTAAATATGAATAATTTAGACTATTTAGAGCGTTCCACTTTAGAGACTGGCGTAAAAAACGTTCGTATATGCGCGCACACAAAATCAACATTTTATTGAATAGTACCTACAACCGGATATCCTTCTGGAAAAGTTGATTGGAAAATTGAGAAAAACCCGCTTGAATCCGCGGTTTCTTTCTTCAAATGCTTATTTTGAGTTAATGAAAGAAATGCAAGAGTCAAGAAATTTGATTTCTTCATCCCTTGATTAACGAATTTCATTCTAATTCACCCTTTATAAAATAGCCTACTAGATTATTCACACATGAAAACATTTAGTTTGGAAATTACCTTGGTGGAGTATACGTCTTCAAGAACGAGTTTTCTAATTTATTGTTAATTTAGCGAAAAAATTCTCAAGAAATATGTGTGTGTGTGTGTATTAATTATCTTTTGCAACAATTTTAATGAAATAATTACCAACAATTAGTTGGATTTATTTATGTTTAATAAAAAATACATTTTAATCAATCTTGCTTGATTGTTTTACGATAAGAAAAATGAAATTTAAAAATAAATTACAGTATTCTATCAATAGACTATTAAAATAATAAATGTTCCATTGAAAATTATGTTAGAATAAAGGAAACTTGTAGTTTAAAAATTACCCAGTATTATTTAATAGATCAATTATACATAGGAAATCTGTTATAATAAATTGTTGAGAATTCACAGGATATTTGATAATATTACAGTTTCATAAGATTTTCTTCTTTGATGAAATAATTAATAATCGTTAACCTAATTTTATTTTACAGATACACTTCACACTCATAAAAAGGTATAAATGCAATAAATTCCATCACATCTACATGAATCAAGCAACAAAATTCAAATATTTATGGATTTTACTGTAGATAACATTTGATTTGAAAATTACTTAGTATTCGTGAGAATCGACAATCGAATATTTACCAACTAGATCAAAAAATAAAAAAAAAATGAATATACTACAAATAATTGAAAATTACTGTTTATTCGTCCATATTTGTTTAAATTGTCAAATGTTTCCGATAATTTTACATAGCCTACTATGTTTTATCGTTGCAATATGTATTTGTTTCTATTCTATTTAGAATCCTGCAATGGAAAATAATGATACTGTTGTCGAAAGTAACCTTTTACCGCACTCGGTACGGAAAGCCGCTTTTCCGCACTCATATGTTAATACACGTTTTGTAACTGATAGCTCTCTATGCTTGTCTTGTATTATACTATTTCAGCACGGTTTACTTGATTAAACAATTTCAATTTATGGAAATAATGTTAAAAGTAGAATTCTAACAGTTTTGACAGAAAGGTTTGTTGTAAATCAGTTAATAAGTGACGTGTTAAAAGAGGGATTTCTAATTTGCTCTACTGGACTATTGTCGCTCGCTCCTACACGCCAAATTAAATCTCACTTTTAACACTCGTATCGTGAATAACTAGGACTATAAAATACCCAACAAATAAGTTGGCAATACTGTTTATCCATCCGTCAAATTATCAAATGTTTCCGTCAATTTTACATAGCCTACTACGTTTTATCGTCTCAATAAGTATTTGTTAGTATTTTGTTTATAATTCTTCACATTCATGTAACGAAAAATGGTAAACAATAAGAAATAGCGTTTATTACTATTGCCGCACTGGGTGCGGAAAACTACTTTCTCATACTCACGTATTACAACGATTAACTCTCTGTGTTTAACTTGTAATATGCTATTTCGGCACGGTTTATTTGAGTAAAAAATTACAATTTATAGGCTTAAGTGTTAAAGGTAAAATTTTGGAATTTCTAACTATTTTGACAGATAGATATTTGTGTTGGAAATCAACTAGTAAGGTATTATTATTTCAGTAAAACTATTGTGCGATACACGTGTTAAAAATGGGACTTTTTCTTTGCTTTATCTCACTTTTAACTATTATAAAATGCTTTAGATATAAGTTGGCAATACTGTTGCTTTATCCATATCTGTACATACTATCATTTTACACAGCCTACTATGTTTCATTGTTGGAATATGTAGTTGCATTTATTTTGTTTATAATCCTTCACATTATGTAACGAAAAAGTCAAAACAATAAGAAATAATGTTGTCGAAAGTAATCTTTTACCGCACTGGATACGGGAAGCAACTTTTCCGCACTCAAGAGTTCATACACATTTTGCAACAACCTACTTTCTATGTTTGTGTTGTAATATACAATATTAGTACGGATTAAATTTTAATCTTATAGCACTAGTGGTAAAAGTAGAAATTTTGTTGTAAATCAGCTAAAAAGTGACATTTTTTTGTTGGTTCTACACGTCTTTAAGCTTCCTTATTGGAAAATTTAAATCTCATTGCTAACACTCGTATAACTATATAAAAAAAATTCAAAATAAATTGGCAATAATGTTTATCTATCCATATTTATTTCCTCAGATTACTAAATGTTTTCGTAAATATTACATAGCCTACTACGATTAACCTTCGCAATGTTTATTTATATGAAAAAAATATTGTATAACGCACGTGTTTAAAGTTAGATTGTATTTTGTTCGATGAATTGTTCTACTCTGTTCGGAAAACTTCAGTGCTCGATAATGTCTCATTCTTAACACTTGTATCATAAATAACTATTATGGTATTATGGTATTAAAGTGATAATTTTGATGGTTTTGAGAATACTTTTTTTTGGAAATTTATTAATGTGGATTTAAGAAAAAGTATTGTAGGATTGTTCTATTCGTTGCGCTATAATTTCCCTACTCGCAGAACAAAATCTCGCTTTCCGTACTCATATCGTTGATAACTATTTGTTAATTTAGAAATAGATGAGGAATTTATATTAGAAAGAAAACTAAAAAGAAAAAATGAAACAACATTTATCATTTAACGTATTTAGGTCGTATAATTAAAACAATTATCAACTAAATTAAAATTCTATTTGTTTCTGTTTAAATGAACAATTTTCTACTTTTAAAATTATGTGATTTTCCATGTTGTATTCTCTTTAAATTGTTAACTATATACAACAACAATAAAAAACAAGCTATTTCCATTAGATATTCAACGATTTAGTTTCAACAATATAGGTCTCTGTAAATTTAAAATAAACGTCCGAAGCAGAAAAAAAATTGTGTATAAGCGGAAAGTATCCTGTCACAGGTATATACAAATAATAAAAGTTTTAAGCTATATAGAAGAAGAAAAAAACACCTGTTCTTTTCCAACGAACTAGAGAAAAAACCACAACAAAAAATGAGGAAAACAAACAGAATAAATGCGAACAAATCGAACATTAGCAAGAAGCGACGGAAAAATGAACCACCAACTTTCTTAAATCCATTAACTTCCATTGCAAATATGAGAAAAACTGTTAATTTCCGGATATTTAGGACGTAGATCGTAGCTCTGTTTATACATTACACTTTTATTAGCGTATTTTTTATTTAATAAATAAACAATTTACAACTTGTACTAAATTGAAATCATTGTCAACTATGAAGTAAAATAGTGTTATAAACTATTTGTGTTTCTAGTTGCAATCGCCTGATATGTATGGTAGGTGTATAAATCGTAGATTTTCTCGAACGTTAAAGAAAATGGGCGTTCAAGGAACAAGGAAATGCAAAATGGCGTCAGCGTTGATATGATTCTATAGCGTACTTTCCAGAATTTCCCCGATCTTCCCCAATAATAATAATAATAATAGTAATAATATAATATTTAAAGCGGATGTAACGCCTTCTAGACTAGGTTAAGGGTGTTGTTTTTTTAAGGTAGATTTTGTATTTGTTCTTTTCGGGGGTGGGTCTTTTTTTCTGTTTTTTGTTTTTGTTCTTGTTTTTCATGCCCTAAGAGTGGTGACGCAATCGAGAAACGACTGCAGCGGCAAACAATGTAACTTACATGGAGGTAGGTCCGATATCCGAAAAATCAATAAATCCCCAAACACTTCAACATCCCTTAGTAATTTTTCAGGGTGAATTTCCTGGAATTTCTTCTTTCTTTTTACACTTCACTTACACTAAAATTAGATCACTTTTTTATATTTATTCGTCAATTAGAATTAAGTGATACACACACAAATTCACAAACACAGAAAGGGTGAATTTAATTAAATCACATATTTTTGTCGGTTAATTCTTTCAACAGTCCCCTGGACACTTACACTAAAGGGATATATTGAGAAATTCCCATTATTATTGTTGTTGTTGTTGTTGCACTAAAACCACAAGCACTTTAGTAATTTAAGAAACGGATACCGGCGACGGCCACCCATATAATGATGCACTTCTTGTTCTTCAACTTCCGAGAAATTCCGAAAATAGGGTGGCTTTACACGATCCAAATACACACACATACAACCACTCTACACTACAAATACCCTGTTTTCGAATTTTATTCCTTTATCTTTGTAATTATTATCAAATATTTATCAATGTTCTTCACTTCAGTGTTTACTGTATTTTTTTACAACCACCCGAATTGATAGCGGGGTGAATTCAAACTAGGGGGTAAATCAGTGAAAAACCGACCATATTTTGTAAGCGTGATGGCGTTTCTCTTTCAACTCACAACTACTGTTCTCGTCGGATTCGGTTGAGGTCGAACCTTGTGAGGGAAATAAACTTTGCCGATGTTGCCATTTGAGTTGCATCGGTTCTATACGGAAGTGTTCGGTGAAATGTGGGGCTCGACGGACTGTAGTTTTGATGGTTGTTGGACTGATGAGTCCAGAGGGGAAATGGGAGGCAGGGAGGCGTGTGCGTGTGTGTGAGTGTGTGTTTGTGTGTATGAGGCGGGAATTTCGGGGGGGGGGATGGTTCAATCTTGTTTTCCGACAGGCTGGAGGGGACATCGCCTAGAGGAGAGATGGTTCAGTTTTATTGTGGAATCGACATTCATGATGATGATGATAAAATGATAATACAACGAATGATTGGAATATTTCGTTGAAATTCTACACAATCAAAGTAAATAGGGGCAAATATAACTAGCCTCCTTATTAACTACCCTATAGAAAGATCTACTTTCTTCGTCGTTTGCTCAGTATTTCTGTATTCTAAAATTATTAAAACATGCTTACAAAGATGCTCAAAACCAAGCAAAAATTGTTAAAAGCTTTCTAATAATAAGTATAAATTTCTACTTTCAATTTGGATTGAATTTCCTTTTCTAGGATTTTCCAGCATCAGTCAGAATATCTTCCAAACTCTCTGAAACATGCTCACATGTGGATGTGATCAGGTAAAAATTGTGAAAATTTCTCAAATTGTAGCCATACCTATATGAGTACCTACCTTGCTTGCTTAACTTTTCCAATTTTTTGAAACATTCAATTAACCTGCTCACTTCTAATTTAGGTTTAAGGGCGACTTTTCGAGCAAATTCATCATTTATTGAAGAATCAGAGTGAATTGTTAACTGCTCTATAGAAGGATCTGTTTTCTTCGTACCATGATTTTTGCTCTATTACTACATCTTCTAGAATAATCCGCTCTTTGCTCAGTATTTCTGTATTCTAAACTTATTAAAACGTGCTTACAAAGATGCTCAAAACCAAGCAAAAATTGTTAAAAGCTTTCTAATAATAAGTATAAATTTCTACTTTCAATTTGGGTTAAATTTCCTTTTCTAGGATCTTCCATCAGCAGTTAGAATATCTTCCAAACTCTCTGAAACATGCTCACATGTGGATGTGATCAGGTAAAAATTGTGAGAATTTCTCAAATTGTAGCCATACCTATATGAGTACCTACCTTGCTTGCTTAACTTTTCCGATTTTTTTAAACATTCAATTAACCTGCTCACTTCCAATTTAGGTTTAAGGGTGACTTTTCGAGCAAATTCATCATTTACTTGAACTAACTTGAGCTGCTCTAATAGAAGGATCTGTTTTCTTCGTACCATGATTTTGGCGTTATAGACACATCTTTTTGAATAAACCACCTTTTTCTGTTTTCCAAAATTCTGTATGGCCTCTTTCTACGTCAAATTAACCTCCTTAAAGGGTAGTTCTTGAGTTTGGACATTTAGCTGGACATACCGACTTCTAACATGGACATATACTATAAATAAGAAATAGAATGAAGCCAATAAAAGACCATTAGAATTATACCTTTCCTTAACCAAAAATCAAATCTACAAGCATGCTACAAGTCATTTAATTAATGACTTGCTAAACAATTATAGAAAGCAACTAAGACTCTTCATACGGATTTCGGGCAGTCATCGATTTAGACTATGTGAATTAAAGTATAATAAGTAATGCGATTCATTAGCTCGGTCTAAGCTTATCTATGTTACAAAATTACAACAAGCTTTCAAACTTTTGGAAAACAAGAAGAAGGTAGGATATTTTGAAATTAACTTGAGTCTCTTTTAGGCGAATAATTTCTCATATTTTAGCCTTTTTTTTCTACAATTATAATGAAACGTCAAAGCTACAGAAGTGTCAAATCTGTAGCAGAGTGCCTAGACATAAGCTTTCTCTGGACAAATAATCGCGTTTCATCATCGCTTAGCCTTAAGGCACATGCCAAAAATATAAAAAGGCCTGTATTTAAAATTGATGTAATTCGTCGAAAGAGTACCCTAAGGCCAAAAAACTACAACACTAAAACAAAATCGTTGCGCTTAAGTTGTCCAGAATGGTGCTCGTTGAGAAAAAGCTACAAATTTTTCAACTGCTACTCGTGCTATTAAATGACTATCGATCTTCTTTTAATTAACTCATTCATGATGAAGATTCAGCATCTATCGCTAGAAGTATTCTTATCTTTTTCATTTTGAATCTACGCAACTTTTTTTTTGCTATCATATTTATCTATCGGTATTCCTTTTGCTCATCCCATTCGTGCTGTGTGTTTTTATTTTTTGTTTACCTTCGAATACAATTTATAAGAAAAAAATTTTGGAAACTAGGCTGAATTATTGACAAAGTCGGGATACGAATCTGGAACACTGGAGGAGCAAAAAAATTGTATATTTGTAGAAAATCACTGGTGTTGTAATAATTGATGATTTGCTTTAGAAAAACGCTTATTCACAGCGAATTTGTAAACAAAGAGAAGGATAGGTTGAAAGCGAGAGAGAGAGATCATTGTGGAGAATTCATGAATAAAATATGAGAAGTGAAAGAGTAATTAGTGCGGAACTAATTAGGAATTAACCGTTCGGAATCGAGGAACAGCAGTAAATAAATAAATGAACAGATAATATGGAAATCAAAGTTTTTACAAGTTGTCTTTGCAATCATTTTTGATTGGTGTATCGACAATTGTGTTTTTCCTGTCTGAGACTCAAATATCAACATTTATGCATCCTACTCAATAAGAAATCCGAGAAAGCTCTGTTATTCTCATTGAGAAAGATTATTGTTTCGATTGTTTTAACCCCCACCACATACACACGACGATAAATCGGTGAGGAAAATCGGTTCAGTCCGTTTAGCAAGTGGGGAAACAAGTGAATGCCACTATGCCTATAATGAATTTTAAAGTGTCTGTCCTTGTTCCTCCTGTCATTTAGCTGGACACAACGATTTGTCTGCACAGTTTAAACCGTGCAGATTAAGCGTCTTGGTATTGTATCTAGTGGTCTGGTTCGACCGATAAGACTGCACAGTTGTCTATACACACTATGGAAAATCGAAAGAAAAGAGCAGTACCGATTTTGCTCACCGATTTATCATCATGGGAGGGCGTTAGGATAAGTTGGCCAAATTCACACAAGCGGAGTATAATTGTGTAAAGGACTACACGCTAAAGCTATTTACACAAATTGCACAAATAAAGTTTAAGCAAGCCAAAAAGTTTGACTTGTGCGGATGAACGCAGCTCAAGGCACAGCTCCAATCTCTCCAATCTTATCAGTTCTTTTATTCACAGATTATACTACAAGTAGGCTTGTGCAAATAGCTAGAGTGTGTAAATGGGTTTTAATCTGTGAGATGAGTGAAATAAGATACATGCGCTGTAATCTGCGCACTTGTTGTTTTATTTGTTTCTTGTCAATCAACCAGATTTTTTCAAAGTTAACGGATGATTTATGTCAATATTTCGTGTGTAATCACTTTTAGATTAAAAATTTCAACGGTACAGCTAAAGTTGCAATGTAATTTTCTGCCTTGACTTGTTACCGTTCATTAAACGTTGATTTTGTTTTTCTATACCTCTTTTCAAATATGCGCAATATCCATTTATGACTTCAATACTCTCTTTCTTTTCAATTTTTTTTTTTTGATTTGAGCAAACGATTTACTGATTGTAGTCGAATGCATTGCATTATTTAGCACAACCAACTTCAGGGTAGGTCCTGTTTACAATCCATTAACTCTTGGTAAATGTGTTTTTAACAGCCTCTATTATTTACAAATACAGAAGGAAATAATACCAAAAAAAAAAAAATAATAGACGAGTGTACACGATTGTGAAGAGAAATTACTGAGTAAAACTGAATTTAGACATAAATTGATTGTTTTACAAATTTTAAACAAGATCAACCACCAAATCAGTGGCGGCTCGTAACACAAACAAGAAGAGTCACATGTGCACATGCGTAAAACAGTCGAACACCACAGCACACTGTAACAATGATCTACAGTGGCGATTTAAAAAATCTGGAATGCGGTTGACCCTGCAGGCCATTCCTGAAACTTCCCGCTAAGTTTTTCAAGCTCCAAAATTATTGTGCGGAGTACAATTTAGATTGATTAAGGAATATTGAGGTTATGTTGAAAAAAAAGCTTTTTCAAAATTTTTTGACAACGATATCTCGCAAACAAATCAACGGATTTTGACGAGCTTTGCGGCATTCGACGCAGTTTTTGAAGCTCCTAAATTATTGTAAGAGGTATAAATTTTATTTGTTAAGTAATTTTGAGATTATATTGAAAAAACACTTTTTTCGATATTTTTCGACAACGATAACTCGTGAACGAATCAACTGATTTTAATCGTTCAAACGGCATTCGACGTCATTAGTTAAGGTTAAGAGCTGATTAGATTATGGAATTAATCGGTACAGCAGCTCAATAGTTATTTTGAAAAAACATGATTTTAACAAAGGAATTTTTTCGGGTTTTTTGGAATTTCTCAAAATCAGAAGAAGGGGGTGGGGTTACTGATGCTATTTTGGGTATTTAACTGAAACTGAAAAGAAAGTCACTTTTTAATCGCTACTGTATTTTTGACTTGATTTTTGTCGTCTCAAAATGAGAAAACGCAAATTTCTTTTTTAAATGTTTGTCGACTTTATAAAAACAGTCAATTTTATTTTTGAATTGGAGATTATTCGTAACATCACTCCATTTCCTGTACAATACATGTATATGTAGTAGTTTGTCGGACATTTAATTTCCTGTTAATATCGATAAACTGGGGAATTAGTTAACATTTTAAACAATTATTTGTTTAATTAGTGTATAGTTAGAACAATGATGAGAAACGAATTTCTTTATAGCTCACCCTTGAAACCAGTGGTGTAACTACAACCCCGGTAGTACCGGCAAGATGGGGGTGGGTGATGGGCGACGCTCTATCAATTTTCCAAAAATGTGTCAAAAAACAATTTTTCAGGGCATACATGTGCCTTCGATATAATGCTTGCGCAGTCCCCGAGCAGGGTGAGGGCACAAAGAGGGGTTTTAGCGGGTAGGCCTTGGTTGTCCGAGGGAGAGCCCCACACTCCTCTGAGGCATCTAATGCCCGTATTTATAAACCGACCTCAGACTCGATCCCAAATCTAACTTCCAAGCACGAGTTCTGGTTTATAAGTTTTGCTTCGGCAATTTTCGGCGGAAATCAGGATTGAGTATGTAGAGGGTTGAGAACTTGGCGAATTCTAGTTACATTTTACAGGCTCACGTTTTTTTTTTGTGCGCACGCACACTTTCTGCGAAACTCAAGCTCGTCTCAGGGCAGCTACAACCCAATTTTGGCTTGGTTACATATTCTGGCCTCAAGCCTAAGCTCAAGCTCCAAGACGGTCTCAAGATCGGTTTATAAATACGGGCATAAGTCGTACGGGGTCTATAAAAAATCCCTTCCTCCCAAAGGGCATGCAAGTGTTAAGCAGAAAATTATGATAATTCAGCTTGAAAATCATTTAAAATCAACTAAACCTCCACTTTTTTGATGATTTCATAACAAAATTGCTATAAGACTGAAAGGTCTGAGAATTTTTGCTGAACCTCCATATTTCTGTTCAAAATAGGCGAAAAGTGACAATTTAGAACGGAAATTTCTTAAGATTAGACTTAAACTCAAAAATCTTCTACAGAAACGATTAAAAGCGTCAAAATTTGTGTTTTCGGTACGGTAGGCGCCTTAAACCTTCCATTTTCACCATTTAATTGATTGTTATTTAGGGAAATTTATAAGCATGTCTCTGTTGGGCGCCTCTGAAACACTACATCCACGGTTTTTGCCCTCATTTGCCACTGTATGATTCATAACCAAAATATGCTAAAAATTTATAATTTATGTCAAAAATGTCTTAAAATCAAAACTCAACTAAAAAATTGACTAGAAATGGAAAATATCTTAATTAAATTAAAACACGACAGTTCTCTAAAAAAAACCAACTATAACAGTCCAAAACTCACTTTTTTCCCTACTTAAGCTGGCCTTAGCAAGACCTTGGCTTAAATCGACCTAAGCGTGGATTTACAGGCATTTGTTTGGGGACCTGTACAAGTATGTCTAAATCTACTGTTATCTCGATTTAAGGCAACGTCTTGCTCAGGCGAGTTTAAGTAGGGGAAGAAGAGCCAAGCCTAAATCGTCTCAGTTTCAAGATTCTTAATTTTATCATTCGAAAGCTTCTAGTTAAATGGCGCCCCTAATAGCACAACTCGATACCTTCTTGCCATACTTTTGACAAGCAGTATAGGGACGCCTAAAGGACGAATTTTGTCCGGTGGCCCAAAATTTATCGTTACGCTACTGCTCTAAAAGCTCGTTATTTTGTAAGCGATGACTCTTTAAAATCAGCATCAGTCTTGCGCTTTTACGGGGGTGGAAACATTGAGAGGGGAGTGGAAAAGGAAGTCGACTTGTAAGTTACGATATTATTTCTAATAAAAACGAGTTCTACAAGTCTGCACGATATTTGAAGAGTGTTAAATTGATGGATCGTTGAACAATTGTTGAATTATTACAATAAATAAATTGAACAATCATATAAAGAAGCAGAATTTTAAAGTGCTTCACACACACACACACACACACACACACACACACACACACATACAAAACATGCTCAACAAAAGCTTGGAAGAGTTCAAACAGATGGTTGGAAACGTGAGATGAATACAAAAATAAAAATAACACCAACATAAACATCTACTAATACGTAGTTATTAATAATGTTGCCTACCGCTCATAGATGGCGATACTTATCGGATATCTAACCTAAGCTAGCGCCATCTATCCTTGCCACGTAAACGAATAAATCAATTCTTTGTATTATTTTTAAACAATACCATTCTAATCACTTGTTATTTTTTACATAATAATCATTTTACTTATATTTGGATGTTTTTTTTGAGGTTAAGTATATGGGTGTAACTGGCGCCATCTGTTTTATTTATTCACAAGCATAAAACAAAAGCAAAAAAACAAGTGTAAACCAAACATGGCCCTCCTACTAAATTATCCGGAAACTTATAGGCGGTACTAAAACTTTTCTTATTTTAGTCCCGCCCATTTTAGGCGACCCTGTACATGTAATATTAATGAATTGTAATTATAATGATTTATTATATGGGGAGACCTAGAAATTTAACGATATAGACGTTTGCGTGAATAAAATAAATGTTTTGTTCGTTTTTATTTGTTTATTTATTTTATTTTTGTAAAATATCTTTAATAAACTTTTACACAATACGAACAATTAGACATTTGTTTTTTTTTTAATGTATACAGGGTGTAAAATACTATTTCATTTTACAGTTGGCCATGACTTTGGTAACGTAAGACGGTAGCTTGGTTCGGCCGATTGTTTATTCATTCAAAAATACGTCAACAAATGTCAAATAATAAAGTACGAACTAAGCTACGATACAACGTTATTAAGTCATGGCCAAATGTTTGATAAAATAGGGTTGTACATACATCCTGTTTATGCTGAATATAGATAGATGGAATATAATAAACTATTTATATAAATATATATAGTTATATAAATTATATAATAGCAACAATACATAGAGAGTTCCATAATTAAACAATTTTTATACTTGATCAAAATATTTGTATGTAGTTGGCCATAGATTTCGGTACGTAGGTCCGTAGCTTGGTTCGGAAGATTATTGGCAATGCAGATTACTATATTAATTACCAACCGTTCAATAAATGTACTAAATTTTATTAAATATCCGTCAAAGATGTAGTTCTAACCTAACTTTTTGTTATATGTCAGCCAATGTCAATTATAATAAAGTATGAACCAAGCTGCGACCAACTAAGAGATGGAATAGCGTAGTTTTTTTGTTGTAGTATGATTTAAAATAGTTGATAAATCATGACCTTCTAGATTAAAAGAAAATTCCAAAAAAATTCATCTGTACCCTGGTTCCTTTGTTTATTATCCTTATCTTCTAAAAGAAGTAAATTTTAATGGAAGAGTAAGTCATGATTGTTTTACTGCCGAAATTTTGGCCAAATTTAGGAAATAAATGTTGTCTTACCAGAATTTTGGAAAACTTGTGTTTGGTAAGACAAAAAAACACTTCAAATTTTACACCTCTGCAATATTCTTCATAACAACGATCTCGATCTCGATTGTAATTAGAAACCAACCAATAAAAATGAAAATCGAGATAGTCGTTTAAAAATGCCAGAAATTTAAATTCAGTTCTTCATCAGGACTCCACAGACATTGTGGTACAGTAAAAGATAAGAAGATTGAGGCTTATAAAAGGTGATAAGCATTTTTAAATAAGGCTAAAGAAACTCTTACAATTTTTCACACAGATGGATTCAAATTTGGAGCAGCCTCCCTTGCTTTTTGGCACACATAAAAACAATTGCTTCAAGCACCGATATATGCCAAATTTTTGGAAAATTGGCACTTGTTAAAATTATATATTACACTTCTCAAATATTCTTTGTAAGAGATCTTAATCTTTAGCCTGCAAAAATGAAGATCAAGATGCAGGTCACTCCTTACTGTACAAATTTGAAACTACTCATAAAAATTGCATTGTAAGAGATAGGAAAAAAATGAGGCTCTTAAGGCTAAAAGAGTTGGCATCTCTTACATTTCCTCCCATACTTTTTGGCACATCAAATCAATCGTTATAAACAACAAAATATTCCGAAGACTTAAGTTTAGAACACAGTACATTAATAATAGAAGTATAGATCGTTCCAAAATAAAGGTTGGTGAGCTGGCCTAAATTTTAGAACGATTTCTAAGCATGCACACTTATAGTATAGGTACACAATTATTAGTAGATTTTTCCTCAAACAGGAGAAATCGGTAACAATCTATTGATTCGCCCAACTTTACAAATTACATTCTAAAATCAATCTGTCATTTTTCTTTTGACAGATTAAGTTTGGTCAATTTATCTAAAATCAAGTCAATAATTCCACTTACAACCAGTGGATAGTTTCTAGAAGGCACTGTTATTGAAAAATTGTTCAAAATAAATTAGATCGTGAGGAAAAATTACAGAAACATAAGGGCGAACCAATTTACAATTTTTCTTTTCATCATTTCCTTATCAGTACGAAAAAAACAAAACAATAAAAGAAGAATAAAAGTAGTACACAGATTGGCACAGAGTAGATTTCTATTTGTTGTGTTTCCTCTAATTTTGGTCCGAAATATTTGGGAAAATATTATCTAAATAGTGCAATAATTAGTAATTAGAATGCTTTTCCGTGTACAAAATTTCGATATGCTTGTAAAATTAAATCCAAACAGTCATAATGGTTAAAAATCACATTAGAAATAGGTTTATTTTTCGGGTTTCTTGTAACAATTCAGATTCGATCGAAAATCCTACTGCGCGTCTCAACTTTTTTCTGAATCGAATCTAAATTGGTAGTGTAGTTACCGCTTTAAGTCTTAGAAAAATATAGTATCTTTTGTTTAGTTTTGCTATTTTTGTTTTGATTTATGCCAACTATGCACTATTTGCTAATTTTTTTTTTCAAAATTCCTAAGATAATCTAAAATCTCTGATTATTTTGTATTTTTGCGCCTCTATCTCAAGCATAAGCATTATGTTAAGCATTTACTAAGTCATAATGAAATACTGAGTCGTATTTCGTGTTATTTTCTTTTTACTCATATAATAATTTAAGCATATACTAGAAATTGCGATTTATCTAATTTTAGTAGATTAGGGGGTAAAACATCCCCTAGAACCTATGTATCGCTATTTGGATTCTCTTTGTTGCACACCTGAGTTGGATGATCGATTAACGAGTCCAATTCTGACGGCGAAATCACCTGTAAATAAATCTATTTTAATAAAAAAAAATCGATTTTCAATAGTTCTAAGTTTCAAATTTTTGATAAAAAACAGGACTAGAGTGCTAATTTTCGGTAATTACCTCAAACAACCCTAATTTTGTTGTAATGGAATATTTTTTTTGGAATACTAATGGGGTTGATTATTATTAGATGGTTACTTACATTTACCGTTCCCTTTTAGTTACAAACACAGATGGCGCCTCAGTAAGACCTTTGATAGTTCTCTTTGGAATCAAACAAGATTAAGGGTTGGACTTGATTTAATTCCTTATAAAATAGTATCAATTCCTTTATAAATTTTTTCAATATAAAAAATTGTATAATTATCTAGATAAATAATGATTGAAAATAAAAATATTTGGGTAAAAATGGTTAAATTCGAAGTTCTGATATGGTTCAATTTTGGCACCTTGGTCCAAAGTAATCACAATTTTTTAGTTTTTTTTTTTTTTGTTTGGGCTTAATTAAAATATCTCGGTTTATCTACAGAACCTTCTTCATATGTTAACAAGACATATCCTTTAGCCTAGAAAAGAAAATAGAAAGAGAAGTATTAATAGAGATTTGTAGATGGCTAGAATTTGAGCTTTTTGTTCAAAAAACAAACAAGCAACTGAAGAAAAGCTCTAATTTTCGTCTATTTTTTAGCTGTCCCTCTATTAAGAAAAGTGTTAGTTAAAAATCTCTATTGTTTTAGTATTATTAGTGTAGTTGCTATATCTACAAGATCTAACTACAGGGTTAGCAAAGACAAAAAAAAATTACTAAGCGTTACTGAAGCGTCTGGTGTTAGTTTGAGAACGGTTACTTTTAGTGCTACTCTTTATTTATTTCTTTATTTATTTTAAACGTTGTTTATCAGCATCTAAGAATAACTTAAGGTCTAAAAAGAAAACTCTGCAAAATACCTGAGTATCTCGTCTTTGTACCAGTACATCTATGCTATTAACACCATCTATCGGCGGTGGTGGATCTTCTATAATGATCCTAGCACTTCGGCCACAATGCATACAAAAACAACGTACAGCTGTTAATATAAAACCTAGTACTAGTAGTACACCACCAGCGCCAATAAAAATATAACGGTGATCAGCATCAGCAGCATTCGGTACTAATTGTACTAAACCAACAATAAGAACAATAGCACCTAAAAGTATGGAACCTACAATCAATTGCAATGCAGAAACCTGTTGGCAGAATAAAAATCAAACGAATAATTCATAGAAATGATGATTAAATAATTTTGGCACCTTTCCGCAAAAGTACAATTCCGGTAAACGATCTGTACCATCGTCTGTAGGTCCATTTGGGCTTGGCGTTGGACTGGGACTGGTAGGTGGTGGCATCCAATGGCCACCAATATACAACTGGCTGGGTCGTTTCGAACGCTTCTCTTGTCCTTTTCGACGCTCATGGCGTACCGCCACTGCTGGCATTGCTCCAATCATTTTTGTTCTGAAATTAGGAAAGAGAGGACAATGCATTATTAGAAGAAATTTTGTATCTTTTTAGCAATTTGCAGGGTAGTCCCTAGGGAATATTTTAGCAAAATTAGTAGCTCTGTAGTAAGTTAGTCAAAAATTTTTCTTGACAAAAAAATTACACACGTAAGACGAATAAGAACGACTCAAAGACTCTCATAACAGATTTTATCAATTTTTCTACTGCATTGTAAAAAAAAGTAAAATACTTCCCTTTGCTCCAGAAACAAAAATGTTGTAAGGACCTACGAGTCATTTTTGTAGCTATTTAGTGAAAATCGCGAAAAATTTGGCACCAAATCCCAAATAAGTAAGGAGGTCCTATTTTTGTCAGAATTTTCTACATAAACTACCCTTCAACTCCCTGAAGAATAAATGTCAACAATCTGGAATACAGTCAATCTATTTAGCTTCAGTCAACAGAAATGAGACTTTTATTCTTTTTATCTTTTAAGCTGGGTAGTTCCTAGAGAACATCTCAGTAGAATGAGCAGCTCTGTAAAAATGTGATCAAATTTTTTTTCTGTTGCTATTTTGAAGAAACAGCTGCACATATAAGATGAATAAGCAACATTCAAAGACTCTCGTAGCAGATTTCTTCCATTTTTCCTAGGAAAAAAATAGCAAAATATTTCCCTTTCTTCCAAAAATAATGGATAAAAAAGAACAAAAATGTTGTAAGGACCTACTGGTTATTTTACCTGTGTAGCTGATTGGTGAAAATCGCGAAAAATTTGGCACCAAATTCCAAATAAGTAAGGAGGTCCTATTTTTGTTCTACACAAACAACCCTTCAACTCCCTGAAGCATTATTAGAAAGGCTCGTGTATTCTGTCAGGCTTCACAATTGTATTATACTTCCGTCAACAATCTGAAATTCAGTCAATCTTTTCAGCTTCAGTCAACAGAAATGAGATTTTTGTTCTTTTTATCTTTTAAGTTAGATAGTTCCTAGAGAGTATCTCAGTAGAATGAGCAGCTCTGTAAAAAGTTGGTCAATTTTTTTTCTGTTGCTATTTTGAACAAACAGCTACACATATAAGATGAATAAGAAAGATTCAAAGACTCTCGTAACAGATTTTTTCCATTTTTTCTAGTGCATTCTAGGAAAAAATAGTAAAATATTTCCCTTTGTTCCAGAAAAAAATGGATAAAAACGAATAAAATGTCTATAAGTTATTTTACGTGAGTGATTGGTGAAAATCACGACATTGCCAAAAAAATTTGGCACCGAATCTCAAATAAGTAAGGAGGTCCTATGTGTGCCAAAATGCTCCACATGGTCTACCCTTCAACCCCATGAAGTATCATTTGGAACGTTTGTGTATTCTTTCATGCTTCACAAGTGTACTTTACATAATTACAAAAAAAATCCACTAATGACATGAAATATAGTTGATCTATTTAGCTTTAGTCAACCTATCTTGTCACGCTACTCTACTCATCTATCCCTAAAAACCTACATTATCACCATTACTTTGATTAATTAGAAATTACATTTACACAAAGATATGTTTATTGAATTTGTACACGCATATTTATTGGAACGTGTCTCTTATCAATCGATATTCTTAACAGATAAAGGACGACAGTCAACGCTTAGCCAACAATCGAAATCATTTTTTTTTCTGTTGATAAGAATGTAAACTAGCGAATAGTGTGCGAAATTAAATAGGTCTTCAATTATTGTCTAAAATAATTCATATAATAATAATATATTGATTTCAACCCTTTTAATATTTCTCGAGATGCAGTTTAAGGCGACTTCTAAAGCCACGTTCACAATGGACAGTTTTTAATGTTACACTCGTAGATGAATGCACAGTAGATTCCTTATAGGTGTGGATAATGAACAGACCAATCACCGCGTCTGTAGCTTACGAATAGTAACGACTTAATAACCGATAGTTGTCGAATACATTTATAAGGCTTGTTCTAAGTGGCCTTTTGTACATTTACATTCCTGAGTTGACATTGCCTTCTAGCTGAGTGCAGGTGGGTACTTAAGAGCAAAATTTTGCAAAAAAACTGATGATTTAGAGCATGATTTTCTAAAAACCCATCTCAGACTCATACTCTGATTAAACCAAAGATGCTCTTAGCTGATCCGAACTTTTGTACATTGTATTGCAATCAGTGGCGTAACAGAAAATCTCGAACCCTTGCAACACAAGGGAGCCCTCTACTCATTAGCATATTACCTACTTAGTAACTCACCTAGAGAGTAAGTCATTGATCAAAAAGCATTTATTGCATTGTTGAACTAAAATATTTCAAGAGAAAAAATTTAAACTTTGCTGAGTCCACTTTGATACTGAGCCCCTTCTGACGCTGAGTCTCTCACACTGCGTGAGTTGCAGAGTTGTACTTTACTTTAGTGAAAGCTCTTATAATCAAACGGATTTAAGTCCGGACTTGAAGGGGACCGATCTTTATATCTGTGTTCCTGAGTCTTTGTAACTTCAGTAAATTTTGCCTCTGTTTGACGACATTTTAGCAAAAATCAAACTGAAAGAAATTTTCAACCAAACCATAAAGGTTTGATAGAAAGTTCGAATGTAGGGAGATTTTTTAGAAGTTTTGCTCTATGGGCAGATAATCTGACATTGTTTTTTGCTCAGATATTCTGCAGTATCGTTGAAGAAGCATTTTCTCATTTCCTTAAATTAAGGGATAAGAAAGCGTTTTATTTCTTAGCTTATTTAAAAATTACCTTGCTTAGATTGTGAACTAAAGACAGAGTGGAAATTATGATGCGACCAGAGGCGGCTCATGTACATATAAGCATTTTGGAACTACAGCATCCCTGTTTTAATCCAAAATTAGAATTAAATAACTTACAAAGCACTTCCTTTTTGTCTTTCTATCTCCCTATGAGTCTGAAAAATTTACAGTTCCACTCTACACATTTATTCCTTAGATATTCTGCAGTTTAGCAGTACTTACACAGTAACCGTCACTGCGTACAGACATTATTGTTGTTCTTCGATTTTATTAATAATAAGTAAGCTTAGGACCATGAACCTTCCTTAGATTGTCGCGCGACTATAGTTAGCGTACTCACGTGACTCTCGATTTTCAGTGCAATAACAATTAAAGAGACAATTGATTCTCTATTATCCTTCTCTTTTCATTTACAGAATCTATCAACAACTTAAACCCACATGCTGAGTCTATTAAAAGTTAAAAATAGAGGAGATAAATATCAGCTACAATTTACCGCTTGTGTATTGTAGATGATTTTGGTCTCTTAGTTTAATAACTATGTTGGCGGATTGTAGTGTTATACATCGAGTATAATTCTGTTGAAAGATCAAGTTGTAATTGTAGAGCGCTCACATGTATGATAGTTCTAGACAGTGACGTCAGTACTACCGTGCGGCTTAAATTATCCGAAGATTAATGATAAGAAATTAAAAAAGCTATGTATATTTTATTGATGACGTTTATTTTAGAATGCAATAGTTGTTATATATTACAATTACAATATAAGTTTTATTATATTCATATTTTTAATATATACAAAAGTAAGAAAACATGCAAATTCAGCTAAATAAGCTACAAATCTTGGCGAATTCATATTAGAAAACACAAATTAATGAAAATAGAAGATAAAACAGATCATACACGATCTATTTTGCTTCTATCGATCTAATTTGTGTTGTAATTTTCATATTAAAGCTGATCATACACGATCTTTTTCTTAACGATTATAATTTATATGATAATTCAGGACATTGTAGCTTTGACTAGTGATTATTAATTTGTATTTATTTAATTTTTAATATAAACTGATTGAATTTTATTATAAAATCTCAATAAAACATCACAACATTCTTGATAATTAATAATAATTGAAACATCAATTTCACATTGAACATAACAAATAGAATCAATTTGAGTAAATGTGAAAATTACTGAAAAAGTGTTTTGTAGTAAATTGTAATTATTTAATTTCTAATGAGTAAATTTTTTGATAATAATAGAAATTATCGAAGCTATAATGATAATATTTACTATTATTTACACATTGAAATCTTGTAAAAGTGTTCATTTGAAATCACAGTGCATAGAAATGGTGCGTTGTTTTTTTTTTGTTTTATTCATTTATTTTATTTTTCTGATTAGTTGAAATTAAAGAATCATCCACAGTTGGACGCTAACGTAAACTTGAACGTATAAATGAATTTCTACTAACTAGGACATATAGTCGATAGTATAAAATTTTCGTTAATGATTGCATAAATGTTTGCATATAAGAGATATGATAAGATTTTAGTTCAACTACAATTTTACATTTAAATACAAGGTGTCCCGTAAGTCACGCATTTCCTGCTAAAGGGCAGATAGGGAGTGAAATTCTAAGATGAAAAGTCCTGTAGCATTTTTTCATCTGACGTACAGGTAATTAGCTATTAATTAAATCAAGTAGCCAATCAGGGCTCTCTTACTTTTAACGGCTCTCGCGCCAACCTGCTGACTGGTCCGCTTCCTACGTCCTACCATAAAGACTCTTTCCTTCTCTCTTTTTATCGCTATATCGAGCAGCTGATTGGTTATATGGTTTAATTAATAACTAATTATGTGTGCATCAGATAAAAAAAATGGTATAAGAATTTTCACCTTAGAATCCCATCCCTTATCTGCTCCTTAGCAGAAAATACGCGACTTACGGGACAGCCTGTATATTATTTTTACAGAATCTTAAAGACAACGGTAACATAAATGAAAATACAAAATTCTCAATAATTTCGGAATAAACACGATTTAAACAATTCACATTGCAGGGATGTTTTATTTTATTTTTTTGTGTAGAGAAAAGGCACATTATTTTTTGGCAAGGGGACGGATTTTCAACGAAACTGTCGTGTTTAAAAGAGAACAACGAAATGAATCGAGGATGATATTTTGATGCAAAATAGTGTGTTTATTCCAATATTAATAGAATAATGCGTTTTTAAACACGAAATAATTCGTTTAAGGACGCAAACTAAAATTGTGTACGAAAAAGACAATTTTCTCAGGAAAATCAACAAGTTTATTCTCTACCATTAGATAGACCATAAAATAATCTACAAATCTTTTGAATTTTATTGTAAAATAATCATTATTATTAGGTGAAAGTAGCAAGTGGACAAAAACTTTGCGAAAACTTTTTTAAGATGGTCCGCTACCTGTAATTACTACGTTTATCAAACGTTAGATGGCGTGTTGCGCCACAACGTTTCTTATATGTATGTAATTATCCATATTTACAGATTACTTTATTTTCTTTGAGGTCAATACAGCGGAATTCTTAAAATAAGAGTTTGAAATGTGTTTTTTAGAAGAAAAATTGATGTTGATGCCAAATAATTTGGTTTGTTACTTTTTTTTGTGAAAACTACAAGCTCAAAGTCAAATATAAAGTTACAAAAGCTTAATAAAACTCTATCAGATGTGATAAAAAAAATTGAGTAGAATTTGGTATAAGGTTTTCGTGATATGTGAAAAAATCATACCTTTTGATGTTTTTTTCTCTTTTTTTAAAAAAACTACATGTCAGATTTTTAAAAAATTTAGTATAAATAAAGCTTAGACTAATATTAAGCTCTGATAATTTTTTGAAAAATTTTGAACAGTTTTTTCTTGGAATACGCCATGTTTCAGCTTTCCCACAAGCCATCGTTTGCTTCTATATTTTCAAAATTGTGCAAGGATTTTGCCTACAAAGTTTTTCCGTTTTTCTTAATTTTCCGGCAAACTATGGGAAGATTTTTCGATATCCCTTCTAATTTGCTATTTAAAAAATTGATGGTGATTGCGAACTAATTAATATAGGCTGAGATATGGATGAGACAATAAAAAAAATGTCTCAAAAAATTTCTTTGGAATTTTGAATTTTCTCAAAATTTTCCAAAATACAAATTACATTGTCATACATCTTCCATATCTTAAAAAACAAGCGATTTTCGTCTATTATTTGTCTTTTTCGTACAAAGTTCTAGTCTGCGTTCTTAAGGGGATTATTGGGTAATTTATCGAGTCGGCGTGCGAAAATTATCAAGCTTCAAACATCGATTACTCGTTTGTTTTTTGAGATATTATAAAAAGTAAACGTGCGTTAAATAGAGCATTTTAACGGGCATGTTTTAAAGCTTTCTATTTTGGAAAAATTCTAAATGGCAGAGAAAACTCTTAGACCCTTTTTCTTTCCTATACATTTTCTTTCATAATTGTCTAAAAGATAGCCAATATTATTGATTTTCAATATTTATTAACTGATTTAAATAGCAAATTGAAAGAGCTTTCCAAATCTTCAAGAATTTTACAGATACGTTTGTTAGTTTCCTGATAACTGAGGAGATTCCAAAAGAAAATCGAATAGTGATCTTGTGCATAAAAGCTGATATAAGAGCAAAGAACATGAAACTCGCTTAAAATGAATTTCTTAAAATTAAGTGAGTTACAGGAAAATTTGGAACCCCCTTTTCACACGTTATTAAAAACTATTGATTGATAAGTATGAAAATGTCGGAAATCTTATCTACTTTCACAACCATATCATTATAATGGAAAATCTGCCTGTATTTTCGTTTTTAAGTCGACCATGTTTGTAGCAGTGAGATCTATCTGGTTTGTACATGGTCGACTTAAAAATGAAAATACAGTCAGATTTTCGAAATATTTTCCGCTTATGGGCGTGAAGTAGATAAAATTTACAAAAGTTTCATAACAATCAAATTAATTAATTTTAATAGGTGTAAATAACAGGTGAAAAGGAAAATTCAAAACCCTATAACTCACTTAATTTTTAAGATTACATTTTAAGCGAACTTCATGTTTCTTTCCTTCATAGCAGCTTTCTAAAAACAAGAATATGTTTCTCTATCTTTGAAATTATGCACGCATATCGAGAAATTTCTTGAAAATTTAGAAAGCTCTTTAAATGGGCTATCTAAATGACTTAACAAATATTGAAAATCAATAATATTGGCTAAGTCTTAGCCAGTTATGAAGGAAAATGTACGAAATAAACCAGCTTCAAGATATTGATCTGCCATTCAGAATTTTCTCAAGTTTTTTTCAAATAGAAAACTTCAGGATATGCGCCTTGAAATGCTCTATCCAACGCACTTTTATTATTTAGAATATCTTGAAAAATAATCGAAATATCGATGTTTGAAAATCAGGAAATTTTCGCACGCTGAATCTATAAATGACCGAATAGTCCCCTTAATTAATAAATAAGGCTAATTTTATCATATAAAACATGTTTAATTATAATAATAAAAGCACAGCTCATTTTCTATTGAAATTCATCAATGATTATCACTAATAATATTAATAATAGTAATCAAAATAATGATAATGTTGATAAGAAATTTTATAAGCTTTATGATTGATAATAATGATGATGATTGAGCTTTTAATACTGTCGTGAATTGAAACTATATTGACGAGCTGTTGTTAATAAATCCCTTGTTTCAGACGGTGTGCCCGGACTTAAGCTTGCTGTTGTTGTTGTTGATATTGTTTCACGATATTCATAAGCATGTTTATTGATTCGATCATCTTCGTTCTTCTCTAAACTGTCTTCTTCGATGATTTTCTCTAAATGTGTGGTGGCATCACCGTTTTGTATTATCAGATTTTGT
This sequence comes from Mylabris sibirica, assembly GCA_039776855.1. NCBI lineage: Eukaryota > Metazoa > Arthropoda > Insecta > Coleoptera > Meloidae > Mylabris > Mylabris sibirica. The sequence goes on from CM077842.1 coordinate 6,569,413, forward strand.
AATGGCGGTGTTGTTGTTGTTGTTGTTGTTGTTATTATTGTATTAGCATTTGGTGAATGTATCGGTACTGTGGTTGTTGTTGGTGTTGTTGGTGTTGTTATATCATCAAAGCCACGTTCTTTGTTTTCACGTTTCTTTTCCATGCAGCGCCGATGATTCTTTGTCGTCAAACATCCAGTCTCTGCATCACGTTCTAAACGGTGTCCACTACGTGACCGTGTCAATTGCGTTTGTACGTACTCATTTAAATCCTCCTCCTCTTTACGTGACATGACACGATTTAAGATAATAAGGAAGATACCTAAAGCTGCCACAAAGATACCAGTTCCTACCAATTCATTCCACCAACCACCAGTACGCCATTGCATCATATCATCCGGTAATAATCCAGAACCAATTAAGAATAGTCCCAATACTAAGAAACATACACCGATATGGAGCATACCAATTGATGTTGCTAGACGGTGATCAGGTGGAGCATGCGATTGGCATGTCTCTGCTGTTGGTAAATGCTCCATGCTGTCTATGCTGTCTGTACGTGATGATAGACGGCGTTCACGTTCGATGGCCCGTCGTTTCGCCTGTTCACGTAAACGCCGTTGACGTTTGATGGCCATTGCCGAATGAAGACCGGCCGATCCGTGCATCTGGAATGCCAGGAGGAGAGCAGATGTTATAACAACACACTACTAATCTTCAAGTTTAATTGTAATAAAAAATAATTTTTGGATACACAACACTGCACACAGCACTGTACACCGGCACTGCACTGTACACATTGTTGTGGTACGATTAAAGACAAAATTACGGAAAAAGTAATGTCCCTCTGTCAATCTGTAGCCAATTCAGATCTAGAACACTTGTAAAATTACAATTAAAACAATAAAAAAAATCCACAATTTCAAGACTACTCAAAAACTCGAACACAACAAAGAAAAACACAGGGACGTTACTTTTGAAAGCTCTCAAATCTCATTTAAACGCGACTAAACCCCGGCTTCTCTTATTCCCTTACTTAAGCTCGTCTTAGCAACTCCCTGGCTTAAATTGGGAGGACACTGGCACATAGACTGCCCGCACCACAATGTGCCAAGGTCATGGTAAGACGAGCTAGAGTACGGAAAGAAAGCCGGCTTCTTCTTCCCTACTTAAGCTTGCCCTAAATCGATCCCCACTTAAATGTGTGTAAATCTACCGTTAGCTGGACTTAAAGCAAGGTCTTACAAAGGCGAGCTTAATCAGTGGGAGAAGAAATAGGCCTTGGCTAATAAAATTGAAAGCTTTTAATTTTATTATAAATAAAGTTGATTCGATTCTATGATTGATATATACGAATCGATAAATTCAGAGAAAATAATTTGATTTGAAAAAATCCCGATTAGATAAGAGTACGTAAGAAGATCAGCGTCTTTCATCCGTTATATAATGGCTTTATTAGATAATTGGATTTTTGAGGAAAGCTCTTCGAGAGATTATCAATCTTTATACAGTACGGTATTTAAACTACTTACATATTAGTTAGAAAGAGACAGAGAGATTAAGGGATGTTTATAGAGTAACCCGTAAGCAACGCACATCTTTTTATGGGTTGATAGAGGATGAAATTCTAAGGCGAAAAGTCCTGTATCATTTTCTCACGTGACTCACAGGTAATTAGTTAGTAATTAAATTAAGACACCAATCATATTGCGATATTGATGGTGGAACGTGGGAAACGGACCAGTTAGTAGGCGGTGTTACAGCCGTTTAAGCTAAGAGAGCACCTGATTGGCTACTTAATTTGATTAATCACCAATTACCTATGCGTCAGGTGAAGAAATGGTACAGGACTTTTCGTCTCAGAATTTCATCCTCTATCTACCTTTAAAAATATGTGCGCAATGTACGAGACACCCTGTATAGAAAGTGTACAAATAGTATAGCTACAGTGGAAATTAATTACTTTTCCGTTTATTGGATTGACGGTTGTCCTTCATTAGGGATTTACGAAAATCGGCTTATTGCCATATATTAATGTCACTTTTATTTCGGATAGAAATATAATGTGAGAGTATTATCAACAACCAATGTGACTGTACTTTATTTTAATACAGTCGAACTCGGTTATAGCGTAATCGAAGGGACAGCAAGAAATGTTACGTTATAACTGAGTTTACGTTGTACGTATTGAGATTCGGCCGGTCTAATATAAATAATACGCTATAACCGGAAATATGTAACAACCAAGTACGCTATAACCGAGTTCGACTGTAAAAATCAATTTCAATTTCCTTTCAAATCAAGAAAGATAACAAGTACTCATTAAATTGTAAATAAATTAATAATTTATAGATTTTCATCTAACACCTGGGAAAGTAATTGATTTCCCACACACAAATAATTCCAATAATTTTTCCGATAAGTGATAATAGCTAGACTAAGAAAAAAACTGTAAAGGAAAATCTGTCACGTCAGCAGTTTCGTCAATTTTATTACTTCAAGATACAGGTGATATTTCTATTTTAGTATAAGCAAGGGCGAAAAGGAGACGGTTCTTGTTCCCCTACTTAAGCTCGCCTTTGCAAAACCTTGCCTTAATTTAAGTCGAAACCGGTATTTGAACGAATTCCCCTACCGTTAGTTTCACTTGAACCACCCAGGTAGGATTTGCCAATGCTGACAAATGGCTGAGCCTTGGGACACTTGTCATTTGCCGAGCCTTGGATGGTGACCATCGGGCCAAGGTTGGGCCGAGGCTTAGCTCAATGGTGTAGTATTCTTAAACCGAGCCTTGGATAGTCACCACTGGGCCAAGACTCGGCTCAACCTAGGCCCAGTGGTATGATATCGTATCACCAAGCCTTGGGAACTAACCATTGGGCTAAAGAGGCTGAGGCTTGGTCCAATAGTTTTATTCTGTTACACTAATTTTTGCAGGTTATGTTTAAACTTAAACATTTGTTGTATTCTAAGGCTTGACCCATGCGCAATAATATTGTTTCCCAAGCCTCGAACCAGTCTTCGTTTATTGTCTTTCACTGCTTAGTTTACCAAGCGGCGGCTCAAGGCTCTTTTTTTTGTTTCCCCAGACCTTCTACATGGCCATCATCCAAGGCTCGGACCATTGTCCACCCAATGGTCAGCCAAGGCTTGGAACATTGGCATGACGAGTGCCCAAGTCTTGGTCCATGGCTTACCTAATGGTTTCTTCCAACTAGGGCACGGTCCTGGTAAAGTAAGCTACAGTAGAGGAAGAAAAATTGATTCTGCTTCTTCTACTTAAGCTCGCCCCAGCAAGGCTTTGGCTTAAATCAAATTAAGATTGGTTTTAGAAACATTTGAATGGAGGCCTTAGAGTATTTTGGTTGCTTTTATTGGGAAATTTTAGAGTTTATATTTTGAGATATTTTCGTTATTAACAACTACCTCTCCAGAAGAATTTTATTGACGAATTGTAAAAAAAAACACAGAAAATCTAGGCACTATTTTGAAAGTAAAATCTTGACTTGAAATTACCTTTTATAGAACATGATCTTGAGATGTTTTTATCTTAAATTGTTGCCCATTTTAGAAAATTTTGCTATTCGAAAGTAACTTTGAATCAATTCTCAAGAGGAATTCTACAGTTTTCATCCGGCTTTTGAGAATTTTGCAAATTTTGCGTAGAGGAGGTAGTTTTGACGCATTTTATATTATTTTGAAGATAATTTTTGAGTTCAAGCTTAGATTTTGAAGCATTTTTGTTACAAACCCACAGGGCAGCTTATTATTAATACTTTGTCAACTATGTTTTTCCGGATTTTTGGGAAAACTAGCAGATTTTTCAAAAAGTTTTTCTGCCCCAGACATGTAGAATCACATTTAAAATCAAATGAGACATTTATCATTTTGGTATCTGTTACCGTTTTTGAGATATATCATCCTATAGAGTTTCCATATAATTTAAGATAAGCTAGTTTGTTTGAAGCATTACCCTTTACGATCCCTATTTTTGCAATAATCGAGGTTTTGGTTTCTTTATAAGCTTTTTGAATTGAAGCTCGATGGTTGTGGCAAGATAACCCCTGCTTTATTGGCGCTCTATTCTATTTCTAACATTTTTGTTCTTTATAGCATGTATCTGAATCTACAATAACGGAAAGTGATTTTGACAATAAGCAGAGCTCGTTTAGTTTTTATCGAACGTAACAAATAGGAGGAAGCGGTGAAATTATACAAAATTTTAACCAAGACCATTTCCAATTTGTTCAGAGTAATAAATAATAAACGGCATATTGTCCTTTATATTTTAAGAATTTATTCATTAGAATATCGACAACCAACAACTGTGTGGAATTTCCTCAAGAATACGATAATGTTAAAGGAAATGTGTGGAATTTCAAAGCCTTTCAATCGATTTATGAAGAATTAATAAACACTCGTGTAGTCGATAATGAATATACTGATGACGATCGAAGTCGGCGGATTTTACTTTATCGAAGATCAAAAATTTAATATAGAAATCCTGAAATGAATAAATGAATGAATGAATGTAAAGAATGATGGTATATTGTGTTCAATAATTCGTTTATTAATTCTCACAATCCCTATGTTGATATCACAGAATTAAAGAAAGCCCTCATATCAAATAGCTTTCAGCATGATAAACAATCTATTGTTTCTCTGATAATATTGATTTAAGATCGGTCAAGCTGCCGATAAGGAAACTCTATAACAACATTAAAACTATTCTAAACAGAGTCTCATGGTTCATTATAAAGGAAATTTTAAGAGAAACAAATTTTCGGCCCCTACAGAGCAGAAACTCAGAACTCACAAGCTAAAGTTTGTGTCAAATATTTATTCGTTTTAAAGAGGCAAGAGTGACTAATCGTTGAAGTTCTAGAGAGAGAGCACGAATTACTCAACCAGAAGATTGTTTAGCTCAACATTACTGTTTATTGTAAATTATAACTTAGGAACGGATTTTGGGGCAGTGCCATCACAACTTGAACTATATGAAAGTTGAGCGGCACACGCAAAATTAGCATATCGGCAGTGAATTCTCTTAAACGCTCACTATATGGTCATTAAAAGTAATCACTTCCTTTTCCAGTCATATAATTTACAACCCTTAGTCGGTTGTAAATTATACATGTCTGTTCTTAACTGATAACCCCTTCCCAGCGTTTCAACCATCTCCTAAAGCTCTTCTCTACTTAAAGAATAAAAAATGTTGACACCATACAAATTTCAGTATTTTTTTTTTCATTATGTCATTTCTATTTCATGTAAAAAGACAGTTCACCGTGCGATTACTGAAAAGACCGCACCCTTATAAAAATATTTACTAAAGGTTAAACTATCATGTATACAGGGTGTTTGGTCTAAGTATGGTGAGTTCTAAGAAACTCCTATTAGTCGACGAGCGATTCGTAAAATATTTTAAGAATTTGTAGGAGGGTCCTTTAAGAACATGCCAGCAAAATTAGAGCCTCATAGCTCATTTGAAAGTTGGTCAAAATACGCTCATTTCAAAAACGAACTAAACACGCAAAACGACTTAGAATGACTTTAGGATCCTTCCAAAATTGATTTTTTTCGTTTTTCTCCATTTTATTCTGCAACGGGTGGAAATATTTCGTATGTTTTCTGGAATACAATGGATAAAAACGAAAAAAATCAATGTTGGGAAGGTCTCTGAGGCATTTTTAGTCGTTCTGTGTGTTTTATTCGTTTTTTAAAATTGCGACATTGTCCAAAGTGATCGTTTATTGCCCAACATTGAAATAAGCTACAAGGTTCTAATTTTGCTAAAATGTTCCCTAGGGACTCTTCTACAAATCCACAAACTATTTTTCGAATCGCTCATCGACTAATAGGAGTTTCTTAGAACTGACCATATTTAGACCAAACACCATGTATGTTCTACATTATTCAAATACCATCCTACATGAATTTCCATAAAAAAAGGTTCATTTATGTAAATATTCAGCGTTTTTTAATCATTACAAACTGAAGAATCTAGATAATCATCATCATCATCATTATCAAGTTCATTGAGTCGTATATACCGCATTAAATCCACATTCAGGCCAGTCTTTGTGGCGTTTCAAATTTGTTTACATATTTGTGTATTTGTGTGTGTGATAGAAAGAGCGTGGGGGGAAGAAGAGTAGCGAAATATACATACAATCGGTTTCAGAAAAAAATGACCATTTTCCGTGGGACTGTGTAAAACAGACTTTTGAGAGCGTTCGTGACAAATATAAGACAGGTTGGGATTTTGAAAGAAACGTATTCAATCAGAAGAAGAGGGTAAGGGTGGAGTTACTGGTGTTATTTTGTATATTTACTTAAATATAAACATATTTGAAAAAAATAACACCTTTCATCTACCCACATTTTTACCCTGACGAGTGAAATAGCCTCACTCTCACAAACCGAAGAACGTCATAATTCTCGCACAAAACTCGGTCATTTTTTTCTGAAACCGACTTTACATTTCAGGTGAAATGTGTATTATGGTATTATAGAAGAAAATTGAATTTCCTTACAGAAAAAAGTTATGTAAGCTTTTCCACCGAGTCATAAAACAAAGGCATTCTCTATAATAATCCGTCTATTTTGAACACAAGTCAAATAAACATGAAAATTGGTATCTTTTTTCCGTTCTCAAAACATGACAGCAGCATATTGAATATAAATTTTATGCTATAATAAAACTTCTTGGATGTAAATCAAATTTTAGCTCTTATCAAACTTTGTTAGAATACTGCTTTATTATCAATGTTTTCTGGTATTTTGGCAATGTGAAAACTATTATGGATTTCTGTTTCTGACACGAAAACTGTATTGAAATCTTAAGTGAGTTGAATTAGTAAACTAAATACATAGCTTATCTGCTTGCTGATGGCTTAAACAGGGGCGATTTTAGGCATGGGCTTCATGGGCTACAGCCCAGGGCCTCAGTCAATTTAAAAACCCATTAAGCGCCCACATGAATAAAAAATTTTTAAAAAAGAGATTGCGAGTTAATGTCTGCCCGTGTTATTTCAATTCAATTTCAGAAAAAATAGATTACTTTAGATGCAGATTATGAAAAACTGGTAAAGAACATTGAAAATCGAAGCTCACATTTTTGTAGAGTGAACTTTGGTCGATCTTTTTATATACGTGACTATTAAATTAATCAACTTTTACACAGGGAATTTTGTGTTTCGCCAAATTACTCGTTTCAGCACAAAAAGTTACTTTTTCCTTATCCTGTAAATATTCTGTCAAATTTTCAAAAATCCAAGCCCGTAGTTTTGTATATGGCTGCCTTTGGAATCGAATTCAACTATTTACTGGTCGCTATCTGTTACCGTTTACGAGAAAAATGTGTTTTACTGTCTTATGGAAATTACATGTAATTGGTAGCATTCAGTTCGGATAAGAGTCAGCCTTAACTTCTGCTACAGTCACTATATACAGGGTGTTTCTTCTAGTTTAAAATTAGAGTACTTTTATAGTGTTAACGAGCAGAGTACAATTATTATTATGTCGAAAAACTACTTTTGCATGGAATTAAAATATACGTCTTGTTTGTTGGATAATTGATATAAACGAATTTTTGTCGCATAAAACAAATTTGCATGAAATAGCTTTTTCAGGAATTAAGCGATTATATTACACGATGGCTACCTGTACTTCCATCGACTACATATTAACCCCATTCCGTGTGTGTGTAACCGAAAAAAATTGTTTGTGTGTGTTAGTGCTTTAATTAAATTTCCAGCAAAAATACCAATCTTAATATCTGTTGTACAATTATTTTGATCGTGAATAAACATGGATATTGACCAAATAAAGACAGTTATTGTCAAGATAAGAACGTTGAGAATTCTTTCTACTTTCATTACTTTTATTTATTTGAAAATTTACGAAATTATTAGGCACAAAATTGTGAAACAAAGCGAGGAAGATAAGCTACAATTATCAAAAAAAAAAAATGTATTAAGTCGGACTAGCAATTTGAACCAGACACATTGTACAAATACAATTACTTGGTTATTTCTTAAATGGATTAGATCGAGACCCAATTTGACAATTTCCACCAAGCGAGAGCGATTCAAAAAATATTAAAAAAAATACAAGGATTTGTAGGGTAGTCCCTGGAGAACATTTTAACTAAATTAGAATCTCGTAGCTCATTTAGCTGGTTAAATAACGCTCGTTTTGTATCATGTCGCGATTCTTTACCAAACAGCTGCACACTTAAAATGATTAAGAATGACTCAATAATCCTCCTTACAGGTTTTTTTTGTTGGTTTTTCTTCATGTGGAAATAATCTGCATTTTTTCCAGAAGGCAACCGACAAAAACGAAAAGCTGTGTTAAAATAATCGGCTGATCAGTCTTATTCATTTAACATGTACAGCTTGTTTTTTAAAATCGCGACATTGTCCATTTTTGTGGACGACTTTTCGATAAGCAACCGGCTTCTATTTTTGGTAAAATGCTCTTTATTTAGCTGATTAAATAACGCTCGTTTTGGATGATGTCGCGATTCTTACCAAACAGCTGCACATTTAAAATGATTAAGAATGACTCAAGAATCCTCCTTACAGTGTTTTTTTTTGTTTTTCTCTATGTGTAAGTAATCCGCATTCTTTCCAGAAGGCAATCGAGAAAAACGAAAAGTTGTGCTAAAATAATCCTCCGGTCAGTCTTATTCATTTAACGTGTACAGCTTGTTTTTGAAAATCGCGACATTGTCCATTTTTGTGGACGACTTTTCGATAAGCAACCGGCTTCTATTTTTGGTAAAATGCTCTTTATTTAGCTGATTAAATAACGCTCGTTTTGGATGATGTCGCGATTCTTACCAAACAGCTGCACATTTAAAATGATTAAGAATGACTCAAGAATCCTCCTTACAGTGTTTTTTTTTTGTTTTTCTCTATGTGTAGGTAATCCGCATTCTTTCCAGAAGGCAATCGAGAAAAACGAAAAGCTGTGCTAAAATAATCCTCCGGTCAGTCTTATTCATTTAACGTGTACAGCTTGTTTTTGAAAATCGCGACATTGTCCATTTTTGTGGACGACTTTTCGAGAAGCTACAGGCTTCTATTTTTGGTAAAATGTTCTCCGAGAATCACTCTACAAGCCCTTTAAATATTTTTCGAATCCCTGTATGAGTTTAATAGAGGTTGTATACTCTAAGACCGGACACCCTGTATATGTGATACTTTCGTTTAAGTTATTACTAGGGTATTTGTTGGAGTTAAGAACGCCTTTTTACAAAATTTGGAAATAGGAGAAATTGATGTTAACTTTATAGACAAGCGCTTTGGCCTTCAATAGATAGCCTAGGTGTTTCCCTTCAAGTTCTTATAACAATTATCATACTCTATTAATAAATTAAAGAGTTATAGTGAAATTATTATTGACCACATTTACGCGACAAGTTCTGTATTTAAAACGATTTCATATCGGAAATTTGAATATCATTAAATGTAATTTTCATTAATTAAACTGAATTTAATCAAATTTTTGAAATTTTTTGAACAATTACAGATTGATTTGACCTAGAAAATTACCATCCGCCTACTATTTGTTATTTTACTGTCTATCAACATAAATCTATTGATTTTCTACTAACAATAGTAGCTTGTATTTCTAAGTGTATCCAAGAAAATTCTTCTCGTTTTTTTTTATATATAAATTCCCAATATTTGGAAAATTCCAAATGATTTTCAAACCAAATAAAGAAATAAATAAACGTACAACAACAAAAAAAACTCACCTTGTTTGTTGTTGATTTGAAAATTCCACAAAACTCAATTAAAATCTGATTGTTATAATTTGGAAGCAACCACAAATAAAATCACATGACGAGATTATCTTGTTGTTGTTGTTTATTCGTGTAGAAATTGGTCCCTTTCTACTCAATCCACATTCGATGCTGATAATCAATCAAAAATATGTTGACGAAAACCGGAATAAAACTTGAAAAACCACAAATTCGTTAATCTTGATGGCAAATCAACATAGTGGACACGATGAATAAACAATCCTGAAACAACAAGAATTTGTTTTTCTAATAATAATAACAACCATTGCGTGTCTAATCCATTAGAATGGTCTAATTGAAAATTCACCTACTAATAACTAACAATGAACATTCTATTATTCTTAGAATTTTCAATTTTTTTAATAAATTTATCCGGAAATTTTTTAATTCAACTCTTAACTCTGTGTAAGCTCCGTTCCGAATTAAAGCCAGACTAAGCCAAAAAAGCTCGAGATTAGAATGAATGGCATGAAATTAACCGACATTGAAATAAGAACTTCAACATTAAGTTGTTATTACGGATAAACGATTCGATTTAAACGTATAAACCAACTTCTATTCCAAAAAAATTTGGATTTGTTGTAAGAATGGTGGAGGCGCCGGGATTAATTCTTCAACCAACAACTCTTATTTTTCTTTTATTTTGCTATCCACATTAAGCTCGACGTTTTAAGTGAATTGAAAGCGTTTCTCACAAAGAAGACGCTAATATCCGGTTGAAATGAAACTGATACAAGAGTTTCGGGAAAATACAAGAAGTAGAATATGGGTCTTTTGAAAAACGAGTTTCACAAAGACCGTTTTCACTCGAGTTAGATACAATATTTTTTCTACCGTTGAGTCAAAATTCAAAATTCACTCTTCAAATAAGAAAATTTTATAAACTAGTTACTTATCCGACTTAGAGCGTGCATATACTTTACCGCACGCTGAGAGACCAATCAGAAACGAGCTGCCTTCTTGTTGTTTATGAGTAGCGGTCAGGTCAAGTCAGATCAGGTCAAGTAGTACGCGATAGTGTTTTGCACCTCCGAAACAGGTAGACGAAATTACGTTTCTATTGATTCACATTAATTTAAATTTGCTTTATTGAAAATTAATTTGAATAATTGATCGTCTAGACGTGTTCCTCTCAAATTCGTATGAATAAACAACTATTTTAAACCCAGTTCTGTTGAACTTAGGCGTCGCTTCAACTATGACCTTTTACCGTAAAGCTACAATAAAGATTTGCAAACAAATATGTAAAAAAACTAGCAAACTATTTGACTACAAAACAGTTTAGTTTTTAAAATAGCATCTAGGGGTTGTTTGCCAACATTACCGGCTTGTTTACAAACAAAAACAACATTGAAACCTACTTGATTCTAGTTGAAAACTCGACGATTTCTCCTCAAAATGATAACAAAATCACTGAATTTCGTTGTGAAAAATTGCACAATATTCCGTTTTTAAATTCTAGATGAAATTCAAACAAGTCAACCGTTCTGTTATTGTTGTGGTTGTTATTGTTATCGTAACTAGTCTAGCAACGTATCTACAGGAGGGTTGATGTGAAACTGACGATCGCAGATGGGGCGGTTCCTTTACAGTATTGATCACACCACCACTACCACCCCGTTATATGTTCGTATCATCCTCTCACCCCGGTTGATAAGGACGCATAGCCTAGGATTCTGACACACACAGAAGGGCATTGCACTTGGCCAGGACCCAAATATGAACTGGCAAGGAGGTGGCTGATGCGGATACACACAACTACGTTTCATTTATTTATTTACCAACGTATTTATTCAATTCAAGTACAGACTTCTTTCATAATTAAGTCTGATTGAATGTATAGCAACGTTGATAGCAATATATGAATTGTTATACATTATTATCTTATCAATGAATTGCACGCAAAAAATTCTACGTGACACTGGTCACGTTTCTCATTATGGATCATTGTTGGCAATGTGGGAATTTAAAAATGTGCCATTATGATTCTATAAATTTGCTTGATAGAAAATTACGAGAATTCCAATCAGTTTCTCTACTTTACAAAGAAGCTTTTTACTCTATTTACAATCTACGGTTTCATTCTAATCGCCGTTTAATTCTTATTGGAGTCATGTAGTCTTCCCTAAAGCTCATCGATAGAAATTACCAACAACGATTAAGAGTACATCGAATTAAATAACTTTGAAATATTTCGTTTGCATAGAAATGATTCACTTATGACTCGCCTTTGTGCTTTCGCAATATGATAAAATGTGGTTGCATAGCAAAATTTTTATTGAAATATCGAAAATATGGACAGCATCGAATTCCTTCGAGTTTTAAAAATTGATCAGAATTCCATCAGAAATACATTTTTGTATTCAATTTTCTTCCACTCGATGGATTTACTGTAATGATGTTAACATTTTTGGAAAATGAAGAAAATATTGCACTCCTTATTGAATAATAATTGCTGTTTAATGTCTTAGATTATCGATCAGAGCTTACAAGAAATTATCTAAATGTAGGTACTATCAGCCTCACAAAAAAGTGACCGATTCTTGAATAATGAAATATATTTCATTATTATCGACTAACATTAATGATAATTGAAATTTAGTCATCTACATTGATTTTATATAACAAAAAAAGAGATAAAATCGGAAAAGTACACTTTTTTTTGGGATATCGATGACGACAATTACTATTGTGGACTTCCCTCATTTTGTAGGAAAGTTGAAAAGAGTACCTACACATTTTTTATTTCTAAATATCCAGTACCAATGGATTTGTTTTAATAAATAATCTTCCAATGAAGTTAAAAATGGCTAAATATCCATGGAGGCGAACGACTAGTTTATTTGAATTTTTACCCAATTCCGGCAATAGTTATTCGTTTTTTCTCTAGAATCCAGTGAAGAAAATAATTTTACGAGAATAAGATTTAAATTTACATAAGATAAGGTGTGCTGGCGATAGCTCAGATGGTAGCGCATCAATCTATAGTATAGAAGATCGCTGGTTCAATTCCAGCTCTTTGCACTTTTTCAATATTTAACATAGATGACTGTGTTTCCATTAATTGCAAGTTAAATTTAGTAGAAGTAGAATGACGTTTGAGAAAAACCACTTTCTTTAATATACAGAGTGTAGAACACTATTTTTTGTTTTGCATTAGGCTGTGCCTCCTTTACGTAGTATCGTAGCTTGGTTCAGCTACTTGAAAAATACATTAAGAAATATCAAATGTAATAGAGTATGAATCAAGTTACGATACTATTTAAGAAAGGCACAGACAAGTGCAAGGTGAGATACCGATAGCTCAGATGGTAGAGCATAAGTATAGACACTTTTTCTATATTTAACATGGACGACTGTGCATGGTGAAAATAGCCACATTGTCAAAAATAATTTTCTTTTAGATTATAAGCTTCCAATAGAGTTAAAAATGGCTAAATATCCAGGGAGGCGAACGACTAGTTTATTTGAATTTTTACCCAATTCCGACAATAGTTTTTCGTTTTTTCTCCAGAATACAGTCAAGAAATAATTTTACGAGAATAAGATTTAAATTTACATAGGATAAGGTTAGCTGGCGATAGCTCAGATGGTTGAGCATCAATCTATAGTATAGAAGATCGCTGGTTCAATTCCAGCTCTTTGCACTTTTTCAATATTTAACATAGATGACTGTGTTTCCATTAATTGCAAGTTAAATTTAGTAGAAGTAGAATGACGTTTGAGAAAAACCACTTTCTTTAATATACAGAGTGTAGAACACTATTTTTTGTTTTGCATTAGGCTGTGCCTCCTTTACGTAGTATCGTAGCTTGGTTCAGCTATTTGAAAAATACATTAAGAAATATCAAATGTAATAGAGTAATGAACCAAGTTACGATACTATTTAAGGAAGGCACAGACAACGGCAAGGTGAGATACCGTTAGCTCAGATGGTGGAGCATAAGTATCGACACTTTTTCTATATTTAAAATGGATGACTGTGCATGGTGAAAATAGCCACATTGTCAAAAATAATTTTCTTTTAGATTATAAGCTTCCAATAGAGTTAAAAATGGCTAAATATCCAGGGAGGCGAACGACTAGTTTATTTGAATTTTTACCCAATTCCGACAATAGTTTTTCGTTTTTTCTCCAGAATACAGTCAAGAAATAATTTTACAAGAATAAGATTTAAATTTACATAGGATAAGGTTAGCTGGCGATAGCTCAGATGGTAGAGCATCAATCTATAGTATAGAAGATCGCTGGTTCAATTCCAGCTCTTTGCACTTTTTCAATATTTAACGTAGATGACTTGGTTTCCATTAATTTCAAGTTAAATTTAGTAGAAGTAGAATGACGTTTAAGAAAATCCACTTTCTTTAATATACAGAGTGTACAACACTATTTTTTGTTTTGCAGTAGACTGTGCCTCTTTTACGTAGTATCGTAGGTTGGTTCAGACACTTGAAAAATACATTAAGATATCTCAAATGTAATAAAGTATGAAACAAGTTACGATACTATGTAAGAAAGGCACAGACAACTGCGAGGTGACATACCGATAGCTCAGATGGTAGAGCATCAGTCTATACTACGGAAGGTCGCTGGTTTAATTCCAGCTCTTTACACATTTTTTTTAAATTTAACGTGGGTTATGGTGTTTCGATTAATTTCAGTTTAAATTTAGTTGTACTAAAACCACGTTTGAGAAAAACCACTGTACAGGGTGTACAACAGTATTTCGTTTTGCAGTAGGCTATGCCTCCCTTACGTAGTATCGTAGCTTGGTTCAGCTACTTGAAAAATACATTAAGAAATATCAAATGTAATAGAGTATGAACCAAGTTACGATACTATTTAAGAAAGGCACAGACAAGTGCAAGGTGAGATACCGATAGCTCAGATGGTAGAGCATAAGTATAGACACTTTTTCTATATTTAACATGGACGACTGTGCATGGTGAAAATAGCCACACTGTCAAAAATAATTTTCTTTTAGATTATAAGCTTCCAATGAAGTTAAAAATGGCTAAATATCCAGGGAGGCGAACGACTAGTTTATTTGAATTTTACCCAATTCCGACAATAGTTTTTCGTTTTTTCTCCAGAATCCAGTGAAGAAAATAATTTTACGAGAATAAGATTTAAATTTACATAGGATAAGGTGTGCTGGCGATAGCTCAGATGGTAGCGCATCAATCTATAGTATAGAAGATCGCTGGTTCAATTCCAGCTCTTTGCACTTTTTCAATATTTAACGTAGATGACTTGGTTTCCATTAATTTCAAGTTAAATTTAGTAGAAGTAGAATGACGTTTAAGAAAATCCACTTTCTTTAATATACAGAGCGTACAACACTATTTTTTGTTTTGCAGTAGACTGTGCCTCTTTTACGTAGTATCATAGCTTGGTTCAGACACTTGAAAAATACATTAAGAAATATCAAATGTAATAGAGTATGAACCAAGTTACGATACTATTTAAGAAAGGCACAGACAAGTGCAAGGTGAGATACCGATAGCTCAGATGGTAGAGCATAAGTATAGACACTTTTTCTATATTTAACATGGACGACTGTGCATGTGAAAATAGCCACATTGTCAAAAATAATTTTCTTTTAGATTATAAGCTTCCAATAGAGTTAAAAATAGCTAAATATCCAGGGAGGCGAACGATTAGTTTATTTGAGTTTTTACCCAATTCCGGCAATATTTTTTCGTTTTTTTTTCCTCCAGAATCCAGTGAAGAAACTAATTTTACGAGAATCTTAAGCCACTTTTAACTATTTTATGTGCACAGGTGCATGGTGAAAATAGTCACATTGTTAAAAATTAATTTTCTATTAGATTGTAAGCTGCTATAGAAAGCTTCTACAAATTTTCTAGAAATTCAGGTCCATTGCCTCCGCCTTCATTGCTAATGTAAATCTTATTAATAATTCGAAGCGGAAAGTTTGGCTAGATGTGAAAACTCCAGGTATGCTCTAAAACATTAAAAAAGCACATGTTCATTTCGAAATATCGAGTGTAAAGGGATTTGTTTTAATCAACAATCTTCTCATGAGGTTGAAAATAGAGAAATAACCGAAGAGGCAAACGACTAGTTTCATTACATTTTTGGTAACAATTTTTCGTTTTTTCTTTAAAATACAGTAGACAAAATCAATTTTACGAGAATTTTGAACCATTTGTAATTATTTTACGTGTACAGGTGGTTAGTGAAAATCGCTACATTACCAACAAGCTGATCTTCTATTAAGCTGGAAGCTATAAGCTCCTATGGAAAGCTTCTACAAAATTCATAGAAATTCAGCTCCATTACCCTCACCGTTAATGTAAATGTAATCTTATTAATAATTCTACATGGAAAGTTTGGCTGAATGCGAAGACTTTGAGCATGTCATAAAACATTAAAAAAGCGCAGTCCTTCGCCTCTTTGTCTTCTACATCTGTGTATTATCGACCAACATTAAGAATAACTGAAATTTACTTATAATGATTTTAAATATTGACAAAGGACGTAAAAAAAGTAAGCTTTTATTAAAATATTAATGTTTGCACATGAAGAAAATTACGCTTGCGTTAAAAATTAGATTCAAATTTTCTTTATTTTGTGTGAAAATTAGAAAAGATACTTGCACATCTTTTATTTCGAAATAGTGAGTGTGAAGGGATTTGTTTTAATCAACAATCTTTTCATGGAGTTACAAATAGGGAAATGACCCGGGAGGCGAACGACTAGTTTCTTTAAACTTTCACTCGATTCGGCTAACATTTTCTCACTTTTTATCCAAAATACAGTGCAGGAAATTAATTCTATTAAGATTTTGAGTCATGTAAGGTTATAATACGTGTCCAGATCGCTTTTCTACCAGCTTCTAAGCTCCTAAGTTGGCTAAAATGCTCTTGCAGGGACCCCGTTCCGGTTGGTATGAGATTCCATCCAGTATAACGTGCATGTAACACCCTGTACTATCAGTTACACAAGAAAGTGACCGGTTCTAAAATTGGGAATACCTCGCTTTTCAGTTCGTGTAAATCAGGCTATTTTTCTCGTGTTTTACACAACCTTACAAAAAGTGGTAGCTTTCTTGTGAAACTGATAGTACATGTACAGATTTTGAATCAATAAACGTTACTCAGCAACGTCCACGTGCGCCTCATCCTTTAGAATATTTTATTGAACAACATCGAACTTTTAATTGAACTTCGATCAAGCGATGACAGCATTGATAATGTTAATTAAGTTGTAATTATTTTCTGATGTAATTTACTTTGTTATTTTTATTGAAAAGTAAACCCTGTCAATACTTTTTAGAAGATTCCCCTTTTATCTGTTTCTTCTCGTTTCTCTATAAACTTCAGTCAAGTTTTTATTAGAAACTACTAAAATTGAACTTTTATTCCTACTGTATCATTAAATCAAGCAGTCTTTGTAAAGTTGATTTTTCATCATACAGGGTGTAATCGAATTGCCTATCAGCAAATCATGTGTAGGGCCCGAAAAACTGAACCGATCTTTCAAGACTTTTAGAGCCACTGTAAGCGTCACTGTAACTGTCAAACTTAGGATTTTGGGTTACTAGAGAATGCCGGGTGAAAATAATCTCCAGAAAAATTTCAATGGAGTGGATCGTGAAAAAAGCGGCTGCTCTATACTTATAGTAAATGAACGTTGAAAAGTAGTAGACCAGTTATAATAATCTTATTAACTGAGCGATGTTATTGCCAAAACGCAGGTGTTTGATTTTAGTGAATGTTTCCATGGAATCCCCCAGCATTTCGCTTAATCCTAACTCTAATTATAATAAAGCGTAAGAAGCGTAGTTTAAATGCCATGTAAATCCGGGAGGTGTTCTATTGACACCTGCGCTCTTATCAGTTCTCGACAAAAACATTACGATAGGTTAAAACTTAACCAGCGACCATCAAACAATTTTAACAACAGTTTTTGACCCTTTCCACATAGAGATAATGAGGTTTGTGTATTATATGGGAATTCAATTACACCCTATATGTATTTGGTAGACGAACCATACAAAAATCGTGGTTTGGAACTGCTGATTTCCAGAATCTTTAATCCGCAATGTAATCAATCATAAGCTTTATTATCGTTTGAATTGTCTTACGATCAGTTCACTGAACACTAACAACAAAAACGACTTATTTCTTTGATCGCTGATTTATAAATCGTGCATGATGGATGATTTTATTTGTTTTATAATCTTAACTATGTTCTTGTGTATTTCAACATTAAATTTGTATTGTATAGAAGAATCTTTTCAGTTAATGAGAGATGTTAATTATAATTTTCGGGTGCGTGTGTTGTTGACATTTTTCACGCTGAAAAATCACATTCTTCTCCTTAAATTACACCAAACAATTGTTGAATAGCTGTCATGTAAAGAAAGTGAAAGTGAAATGAGACAATTGGAAGTTTGACGAAACAACTTAATTGTTCAGAAAATGAAATATTCTCTTAAGGGTGCGGCTTACTACTTTTTAAGAATTTCAATCCACGATTTCTCGCTGCTTTTTTTAAGATAGAGAAACGCGCGATAGCGTTATCGAAAGAGCATTTCAAGGTCCACGGGAAGGACGATTCTGTTTTGGAAAATTTTGAGAAAATTCTAAATTACAGTCAATTGTCTCGGAGCATGTTTTTTAACAATTTCCCCCACAGCTCGCCTTATGTTGATTATTTTTTTTATGAAAAGTTTATTATATTTAACAAATTTAAAAAGCTTTTCAAATGTTTAAGAAATATTTCGATCGGCTTGTTAGTTTTCCGGAATCCTAATAAAAACGTGTAGGCTTATTTTTTTGTACAGTTTGAAAGACGGACAAGCGGATGATTGCTTATTTGAAAGCTTATCCATGTGAGGGAAACGTGACGTCCGTGAAAAATCCAATTATTGAAAACTTTGGAAAATTTTTGGAGATTTTCACAGGCAAATATATAAGTTTTTCCGAGAAAAATATTATCTTTAGACAATTGTATTACGAAAATATTTTTTTAAAAAATAAAAAAGACAAATGAGCTTTCCGAAGATTTTCCAAAATTTTCAAAAATTGGATCAACATAAGCCGAGCTGTAAGGGAAATTGTAAAAAAAACATGCTCCGGGACAATTGTCTGGAATTCAGAATTTTCTCAAAATTTTTCAAAAGAGAATCGTTGTGCCCTTGCACCTTGAAACGCTCTTTTGATAACGGGATCGCGCGTTTCTACATCTTAAAAAAGAAGCGAGAAATCGTGCATCGAACTTTCACCTTTTTTCGTAATAAGTGCTACTGCGCGCCCTTAACTACATTCCATTAAAACTTTTAATATGAAGAAAAAAAGTTTTTATTAGCTCTTTTTCTATTTCGATTTGCTGTATTCATGTAGCTTTTATATTTAATAATCGATACAAAAGTTAATTGAGTTGTGGAGCAATAAAAATTAAACAGACGAATTATCGATGGCATAATCAAACAAAATTTTAATATAGAAGAAACTTGAGAATCGATAATACAGATGAGGAAATTTCAATACATTTAGAATTCGATACAGTTTCGAATGAATTTTCAATTGAAATGAATTCTCTAATACAGTAGACAATGTTAACATCATAATAATTAGTTAAATTTACTTTTCGTATGGACTATAATAGTTATTTATGTTACAAACAGGGGCGACTCGTCTATGAGCACTGCAAAACTGCAGCACCCCCTTCTGTGTTCCTTTCTTAAGGTTTCTTTACGTTGTCCAAATTTCGTATTCAATTTTTCTATTCGATTTCATATTCGAATTGAACTCAGATCCCAGTTATTTTCATCTTTACATTATCCGAGTCAGTTGCATGTGTACGCAGGCGCTAACATTTAAAAATCGTTGACATCATAGACACTTTGATATTAAACAAAACCAAAAAAACCACGTCACTGCCATGCTTTCAAAACAGTATATTGCGCATGCCACTTTTTGGAAAATCAGACGAAAACTCGGATGAAATTACAGATCTTTTTATTCTGAACAAATCGGATGAAAACTCGGACGAAATCTCGAATATGGTAACTTGTATAAGAAATTGAATGGTGTAAAGACACAAATTTGTCGTTTTATTTGCTCGGAACGAAATCTCGGATGTAAATTTAGATATTGTTACGTTATTTTCCCCTTACCTTTCTTTCTGTGTTGTCGCCATTTTTTTTCTTATCTATCTTTTTTTTTCTTTCGTTTATCTCCTGTTATCTTATCTCTCTCTCTCTCTCATGTATTTTTCCTTTCCTCCTTTCACCCTTACTTTTCTTTCTCTTTTTCATTTTTTTTCTTTTCTCTACAGCCTTTTTCCCCTCTCTTCTAAATTTCTTTCTGTCTCTCCTAACTTGTCTTTTTTCTCTTCTATCTTTATTTTTTCTTGGCTGTCTTTTTCTGTCAATCCTGTAATCCTTTTTCAACTTTCTTTCTCTCTTGTCTTTTCTCCCTCTTGTCACCATTTCTTTTCTCTTCTCAGTCTTTCTTTCTCCTTTCTTTTTAATTAATTGTTCTCTATTTTCTTTCTCTCTTGCCACTTTTTTGCCCACATCATCCTCTCTTTTTCCTCTCGTATCACTGTTTTTCATTATTTTTTCTTGTCCATCGTGTTTTCTTCTTTCCTTTCTTTCTTGCTTTCTTTCTTGTTAACCTTCTTTTCTGTTCTGTTTTTGATTTTCCTTTTAAATTTCTTTCGCCGTGTTTTTTTCTCTGTTTTTCCTTTATTTCTTTCTTTCTCGTCTAAATTTCATTCTTTCTTTGTCTCCTGTTTTTCTTTCTTCTTTCTCTCCTCTCCCCAGCAATCTTTTCTGACGTCCTTTCTCCTTTACCTTTCTTTCTCTCATGTCGCCATTTCTATTTATTTCATCTACCTTCTCTTTTTCTCTTCTGTCTTTTCTTCTCTTCTTTCTTTTCTGCCTTTATTTATCTCCTGTTCTCTCTCTCTCTCTCTTTCGTATTTTCTTTCTTTCCTTCTTTTACCTCTACCTTTCTTTACCCTTTTTCGTCTTGTTTACTTTTCTCTTCTACCTCCTTTTTCTTTCTTTCTCTCCTGATTCTCTTTCTGTCTCTTCTGACATGTCTTTGTCTCTTTTCTATCTTTCTTTCTTTTTCGCCTTTTTTTTTCTCTCATTCCTGCAATATTACTTAGCTTTCTTTCGCTCCTGTTTTTCTTTCTCTTTTGTCACCATTTCTTTACTCTCCTCTGTCTTGCTTTCTCCCCTATTTTTCTTACTTCTCTCCTGTCCCTTTTCCTTTCATTTTCTTCAATTGTCTTCTATTTTCTTTCTCTTTTGTCACTCTGTTGCTTACATCATCCTATCTTTTTCCTCTACTGTTTCTGTTTTTAATTATATATTTCCTTCACGCCTCTCTCTTTTTGTCTGTCCTGTATTTCTCTTTTCCTCTTCTATCTTTCATTATTTTTCACCGTTCTTTCTTTATGTTTTTTCTGGTGAGGTTCTTCGCATGTATGCGCATAAGAGCAGCACCTCCACTAATTTAAGTCACGAAACACCACTGGATACAAGGATCGTAAGATCAATTATTATGGTACAAGTCTTGAGGTTTACTGTGATAATACGACGTGTACTATAATGATTAATTACAATCTGTGTAATATACAAAATTTTATGAGCTAGCGTAAAAATTAAAGACTCAGAAAATATAATTTTATTTCTAAGATTGAACATGTCAAACAATTAAAGTCCGCTTTCCCCGTTTCCATAATAACCATCTATTTTCCTGCTTGATTTTAGTGAAATCAATTTGATTATGGAACTCAGTCCAATAAAATTAATCTTTATATTGACCCATATAATATTACTCTATGACACGCCAGAAGATCAAAATTATTTGATCTCTAGCACGAGTCAAGGACGAACACACAATGAAAGAAAATGAGAACTGGAGCACGTGTATGATCTAATTTTTTCTTTAATCGATTATTTCTAACAATAAGAAGAGCATGCAACTAATTAAGTTTCAGGACACATTCAAGTCAGTAATGATGTTGATGAGGGCGCCTCTTGGGCGTTAAATGCTCCAATACGGTCCTGTATATCATTTAAAAATGAAAAATAGTTGTTAAACTCGATAGAAATCAAATTGGTTTTAGATTAAGTTTTGATAGACATTTAATTGCACGTTTAATGGATTAGAAACGTTAAAAAATGGTGGATGCGCTGTTCTAACTCTGGTTTAAATTTAATTAGAAAAACTATCGAGGAACAAGCTGAAATCCATCATCAACAAGGTCAAACTAATTATGATACTGTTATCTAGTTTAATTTCGATCATAAAATGATACTATTTTCCCCATTATATTGATTATGACCAAATTTTAAAGTTTTATCGATAATGATGGCAATTTAAAGCTTATCACATTGCATTTTCTAATAAAAAACAAATAAAAATTTTATTTATCGTTAAATAAATACAGGGTGAGTAGATATGAAGTAACGCATGATCCAAATAACCTCTTTATTTATAAAATTTTTGAAAAACACCGAGACAGATGATTTTTTTCCATTTTTTAATAGCGACTAAGGCGCAATGGCTTTATCAGTAAGCATCAATCACATTTTTTCGAGTAGCAAAATTTTTGAGAAAAAAATACCAGTGTTTTTTTGCTGGGGTTAAAGCTGTCAATTCTAGAATCCATATCAAAAAATTCCAAACTGTTTTTACTGTTCCACTCTATGTGTTTTTTTGATGCTCATCTCATCAGTAATAACAATAAATTAGTGATAGTCAGAATTTTGGTTGTTTCATTATTCAGGAAGAAAGCGCTATCCATAATTATATTAGATAAATGCTTGTAATGCTAATTGTAAGTCAAATACGTTATGTTTTTTGTATACTATGCTGATGCATGGATATCGTGATGACAAAAGATTTTGTAAGCTTTAGAAGATATTTTTCCAAAATTTTCTCATATGACCCCTTATTATTTTTATATATGTATTTGGACGAAGAGCATGCCTTACCTAAAAATGCAATAACAAGTAGGAAGTTTCTTTGTCAATTCTAACTGATAGAGCCGTTTCCACTTAATCACAATTAAATAATTATAAAATAAAAAGTTGCCTCTCACGGCGTGTTTCGAAATTCTTATAAATGAAAATCTACTGTGCCGGAAGTACCATAGTGCAAAAGTGCATAGTGCAAAAGTGATCAATGCTGGGAGGCTAAGAGGAGCTAAAAGATCCCAAAAACTTGTCTTCATACCTATATAAAATAATTTGTAAAAATCCAATCATCCTTCTCTGATACAGTTCTACCGTCGAGACCAATGATTAAGCCTAGGAATTGACTTCTGAAACGAGTTTTTTATACTACTTTTTTCTAGTTTGCACCCTTTTGGACAATTTCTAAATAAAAAAATGAACCTTTTAAATTTAGGTAATTTTGCAGCAGTTGGTACTAACTCGAGCGACATTTTCAAATTGTTCAATTGTTTTTTGTCATGAACTTACTCGATTGTTTACATTAAAATTGAGAAACCATCACAAATGTGAGTGGCAATAATAAATTCAATCAAAATTTTCTATCAACAAATAACATACCTGTGATTACGATAAATGCATGTATGACGCATGTGCAAACTGCCAATCTTAAGAGAATAAACTATACTAGCTACTAAAATACCCAAAAGGAGTGCGTTAACAGGTATTAAAGCACTCCCTTTGTTATATTAACGACGCTATGATAGAGATAAAATAGAAGAAAATATTGAATTATTTCAATTCGATTAAAAATTATCATAGAGGCCGAGATAAATTTTGCTAGGGCAGGGGAGCAAATTTTGAACTTCCGCTACTAAAAAGTTATAAAGATTATGTGTTATTAGATACTTACCCTGTTTATATAGAAAAAATTCAAGATTAAATTCTAATTTATACTCTGATTTATGTCAGATACACTCAACTTTCCATTATCATTATCAGTAATACTGGTGCGATAAGCTTAGAGAGATCCGTGTCGCCAACTAATTTGACGCAAATATTTACAACTACTACTGCGTTCTAGAGCTTGAGAAAGCTTATACAATTTTAGATCTAATGGAGTAATGATGGTAGGAGATAATCTTTTATTATTCGATTTTGTAAATCAGATACTTAAAATGTATTAGGAGTAGAAGCTTAATTAGATATTAATCAATTCTTATTCTTAGACTACTTTTAATGACATAGTATATCATTCAATGGGCTGTGGCTAAGCATCATATTGGGAGACTGGTTAGGGGTTAGTATAAGCGTTTATCTGTGACTTTATAACGAATTCGCTTCATTTCAGTGAGGTACATGTGAGAAATGCAAGATAATTTAATTGGTAATAACTAACGATGGGTGACTTGAAATTTACCGCAATTGACTGCATAAGTTTTTGTTGTGACGTCTCGCAATCATTCTGAAGCTATTAATAGTTAATTATACAGGGTGTTTAATCTGAGTATGGTGAGTGCTAAGAAACTCCTCTTAGTCGACGAGCGATTCGAAAGATATTTTAAGGATTTGTAGGAGGGTCCTTAAAGAACATTTCAGCAAAATTAGAACCTCGTAGCTCATTTCAAAGTTGGTCGAAAACCGCTTATTTCTGACGATTTAGCGATTTTTCAAAAACGAACTAAACACGCATAACGACTTAGATTGACTTTAGGATCTTCCCAAAATGGATTTTTTTGTTATTCTCCATTGTATTCTGGAACAGGTAGAAATATTTCGTATTTTCTCTGGAATACAATGGAGAAAAAACGAAAAAAAAAACAATGTTGGGAAGGTCTCTGAGTCATTTCAAGGCGTTCTGCGTGTTTTCTCGTTTTTTAAAATTGCGACATTGTCCAAAACGATTGTTTTTTGACCATCTATGAAATGAGCGACGAGGTTCTAATTTTGCTAAAATGTTCCCTAGGGACTCTTCTACAAATCCTCAAAATATTTTTCGAATCGGTCGTCGACTAATAGGAGTTTCTTAGAACTCACCATACTGAGAGCAAACACCCTGTATTGTCAAAATTGCGAAAATATTGGTTAGGTAGTAAACAACCCAAAACTGACTGAAATGTTCCGCTTACCTTCCTATTAGTATAAGTATAAGGCAGTAATGTCATTCTCTGTAGAAAGTAAAATTCCTAGCTTTGGTTATAATTTAACTTCGAACAATTCATACCGCGCGGTAGCAATGACGTCATTGCTACATGTAAGCGATTTACAGTTACATACATCTCAATAATTATAGAAACAGATGTACCTTTATTCTTTGAGCTTGTAGCAGTATAGTTATTCGATGTAATTAATAAAGAAAGAGTGTGACGTCACTAACAACAAACAAGCAGTCCACTGTAGTTTATCAATATAAGTTACAGTGGCACAGTGGTAAGCCACCCGAGATTCTAATCAAACGTCATAGTTTTAGTGCTGTACAACTTTGGATTTTTTTAAAGTTGTACATTTAAACATTATAGACGGTTAAACTGTGAGTGCGGAAAGTAACTTTACAGCACTGATTTCGGAAAGTTGAATTTCCCGCACTTAGTGCGGTAAACTGTTTTTTAGCTTCATTAGGGTTGTTATAAAATATTTACTATCATTATACAAGTTGACGGTAATAAATTATAAAATTGCCTTCAGTAGGTGATCTATTGTTACCAATAGGGTGTTCATTAAATTATAATGGGAAGGTATTAAAAGTAGGTTCAATAAAACAAATAAAATCGATTCACAATCAATATGAATTAAATTAAAAACTAAGACAACGATCATTAAATTCAACATTAAGAGAGACATCAAGATAATCTTTTATGTCGTTAATTATTTCTGTTAATGTTGAATTTAATGATCTTTGTCTTAATGTTTTATTCGTATTGATTGTGAATCGATTTTATTATTGTATGGTACTTTTGATTTCTTCCCATTGTAATTTAATGAACACCTCATTTGTGTGTATTTTGTCTAAATATTCATTATAGTCAGTAAAACGTTGAAGATATACCTACGTTTGAATGTTTTAGTTACTATTGCCAAGTCTGTATAGCAGATATATTAGATATAGGTGGCAAAAATTACGACAATATTGATTTAAAATAAAAAATGTCTTAAAACCTTGACTAAACACCAAAAATTTAGCTCGGCAATCTACTAACAATGAAAGCGACTAAATGGACCTTCTTTATATAAAAAGGTTTCTCAAAATCATCCTTAAAAGGCATTGATTAAATCCCAAAACATTAATAGTACGTATACTTATTATAAAACGAGTTTTGGAAGTCAACAATTCCTACACGAGACCAAGTTTAAGAAACGAGCACCACAGCGCAAGTTTTTTAATCGTTGAGTGCAGGAATTGACTTCTGAAACGAGTTTTTCATACAGTTTTCTTTCTATTTTGTACCCTATCTTAATAGAAATTGAACCCTTCCAATTTAGGAAATTTCGCGGCAGTTGGTATTACCTAACTAAAGTCACATTTTTAAATTGTTCAGTTGTTTCTTTCTTGTGCACTTCATCGATTGTTTATATTTAAATTTAGAAACCAGAAACCATCACAAATGTGAGTGGCAATAATAATTTCAATCAAAATTTTGTATCAACAAATAACGTTTATAATAATTGCACATTTAACGAAAATAAATAAATAAAAACACAAAATAATTTGAGGTTAAGCAAACGTCAATGTTGACGTTTGCTTAACCAATCACATAGAATATAAAAGACCCATACGCAAGCTGTCAACCTTAAGTAAATAGATTATATTAGCTATTACATAAAATACACAAAAGGAGTGCGTTAACAGGTATTAAAGCACTCTTTGTTATATTAACAACGTTATTATAGACGTAAAATAGAAAAAAAAGAGTAAAAGTCTGTGAAACTCCTCGTGTTTGCGATTCGACAGTAAAATTCGCTAAAAAACCAATGATTAATGACGAAAACGTCTTAAAATCTACACTTCATCCCGCAAAAACTGAGAAAACAAACATTTGAAACGATTTAAATCATCTTTTTCACGGTTCATTATTATTATTCTTATTATTGTTATTATTATTTGAAGCTTGAATTTTCCCATATGCTGAAACTTAAGTAACAATAGAGACGATTTATTTGTTCCTACTGAATGAATAGACTGTTATTCAATTTATCAATTTCCAATAGTATACCTATACCTAATGGAAAATGATAAGGTTAATATCCGGAAGTCACGTAACTTCAATGATCTATCAAAAAAAAAAAAAACTCCCTAGTAGAATAGATCTATTAAACAGGAAGCTTCCCTTTATATTCGATAACGTAAATATGTGATAACCAGTGGCGGCTCGTGACTTGGAGGTAGTAGGGGTAGGTAATCGAAAAGAGAGAAAGAAAGGTAGGGATGGAATGAGAAAAGGAAGAAATACAGGAGAGGTAGAGAAAGAGAGGCAGAGAGAGAAAGAGAGAGAAGGAAATAAAAAAGACAGAAGAGAAAGAAAGACTGTAAAGAAAAAAAGACAAGATAGAAGAGAAAGGAAGTATGAAGGACCAGCGAGAAGAGAGAAAAAAGAAAGATAGCTAAGAAAAAGTGAAAAATGACTTCAAAACAGAATAGAGAGAAAAAAATGATGACGAGAAAGAGGAAGGTAATACAGGAGAGAGAAAAGTAAGAAAGCATTAGTGGAGAGAAGGAGGAGAAAAGTATAGGAGAGAAAGAGGCAGATAGAAAAAATTTAAATGAGAGAAACCAAAAGAAAGACAAAAGAGAGAAAAAATTAAAGGATGAAATATAGGAAAAGGAGAGAAAAATAAATAAAAAGACCTGAAAGACAGAAAGATAGGCTTTAAGGGAAGAAATTCTGAAAACAAAGAAACACAAACTAAAAAAAAAAGTACAAGAAGAAAGAAGGACTGGATTGGGGAAAGAATGACAGGGGCAAGAAAAGAAACAAAAATTTAAACAGGGCAGAAGAGAGAAAAAGAAATGATGACAAGAGAGAAAGAAAAATAGGAAAGAAAGTAAGATAGGATTGCAAAGGTGAGAGAAAAAGTAAAAGACAGGCGAGAAAGAAGGAAAGAAAGATATAAGAAAAAGAAATACAAGATAAAAGAGACGGAAAGAAATTCAGAAGACAGCAACAAAAAAAAAAGGAGGCACACGAGAAGAAAAGAAAAAGGGCAATAACGAGAAAAAAGGTAAATGTGAATGAAGAAAATGTAAAAATATATGAGAGATAGAGAGAAAGAGAAGTGAAAAGACAGGAGATAATGAAAGGAAAATTGGGAAGAAAGAAACAAAAAAGAAAGACAGTTGAGGAAAAAAAAGCAAGACAGAAGTGAGAAAAATAACTGAACAAGACAGACACAGACAGGTAAGAGAGAGAAAAAATATAAAAATTATAGTATAGAGAGAGAGAGGGGAAAGGGCAGGAGAAAAAGAAACAAAGACCGAAGGTATAGGAGAGAATAAATAAAGATAGAAGAAAAAGAAATCAAAAAGAGAGGATATAAAAAAGAAAGAAAGAAAAGAATAGTCATTACATTACAGTCTATGTTATTTGACAAATTTTAAGCAAAACCAGGGGCGATGCTGCAGTTCCACAATCCTTATACACGAGCCGCTACTGATTACAAGACGAGCACAGAAAGTTGGTTGTATCAAAACAAAATATGTATAGGCATAGATACATTGATTTGACAAGGCATTACTCTATATTCAATGAATAATTAATAAAGTTCATGCCCTATTTTATTTATTTTCATGCTTTATTATCGAATAATATCAAGATGTAGGGTACACTTTTCAGAATTGTTCGCATATACTTCACTTTTCTTAAAATGTCAATCTATTCTAACTAACGATATACAGGATGTACACATAAATCTAGTAAATCTATAGATAGCGCTTTGCCCTGGAATAGTGAGACAACCATGGATATGCAACCAATATTTCTACTAATTCTAATTTATAATTATTATTACTGATGAGCTTAAGCATAGAAAAAACAGTGATCACAATTTGAGGTATGCTGATATGGGTTCTAGAATTACCAGTGGTACTTTAAAAAAAAAGCATTATTATTTTTGTTACTGGTATTGATCGATATAAGCATTTTTGTTAAAGAAATTGCTATTGAAAATATTGATCATCATTTAATTAATCTACAATCAATATTATTTCAATCAATTTACTTAAAAAACTACAATTTTTTTTGTATGGGTATATTTAATGTGTTGCCTAAATAATTAGCACGCTAACATTAAGAAAAGCGCTATCCATATAAATACTAGATCTATGGCTGTACAACGGTATTTCACCTCGCAAGTGGCCATACCTTTGATTACGTAGCGTCGTAACTTGATTCATACTCTATATTACATTTGACATTTGTTAATGTATTTCACAGATAGCCGAACTAAGTTACGATACTACGTAAGATAAGTAAAGGCAACTGCAAGGTGGAATACCGTTGTACACCCTGTATATTGTGTTATACCGTATGGTCCTTTGAAATAGACACATATAGGAGAAACGTTGGTCCCACCTATCGATACTACTTACATATTAGTTAGAAAGAGACACAGATATCGTGGGTTGTCTAGAAATTAAAAATTATGGCGGATATTATCCCCAACCATTAGTTTTTTTTTGACCAAACAAAGCAATTTCTTTCGTACGAAAGAACCTTGAAAACTTTCTAGTTTAAAAGATAACAATAATCAGATCTGGTTTGTGGATTTGGTATTTCTGTCTGTTATTCATGAAACATGTCATTTGACAAAGAAGGGACATGGGCGTGACCAATGTTTCTCCCATGTGTCTATTGAAATGGATTTACTGTATAACTAACTAGTCGTCTATTGTCTTTTAGTCATTATACTAGACAAATAATAATAATAATAATAATAGGATCATATTTTAAATGAAATAATAGTCTACAACTATGTACTATGAAAGTTATTCAATTTAAACCAATTGTTAAAATTTACAAAACAAAGAAAATGTGTGTACTAAACTAGTTTCATGAAATATTAAGTTACATGATAATAACGAACAAATGAAATAAGAACAGTAGAATATTGGAATAGTGGACGCGAAAAGTTTACGTATTTTGCTCTTTTTATGAATCAATAAAGGTATTATTCAAGGACGATTCTTGTATCTCACTTTTGTTTTATATTATTCTACAGGGTGTCCCGCAAGTCACGCATTCCCTTCTAAGGGGCAGATAGGTGGTGAAATTCTAAGGTGAAAAGTCCTGTAGCATTTTTTCATCTGATGTACAGATAATTAGTTATTAATTAAATCATGTAGCCAATCAGGTGCTCTCTTACTTCCTACGTCCTACCGTCAAGACTCTTTCCTTTTCTCTTTTCATCGCTATATCGAACAGCTGATTGGTTATATGATTTAATTAATAACTAATTATGTGTGTGTCAGATAAAAAAGTGGTACAGGAATTTTCACCTTAGAATTTCATCCCTTATTTGCTCCTTAGCAGGAAATGCGCAACTTACGGGACAGCCTGTATTATTAATTTTTGAGTTTCGAAACTTTTATTGCGTATATCTACCACGGTATTCCCTCTAGCAATTAGCTGTGCCTTTCTTACGTAGTATTGTAATTTGGTTCGGCCACTTGAAAAATATATTTGTAAATCATACAAGGTGTAATCGAAATCCCTGACAGTATTCAAACCTCACTATCCCTACGTGGAATTGAGTCTAATAAACATATTTTGAAGGGTCGAAGAAAAAAAGTATTTTTACTAAAATTGAACAAATTTTGAAGCATTGTTTGATGGTCGCTGATTTTTTATCAACCTAATGTTGTCAAGAATTGATAAGAAAAAAGGTGTGAGATAACATATCGAGAATTTCCATTGAACTGCCCACGCACGTCTTACTAACTTACTTATCATTACAGAAATTGTTTAAAAGGTTACCCCCCCCTTTAGCCAGTGGTTCCAAACAAAACTACACTCTACATAACAGGGAACGGTATACGTTTGGCACTTCCTGAACTTCGTTTGCAGCTTCATAAATTTTTGTCCGCAACTTATCGATATTTCCGACCGAACTGAATACACTAATTGTTTTGCATGGCCCCAAAAAAATGTCAAAAATATGCAGGTTAATGGACAAAAAACACTAAGCCCACCGCAACCATCCACAATCATCATTCCCATTCTACTAGCAACTGAATACTGAACTTAACTGAACGTTAATACCTGCTGAAGGGTATTAATTACGTTTGTTGATTAAACACAATTATTTATCGTTAAGATTGTTCCATTCCAGTGGCTCTAAAAATTTTGGCGAAATTTTCAACCATTTTTTTCTTGATAACGGAGCCCTATCGACCTTTTAATATATTATAAAAATCGGCTCAATTTTTTAGGTCTATACGTGGTTTGAAGATAGTCAGGGATTTGGATTACACCCTGTATATTACGTGTCGGCTATTCTATACAATATTAAAAAATTCTTATAAAAAAGCGAGATAACAATATGCTTAGTCCGTGTGAATCCGTATATATCTGTCCTTCAGAGTTCAGTGTGACTGAACACTGAAGGACAGATACAATACAACAGATATACAGGGTGTCCCGTAAGTTGCGCATTTCATCATAATTGCCACATAGGGGATGGAATTCTAAAACGAAAAGTCCTTTACCATTTTCTCATTTGACGCACAGATAATTAGTTATTAATTAAATAAAATATCCAATCAACTGCTTGAAATAGTGTTAAAAGAACAGCAGAGAGGAGTTTGGATGGTGGAACGTGGGAAGCGGAAACGTTAGCAAGCAGGTGGCCCTGACGTTGAAAGTAAGGTAGCTCTCACAACGCCATAATATTTATTAATTGTTAATTTTGATTACCAGTATTGTTTGGCGCTGTGAGAGCACTCTTATTGTCAACACCTGTCGCTTTCCTTGTTCACGCCTAATTAATAACTCCCCTCTCCGCTCTGTTTTTATCGCAACTGATTGGCTACTTAATTTAATTAATTATTACTAATTACCTGTGCTTCAGATGAGAAAATCGTACAAGACTTTTTATCTTAAAATTTCGTCCCCTAGCTGGTCCCTATGCTGACATGCGTGACTTACGGGACATCCTGTATACAACGCAAGACAAATAGATATTGTTATCTAGATTTTCTGTAAGAATTTGATGCCTAGGCACGCAGTATATGAGTATTATACCGTAGTGGTATTCTCAATAGATACATGGAATAAACATTGGTCCCGCTCATACCCCTTCATTGTCAAATCACATGTTTCATGAATAACAGACAGAGATAACAAATCCACAAAACACATTTGATTATTGTTCTCTTTTAAAATAGAAAGCTTTGAAGGTTCTTTCGTATAAAAGAAATTGCCTTGTTTGGTCAAAGGAGGATTAAGGGTGGGTGGTAATATTTGCCATCATTTTTAATTTCTAGACCGCTCTCTCTGTCTCTTTCTAACTAATATATAAGTAGTATAGATGGGCGGAACCAATGTTTCTGCCGTGTATCTATTCAGTAAGCCACTACGGTATGTAGTGCTTATACCAAAATATTCAATATTGTATACTAATACAGTAATGGTAAAATTTGCCTGTTCATGGTTGCCTCACTATTCCGGGAGAAAGCGCTGTAAGCTAGATTTATGGTATAGTTAAAACGATGTAAGAACGCCACACCGATAAAATTGCGCCTGGTTGCGCAGTCGACCAAATTACGTCGGACAAGTCCACTTTCAAATTTTCGGGGTTGGAAGCTTTCTTCTATTCTAACACAGGCGTTCGTGGTTGCGCACGTGCTTTTCTTTTGGCAAATTTTAGGTTATTTTTGTGATTTATACATTAGTATTTAAACAATCGAGCTTTCTTTTTGATAACATTATTATTAAGGTAAGTTATTAGAACTAAAAAGTGTCTAATCAAATATTTTTCCACATCATATTTTTCTATTCTGTTTGAATGAGAAATGTGTGACGTCACGTTTGGCGCATACATTTGTCACGTGACATGCCGTTCTTAGGTCGTTCTTACAATAGGATAATAGGCAGTGGTGGAACTACCGCTGCAAAAGGAAACAGTGCCAGGGTGGTATCGGAAAAGCTAAGGGAAATTAAAATTTTGTCTTTCTGTTAAATCACAATCTATTTGTGACATGTGAGAATTTTTTTTATTGTTTTTTTATCGCAATGTTTATAGTATTAACTCAAAATTAAACGATTTTTTTTTGCAGAGAATCATAAATTATTTAGAGGCCAAATCGATTTGTTGGAGCACTGCGTATTTTCGATGGTGCCCTTGTTGAGACTCGACTATTTGTTAAGCTGTATTGTAAAATTTCCTGTTGCAAAACAGCACGAAGATTACCACGTATCCGTTTATTTTCATCCAATAGAAATTGTTTCTCCTGCTTCAATTCCTTTAATTCTAATTCAACTTTATTGTAAATCAACCAGAAATTCTCTAAATCCATTAAAGAATCAAACATATCTAATCTACAAACTTCACCATTAAATTCTATTGATTTCATCTCTTTTGATTTTTCATCGATAACAATTTTTTGAATTTCTGTCGTTATAATTGTTGATAATATTGATCCTTTATCATTAAAATTTGTATCATCTTTATCAATACTATCATTGTTTTTATTGATTATAATTTGTGGTAGTTTCAACCACTTAACTAATCTCTCATTTTTCGTTTCGTATTGTTGACATGTTTTTATTAAATTGTAAATATGTTGACATTTCTGTTTTATATTCAATAAGAATTCTAGACAATCATTTGATTTTTGTGTTAAAACAATTAATTGTCTCTTATCAATATCTAAATTGTTTCTTAATTGTTTACGTCTCCTGTTAAAATCATCGTTGACTTGTTTATATTCTTGCATCAATGAATACATTTCTTTATCACACACCTGTTGAAATTTCCTTAATTTATCTCTGCAGACTTGGATTTCCACCTATAAAGAAGAAAAATGTCTATAATTGTATTCTGACAACATACAGTAGCGGCTCGTGACTTGAATTAGTAAAGGTGCTGCTCTCATGCGCATGCATGCAAAAAAAACGTCATCGAGAAGGAAATAAAGAAAGACAGGAGAGAAAGAAACAATGGAAACAAAGAATAGAGGAAGAGAGAAATACAGGAGAGACAAAGAAAAGAAGAGAGGAAAGAAATATATAACGAAAAACAGGAACAGGAGAAGGAAAGACAGGGTGATAAGGACTAAAGGGTGACAAGAGAAAGAGAGAAGAGAAAGATGTGAAGAAAGGATTGCAGGATAGAGGTAAGAAAGTGAAAAGAAAGGCAAGAGGGAAAGAGAATGAAAGGTACAAAAGAAAAATAGAATACAGAAGAGGTGGGAAAGAAAGATAGAAATAGTAGAGGAAAAATAAAGGATGATAGAAATAAGAGAGGATTGCAGGAGAGACTTCTCTCTCCTGTAAAAGAAAGACAAAAAGGAAAGAAATAATGAAATGTAGAAGAGAAAGAAAGAAATATAAGAGAGACAGAGGAAAAGACATGGGGAAAGAAATATATTATATAACGATAAACAGAAACAGGAGAGGCAAAGAGATGGTGATAAGAACTAAAGGGTGGCAAGAGAGAAAGAAAGAGAGAGGATATGAAGAAAGGATTGCAGGATAGAGGAAAAAAAGAAAAAACAAACGCAGGAAGGAAAGAGGAAATGAAAGGTAGAAGAGAAAAATAGAAATACAGAAGAGATGGAAAAAAAATATAAAAGTAGTAGAAGAAAAATGATGGATGATAGGAACGTAAGGCTAAGAAGAGAGAGGAAAAAAGAAGAAGAGGGACTCATCTCTCCTGCAAAAAAGACAGGAGGGAAGGAAATAATGAAAGGTAGAAGAGCAACAAAGCCATATAAAAGAGACAGAAGAAAATACATGGGGAAAGAAATATATAACGAAAAACATAAACAAAAGAGGCAAAGAAAGGGTAATAAGACCCAAAGGGTGACAAAAGAGAAAGAAAGAGAGAGGAGAATTATATGAAGGAAGGATTGCAGAATAGAGGAAAGAAAGAAAAAAGAAAGACAAAAAAAGGAAAAAGAGAATGAAAAGGGGAAAAGAAAAATAGAAATACAGAAAAGGTGGGAAAGAAAGATAGAAATAGTAGAGGCAAAATAAAGGATAATAGGAATGAAAGGCTGGCAAGAGAGAAAAAAAAAGAGAAAAAGGGGAAAACAAAAAGAACTGCAGGAGGGACTCCTCTCTCCTGCAAAAGCAAGACAGGAAGGAAATGAATAATGAAAGGTAGAAGAGAAAGAAAGAAATACAAGAGAGACAGAGGAAAAGACATGGAGAGAGAAATATATTATATAACGAAAAACATAAACAGGAGAGGCAAAGAGAGGGTAATAAGAACTAAGGGGTGACAAAAGAGAAAGAATTCGAGAGGAGAAAGATATGAAGAAAAGATTGCAGGATAGAGGAAAGAAAGAGAAAAGAAAGGCAAGAGGGAAAAATAGAATGAAAGGTGGAAAAGAAAAATAGAAATACAGAAAAGAAGGGGAAAACAAAAAGAAATACAAGAGAGACAGAAGAAAAGACATGGGGAAAGAAATATATAGAACAGGAGAAAAAAAAAGTGTGGCAATAGAGAAAGAAAGGGAGAGAAGAAAAAGAGAACGGATTGCAGGAGCGACGGAGAGAAAGAAAAAAGAAAGTAGAGAGAAAGAGAGAAGGAGTATCAATATAAATAATAAGTGAAAACGAGGGGGGGGGTGTGCTGTTACACAGTGCTCATAGACAAGCAGCCTCTGATAACAAATCATCATCCATTCAGCTTATAATTCTACTACTGATAACAGTTGTCACTTAGAATTAGAAGCAGATGACAGTCATTGCAGTTAGAGACTATCTCTAAACAGTTACAGAATACGAGCTTAAAGTTGATGATTTTGTTACAGAATACTACTGATGCAAATTGCGTACTTCTTGTGTTTTCATTTTCTCTCGATTCAAATCGATTTCAGTGGCACTTTCAGCATTTAAACGTTTCAATTCAGCTAAATGTAGACGTCTTTTATCATTTTGTAAAATGTATGAACGTACAACTTGAACGATATGCTTCCAAATAGTTGCTGATATTTTCTCTTGTTGTCTTATCAAGGACTCCATTTTAAGGCGGAACTATACACAAATGCACAAATAGATCAATTAATATCATTATTATTACTATTATTATTATTATTATTGTTATTGTTATTGTTATTGATAGCGGAAATGCAGTCAAAATTTCAAATAGGACTTGAAGCTCTTATTGTTGAAATTGTCAAATTAATTTGCTATACATCCTGATTTTTCTATTGAGATAATTAACCGGAAAATTATTGAATTAAAAAGAATATAAATAGGACTGTATGTGGATTATTTTCGGTATTGTCAAACTAATATGTGAACTCGATACAAAATGCTGAAATTATTAGTGATTTTTATCATATCTAACGTATTTATCGTTACCGTTCAGGGCTTAGATTGTGGCATCCATATTAATAAGAATGAACAACTAATTGAGGTGCTCAATAAGTGTCTAAAAACCAATAAAACAATGGAAGATTTGTACGATATGACGTCAACATCATCAGAATCTGAAGCTTCAAATTCTTCTGAAGAAACAACGATTGGTAATAATTATCATTATTACTTATACCCTATACTAAAGTCTTGTTCGGGCAAGGTCGGCTTCAATCTCGAGTACAAATTGTGTTTTATAATTCGTAGTTCGGGGATTCTCGACGGACGTCGAGGAGGGTACAGAACAGAATTCGAGTTGCTTTTGTCGGTAGCACGTTGTTTTCATAGCGTGCATGTGCAAATTACTAACGGGCGAGTGCTCAAGCATACTTGATAGTAGATAGAACGCAAGCTTGAGTTCACGCACCGGTCGGTGCTCGAGGCTGATTCGTAAAATACATACTCAAGCAACGGCAGCGCCTCAAGTACATCTTATATACGCAAACTTAAATATTATGGGGCCGTAGTCATAAAAATGATTTAAGGGAAAATGTCCTTATGATAGGGGGGCAGGAATTGCGCTAGCTTGGGCTTATCCCCCTCTGCCCCGCCCCCAAGCCAAATACGGTTCTGGACTATTGTAATCAATATTCTATTGTTGTAGATAATAAAATGGCAAAGCCGATGCGAAATCGACGTTCTGCAACTTTACAAAACTACCAAGAAGATAGTAATGAGACAAAAATCGAAACAAGTGAAGAAATTAATGCTAATAGATCTACAGATGGTGCTAGTGAACATTGTGCAGTTCAATGTATTTTCCAAAACTTAAATATGGTGAGTTTTCTGTAAGGCTTGTATTCTGTAACTTGTCAAAGACATTCTATCCATACTTGCGCTGTAATCTGCGCAATTGTAATCTTTTATAATACATTCGATTATTGATGAAAGTTACAGAATACGATCAATATTTGATTGTAATTGTATATAATTAAAACGATTAGACCGACACGAATGGTTTTCCTGATCACACAAAGATCCTGGAGAGTCTTGTAAAACCGTCAACCGGACGGGAATTTAAAGATTTCATTCAGGACACAACAGACGAATGTTTCCGTGAGATGGAATTACGTATGTTACTATTGATAAGTCCTTTGATTTAAACGATTATTAATTATTGTATAAATTACAGTTACAACAATGGAATCTTGTAGTTTTTCAACGAAATTAATCTCATGTCTTGTGGAGCAGGGTAAAACGAATTGTGCTGATTGGCCTGTTGGAGAATTACCATTTCGGACACAATAAATCCAATAATATAAGTGCGTTATAGGGCAAATAAGACGCGATAGTAAACTCCACGAAGCGTTAACTGAACAGAGTAATTTTTTAAGCGTTTTATTTGCCCCCTTAATGCATGAATTGTATACAAAATTTTATTCAGCACCGAACACAAAGCCATTTTAAATCATTTGAAGAAATATCTGCCAATAAATATATTTGACATGTCAGAATAAGAACAAAGAAGGCTTGATTTTTGGTTGCCATAGAAATTTAATATCTTATCCTTATATTAACCAATAGGAATGCGTAGTTTCTATAACACACTAGTGTGTTATATCTGTAACACGTTAGTGTATTATAGATGCTTTATTGATTTAAAATGTAGTTATGGCCTAACAATACAATGGTGTTGGATAAAAATTGTAATTATGATTTTAGCAAATAGATTACCGTGCAATTGAGTTCGTTTTTCTTATTCGAGGAAGTGTCGTTCATTTGTTCCAGTCGTTGTTTCGATGTGAATTCCTCGATGAAAATCAAAGTTTTCAAATGTATGAAAGTTTCGTTAATTTTACCAACATGATCGTTGTTTTCTTTTGTTGTTATATCGACAATTTCATCAACATTAGTCGAGTATTGCTGACATAAATGCGACAAATAGTCATTATGATTTTCTAAAAATAAGACGAGAGTGTGTTAGAAGTTAAGTATACTTATTTATTACAAGTTAAGCAACCAAAATTGTGTACGAGTACTACTGCCAAATTCACAAAGGCACTCTACGTTAGTTTTTGTATAAATGAAACGATAAAATAAATCTGGAATGCGGTTGACCCTGCAGGCCATTCCTGCAACTTCCCGCTAAGTTTTTAAAGCTCTAAAATTATTGTGAGGAGTACAAATTTGATTGGTCAAAGAATTTTGAGGTTATGTTGAAAAAAAAAACGCTTTTTCGAAATATTTCGACAACGATATCTCGCGAACAACTCAACGGATTTTGACGAGCTTTGCAGTATTCGACACAGTTTTTGAAACTCTAAAAATATTGCAAGAAATATAAATTTGATTTGTTAAGTAATTTTGAGGTTATGTTTAAAAACACTTTTTTCGATATTTTTTGACAACGATAACTCATGAACGAATCAACCGATTTTGATCGTCCAAACGGCATTCGACGTCATTAGTTAAGGTTAAGAGCTGATAAGATAATGGAATTGATTGGTGCAGCAGCTCAATAGTTATTTTGAAAAAACATGATTTTAACAAAGGAATTTTTTCGGTTTTTTTTGGAATTTCTCAAAACCTATCTGGCAAAATCAGTCCAAATTTACACGAAATCTAAGTTATGAGCTGCTTACATACTCTCTCTCTCACACACACACACACACACACCCACACATACATACATACATACATACATACATACATACAGCCATACAGACACCCTCGCAAAAATAGTAAAAATAGCTTCTTAGGACCCTAAAATGTCGAAATCTGCTGAAAATTCAATTTTCGAAAATCTGGGTAAAACCAATAACTTCACAAAATTTTGAAAATTTTCAATTTTCTTAGCGGGAAGTTAAAAATTATGTACAATCTCTTGTCTTCCGACTTAATTTGGTATCGTTAATTGCGCGCGCAACTTTTGTTGCTTGTCAAAATTTCACTCTCGCTGTTTTTCCCACAAATACTTCCTGTTTCCATAGCAACCATTTGTTTTTTCCGTTACAATCCAAAATTTCACTCTCAAAAATTTATTTAAAACGCGCCAAAATAAGTATAACTCCAAAAACTATTATGTAATAATTTTCTAATCAACAATTTTTTTTTTAAACTTACCGATATTACGATCGAGATGTTCTGTATGTTTATTGAAATTATGCGAATATTGTTGTTCGGCCATCGTTAATTGCTCTAATAATTTCTGTATTGTTCGATTCTTGTAATCAAGACAACGTTTCATATATTTTTTCATATGCTAAAATTGAATTTTTATTGATTTTATGATAATATGTAAAATATGCACATACATACATCAATCTCCTCTTTCATTTCTTTACATTTATTCATACGTAAAATCTGGTGCCAATATTGATTAATTTTGGCTAAATTTAAACGTGCAAAAGTCTCCTCTCTTTTGATTTTATTCTACATATAGAATACAAGAATTTATAGAAAATTTCAAAGAATTCTACTCTTAAAAGACTCACTTTCATAAATGTTGCAATTAATTGTTCTTTACGTCGCTTAATCTCCTCTTCCATATCGGCTTTGTGTTGCAAGTAACGAGCCCTCTCTTCATCTGACATTTTTGTTAAACGATTAGCTAAACGTTTCTTTTTACCCATTATTTATTCTATGTTAAACAATTATCAAATTTTCAAAATTTACTCGATTACTTTACAGTAACTCTAATAATAAAACTATTGATTATACAGTCGGTAGGCAGTAGAAACGATAATTCTTTTCAAAAAAAAATTCTGGTGGTATTCTGTAAATATACATAGAAAAGTCATCAACAAAATAGCACTGTTAATTGCTTGAGATACTTGATAACAAATAGAATTGTTATTGAAAAAATCCTCATATACAAATTAAAGACGATCCGTTTGATTATAAGAATTGTAGGATTTGGTGGTATTCTGTAAGTATACATAGAATAGTCATCAACAAAATAGCACTGTTAATTACTTGAGATACTTGATAATTGATAACAAATGGAATTGTTATTGAAAAAATCCTCATAAACAAATAAAAGACGATCCGTTTAATTATAGGGATTGTAGGATTTGGTGGTATTCTGTAACTACATGTTGAAAAATTATCGGCAGATTACCAAAGAAGATTATTTGATGTCCAAGGCTCAAGTATTGTAGCTTCTATACAATATGAACGTTAGGTATCAAATCCATTAGTATTATCAATTTTTGTTCTGATAAAAGCTTAAAGTATCAATTGATAGCAACTAGAATTGTTTTTGGAAAAACACATAAATTAAAAAAAAAACACTCAACTTGATTATACCGTCAGTAAATAGTAGCAATGATAATTTCAGAAGATAAAATCAGGTGATATTCTGTAACTATACAGTGAAAATTAGAATGTTATCGTTGTTTTTTTGACAAGCTTCATAATATTTAAAATCATTGTTGAATAATACTCGAGTTCTGTATCTTTTACATATTATTATCATTATTATTATCAATTTCTTTTTTAATAACAGTTTAGAGCATTAGTTGATAGGAAATGGAATTATTTTTTGTGAAAGAAAGGACAATCATTTTGATTATACATAGACTGGATGGTATTCTGTAACTACATGTTAAAAAATCATCATTAGAATACCACCGATGATGAGGCTCAAACGTTGTAGCTCCTTTACAATATGAAAGTTAGGTATCCAACACATTAGTATTATCAATTTTTGTATTAATAAGAGCTTAGAGCATTAATTGATAACAAAAAAAGTTGTTATTGGAAAAATCCTCTTGTAAAAATTAAAAAAAACATTAATTTTATTAAAAGATCTGTAGGCGAAAGGAATGGTAGTTTTCTAAAATAG
This sequence comes from Mylabris sibirica, assembly GCA_039776855.1. Lineage (NCBI taxonomy): Eukaryota > Metazoa > Arthropoda > Insecta > Coleoptera > Meloidae > Mylabris > Mylabris sibirica. Next base: position 6,610,518 of record CM077842.1, read on the forward strand.
AACCATGTGGTATTCTGTAACTATACATCAAAAGATCATCGTCAGGTTGTCGCTGTTGATTCTATGAGATGTTTGATAGCATCAGAAGCCAAGGTTCGACTTTACAATGGTCGAGTTAGGCATCCTTTCCACTCGATTATTATTATCATTTTTTTTTGTTTTGTTTTGATAAGAATTTAAATCACTAACTGATATCAGATGGAATTGTTGAACAAATTCCAAGATATAAATAAAAATAATTAGTTAAATTTGTAAATAATGGAAGATTTCGTAAACGATTGCAGTTAATATCTAAGATTATAAGCTTATTGCTTATAGTTAATTAACGCTTGAATTGACGACATTGCGCATAATCTACACATATTACACTAATAGTTTATAAAGAATTATGATCAAAAAAACTTATAAAACAAGCATTCTCCAGTTATAAATAGCTTTCATTCGGTAACCCACCTGAAAATGCTGATGACTGAGCATATGTTGAAGCGTTTAGGACCATTTTACTACTTATCATGTACATTAATGCAACGGAATGGAAAAGTGGCAAAAACTGGTGGGTGTGAAAATGCTCGATTGCTTACTGTATCCTGAGTTATAACGGACAGGCTCTAAATCACCGTCTGTGTAACAAATCAACCACCAAATTATGCCAAATAGTCATGACAACATTAATGTTGACATATCAACATGAAGATCGCTTCTAAGCATTCTTCATTTATAGTCTTCATAGCATATTTTGAAGCATTTAGGACCATTTTAACATTTAACATACATTTTATTGCAACGGAATGGAACGGTAGCAAAATCTGGTGGGTGTGAAAATGCTTCATTGCTTACTGTATCCTGAGTTATAACGCTGAAGAGCAAATTGTAGACGCAGAACTTGAAAATGTTGCGTTTTTTGACCGGCACGAAATCACCGTGTAACAAATAAACCACCAAATTATTACAACAATAATGTTGTTATGTCAACATGGAGACCGCTTCTGGGGATTCTTCATTTATACTCTTCATTCGGTAACCCACTTGAAAATGCTGATGAATCAACATGTTTTGAAGCGTTTAAGACCGTTTTCACACTTTTCACCCACACTGATGCAACGGAATTGAACGATGGCAAGATCCGGTAAATGTGTGAAAATGCTCCAATGCTTAGCGTAAGCTGAGTTTTATTGCTGAACAGCAGTAATGATTTGATATCATCCAAAGTTTGAGATTGTTGCGTTTTTTGACCTGATCGTGTGTGTAACAAATCAACCATCAAATTATTACAACAATAATGTTGTTATGTCAACATGGAGACCGATTCTGGGGATTCTTCATTTATACTCTTCATTCGGTAACCCACTTGAAAATGCTGATGAATCAACATGTTTTGAAGCGTTTAAGACCGTTTTCACACTTTTCACCCACACTGATGCAACGGAATTGAACGATGGCAAGATCCGGTAAATGTGTGAAAATGCTCCAATGCTTAGCGTAAGCTGAGTTTCATTGCTGAACAGCAGTAATGATTTGATATCATCCAAAGTTTGAGATTGTTGCGTTTTTTGACCTGATCGTGTGTGTAACAAATCAACCACCAAATTATTACAATAATAATGTTGTTATGTCAACATGGAGACCGATTCTGGGGATTCTTCATTTATACTCTTCATTCGGTAACCCACTTGAAAATGCTGATGAATCAACATGTTTTGAAGCGTTTAAGACCGTTTTCACACTTTTCACCCACACTGATGCAACGGAATAGAACGATGGCAAGATCCGGTAAATGTGTGAAAATGCTCCAATGCTTAGCGTAAGCTGAGTTTCATTGCTGAACAGCAGTAATGATTTGTTATCATCCAAAGTTTGAGATTGTTGCGTTTTTTGACCTGATCGTGTGTGTAACAAATCAACCACCAAATTATTACAACATTAATGTTGTTATGTGAACATGGAGACCGCTTCTGGACATTCTTCATTTATACTCCTCATTCGGTAACCCACTTGAAAATGCTGATGAATCAACATGTTTTGAAGCGCTTAAGACCGTTTTCACACTTTTCACTCACACTGATGCAACGGAATTGAACGATGGCAAGATCCGGTAAATGTGTGAAAATGCTCCAATGCTTACCGTATGCTGAGTTTCATTGCTGAAGAGTAGCAATGATTAGATATCATGCAAAGTTTGAGATTGTTGCGTTTTTTGACCTGGTCGTGTGTGTAACAAATTAACCACCAAATTATGTCAAATAGCAGTGATGACAGCATTAATGTTGATGAAAAAATGGTAACTACTCAGATTCATGCTGAATTTACTAATTTTATGAATTGTAAATATGATTCTATTTTGATTTATTATAATGCTACAAATATGTAAATATTTAATTATCATTTTCATTAGTAATAATAATAACCTATTCTCATCAAAATATTGGCTGTTATCAACGATTTTTTACGGTACATAATGTGAAAACTATCTGCTTATCAGATAAAGTATTAATCCAACACTGAGATTTTTCTTAATTATCTAAATAAATTTTCCTTCTGATCTTTTTCCTCAGCATTGATCTTTGGATTTGTTAAAGATCAATTTTGTAATTCTTCAACCCAATTTGAGCGATTTCTCCTTCGACTCTTGTCGTTATTTAATTAGTAAGATAAAGGACTATGATAAGCGATAAGCGACAAGTATTTTTAATTGAAAATAAACAATGAAAAAAAAGTAGCGAACATTTCTGAAGTGATTGACTTAAAGTGTAGTAATACTCGAGATAAAAGCAAATAAACATTTAATAAAGAATTAGGAAAAATAGAAACTAAAGTTATTGTCTTTTTTGGGGGACGGGCAGGTTCCACTGAGTTATCATAGTTGATAATTAAGATAGTTGACGTATCGAATAAAAACACTATCGATAGTAAACAGAAATTTATTCATTCAAACAACAACAACGAATGGGTGAGATTCAATTTTAACAAACAGACAATTAATAATGGATGTGGAAAAGAATAACACTTCTGAAAAGGTACCACCGTTACAGTCAAGTGAATCAAGATTTGTTTTGGGCGTCCGCCACATACAATTCATACTATTGTTCTTCTGCATTTTGGTCGCTTATGGCATGCGAACAAATATGTCAGTTGGTATTATTGCCATGATGGAGAAAGTACCGCCCGATCCAAGTATACCAGTAAGTCCCAAAATTCTCCGAAAGACTAAAACATAACAAATTGTTAAATTATAGACATATCCTGAATGGACAGAGAAGAGCCTCATCTTGTCGTCATTCTTTTGGGGTTACGTTATCCCTCAAATCGGTGCTGGTCAATTAGTGAAAAACTACGGTCCTAAATGGTTCTTAACCGGAGCAATGTTAATCAACTCGCTATTTTGTCTACTAATACCAATAATGGCGGAAAATTTTGGCGAGAACGGTGTAATAATCTGTCGTATCCTTCAAGGCTTAAGTCAAGGCTTCATATTTCCCTCAACTCATACTTTATTAGGAAAATGGACACCGTTAAGGGAACGATCTACAATGGCTAGTTTCGTCTATACAGCCGGCCCATTGGGCAGTTGTATATCAATGCCTATAACTGGTTTTATATCCGATTCAAATGATGGTTGGCCTGTAGCTTTCTATTTATACGGCGCATTTGGTTTAGCTTGGGTTGTGTTTTGGATATGGTTAGGCTGTAATAGTCCAACTGATCATAAAACGATCAGTTTTGCCGAGAAGAATCTTATCAATGAAGGTAACAAGGCTGATGATGATCAAGAAGTCATAATAACACCATGGCGATCAATAATGACATCGTTACCATTTTGGGCAATTTTGATATCACATTGTGGACAAAATTGGGGCTTCTGGACGCTACAAACTGAAATTCCGACGTATATGGATAAAGTCATGGGATTTGATGTAAATAATGTAAGTCCAAAATACTTGATTAAATTGTTGAATTTTTATCAAAGCACTTGAAATACTATTGATGAGAAAAATGCACTTTCACTGATAAGCTTTGTTAATCGATGAACTATCAATTAAGAACAACTCAAGGCTTACAGATCATAGGAAATGCATTTTTACTGATAAGCTTAGCCAATCGATCAACTAAAGGCAACTCAAAGCTTACAGAGGAGAAAAAAATGCATTTTCACTGATAAGCTTTGCCAATCTATTCACTATCAATTAAAGACAAAATAAAGGCTTACGGATGTTTTTTTCCCAATTTTTAGAGCAGCCTATTGTCAGCTTTACCCTACTTTGTACTATGGCTATTGAATTTCGTTATGAGTCCATTAGCTGATTTGTGCATAGCAAGGCACTATTTATCCATCGGCAATACAAGAAAAGTCTTCAATACTATCGGTAAATTTTCACTGATTTAATTACAACTTAATTCATAACTAATTTCTAACCTTATAGGCTTAGTGATACCTGCTTTAGCGCTAGTTTGGTTAGGTTTCGTTGATTCCTCAGATAAGTATCTAGCTTTAACACTTTTAACAGTAGCTGTTGGTTTGAATTCAGCGGTCTATTCTGGCTTTAATACCAATCATATTGATATAGCACCGAATTTAGCTGGTACTTTGATGGGTATCACTAATAGTTGTTCGAATGTGGTTTCGATTATAGCACCCTTAGCAGTAGGAGCCTTAGGTGATGATGAGGTTAGTTGTTTTTGCTATCTTCTTTAAAGAACTTTACAAAAAATTTACAAAATTTTTTGACAGAGCGATCCAATTTTATGGCGGAAAGTCTTCATTATTGCTGCCGTTATTTATATGATCACCGATTGCTTCTTTGTCATTTATGGATCTGGAGAAGTTCAAGAATGGAATGATGGAGAAAAAGTTGATGAATCCGACAAGGATAAGAAACATTATAAATAATATTTATTTATTTAATTTCTTATAAAATAAAATAATTTTATATTTTAATTTGAGTTATAACAACTTAGTTATTTGGTCAAAATATTATCTTAATCAGTGGTGGTCTTGCCATATCTTAACTTACAATATAAATATCACAGAATTGTCCGAAAATCATTCGTTAGCATTTTGGCTCTCTTGCCTGCATTGATTACTATCCCATGGTTGGACTTCACCGGATCCATAGATGACGAAAAATAGATTTGTTAGAATGTAAATGGCTGATGATACCCAAAAGACAATCTCCCATTGATCTGTGCTTTTCTGAAAGTACCAAAATAAAATATTATATGTCTGACTAATCCTCAAGTCTTATCGCTTGCTAAAGGTCGGCTCCAATCTCAAGTATGAGTTGTATTTTATAATTCGTACTTCGAGGCTTCTTTGCGCAAGTTATGATTGAGCATATGAAGGATAGAAAATGAATGCTCGTGTTTACAACCAATCTCAGGCTGAGCCTCAAGCCTCGCTCGGGCAAGGTCGGCTTCAGCCTCAAGTATGAGTTCTGTTTTATTCGTTTCGCATTTCGGGAATAGAGCTTGGGAAACTAGCTAGAACACAACCTTGAGTCCAAGCCTCGGTCGATGCTTGAGTTTGATCTATAAGTTACAAACGAGTCGCGTGCTCATACTCAACATCGGCAGCGCTTTAAGTACTGCTTATAAATACGGGCATTAATTTGTAAAGAATCGAAAGAAACTCACCTCATCGGTAACAATGACTTGGACTAGAAGCGGTGCCAAAAGTGAGCAAATATTCGAAACACAATTGGTAATACCCATTAAAGTACCGGAATAATTCAATGAAATATCCATATGGTTGACGTTGTAGCCCGAGTAAATCGCTGAATTCATACCGACAGCGATGATAAGTAGGATGATAGCTAAAGTTTTATGACTTTCATCCATAAAACCTAAGAAGATTAGAGCTATCGCCGGTACCATTAAGCCTAAAATTTTATTCGATTATAAGTTAGACTTTTTGTGAATTCCCGAAACTTACCAATAGAATTGAATATTTTCCTTGTAGTACCAATAGAGGCCAATTTTTTATTGATTAATAAATCAGCAAAACCACTGAAAACGAAACTGAGCACCCATAGTACTAAATATGGTAGAGCACTCAAATAACTGTTCGATTTGATTTGTAGATTCATTGCATGACCCATATATGACGGTATTTCAGTGACTAAAGTCCAAAAACCCCAATTTTGGCCGCAATGGGCTACCAGAATTGCCCAAACTGGTAACGATGTCAATATCTCTTTCCATGGCGTCGATGCGTTTCTCAAATCAGCAGTACTACCATCTCTACGACCTAGACTAGATTCGATAAACGTTCGTTCTTCAACGGTGATTCGTGCACATTGTGATGGTGAATTTGAGCCTAAAATCGCCATAAACAACGCCCATACAATGCCAATTAAACCGTAAACATAGAAGACCATCGGCCAACCGTACCAACTTGCTGAGATCGTACCTGTGACGATCATTGAAACCACGGTGCCCAAAGGACCGCCTAAATTTTCAACAAATCATTAATTTTCTCAAAATATCGTTTACTGTTAGTTTACCAGCATAGACAAATGTGCCTAATCGGGAACGTTCCGAAATTGGTACCCATTGACTCAACAAATTGTGAATGGATGGGAAAATGAAGCCTTGACAGAAGCCTTGTAGGGCTCTCGATACCATTACACCTTTACTGCCAAAGGTCTCCGCCATTTGTGGTAATAATAAGCTAAATATAGAACAAATCGACATTGTAACGATTAGAAACCATTTAGGGCCGAATTTTTTCGCCAATTGTCCAGCACCGATTTGTGGCAAAATATAGCCCCAAAAGAATGATGATAAGACAATACTCTTATCATGCCAATCATCATGTATCTATAGATAAACAAGATTAATTATGATAAGTTATTAGATGAAGATATCAACTGACCGGTATGTCGGGATTCGGGCTGGATTTTGTCGTCATTGCAACAATACCAACTGATAAGTTCACACGCATACCGTAAGCTATAAATGTTAGAAAGAAGTTGAGAAGGACTTGAATGTGCCGCATACCATAACAGGAATCTGTAATTCAAGTTCACTTTCATGGGGAATTGTTAGAGAAGGTTGAATCGCGGTCAAGCATCAATAAATTTTCCTTATTATTTAACGAAAAACAATAATATAAATGTAAGGAACAATCCAAAATTTGAGTAACAGCAAATTTAGCATTAGATACTCAAGTTTCGTAACGATATATAATCCTTATTATTTATTATTCAACAAAAATAATAATAAGAAAGAATCGAAAATTTGAGTATCGGTGAATATAGCATGCGATACTCAAGTTTTGTAACGATATATAGCTGTAAATTCGGAAAAATTGCACCAATCCTAGGAAATGTTACATTAATTATTGTTGTAAAATATCGATAAGTTTGCTTATTGCAATAGTGATATACATGGCGTTTCACGTAAATATGGTCAATAGTTACAATAGTAACTCTTTATTTATAGAATAAAATAATTGTTTAGATTTCAAATTGTAACATTTAGTGAAAGAGAAAGCAACCTGCAATATTTTTTGGAAATGGAAGGAACTGTCGTCAACTTTTGGAAAAATTACTATGCTCTTAAAAATTCAAAGTGAACTAAATACAAGAATTATATTTTATTTTTGATAAATTAATTTCCATTTGGAAAAAATCAAAAATTTATAAATATTGAAAAGTTTCAACAAATGACGTTATAAAATTTGGGTCAAAGATTGCAGTCCCTTACTAGTAGTAAATTTACAAAGCACATGTCGATTCCACACTTACTGCATTAAGTTGACAATTGTGGGTGTTTCCTTCAAATTTTTATCGCATCTTTTAAATTTGTGACCAGGATTATGTACAGGAAACTCGCTATTTGAGCATTCTTGCCTTTGTCAATATTCGTGAGCTTTTATAACTAGCCTAATGCAAATTTTAAATTTTCAGAAATTTACGTCATTGTTTCCTATTTCTAAATATTGCAGAAGGGTGTTTTCACCCCCCAGTAGATAGTTTGGTGTCCCCCTTCAAGATTTTATAACAATTATTTCATTCTATAAATAATTGAAAGAGTTATAGTTAAATTATGGCAATAAGCCATATTTACATGAAAGGCCCTGTATATATTTTTTCAAATAAATTCCATTGAATAGTGTGAAAATTAAAAAAAAAACTCACTGTATTTATTCGGGGCAATTTCACCATCCTGGCTACCTTTCTCAATATTGTCCATTTCGATGATTTCTTTGGACATTCTTTGGAAATTTCTTGTTGATTATCGTTAACAATTAGACTTCATCGATTGATTGCTTGAATGAAACTGGAGTTTTCGTAATAATAAGAAGCTAAAGTCGCTATCGTTCTCCCCCTGTTTGACCTTTTATTACCCAATGCTACTTACTTACTAACTAAATAGATGACAATTTTTCTGTACTTTTTTTCTCGTTGAAATAAAGTTTTTATTACCTATTGTAATTTACGAAAGAAAAAAAAGATTACAGAAAAACTTTAATTTCATTGAAATCTTTTTCCGATTTAATGTTAACATTAGTCAATTAAACAATAAATATTAAATTTATTTATAATTTAAAATTTGATAACCTTTCCTAATTTATTATAGACGATCAAATTTCATTTGGGACCGAATTGGAAGCATAACAACGTCACCAATTTCCAACAGAGACGTAGAAATATTGTCCAATTTTGATTTGTCTCATTTTAATTTTGATTAATTTTTATTATAAACAAATAATTTTGCAACAGTTTATTTTATTAATTGTTGACCTCTCTTGACTCTCCTATACAGATTGAAGATTTTAAAAATCGTTGTAAATAATTTATTGGATAATTTACTTTGTTAAATCACGTCTTTATTTTGGAAATTTCAAACAATTATCTGATTAAAATGTCGATAAAGTATTCAAAACGTGTCTTAATCGTACTAAAGTAGCGGCAGCATTGAAGACGTTCTATTAGAAGAATATTAAAAACTATTCGTCAATGGAAAAGTTAAATCAAGGTAGTAAACAAATGGGTACGTATAATTAAAGCAATATTATTCCTAATTATTTGTCGTCATTTATTGTAATTTTTATTATCAAATTAGTTATACAGATCTTGTAAACAAAACAAATTAGATAAGGAATTTTGTAAGTGTTTAAGAGAAATTTTCTAGACAAATTACTAAATAGAGTAAAATTCCATTGAATTATAACTAGAAAATTTCAAATTTCTGTTGTCAGAGTCGTTAGAAATTCGATAGTATTCTGTAACTGTAATAAATAAGCGATTGTATCTAAAGAAGAACCACTGCGCAAGTTACAGCGCAAATCTCTTATTTCAGTCTTCACATAGATGACGTTTTAGTGACAGTTAACTATTATCAAGGCCTGCTCGACTTTAACCTTAACGCTGTTCATTTTTTTAAGATCTCATAAGAAACATACTTAAAAAAAACCGAGAATTTTGGCTGCATCGGTGCTAGTTACTACAGCTAGTATCTCTATTTCTAATTTACTGTCATAACTTTTCTTAATTTAACCACGAATGAGTAAGATAGAGATGGAAATACTTGCCACTTCTTTTAACAAGCTGAAAAATCTTGCTTATTACGTTATTACAAATAAATGGCACAAATGAGGGTAACTTTCCTTTGGATATACAGGGTGTTTGGTCTAAATATGGTTAGTTCTAAGAAACTCCTATTAGTCGACGAGCGATTCGAAAAATATTTTAAGGATTTGTAGGAGGGTAATTAAAGAACATTTCAGCAAAATTAGAACCTCGTAGCTCACATAGAAGTTGGTCAAAAACAAACTAACAAAAAAGCGATTTTCAAAAACAAACTAAACACGCAAAACGACTTAGAATGACTTTAGGATCCTCCCAAAATTGATTTTTCCGTTTTTCTCCATTTTATTCAATAACTGGTGGAAATACTACGTTTTTCTCTGGAATACAATGGAGAAAAACGAAAAAAATCAATGTTGGGAAGGTCTCTGAGTCATTTTTAGTCGTTCTGCGTGTTTTGTTCGTTTTTTAAAATTGCGACATTGAGCTACAAGGTTCTAATTTTGCTAAAAAAATGTTTCCTCTTCTACAAATCCTCAAAATATTTTTCGAATCGCTCGTCGACTAATAGGAGTTTCTTAGAACTAACCATACTTAGACCAAACACCCTGTACGTGACTATCTCTAAACAGTTGCAGAATACGACCAAACAAAGTGTATGAAATACAAAATTACGAGGAAAACTTAAATTACCTCTTTCACTACATTGCAATTTATAAATTTCTTATGAATTATCTGATTGCTCATTTAATTAATAATTAAATACTTTTGTTACATTTTCCGCAGAAGAGATATTGATTGGTTAAAAGTTAACTTTGATTTGTTGCCTCAGGACTTTCACAACTGCTGTTGTTGGTTGTATAATTTCATCAAAGTGTAGACCATGACAATGATTTCACACGTGTAATTTAAATGGGTTTCTAATATCAAAATTTCTATTAATTAATTGTCATGATTACTTCCTTTTGGAAAGGTACAGGTACCAATGTCGTTCTGTAGAGAAGTCGATCAAAAAGTTTTTTTTTTGATGACATTTTGCAATTTGTACCAAGTGGTTGATCTTGAATTATTTTGCATATAGTTTCTAGCCTCTATATGTTGTTGCACGATTTCCTTATATTGGCCACAGACTCATGACCTCTTTAGATCAGGGGTTCTTAAACTTATCTAGTCTGAGTACCTCCTCTTATAGGTTCTGCGCTTTTTCATCGTCTTTTAAAAAATTGTTTGCAACTATTTTTTGTAATTGTTAGGACTACCAGGAATGGCTACGTGGATTCTTGGTGGTTCCCAGACTGCATCTTAAGAACCCTAGCTTTAGATGATCTAAAGTGTAGCTTGTACGAGTAATTTTATAACAATGAACTTGATGCGGGTCAATTTTCACCTCCATAACTATTTCATGAGTAGGTTTTGAATTTTGAATGGGTGCCAAGGCTAATTGAAATAGCCAAGGGTCATTGCCAAATATTGCTCTATAACTTTCTCTTGAAATATTGAAGCTCTAGTTTTCACACTGGATAATCACCTCCTTAAACGAAGGGAGTTTTCAATTCATTTCAATTTTGAGGTTTTACCCAACCAAATAGATTATTTTGCGATATTTGTAATTCGAGTATCATCAAAGGAACACTTTTGATCTGTTTTGCTTCAAAAGAGGAGTAAGGGAATCCAATTTTTCTACAATAAGCATGAAGTTGGGTTTTCATAAGTGGCAAGCCAATGATTTCTGTCTTGTGAGTGGATTTTGGTACCAACCAACCCAAATTTGGGAGTCCATGGTTTGTCAAAAATATACAAGACCTTACTGTGCTTTATGATACTTGCATGAACAGATTTTTGCTTGAGTCTTAGATATTTCAGTAACTCAAAAATTGATCTTGGCGGATGACCAAAATTGTGTAACGCAAAATCAGTATCTGAGGGTTTTGTTTTTGCTACAGGCTAAGATTAATTTTTATAACACACGAAAAAATTTGCCAGTCATTAAATCAACTGCAAGAAAGTTTTGGCACAGAACTTCTGTGAGCATAGTTATAACATTGTGAAACTGTAATATTATTTCTTTTGGAGATGCAAGTACCAATGTTTTTCCAAAGAGAAGTAAATCTAAAAACGTTTTTCTCCAATAAATTGCATTTGGATACTGCCACGCAAAAGTACTTTCTATTTATTTTTGACAACTCACAAAAGGAGGACTTAAATATAATAAAAATCAGTACTATAATCAAAATGTATATATTAAATGTATATAAAAAAAATAATGGCAAAAATTCAGTCTGATGTTAATGTTTTGACGGACGTCTTAAAGTGGCCGCTCGTACCTCCAATAGTACCGGTCGTTCTTTAGTGCTAGGCATAAACGAATGCGCCCTACGAACACGATCCCCATCCCTATAACTGGGTACTACTTGATACAATCTAGCTTCTAAAACTTCCTTCTTCTCTTCCGATACTTTAATTTTATCATGAGCTACTCTTAATTGTCCATCCAGAATTTGGCGTTCTTTCTCCAATTGTTGTAAACGTACTTGAGCATCTATACAAAACCAAATTTTAATTAGTTTAAATTTGATTTAAAAATAAAAATTACAAAATACTTTTAAGTTCTTGTTCTTTCTCCTTTTGACGCTGTTCGAATTCTAAACGTTTACCACGCTCCTCCTCTAATAATTGCCGTTGTTCCTCTTGTAAACGTTCCAATTCTTCGCGTTTCTCCCATTCTTCAGCTAGTACACGTGCTTGTAGAGCTCTAACAATTTCTTCATCACGTTTCGCTTGTGTTTCTTCTTCAAGTAAACGTTCTAATTTCACACGTAATTCTTCTAATTCGCTTAATTTCCTTGTATCTTCCCTTACTACAGCTTCTAATTCTTTTGCTTGGCCTTCGGCTAGTTGACGAGCATTGCGTTCTTGTTGTAATTGTAAACGTGCATGGATCATTTCTTGTAAACGTCCAGCTCTTTGTTGGCGACGTTTCATTGCTTGTAATCGTTGGTATGTTTGGTTGCTGTCCGAGTAATCAATGGCTAATTGTAGCGCTGATATCCATTGGAGACGGGTCATGTGATCGTTGGTAGCTAATTCAAATGAACGTTCTGGTGTGTGAAGAATTATTTTGTAATCAGTTTTCGGTTCGATACGACTTCCTGGTGGGATTGTTAGAAAACCACAACGATCTCGTTCCGAACTTGTTTTATAATAGGATAATTCTGATGGTTTTAGAACAAACCAAAATTCACGCATTGTTGGAAATATGTAGCCTTTTTTCGATAAATAACCCTTCTTTATCACATCTTCAACAATCTGAAATTTAGATTGTGAGCAATAGATGGAAGTGGAATATATTCATGGTTGACTTACTGTTTGATAGATGTCGGTAATAGCTTCACTGATAGCATTTTCATCTTTAACAACACCAACTAAAGATCGAGTTTCTAAAATTGCAATAAATGAAGCTAAACGATAATTACCAATAGATATACTTAAATTAGTAAAATCATCATCATCAAAACGACAACCCAATGATTTGGCTAAATTTTCAGCAATCAAACCGGCCTCATTTGGATGCAATAAAACATTATATAAATTATCATTGTTGTTATCTTTTATCAATTCGGCTAATACACAGAATATACGAAAAATTTTATAGATTGAATCATCATTGAAAATATGTTGTTGTTGTTGTAATTGTGGTTGATTTAGAAATCGTTTACGACAAACCAACCAGCACACTTCAGCAATTCGATTTTCATAATCGTGCAATTCGCTCAATTGTAATTTGTTTGGTAGAGATGAAAATACTTCTTTTTGTAAATAGTACCGGTACTGATCGAAATTCAATGTCGACGTACTACGATAATGCTCCAGGCCGCGTTCAACGCCATATAAATCAAGCAACGTACCAATATTTGCCGTTAACACCTACAACAATCATAAAATATAAAAAAAAAATACAATGAATCATATTGTGGAAATGATGATAACAAGCAATAATGATAACGATAATTTTTATAAATATTTACAGCACAAAGCGAAAAACCTTGACATAAAATGCTATATTTGGTTAAATCAACTTTATTCTATTGAGTGATGATGATTTAAGTATTGGTGAGATTTTTTTTAGAAAAACTCGACCATCTGTCGATTTTCCAGTCGAAAAAATCGATTTTAATCAATAAATGAAAACTCACCTTTAATTTTGATTTATTCACAAAACCACTTTTATCTTGTTGGAGAACATCAAAGGCTTGCCAAACGTAATTTGTGACATTATCAAGCAGAATTGCCATACTTGTCTGTATCTGAATCACATTTAAAACGAATGTTGTTTAATACAACTTAAGTCGTTTTCGTTTCTAACAATAATGGTATGGGTAAAAGTGTTTAGCCGACGACACGCCTACAGATTTAGATTTGAATTTTCGTCATTAATGTTTCGATTTTTTTCCCTTTTTCCCCTTTTTCCCCTTCTTGCGGGCTGCAAGTTTTGCTGCTCGTTTCCTCGCCAAATACTCTCTCCATGCCCTTTGGATAACTTTAGCTGCACGATTCTGAACGAACTTAGTGAAGAGTTCTTGGAAGATTCGCTCCTCTTCATCGTGCTTCTGTCGCATTAATTCCGTGTACAAGTCGTTTTGTTGCGCTATTTTGTCTTCTATCTCCTGAATTGCCGCCATTTCTTGGTCGTACCTGGAAAAAATCGACAGATAATCTATAATGGAAGCTAAATTTTGCTAGTTAAGCCTGGTTTTTCTTCTTCTATTTAAGCTCCCCTTAAGAAGAAATTTGCCTTAAAGGGTACATAGTATTCGACACTCGATTCGGTGTCGCTTGTTTAAAAAATCAAAAACTTAATAAAAAAAATTACTTAAAATTTTCCAACTTTTCAAATTTACAAAAATTGGAATTTTCACGACCGTCTTTGGATAATCTTTAACTTAAAAATTTTTGGCAAAAATTATTAGAGTAAGATTTTTGACATGCTTTAAGATTTTCCTCTGTAATTCCAAATGTCGTCAAAATTTTGAAAAACAACAAACATCATCGGATGCGCCGTGAAATTTCGAATCTAATGCTTGGAACACAATTTCAATATCTCAGAAAACAAGCGAGATATTGATGATCTAAGACTGGCATTTTTTGCAGGGACCAAATCAACAGCTGACTATTGATTACCCTTAAATCGAGCCAACGATAGGTTCACACATATTTAAGTGTAGATCCATATATAATAAGTCCTTATCTAAATGCCTGTAAATCCACACTTAGGTCGGCTTAAGCCAAGGTCAAGTGGATGAAGAAAAAATTTTGCCCTCAACTATCCACCTTCAAATTGGGTGAAATTTTAATAGCAAAATTCGTATTAATCATGACGAATTTGTTCTAAATTTATAATTAATTGCCCCCATCCCAGACGACTTCAAGTGCCAAAATCGTCTTCTCTCTTACACCAAATTTGCAAAAAGTAAGTACAAAAATGTCTTTAAAACCTCAAGAATTCGCTCTATAATTGACTAGAGCTGTTTAAGGCCCGATTCTTAGCAAGATCCTGGCTTAAATCGACTTAAGTGTAAATTTGCAGACATTTGCATGAAGACCTGTATTTAAGGCAAGATTTTGTTAAGGCGGGCATAAGTATTGGGAGCCAAAGCGGGCCTTACTCGCCCTGAAGACCCTCCAATTCTTCCAATTTCTCCATCATATCCTTATCGTATTTTTCCACCCAATTATTCAATTGTGTCTCAATTTTCGATAGAGCAATTCTTGATTGTTTCTCTTCTTTTTGATGCTTCTCAACCACATCATCGTATTGTTGTTGACATTTTTCTAATTCTTCTTTTAATTGATTTTGAATCGTTTCCGTCTCTAAACTGAGCTGCATCATACTATGTTCCGATTCGTAGGTTAATTGTTGGATGTCAAAATTGTATTTTTCTTGAAGTTTTTCTGCAATTTCTGTTAACTGCCGATAAGATTTCTCATATTGTTCATGTTCCTTATCGAATTGTAATTGTTGTTTAGCCAAAATCTCCTCCAATTCTGCAAAAAAAAGACTATTTATATCTCTAAAAGTTACAAATCTGTTACTCAACAAACCTTTTATGCGATCTATCAAATATTCATTCTCAATAAAAGCCTCTTTTAATTCATCTTCCAATTTGGTTTCATCCATTGTTGTTAATTTAAGTTGCCTATAAACGATTTCTGCTAATTCTTTGATATAAGAAATAAAATTTTCCATTGATGGTTCACATGGTTTTCCTATTTTTTTCAAATATTTCTTAATACATTTCGAATTAAGGATTAATTCAACAATTTTCGAAAATTCCAAATCACTACAAACTTTTATTTGGGAAATAATCGGACGGTTATTATCAGTGTCTTCTTCAATATCATGCTCGATTGTTTTACAACTAGATTTTTCAAATTGTCTTAAAATTTGCAAAACATATTCGGCTTCTTTTAACCGCAAAAACCGGTACAATATTCTACCATGATTTCTTGTTAAAATTGAAATATTACACTAAATTGTGAATGTTAAATTCAAACTAATATTGATTAAAAAGTTATACTTACAAGAATTTGTAAATTTTCTGCAGTTTCCTGCAAGATTTTTCGAATTTGATCGAATCTCTTTTCAGTGTTATCAACAATATTCTCATTGATTTCAATACTGGCCATTATTGGAAGGTTAAAATAAAAAAAAAAACAAACGGAGAATCTAACACGAAAAATGACAAATCGATTTAATAACTGTCAAAGGTTGTCATAGTGATAGCTCCTTGGAAATATTCTCATCTTCATTATTATGCTTGATGATGAATATTATAATGATCTAATTATGTTTTATAAATTTCCAAAATAAATTACCATAATCGCGGTCATTGAATTTGTAATTAGGTCATGAATTTTGCCCTAAATGCAAGTTTTTTCATATCAATGACTTAGGGTCGATTTCACCAACGTCTGTCAAATTTTAACGAACCAATAAGTAATAGAAACGACTGTTTCTAATTGTTCATCAAGCCTAACTTAAGTAATTGTAATTTAAGCTTATTAAATGCAACATTTTTTTTAAAAAAGTTCCTGAGTTATTGGTTTTGTCCAGTGATAAGATCTAGTCTTCTTTTGGGATACTCAAGCTTCAATGCTTAACCGACTCAGGTGAGAAACTCTGAATTAAAGTAGACGTTGAATGAAGACGACAAGTGAATTGCAGATGCTGCAATTCATTTTGATGCTCTTCAATTGGAGATAATTTTCTGTTTGAGAAGATAATTCTATGATATGCTTTATTTGCGTATCGTTGAACGCAAGTTTAACCATAAATAAATAACATTGAGTTTGAATTCTTTACTGATCATCTCACTTCTGATTCTAGCTTGGCGAATGCGTGGTCTGTTAATAATAGGTAGAACTGTATCTTTTGATGAAGAAATAAGCAAATTTTGCATTCTTTTTGGATGTTTCAATAACTTAAGAGTTTTGTGAAAACTGTGGAAATTCATTTGAAACTTTTATACCATTTTTTTGGAAAGATTTTAAATTTGAAGCAACAAGTGCTTTTGTATTTGATTAAAATCATCATCACAAGATCCGCGACAGAATGATTATTCAAAAAGAAAAATGATTAGAAAAACTATCAAGCTCAAAATCCTAATTTCTTCATTAATTGTCCCAGCATCTTTATTAGAGAAACAAGCAAATTTTGCGTTACTTTTGGATGTTTCAACAACTTGTGGAAATTCATTTGTTAGCTTTGTTACAATTTCTTTGGAAAGATTAAAATGTTAAAGCAACAAGGGATGTTGTATTTGATTAAAAACATCATTATGAGATGCATTACAGAACCATTTTTTCGAAAAATTGATCAGATTTTAAAAAAAATTAATGAGAAAGCTGCTAAGTTGAAAATTCATTTTTCTTTGTTAATTGTTCCAAAATCTGCTGCATTTTTGGAAAATGGCTCATTGATTAGTTATCAATAGTTGAAGCTATGTTTCTTGATAGAGAAACAAGCAAATTGTGCGTTGCTTTCGGATGTTTTACAACGTAAGAGTCTTGGACAAATCATGGAATGGAAACTCATTTGAAATTTTGCAATAATTTTTTCTAGAAATATAGAATAGTTGAAACAATTGTGATTATTGTATTCAATCATGTAATTCACTAAAGAAGAATTTTTTCAAAAAACTGATCAGACTTTCAAAAAAAAAAATTATAAGAAAGCTGCCAAGCTCAAATTCTACTTTACTCTTTTATTAGTCTTAAAATCTGTGGCTCTATTGTTTTTGGAAAATACCTCTGTCGTCAGCTATCAATAAATAACATCCTGTATTTTGGTAGAGAAATGAGGATATTTTGGATTAATTTTGGATTTTTAAGCAACTTGTGCAAATTGGTCAAATTTATTTGAATCTTTTTTTTTACAAGAGATTGAAAAGCTGAAGCAACGCAGACTATTCCATTTGATCAGAAGTATCATTTCAAGATGCACTACAGAAAGATTTTTTCGAAAAACTAATTGGATTTGCAAAAACGATTGGGAAAAGCCTACCAAGCTCAAAATCTACATATCTCTGTCAATTTTCTCAATATTTACTGCTGTTCTTTGGGAAACGGCTCAATGGTCTGTTATCAGTAGATAAAATCATAGTTTTAATAGAGAAATAAGTAAATTTTGCGTTACTTTTGGATGCTTCAACAACTTATGTGTCTTGTGAAAATTTTAGAAACTCATTTGAAACTTTGTTAGGATCTTTTTTTGGAAAGACTGATTAGTTGAAGCAACGGCGACTATTGAATTTGATTGGAAACATCATCATGTACTCCGCTACAGAACGATTTTTTCCGAAAAACTAATTGGATTTTCAAAAAAAAAAGGGAAAAACCACTAAACTCGAAATTCACTTTTCTCTGTCAATTTGTCCAGTATCTGTTGCTGTTCTTTGGAACATGGCTTAGTCGTCTGTTATCAATAGGGTTTTTTAATAGAGAAATTAGCAAATTTTGCGTCACTTTTAAATTTTCCAACAACTTAAGAGTTTTGTGAAAATTCATTTAAATTTTATTTTTGGAACGATTGAAATATTGAAGTAACGGTGGCTACTGCATTTAATTGGGAACATCATCACCTAATCCGCTACAAAGGTTTTTTTCTGAGAATTGATCAGATTTCAAAAAAAAAATTGTCTCAAAATTTCTTTGTAAATTCGATTTATTTTGATGTAAGTACTTCGACACAGACTTTCAAGAAAGAGCATCGAATACTGTTTACGTTTGTATTACTGGTTATATAACATATACATAGACTTTTACTAAATTTCCCATGACATACAATATCGATTTATGAATTTTCATAGTTTTCCATCTAGTAAATAAGCGAGTACAATAAATATTTAAGCAATGCATCACTCAAAAGTACCTGCAAATCGACTATTAAAAATGTATTGCCATTTCGTTCTCTTTTCTACATTTATTAAAAATAATTTACTGATCGAAAGATACTAATTGTTCAATTGAAATATTGACATTTTTAAAGATCAAGTCGTTTATGTATGAATAGTTGAAATATACACAACACCGAGGGGGTTGTAAAAATAACACAACAACGAGCGATAAAAATGCTGATTGGGGTGAAAACAAGCCGTTTCGAGTACTATTGTACATTGTTCTTTTGTTCTATGTTTCCAGAGACAATTGAAGTTTCAAGAAGAGCTTGAATTGAGAGAAAGAGAAGACTCTCTTGTCGATTTAAAAAATTCTGTTAGATTCACTCCCCATCGTTCTCTTTTATTCAATAATTGAGTCAATTCTGTTTAGTTTTTGTGGTCGGTCGGTATGCCAAAGCAAATACAAAAGCCAAACACTATAAATATTTAAACATGGCACGTACTATGACAACGCTAAGTCCTGCCCATATAATTTTGCTACAATCCCTATTCCCAAAGCGATCCGTACTGGCGACGATTGTTCATCTCTTTGTTGTTGTTGTATGATAAAGAAGACTAATTTGTTGTAAATGTTGGAGATTGATTGAGTCCTGGGGCGGATTTAGGCACAGTCTTTATGGGCAGCAGTCCGGGGCTCCGATCAATCAAAAGGTCCACTTTGCTCAATATAGGCGTAGGGGTGCTTTTTGTTGAATAAAGTACACCTCCTCAAGGCTTTTATTTTCATGAAATTCTGAATTACAGAGCAACATCTTAAAGCATGCTTTCTTTATTTATTTCTCCCTATAACTCACCCTAAATTGATTTGTTTAGAATGAAAATTTCACCGCACATGGCAAACTTAAAGGGCTTCCGATATACAGGCTGTCCCGTTAGTCGCGCATTTCCTGATAAGGAACAGCTAGGGGATGAAATTCTATGACAAAAAGTGCTGTACCATTTTTCCGTTTGACGCACAGGTAATTAGCAATTAATTAAATGAAGTAGCCAATCAGGTGCTCTCGTTGTTTGAACGGCTGTCGCGCCAACTTGCTAACTGGCCCGTTTTCCACGTTCTACCGTCAAGACTCTTTCCTTCTCCCTTTTTATCGCTATATCAAGCACCTGATTGGCTACATGATTTAATTAATAACTAATTTCCTGTGCGTTAGATGAAAAAATGGTACAGGACTTTTCACATTAGAATTTCAACCCCTATCTGCCTCTTAGCAGGAAATGCGCGATTTACGGGACACCCTGTATAAACATGCTAGTAGGTAGTTGCATAGCTTTTTCAAATTTCCTGACATTTTGAAGTCATTATATGGTGTAAAATTAAAAAATTTCAGTGTTGCAAAGAAATATTTTCACAAATCTCCCTCTAGTTTTCAAATCTTTCCAGTTGACAATATTTTTCAAAATCTTCCATCCAAAATTGTGCCAACACTGAAAATTTTAAATTTACTACCAGTAATGTTGGCGACATGTTTTTTTTTAGGTTGGCAACACTGGAAATGACTGCTAGGGTTGTTGGAGAAATTTGTTTTTTAGGTTGGTCACATTGGAATTTCCCAATTTTCTGCTAGGGCAACCCTTAAAATTTTAAATTTACCGCTCTTGGGAGCTTAACCAAGCAAGAGGTCAATTTTTGAAAGGTCAGTAAGTTTTCACGAATATTCGACGTTTATTTCCACCTACTAAAAATAATTTCCTTACAATAAGTGGGTTTTTCCAATAATAACACTGCTGGTAGAGAATATCTTGTTTATTTTCCGGGGAAAATTGAAACGAAAAGATTGCTATTAGTTTGCAAGATACCAGATAGATGGAGCTAATGGAGCAAAAACTGCGGGACTACTGAGTCGTGTTTTTAAAGTAGCCAATTATTATTTAACTACATTCGATATAATTAACATGAAATTCAAAACAGTTTTTTGACAAAACACCAAATGTCTTGCCATAAGTAATTAATCAAACGGGGACTTAACTGATAGGTCTCCAAACAGGCCCAGGGCCCTCAAAGTTACCGCCCCGCTCCTGATTGAATCGACAATATACAGTGTGTCCTGTAAGTCACGCATTTCCTGCCAAGAGGCAGATAGGGGGTGAAATTCTAAGGTGAAAACTCCTGTAGCATTTTTTCATCTGACATACAGGTAATTAGCTATTAATTAAATCAAGTAGCCAATCAAATGCTTTCTTACTTTGAACGGATCTCGCGCCAGCCTGCTAACTGGTCCGCTTCCTACATCCTACCGTCAAGACTCTTTCCTTCTCTCTTTTTATCGCTATATCGAGCAGCTGATTGGTTATATGAGTTAATTAATAACTAATTATGTGTGCGTCAGATAAAAAAATGGTACAGGAACATTCACCTTAGAATTTCATCCCTTATCTGCTCCTTAGAAGGAAATGCGCGACTTACGGGACACCCTGTATAAATTTTATTAATCATAAGCCGCATCAATTTCATTTTTACAGTGATGAGATTGTTTCGTATTTTTTTTTTAGGAGTGAGCGAACGGATCATGTACGGAAGCGGAAATGGATGAAAGACGCTGTTGTAAGCGCTATTGCACCCATGTCTTAATATTTTCTATCTTTGAAATATAAACGTGCACTTTGTGGTTTTTGTCTTTTAAGCATTACATTCATCCTCTCTCTTCTATATATTTTATTTGCTTTTTCCTTTCGCTAACACAGCTAAGATGAGAATTATCGACTAGAACTTCTCGTACAACTGTCACCCCCAATTTCTCGTCTAAATTGTAATCTACACAGTGTTATAAAATAAATTAATTTTACGAAAATAACGATAATAAATTCCATTTGTTCATTACATACAAATCAAGCTGATGGAAGATCACAAGAATAGTAGAGAGAGAGAGAGAGAGAAAGAGATGATTTTTTATTCTCATCCCTATAGTGTTTATATAGAATTAGTAAGGAAATTTGTCAATTTTCTCTAACAATGAAAAGTGGATCTTTTGAATTTTCTAAGGTAATTGCATCGTCTCATACTGAACTAGAATGGGAAACGTTTCAAATTTTCCACACTTCTAACACCGAATCGCATGATTGATGAGTGAACTCTACTCTATGTATGTATTAGATGGAAATTTAACAAATTGTCATTAGTTCAACGACGATTTTTTAGTATTAAACGAGACAATCTTTATGGAATGATAGCAACGTAGAAGAAATGTAAATTTATAATAATATTAAACCGAAGAAAATCGATTCTAATGAAACTTTCCAAACAAATCCAATTTTAATTATAGCTCGTGTTGTTTTTATCATATTCTCCAATCACTAAAAACTTTAAATACAATATACAGATAAGACATTAAGGTGGTAGGAAATTTGTAGGAAGATTTATTCGTACAACTTCTTACTTTTGGCTAAAGACTTAATGATACTCTATACTAAAAAAAAAAGACCGAAAAGAGCACAATTTAAATATTTATACAGCGATGATACCGCAAGTAAATAAACCTTATCATTACTGTAATAATTACGAATGAGTCTGTGTGTGTGTGTGTCTGTAATTTGGCCGACCGGTTGTTATGTTGTTAATCTGTATGGCGTTAATGTCTAATTCCTTCGGGACAAATTAACAAATGAACTGTACACATATCCAAACAGCATAATTCTCAACCAAAACATTTTGAATTTGTATGCATAATATAACTAGAGGGAGGAGAAATTGTGAAATTTTCTGAAAATATAGCGATGCTCTTGTTTCATAATCCGTTTCTTGTACTGAATTTTGAAATTTTCCTGCAATCTGGGAAAAATCAGGGTACCAAAGTAATATTAGAGATACTAGAATAAATACAATAAAAATACAGCACTAACGATCCACAGCGACATGCGCATAGTACAAACAATTCCGGTCGCCTCAAAGCCACAGCGGAATATAAGCAAGACATCGGACTCTTCAGTCGCCACAAGCCACGGTAAAGAGATTGTTTAGATTATTTTCTCTCGGTGCTTGCGCTCTTGATTCATTTTATACAGTGTAACTGTAGTTGCTGTACGGTAAAGCTACATCCTACCAAAGCCAGATAAAATGTTTGTTTAAATATTCTTTCCTGTCTATACTTTGGAACCAACTTGAACATACACCAACACAAATGTTTCTCTATGTTGCTTTGATGTGGAGGAGAAATTGTGAAATTTTCTGAAAATATAGCGATGCTCTTGTTTCATAATCCGTTTCTTGTACTGAATTTTGAAATTTTCCTGCAATCTGGGAAAAATCAGGGTACCAAAGTAATATTAGAGATACTCGAATAAATCCAATAAAAATACAGCACTAACGATCCACAGCGACATGCGCATAGTACAAACAATTCCGGTCGCCTCAAAGCCACAGCGGATTATAAGCAAGACATCGGACTCTTCAGTCGCCACAAGCCACGGTAAAGAGATTGTTTAGATTATTTTCTCTCGGTGCTTGCGCTCTTGATTCATTTTATACAGTGTAACTGTAGTTGCTGTACGGTAAAGCTACATCCTACCAAAGCCAGATAAAATGTTTGTTTAAATATTCTTTCCTGTCTATACTTTGGAACCAACTTGAACATATACCAACACAAATGTTTCTCTATGTTGCTTTGATGTGGAGGAGAAATTGTGAAAATTTCTGGAAATACAGCGATGCTCTTGTTTTAGAACTGTCGTTTGCCCGGATTATAGCTACTCAGGAAAAAATCAGGGTGCCAAAGTAATATTAGAGATACTCAAATAAATACAATAAAAATACAGCACTAACGATCCTGACCGCCGCCAAGCCACAGCGGTATGCGCATAGTAACTACAAACAATTCCGGTCGCCTCGAAGCCACAGCGGAATATAAGCAAGACCTCGGACTCTTCAGTCGCCACAAGCCACGGTAAAGAGATTGTTTAAATTATCCTCTCTCGGTGTTTGCGCTCCTGATTAATTTTATACGGTGTAATTGTAGTTGCTGTACGGTGAAGCTACATCCAACCAAAGCAAGATAAAATGTTTGTTTAAATATTCCTTCCTGTCTATACTTTGGAACCAACTTGAACATACATCAACGCAAATGTTTCTCTATGTTGCTTTGATGTGGATGTAGCTTAAGATTCGTTACAACACCCTGAAGCGTGGATTGCAAATTTAACGTTGTGCTTGAAGACAAAAATTAAAGTCTCAATTCTAACCGCGATTTTTTTATCGTCTACAAATCTCGAAAACAGTGTTAGTTGTGAAAATTTCGCCATCAGCCGATAACTTTTGGCTAAATAATTAAAAACTCGATTGAATTATACAGGGTGAAACTGAATTGCTATTAATCTGGGAAACCACATTAAAGACTGAGCTGAATTTATATAATTTTTAGGGGTTCTTTATGGCTTTTCCGTTTTCGAGAAAGTTTCACCAACATTTTCAGAGGCACTGGAATCGAGAAACTTTTAAACATGTGACCAAAATCATCTTCTAGTAAAGAGAGTACGTTTCATGCTGAGAGAGCCCAAATAAATTTTTGCCAGAAGCATCCAAGATGTTGGGGCTAAGGAAGTAATCCCCACAAGGGATTTTTTTGAAAAAATATATCTTTCGAAATATCTTTTTGAACCATTATAAAACAGAAATTCAAAAAAATGACATTTTCATATAATCCAGCATTTTGCAAACCAATAGCAATTTACCATGACCCATAATTTGAGAACCGCTGACTTATAATAAAATGTGTTGTGTCTGTATTCAATAAATAGTCTAGTAAGTTGTGTGGGTAGTTCAATGCCATAGAAATCCGAGATGTGTTTTCTTATGAGCTCTCTAAGATAACATCACTGTAGGTTAGTACTTATACAACGACCAATTTTGGCCAGTTCTAGTCAATTTTTTCCTCTTCTGTTCTAAGTAGACATATTGAGGTTTTCGTATTTAAAAGCAATTCGATTTCACCCTGTATAAAGACTGTATTCCAAAAATCAAATAACCAAAATCGAAATTAATCACAAATATTATTGTAACGCTAGTGTAAATATCTACTACCCTATCTTCATAATATCATCCAATATATCGAGACGCAAATCCAATTTAAAATTCGATTTCAATTCTCAATTAAAAATTATTACCGGCCGTAAACGATTTCGATAACGTAATCAATCTAACAATTGGCCAACAATTATCACACTTGCTATGGAATTTCCGTTAAATATGGTGAAATTTTAGGGGTTGTTTTTCTTCGTTCTTATAGGGACACCACCAATGGATAAGAAGATACACACGAGGGGTAGTTTCTTTGTCAAAAAAAGAGCGAGAGAGAGAATATTAATCAACAATGAACAGAAATCATTTGATATAATGTGTTTCATTTCATCTTTAATTAGAAGGAGCAACAAACAAATGAACAAACAACAAAACAATAGGAACAAAGCTGCATTATTGTTTTAGAAATAGAATATGTTTTTATGTATAGTAACAAAATAATACGATATAATTTAATTAGCAAAAAACGGTTAATTATTTATATATACAGGGTATTTCAGGTAAATATGGTTGATGGCAGTGAATTCGCTATAACTCTTTCACTTATTAATGGAATAAAATATTTTTTACAAGAACTTGAAGAGGAATAATTAGGCTATCTAATAGAGGTGAAAGCACCTTTCTACAGTTTTCAAAAATAGAAGAAATTCACGTTAACTTTTGGAAATTAAGCAATTTTGGATAAAAAATTTAAAGTCAACTAAATACAATAAAATTCCTTTCATCAATTTTCCTTTGCAAAAAAAAATGTGAATACTAGAAGGGGTGATTGAACTGCTTTAAGAATATAGGTTGGAGGATTTTTTAGTTTACTGGTAATAAATTTAAGAAAACAAGAAAAGATGTAATAAAATCTGAATAACTACGAAATTTTGTCAATTCGATACACTGACATCTGTTTCTCTATTATTCAGTTCCTTCTCTTTCTTAATCTTGTTTACTTTTTTTCCAACTTGTTGACTATTGAAAAATTAAAAAACAAAGGTTTGCCTTTCTTTATCTATCAATTTGATTGGTTAAAGTGTGAATAATTATCAATGTTGTATTTTATTGCATGATTGTACATTTTATAATTCTTATATTATTTCTGTATGTTGAACAATTCACACTTCTTAGTTCACAGTTCTGTGTAAGAAACTGGAAAAATTGAGTAGTCCTTCAAATTTTATTACATCTTTTCTTGATTTTTAAATTTATTACCTGTAAACTACTCGCCAATATTAAAAAATTTTTTAATTTTTTCTTGCAGTGGAAATTAATTTCTCAAAAGAAAATCATAATTTTTGTATTTCGTTGAGTTTGAATTTTTAAAAGTTGCAATTTTCAAAAAATTCCAAAATTTACGTCAATTTTTTGTATTTTCAAAAATTGTAAGAAAACGATTTCACCTCCACAGTTAACGAACGTGTTCCTCTTCAAGCTCTTATAAAAAACAACAATTCATCTTGCTCAGTTTCACAGTTCTATGTAAGAAATTGTCAAAATTAAGTGGTCCTTCAAATTTTATTACATCTTTTCTTTATTTTTAAATTTATTACTAGTAAACTTCCCTCTAATATTAACAATTTTCTTGAGATTTTGCTTAATATTTCTCGTAAAAAAAAGTGTTGCTTTTCCAGCTTTTATAAAAATTATTTTATTTTATTAATAAACAAAAAAAAATACAGCGATATTATTAGAATTGACCATATTTACGTGAAAGACCTTGTATATGTGAGAATTATACGGAAATAACATAGAAATAAATAGAATTTCATCCAACATGAAAACATTTAATTAATCAACTATAATCAATCTTGTATTAATAATTTATTCTTTTAATAATTGGTGAATTGCTTACAATATAAAGTGCATGTCTATATGTCTCTACCTTACAACAGGATCTCTCTAAATGATTATCATATTTCTTAATTATTGATTTAATTTAGTTAATTGTTTATTCAATTATTTACAAATTTAATAATTAAACAAATTAATTGTAATAATTAATAATAGAGACGCGTATAAATATTGAGAATATTCTCTCTAGTCTATTTTTTTTTAAATTTTTTTGGCAGTTTAATTAATTAATTATTTTGCAATGATGTATCCACAAAATTACATCAATTATAGAAGTAACAACAAACAAAACCTACACTCTTGATTTATTCTATTTTGTATATCCATCAAAATACTTAAGAAAATAGAATAATTACATTGAAAATAATTAATGAAACGTTCAACATTTTGCAACACTACAGATCACAACAATTGTCATCCAAAACGTAAAAATTCCAGATTGCTTTACAATAAAAATCTCGAAAGATTTGACAAATACAGGGTGTTTCATCTAAATATGGTTGATTCTATGAAACTCCTATCAGTCGACGAGCGATTTGTAGGAGAGTTGCTAGTCAATATTTTAGCAAAATTAGAACCTTGTAGCTCATTTCTAAGTTGGTCAAACGACGATCGTCTTGGACAATGACACGGGGACCTTTCCAACATTGATTTTTTTCGTTTTTCTCCATTGTATTCCAGAGAAAATGTAAAACATTTCCATCTGTTTCCAGAGTCAAATGCATAAAAAACGAAACTAATTTTTGGGAGGATCTTAAAGTCATTCTAAGTAGTTTTGCGTGTTTCGTTCGTTTTTGAGAATTTTGCCATCATCAGAACAAGCGCCTCTTGACCATTATGCGTATGAGCTACGAGGTTCTACTTTTGCTGAAATATTCTCTAACCTCCTACAAATCCTTAAAATATTTTTCGAATCGCTCGTCGACTAATTGGAGTTACATAGAATCGACCATATTTAGATCAAACACCCTGTATATACGATAACTGAAAAATAAAACAAATCTATTTACACTTATATAAAACTTTTATAAATATTTTAATGTTTAGCATCGTTGTCGGACAGAAATTAAAGGCGTACAGGAAATATTCGGGACAATATACAGAAAAGACACAATACTGGATTAAAAATTTGACCCATGATAAACCAGAATAGTGATGAATACCCGCCTATCCATTTTCAGAAACTACAATAAATGTATTGTATCTAATATTGAAACTGTCTGTGAACTTTCTGAAGGGTTGTTGTGTTCAGTTCGGATAATGTGAGTGGTGTTATCAAATATTTATAGCTGACCACCAACACGACTCCTGTTGATAACAATGAATAATAACCGTCTATACTGGAATTTGTTATTGTTGTTGTTGTTGTGTAAAAATTACACTCTTCATTCTATTTCAGTCTGGACGTTGCTTTTTTTTATCATATTTTGATTAATCCCCTGCTGACTTATGTTTTATTTGTGATATAAATAATAAGATGACAATTCGGTTGATAACAGTAGAATAAATGGGGTGCAAATTAGGGGTTGTAGATGTAATCGATTCAACTAACACAATTTCAAATTGTATTGTTAATAAATTAATAATAAATAAATGGTAATAAGTATTTCTACCGGCGCACCCACCATTTATACAATACGAAGTTCTACAAGTGTCTTACCCGGCGCATCCACCATTTCTACAATATAAGTGTTAACACGCGATTTTATCAGATTCTATTGATTTTGGATAATTTTACGTACGCCTATTGAACGAACAATAGATTCAATGGTGGATAGAGAAGCGGCCGATAGGAGATTATGCAAATACGTATTGATAAACATCTCCAAAAGTTAAATTGCCCCGATTAATTACATTGATGAATAACAATTATTTTAAGCGTATTTCAACAAAAATTCACATATTTCTAACAATAAAATCGACCGTGTCTTTTCTGTATTTATAAATTTACAATACACCAAAGTAATTCATTCAATATAACAACATAAACACGATTAAGTTGTTATTAAATTGCAAATTCGTCTAGTGAAGAAGACGTGAATCGGCGTTATCTTCATATAATCACCTAATTCTTACAAATTTTTAGCAATATTTTATTATAATTTCTGCTATATGAACTAGAAATTTTCGTATATCTAAGAATTGAGAGCGATAAATGATAGCGCGCTTATTTTTTCTTCTTCTTCTGATCATCTTCTTATACCTTTCTTCAAACTAATTTACACTAAATTACACAATTGTGTTTGTCAAATTTGCGAATTATCAGTTTTCTTGAAATCTTTGGCACAATCTTCAGAACAGTCTAATGTCAATAATAATAATAATAATAATAATAATAATAGTAATAATGATAAAGAGGGCGGTGATTTTTAGTAGTGGGTTTTAAAAGCGATTGTCTTGTTTGTCTCTTCACACAACACTGGGCCGATTTGGTTGGTGGTGTCGATTTCTTCTCTTCTATTCGTGTTTAGATCGAGAAAACTGTAAAAAAAATCGTGATTATTTGTGTCTTATTGTAATTCACAATGAATGATTGCAATTATCATGTGATTAGTGTAGGAATTCAATCTGGCCGGCGTGTGTGCTTCATTTACTGATGTTGATTGAAATCTATTGATCTCTACTGTTGTACACATTGTACCAAACAATTAGTGAATTATTACAGTCGGAGTATGTAATATAATTACCCAAATTAAATTCAATTAATCACATTAGATACAAGGGAGGGAATTTGAGAAAAAAAAATGTGATTAACAAACCTGGATTTGTTGTTTTTGTTGTTATATTGTTGACAATTGTTGGTGGCAACCAAATTGGCCCTTCTTGAATCACTGAAAGGCACCGGTAGATAATAATAACAAGTGAGCATAGGGACGGACGAACCGACAAACAGTTGATCTCATACAGTTGTCTCTCTATCCACATGGATGTATTCAACAGGGTGAGGCGGTGGTGCTTTGTGTCAAGAATTCAAACTGTTATTGTCCAACAATCGGGGACCGGTCATCAATTTCTTCTTAGCTAAACGTCTCCGTCGTCGTGCCCTCAATCGATGGAATGTTAAACACAACAACAGAATGATTGAAGTGATGACAGCAGCGGCGGCTGCTAAAGCCGCCCCCGGTAGATTCGTTAATAGTTTCGATGTGGCCCCACATTGCGACTCGGATTCATCCCATCCTGATGGACAATTCTCTTTGCCATCACACCATAAACTAGCACTAATACAGGCATCTAATTCAGGACATTTATACGGACATTCGTATTCAGTCTCATTATTGCTTATATTGACAGGGATTTGGAGTTGTTGTAACAATGAGGAACGTGATCGTGAGATTTCCAACCAACTAAAACCAGCAATACCCGGCTCATTTCCAATCCATTCAACTAGAAATGTCGATGGATGCTGTTGAATGTAGCCCAAACCTTCACCCCACCATTCTTCAGTGAATACTTGTACGGCTAACGGTTTAGCACCGGGTTCAGCTGGACAGATAGCCCGGACGAGTTTCGGTGGCCAGCCGGAATAAATCAAAATACGATTTGTTGTCGGACATCGCGTCGGTTCATCAGCGCGCGGTTTTAACGGCAAAAAAGCACCCCAACTCAACAGAAATAAACTGCGATTGTAACGCGCTTCGACCATCCATGAAATACCAACACACAACAACTCGGTACGGTCTATTGGCGGCGTGTTAAATTGAACATCACCGCCATCACCAAGTACGCGTTGTTTACGCGGACATTCCGGCATTTTTACCGTCTCGAAAGTCGCATGGAAATGTAGAATTGTAAAATCGTCAGTTATGTTCATATCATTTGCTATAAAATGAATTTCAAGCATACGTGTCGACGATAAAATGATTAAAGGCCGATTCGATAGCGTGGAATTGTCACAAAGACACGCACGCGGCATCCGTACGTCCTTCCACGATAATTCCCAAACACTCAACTCGGTTTGTTTTGTTGTCGTATAATGTTCACAAACCGGCCGGCCGCTATGTTGATCGATTATCGTCTCACAAGACGGATTCAAACCGAACGAAGCATTGTTTAAAATTAGACGGATTCGTTCGCCGGTATTTGCCTCAAAACGGTACACACAATTGAGATCTTTAGTACCACCACGACCGTATAGAAAGATATTCCGTGGTGAACTGAATTCGCCCAAGTGTTGCTTCTTAAAGATTCGATAACACGTTTCGGTTTCTTTACCAGGCCACGGATCACCACCTAATCGGGTATCCACGAATTCGTATTTCAATCGAAACGAAGCCGGATGTAGAGCAGTACCATCTTCGGTGTGATGTTGGAGTACTAAAGTTCTACCAGTCGACAGATAACTCTCTTCAACACTACAAGGCCTGGTGAGTCTTGTCGAATTCGTTAGAGCACTATGATCGCACAGTTTTGGCGGTTCATCGCATTTATCTTCGAGTAGAAGGGTACCATCCCAAATACGTAAGCGAGTCGCACAACCACCACCCAACGAACTGTTGCTCAATAAAGCATGAGCACTTTCGCCAACTAATAATGCTCGTTGACTGTACGAAACGAAACTAATCCAGATCAAATCATTTGGATAACCGTAGAATTTATAAGTACAGGTCGTATTCGGCGGCAATGAATGTCTTGGACTTATTAAACGACCCTTTCTACCTTTACCAGTCCATATTTCATCGCTATCCGGACTAGTCGCATTCACATCAAATTCACACTTTAGACTATAACGTGAATAATCTAAAGAATCCGAATCGGCAAAAATCACATCCACATCCAATTCGAAGCCGCGTAAAGGAGAATGCGATGGTGGCGAATGCAATGGAATACTGAACGGTGATGAATGGAAGGCGACCAGCATTTCCGGTCCTCTAGATACAACTCTTGGTAACCAATCACCGCCGCAATATTTCGCCAAAACTGGATCATTAGTCGATCCACCATCGTAGAAGATTAGATGGTCACGTTCGCCAGTACAATCGCGCCATGCCCGCAATGCACGTGCTGTTTTGTTCAAACCGGCAACATTGATCGATCGCTTCATATGCATCTTATGGGCGGCCTCTTGTCGTACAGCAATCATTGCATGTTTACATTTCGGTACGAATTTCTGTCGTAAACTCCAATAGCACGAAACATTACGTGGATACATTCCTGGATAGTTTGGTGATTGAAGACGGCACGGCTTACGATAGCATTCCTCGAATTGACGTGTACAGTAAGTACCGGGCGCCACTTGGCCGCGCTCCAATGGTGCCGCCGGCGAACCGAAACGAACAACAGCCTCACGCCGTGATACGAAACGGTAACGCAACTGGAATTTAAATGGGATCTGTGGTGATGCGAACACTTTAACGGTTACAGTAACCGTTGATGTTTCACTGTAGTAAGCTGCTGGGCCGGATGATGAGCCACACCATGAGCCACCAGTGAACGGACGTCCTAATTCACTCAGTTGCATATAACCGTCTGGACATCCATCAAGGGCTGATGTCTCGTATCGGCCGACTGCGAATTCATCGAAAATCAACTGGAACACAATAGAAATTTCATTTTATACCTTCAAATATCGAAGATTTTGAATTGAGATTAGGTAAACAATGACAGCCACAATATTTCAGTCTTTATCGCCATCGTGTCTTGCTCCCTTTACAGACTGATTGATGAGAAGTCACCGATCTTGATGGTAGATATCCAGCTCGTATTTCAACCATATATATTGGAGCTCACACACAATACGCTATCTATACAGAGAAGGGGAAAATGGTGGAAAAACAACTTTTCGAAAGGAAATCGTTTGACAAGTTTCTCACTTGAAATTCATCTCAAATAGTCGCTATTCATTCTTCAATCATTCTCAACAATTTTCCATACTTTAACATGCCTGCATCTGTCTTTCACAATAAATCTGGTTAATAGCATGCAATGTTGTTCAAATTTAAACAAAGTTCACTGTAAGACAAGATGAAGTTCTCAAATGTTGTAGAAATATCTTTAGTAAATATTAAACGGGTAATAAAAACTAACTAGTCAAGAGAGTAATTGTGAACAACTAAAGTTTGAAGTAAATATTAACTGTTCGGAAGTTGAACTTGTCTTTCGTGGATTGTTGAAAACTTTGAATATTAGTTGTTCGACACAACCATAATAATAATGATAATAATAATAATAATAATAATAATAATAATAATAATAATAATATCTAATAGGGAGAATATTAAATATACATGATGTAAAACAACAATTCTATTGCTTGTTGTTGTTAATATTGGGAATAATCATTAATAGTTAAGAGAAGTTTGTTCAACTAGTTGCAATACACATACGAACAAAAAATACAGGGTGTTTGGTCTAAGTGTGGTTAATTCTAAGAAACTCCTATTAGTCGACGAGCGATTCGAAAAAAATTTTTAGGATTTGTAGAAGAATCCCTAGGAAACATTTTAGCAAAATTAGAACCTCGTAGCTTATTTCAAAGTTGGTCGAAAAACGATCGTTTTGGACAATGTCTCAATTTTAAATAACGACTAAAAATGACTCAGAGACCTTCCCAACAATGATTTTTTTCGTTTTTTTCCATTACATTCCAGAGAAAATACGAAATATTTCCACTTGTTCTAGAATAAAATGGAGAATAACGAAAATTATCAATTTTGTGAGGATCCTAAAGTCATTCGTGTGTTTAGTTCGTTTTTGAAAATCAGTACATCGTCAAAAGTGAGCGTTTTTTGACCCACTTTCAAATGAGCTACGATGCTCTAATTTTGCTGACATGTTCTTTAAGGACCCTCCTACAAATCCTTGAGATATTTTTCGGATCGCTCGTCGACTAATAGTAGTTTCATAGGATCAACCATATTTAGACCAAGCACCCTGTATACATCCACTATAATAAAATTATACCAAAAAGTTGCTTCAAAATAGTTGATCCTTAGTAGAGCATTTTACAATCTGAAAAAGTGATGTCTTCAATGAAGAAGAAGCATTGAAAGATTGTGAGAAACAAATGAAAATGCTAAGACTAAACATTTCTAAACATCAATGCTACAAAGAAAAGCCATAAAAGTTGCAATGGTGTTGCTAGTGGAAAACTACCATGCTTCAAATAGTTGATAAATCGGAAAATGTTGATTGAAAAACTCATTTAGCCGAAGAAACTGGCTAGATCTTGTACACAATTGCTTTGAGCTTGAAAAATTGACGATACAAAGGTGGCAATTGTAATGTTTAGTGTGAAAATGGTTGGAGAACAGAGAAGCCCCTTTATGGTAAAAAAGTAAGCTAAGCCTATCAAACAGACAGCCAAGCCGTTTTTACGTCACTGAGGGTTGTAGAAATAAAATCCAGACTGGTGCCGGCTCATCTAGGGCTTGAAGGAAATGAGAAGGCGGACTGCTTAGCAAAGAATACCGCCAAAACAGCTCTAATTGGATCTGGACCTTCATGCAGGATCGCTTATGCGGGCGCTTAAAGGGCCATTTGGGAAGAGTCAGAACGAAAACACCAACTCTACTAGGAGGAATCACCTGTCAAAGACATTCCTGGATTTTTCAAACCGTAGAAGACCCAAAGAACTCCTAAAACTTAATAGGAGGCAGTTAAGACCGACCACAGGACTGCCCACTGGACACTGTGGACTGAGGAAGCATCTCAATAATATTGGGATTGCATTAGACCCAACATGTAGGGCCTGTGAAGAGGAGGATGAGACCTCCCTTCATATTCTATGCTACTGTGAGGCCTTGAAGGATCTCAGAGCGTGGTACCTGGGAGGAAAATATATCTCTCCGGATGAAATAAAAAGTACTCCCCTGAACAGTATCCTGGACTTTATTAAGAGAACGGGACTACTGGAGAAGACATTTAACCCAAATTAGGTGAATTGACGAGCGTACAAAAGGCCTTAAAGGCTGGGGTACAGTGGGGCGCGAACCACGGCTCGGGTGAGAGGGTCTGAGAAGGACCTCTCACGAAACGAATAATAATAAATAAGCAAGAAAAGCATGAAAAGATTGTGGAAAAAATGAAAATGCTGGAGCTAAGCATTTCTGCATCAATGCTACAAAGAAAAGCCACAAAAGTCGCAATGGTGTTGCTAGTGAAAAACTACCATGCTTCAAATAGTTGATGAATCGGAAAATGTTGATTGAAAAACTCATTTAGCCGAAGAAACTGGCAGATCTTGTACACAATTGTCTTGAGCTTAAAAATTGAAGTTACAAAGGTGGCAATTGTAATGTTTAGTGTAAACATGGTTGGAGAACAAAGAAGCCCCTTTATGGTAGAAAAGTAATCTAAGCCTAGTTGTTTTAAGAAGTAAAAAACTCGAAAATTTCGGATAATTTCTAAGCTCAACAAAAACAGTAGCATTTTATTTGTCTGAGAAGCTTACTTTTATCTCAACAGATGACAGAGTTACATTGCCCAGATGAATAAATCTAACGCGGATCAATGCTTAGCATTTGCAAAATACGTTCTTCGAAACTAATAATAAGCTCTTTAATCCACATAAGTGACTGTCAGAAAGACTGAGGTTTTTTCAAAAAAACTATCAAAGTAGAAGACTCATAAGGAGTCTTAGTTCGTTATTGGCTCGGTTGAGGAGCTACTCATAATTTTTGGGCGACCAATCAATAAATTCTGCCTGTCGCTCCTTTTCCAAACGCAAGTCTTTTTATCTCTGTAAGTCTTACCTCTGATGCCTTAACATGTAAGCATGCTTAATCGTTAGAATACACATTCAGGAGCCCTGTAAGAAATTCTTGTTAGTTCCTAGTTGAGTCGAATGGATTTTTAGCATTTTTCAACAAGTATATACAAATATTTGCTTTTAAAAGACTTGAACCGGAAAAATTACAAAATAGAATCAAAAATTAACAAAAAGCATGGATGATCAGAAGAAAATTATACAGCTTCACAATCACATTTTAATGATTTACCCTTTTGAGCAGAGTATAATGCAAAATTTTAGAATTTGGTAGCAATAGCAGATTCAAGGTTTTTGAAGCCAACATTAGGATATCAACAGCATAGATGAATGATCCACCGCATCTAATGGAAGATTGTTCATCATACTTCTCTTGTTGTTGAAGAAGTTCCAGAAGATGATTGAAAATTAACAACTTCATCCAAATTGATAGAACTTTTCATAGTTTCTATACGAATTGATGAATATCTAAAATATGTCGTCTAATGTTGAAAACATTGCAGCCAACATGATTACCAACAGAATTTACAGCTTCATAGTAGTTTTTGAGGCTACAAGAGCATTAAAAGACTTTTGACAAAGGTAAGGAAAACGAAAAAAATAGCAATAATTCCTTGTAACTTTTTAGGCTTTTTTAAAAATGCTTAAGCATTTCACTTTTTTCGAAAAAAGTTCACTTTAATTTAGTTTTACATGCTTATGATGGAAATTTGCAAGACTAACACCTAAGTGCGAACACTTGATGAATACTCGAAAATGTCCAAATTCGAGAGGCTTAGTAGTCGTTCGCTTTCTCTTGGCTAACTGAATTCAGTTCTACAAAACGTATTCAGATAGAACGAAAGTGATAAATAATTGAACTCATTGATAAGAATCCAAAATAGGTCATCTAATATTGAGAACACAGGACTACCAACGAAATTTGCAGTTTCATAGGAGTTTTGGAGGCTACAATAGGATTAAGAGTCTTTTGACAAAGGTAAGGTAGAGCAACCCAAAGGCGACAATTCTCTAGATTTCTTTTAGGCTTTCTTAAAAATGCTTAAGTACTTCGCGTTTTCCAAAAAATGGGATCATTTTAATTTTACATAAGTTTCTTTTTACATGCTTATTGTGAAATTTTGCCAAAGTAACACCTTTTAGTACGAATACTTGATAAATACTCGGAAATATCCATATTAATTAGCATAATTACCAACATGGAAGTTTTGGAGGCTACAAGAGCATCAATAGACTTTTGGCAAAGGTAAAGTAACCTAACCCAAAAGCGATAATTCTCTAGACTTTGTTAGGCTAATTAAAAAATGTTTAAGGCTAATTTTAATTGTACATAAGTTTCGTTTTACATGCTTATTGTGAAATTTTTCAAAAATTACATCTCTTTAGTGCAAAAACTTGATAAATACTCAAAAATGTCCACACTAGAGGGGCTTAGTAGTTGTCGCTTTCATCTATAATTGGCCAACTCAATTCAATCCTAAAAACATGATAGTGATAAAAATTGAAGTCATGAATTAATGAAAATACAAAATATGTTGCCTAATATGGTAAACGTTGTAATTAACATGACTACCTACAGAATTTGCAGTTTCATAAAAGTTTCGGAGGCTACAAGGGCATTAAGAGTCTATTGGCAAAACGGGTAGGTAGACTAACCCAAAGGCGATAGTTCTCTAGAAGTTTTTTGGGCTTCTTTGGAAATGCTTAAGTACTTCGCTTTTTTGAAAATAAGGCTCATTTTAATTGCACATAAGTTTCTTTTTACATGCTTATTGTAAACATTTGCAAAACTAACACCTCTTTAGTACGAATAATTGATGCATACTCAAAAATATCTACATTAATTAATATAATTAAGGTTACAAAAGCCTCTTGACTAAGATAAGGTACACAGCCCAAAGGCGATAATCTAGAATCTGTTTAAACTTCTTTAAAAATGCTTAAGTACTTTGTTTTTTGGAAAATTAGGCTCATTTTAATTGCATATTAGTTTCTTTTTACATGCTTATTGTAAACATTTGCAAAACTAACACCTCTTTAGTACGAATAATTGATGCATACTCGAAAATATCTACATTAATTTACCTAATTAATGTTACAAAAGCCTCTTGACTAAGATAAGGTACACAGCCCAAAGGCGATAATCTAGAATCTGTTTAGGCTTCTTTAAAAATGCTTAAGTACTTTGCTTTTTTGAAAATTAGGCTCATTTTAATTGCACATTAGTTTCTTTTTACATGCTTATTGTAAACATTTGCAAAACTAACACCTCTTTAGTACGAATAATTGATGCATACTCGAAAATATCTACATTAATTTACCTAATTAATGTTACAAAAGCCTCTTGACTAAGATAAGCTACACAGCCCAAAGGTGATAATCTAGAATCTTTTTAGGCTTCTTTAATAATGCTTTAGTACTTTGCTTTTTTGAAAATAAGGCTCATTTTAATTTGTACATAAGTTTCTTTTTACATGCTTATTGTGAAATTTTGCAAAACTAACACCTCTTTAGTACGAATAATTGATGCATATTCGAAAATATCTACATTAATTTACCTAATTAATGTTACAAAAGCCTCTTGACTAACATAAGGTACACAGCCCAAAGGCGATAATCTAGAATCTGTTTAGGCTTCTTTAAAAATGCTTTACTACTATGTTTTTTTGAAAATTAGGCTCATTTTAATTGCATATTAGTTTCTTTTTACATGCTTATTGTAAACATTTGCAAAACTAACACCTCTTTAGTACGAATAATTGATGCATACTCGAAAATATCTACATTAATTTACCTAATTAAGGTTACAAAAGCCTCTTGACTAAGATAAGGTACACAGCCCAAAGGCGATAATCTAGAATCTTTTTAGGCTTCTTTAATAATGCTTTAGTACTTTGTTTTTTTGAAAACTAGGCTCATTTTTATTGCACATTAGTTTCTTTTTACATGCTTATTGTAAACATTTGCAAAACTAACACCTCTTTAGTACGAATAATTGATGCATATTCGAAAATGTCTACATTAATTTACCTAATTAAGGTTACAAAAGCCTCTTGACTAAGATAAGGTACACAGCCCAAAGGCAATAATCTAGAATCTTTTTAGGCTTCTTTAATAATGCTTTAGTACTTTGCTTTTTTGAAAATAAGGCTCATTTTAATTTGTACATAAGTTTCTTTTTACATGCTTATTGTGAAATTTTGCAAAACTAATATTCCTTTAATGCAAACACTTGATGAATACTCGAAAATGTCTACATTAGAGAGGTTTAGTAGTTATTCGCTTTCCCTTATAATTGGCAAACTTAATTCAATCCCAAAAGCTTGTTTATATAGGACGGAAAGTGATAAAAAGTGAAGTATTGAAACAATTAAATTACAATGTTGATACTCGAATGAAGTATTGAACGTTTTTAATAAGCTCCAATGGAGGTTTGGTGATATTTTTTGTATGTCTATGTCTCCTGTCTGGAAACTTCCATATTTCCAGGATTTATGATCCAAAAAAAAAGTTCACAAAATTAACTCTACCACTATATTACTCTATATTTTTTATGTGTGTGTTGCATTTAATAACCCGAAACATCCAAACGATCATCCGTCTAGTTAACGAATCATTTTTATCTTAGGCAGATTTTTGTTTGAATTAACGGCATGTAACTCGGCATACTTGTGAAAGATGGCCATTATCCAACAGTTTGATAAATGACAGGACAATTATATGAATGCTTGAAGCTGGATAGAAACAGTACGAGTAAGATAGATAGATATAAAGTTATAGAAACGAACTAGTATAGATATAGTGTGTTTGTATAACGATGAGTTCGGCTGCATCATCATCAATCACAGAATTCTCCTTCTCAGATAGGAACGACGTGTTACTACTACCAGTAGCGGTTCGTCACTTAAATTAGTGACACATACATCATCAAGAATGTCAAAAAGGTAAGAGAGAAATAAGGAAAGACTAATCATTATAATGTAAGTTGTTGGTAATTTTTGAATGAAAATAAAGTGCTACAGTTAAAGAATGCTTATGCACGAGTCGCCTCTGGTTACTACTGCAGGTAGAACAACAACAGCACTGATCTCTCTTTCTCTCTTATGAATCGTTACGATTCTATCCTTCTCCAGTTGTCTAGATTACACTTGCTTAATAACCCAAAGAAGTGATATTTCGACCGCTTGCCACTTTTCATTTTGTTAAAATTTGTTTTCCAAACTTTACTCAGTATTGTGTTTGTGTCTGTGTTGCTCTATCTATGTGTGTGTGTGTGTGTGTGTGTGTTTAAAATAAACTGTCTTAATGTACTCCCTTAGGAAAAGTTTTTAGGAAGTCAAAGTTGAGTGAGTACGAATATCATTAAGTATTCTGATAGGAACTCAATACAGATGGGGGCCATATTTTGTAAGATTAAAGTACATACAATATTAGAATATGAGAAGAGCAAATTGTATTAAGAATTCCACAAGTGTAATTTGTGTAAAGTTTTAAAGGGAATACCATTGAGTCGTACTAACATATTATAACAAGATATATATAATTATAATTTGATTCCTCTATATGTTAATTAATTAATTAAATAATTAATTAAACTTATTAGTTAGAAACTTGGCAATTTCATAATGCATGTATGCTTCTATACGTATAGAATTTTGCTACAGGATCACAACTATACCCTAATGGTATTCTCAATAGATACATGGGAGAAATATTAGTCCCGCCCATGTCCTTTCTTTGTTAAATCACATGTTTCATGAATAACAAACAGAGATACCAAATCCGTAAAACAAATCTGGTTATTGTTATCTTTTAAAATAGAAAGATTTGGAGGTTCTTTCGTACAAAAGCAATTGTTTTGTTTGGTCAAAAGACTAAGGGTGGGTGGTAATATCTCTCTCTGCCTCTTTCTAACTAATATGTATAGATGGGCGGGACTAATGTTTCTTCTATGTATCTATTGATAATACCACTACGGTATAGGGCTTTTCACGTTAATAGTTGAGTGAAATACAGGGTTTTTCATGTAAATATGGTTCAGAACAATAATCTACCTATAATTCTTACATCTCTATCTATTAAAGGTGAAAACTCTCCTTTGCAATATTCTGAAATACGAGAAATTGGTGTCAATTATAGGAAATTACGCAATATTAAATGAAAAATGTGTGCTCTCTAAAATTGAACGTCAGATAAATATAAAAATGATATTTTTCTATTGAAAAATTGATTTTTTGTGATTATTGAAAAACTGCAATGAATACCCTTCGAGCACAATTTGGGTCAACGATTGGTAGTAGTAAATTTATAAAGCACTAGTCGATTCTGTATATTGAACAACAGACAAAAGATTATTGCTTTGAATTACCCATTGAAGGTGTTCCCTTCAAATTCTTATTGCATCTTTTAAGTTTATGACTGCGGGATTTTGACTTTGAATTTTTAAATGTGGCAACTTTCTATTCAATGTCGTTTTCACCTCTAAAATTTAGTCGAAATGTTTCCCTTCAAGTTCTTGTAATAATTATTTTATTTTAAGGCTGACTTTTATCCGAACTGAAGACAGTAAAACACATTTTTCTCGTAAACGTTAACAGATAGCGACCAGCAAATAGTTGAATTCGATTCCAAAGGCAATCATATACAAAAATATGGGCTTGAATTTTGTGAAAATTTGACAGGATTTTCACAGAATAAGGAAAAAGTAACTTTTTGTGCTGTAACGAGTGGTTTGACGAAACACAAAATTCCCTGTGTAAAAGTTGATTAATTTAATAATCACGTATATAAAAAGATCGAGTAAAGTTCACTCTACAAAAATGCGAGCTTCGATTTTCAATTTTCTTTGCCGGTTTTTTATAATCTGCATACAAAGTAATCTATTCTTTTCGAAATTGAATTGAAATAACACGGACAGACATAGTAAGGTGGGAGAAGTGGTGAAAGACTGGGTCGTCTTTTGGTGGAGGCGCCGCGACTATGACAGTCAGAAATGAAAGAGTTACAGCGAGATTCTGACTATTGACCATACATACCTGAAATGCTCTGTGTTTTATTATACTGTTACTGTTATTAAACGTTGATAAACAAAACATAAATTGAAATAATGAATTCTAATTTTCAA
This sequence comes from Mylabris sibirica, assembly GCA_039776855.1. Classification (NCBI taxonomy): domain Eukaryota; kingdom Metazoa; phylum Arthropoda; class Insecta; order Coleoptera; family Meloidae; genus Mylabris; species Mylabris sibirica. Next base: position 6,652,177 of record CM077842.1, read on the forward strand.
AATAATAATAAATAATATGTTTTATGAATTCTGAATGTGTCCACATAACAAAATCGCCAACATAATTGCTTACAACAGCATTTTCCTACAACATAATTCATCAAAACACCAAAACTATAATACGTGTGTTTGTGTGTGTATGTGTATTATGAAACTGGTTGGTATTGATTTATTTACAATACGAGCTAATTTAGGATAAGTTAACGTTTTCACTATAAATAGCATGAATTTATGGATGAACATTGTAATTTTGCTGACTTATATTAACAAAATATTAGCATTGCTATAATGAAAATTGAATTGTTATAGAGACTGAGAAATTAAAACTCAATCTATACGGTAGTAGGACGAGTATTCTGTAACTTTTCATGGACAACCTCTATCCACTGTCATTTACTTCCAAGTTTAAATAAAAAGTAGTATTGGGTAACTTTTTCGAGTTTCGAGACTAGTTACTTTTACTTTACAGATGATTGACAGAAACACTTTGACAGATCTATCTATCTCACTCTCTAAAATTTCATAATATCCAATAATTGAAAAGACAACATACAAAACTGTAAGGTAGCATGCCCGGGTTGACGCTGGCCAGAGAAATATCAGGATGAATGTGTTTATTGGGAACAGGTTCGGTCGGTTCTCGGGCGCCACTCACTGATAACAGTGAGAAAATATACAAGACGGCACAAACGGATAATATATACAATTTATTTACGGTTGATCCTGGTCGCCACCAGCCACGGCAGAATCAGTCTGGACGGGTAGTTACGGTCAGAGGATAAACACGGTCAGAATCGGTACAAACAATCGGATTATTCCGGGTCGCCAAAGAGCCACGGCCGGAATCGGTAATACAATGTTCGGATTATTCCAGGTCGCCACCCGCCACCACCGGAATCGGAAAAACAACACGAGTCATTTTCAGTTAAATGGATACTCTGGATAGATATAGCGAGACTAATCTCTAAAAAGTAGTGAAAATCAACCTTACTATTACCAGTACTTGTGGCGATTGAAATTCGATATGTATGTAATAGTTGCGCTGTAACCTGCGCAAAAGTCAAGGTCACATTGCTAGCTCTGAATCTATTCAAGTTACAGAATATGCACCACAGACGCTTTTGATCGATTTTAGAGCTGAATTTTTGACTTTTTCTTAGGGTTTTGAGGCATTCTGTACTAAATCACCATTTAACCATTTTGCTATTAAATCATGATGATCTAGACAATTTTAGACGATTTTTGAACTTTATTCTTAACATGTAGATTTTTTATTCTAAAATAACAAACTCCATCGAATTTCTCTATTGAGTATCAAACAATTTTAGCCAAATATAAGGCTAAATTCTAGACTGTTGACAAATTTTTGAAAAAAATTGTTGGAATTTTCAGATTTTAGAGAATTTTAATAGTCAATTAGAAAAAGGTATAATTAAGACAGAATTTCTGAGCTATATTCTAGACTTTTAGCTTAAATTTGAAACACTACTTTTTAAATTTTTAATTTTTAACAGCTATATACACAGATCTCAAAAAAGAGATGATTAAGGTATTTTTATTGGTTTTCTATTTGGATCCTTGACAATAAACAGGCGGTCCACTGTAGCTGATTTTTGCCTCTCTCTTGCTGGATTTTGATGAGCGCAGCGAGTAGGTGGGTTTAAGTACTTGGTGAAGTACAAATATACAAATTACAATTATAGTAAGAATCGAAAATCAAACACTACTTTTTAAATTTTCAATTTTTAACATCTATATACACAGATCTCAAAAAAGAGATGATTAGGGTATTTTTAATGGTTTTTTATTTGGATCCTTGACAATAAACAAGCGGTCTACTGTAGCTGATTTTTGCTTCTCTCTTGCTGGATTTTGATAAGCGCAGCGAGTAGGTAGGTTTAAGTACTTGGTGAAATAAACAAATTACGATTATTGTAAGAATCGAAAGTTACGTATGTCTATGGCGTGCGCTGACGATAGTCGCACGGCAATTTGAAATAAATTCACACCACCGTTGCCAAGTAATTAATACAATTGCAGAATGTAACTCTGATTTAATGTCAATGACTATTTGTCGAATTCGAAGCATAGAATTGATAACCAACGACTATAATTTGTAGCATTATTGTTATCCTTATTATTTCGAACAGTTATAAAATATGCAATAAAAAGAAGTCAAAGTTTAATGCTGTGGTTGCTATTTTGTATCTGTATATGTGCGAATATATGGAGCAATATGAATACAATAAATAAGCCATTTGGAAAATTAGATTCGACCTTTATTAAGCCTGCAAACTTTCATGTTGTAAAATTGCCGGATTTTACTGAAAGCCAAAACGTAATTTACAACCAATTCTATAATTTTACGTTGCTACTTGCAACAACAACACACAATCTATATTCGAATACAATTATATTTCAAAAATTTGGAAACAAAAAGCTAAATAGATATGGGAGAGTTTAATTTGATTTGTACCGACATTGGATCAGTTTCAATAACTTAATGTATAGCCGTCTATAGTCTTCACCTGGGGAACTCACTTACAGATGTCAGAAACCAATTTTATTTTACGAGATATTCGTTTTTCCCACCTCTTGTATCGGTGTTTTTTCTTGAGTTATTTGTCAGAACTAGCCAGTCAGACTTGGCGAGAATTGCTTGGCATCTGGCTTTCGTAATGCACTAGACAAGGGTTTTGAGGGGCGTGGGGTGATAGTGAAGAAGAGTGGATACTATTGAGGAACAACGACAGGAAATTGATTGTTTCACTTTAAAAACAAACACACCAATCCTTTTAAGAACAAGTACAAAGTAAAACAAAGACAACGCCCCCATCTTTACAATGGGCTACAATAGAAAGAGGGTCGTTGTTATCAAATCTTTTAATCCGATATTAAGGAAAACGTTGAAAAGTAAAGCGAATGGTTGAATGAGGCGTCTACTATCTAATCTGCAAACAACGATTAAGACCTTTTTGTGTGCGTGTGTATGTGTGTGTGTGTGTGTGTGTAACGATTGTGTTCCATGTTTTTGTTCTAAATCAACCCTCTGTTGTGATTCGAGCGAATAGTATAAGAAGGGAGCCGGAAAAAAAAATAAACGACTGGACGACATTCGAGTAGAAAACTAATGGTCTGTTGTCACTGTGACACAACACCCATGAACAGAAAAACTTTTGGAAGCATTTAAATAAAAGTTTCCTTTTGCAATAGCAAAATCTTCCTTCTACACCACCACAATACTGGTAGTCGATCAATTTTAAGAAAGTTTGGACGCTGTTCTGTGGCTAGGTGTGCGGTTGAAGAGGAAGGATGAGGAATTAAATTTACTTTAGTGTAAATCTTGTTGTACGAAACGAGATCTTGTTTGTTACACACACACACACACACACACACATTATACTTGACGACAAACAGACAGACACACAGTTTGAAAGCTTTCGACTTGACGACTAATGCGATCGTGAAATTTAAACGGAAACTGAAACGATCAAGTTACCCCAAAGTCGCCCAACCAACAACAACAACAACAAGAACTAAAAAGACGTTGTCCAGTTGATAATTATGACATAGAATGAACTAATAGAATGCTACTGATAACAGTAAACATAAGAATTTTATTATAACGCAACCCTTGGGGGGTAGCTTTACTCGTTCGAAATAGAGAAAATACGATTAAGGGGTGAATTTGACGAAGAAACGAATTGCCAAGGGATAATCTGTTCGCCGAGATATACTCTACACTAGTCATTTTTTTTTTGGGTGGTTCTATTATTTGAAATAGAGAGACAAAATAGAAATTGGTGGAAAATTGGGAAACATGCTGACTACAACATTGATCTTCGCACCCGAAAAATTATTTGCTATACAAGGCTTTTCATGTAAGTATGGTTAATGCAATAATCTCTCTATAACTCTTTCTTTTATTGAAAAAATAATAGTTATTTATACAATAAGTGAAAGAAGCAAATAAGACGCGAGAGAAAACGTTTACTCACGAGTCGTTAGCTAAGTGGAGCAATTTTCTTGAGCATCTTATTTGCCCCTTAACGCAAGAGTTGTATCAAAATTTTATTCAATATGAAAAGAAGACCATTTTAGATAATTTTCATAAGTATTTATCATTGCCAATAAAGGTATTTGACAAGTAAAAAATTAGAACAAAGAAGGCTTTATTTTTAGTAAAGTATACAAAATCATGCGCGTCAGCACAACATATCTATAACACTCACATCACGACCAATAGGAACGCGAATCTCTATAAAACACTAGTGTATTATGTCTATAACACACTAGTGTATTGTAAGGAGCTTTAATAATTTAAGGCCGTAGCCTTTTTATACAACAATGTTGGATAAAATAAATTTTATAAGAACTTGAAGGTTACTTATTGGAGGTGAAAGTATCTTTTTACAACACAGAGACAATAAAAAACGATGTCAACTTTTGCTAACTGAGCAATATTGAATGAAAAGTTGCTACTTGAAAAATTAAAGTCAACTATAAACCAAAATTATATTTTCCTGTTATAAAATTGATTGAAGTGCTTCAAAAATCTTGATAAGGGATCCAATAGTTTACTGGTAATAAATTTAAAAAGCACTAAGCGATGTAATAAAATTTGTTCGATTACCCACACAATTTGAACAAAAAATAAATGATAAATAAACAGATGCTCAATTAGTGACGTAAAATACATCAACGCAACCCATACAGTGTAGGGGAATCAGCGTCAGTGGGAGCCTAGATTCAACGGGGGCTTAATAAAGCTTAAGTCATTAAGTAAAATACCTACTCATGAGTACAGGGGCACTGAGATTTTCTGTTACGCCGCTGTGTTCTGTGTATCAAATTCATAAGATTGGGTAGTCCTTCTAATTTTATTACTATTATTACATTACCACAGTTGACGTCCATTCTTCCGATTTCAAAAAATTGTAAAAATGTGTAAATATTGGTTCATTTGATTGAAATGCTTTAAAAATCTTGATAAGGGATCCAATAGTTTACTAGTAATAAATTTAAAAAGTACTAAACGATGTAATAAAATTTGATCGATTACCCACACAATTTGAAAAAATAAATGATAAATAAACAGATGCTCAATTAGTGACGTAAAATACATCAACGCAACCCATGCAGTGTAGGGGAATCAGCGTCAGAGGGAGCCTAGATTTAACGGGGGCTTAATAAAGCTTAAGTCATTAAGTAAAGTACCTACTCATGAGTATAGGGGCTCTGAGATTTCCTGTTACACCGCTGTGTTCAGTGTATCAAATTTATAAAATTGGGTAGTCCTTCTAATTTTATTACTATTATTACATTACCACAGTTGACGTCAATTCTTACGATTTCGAAAATTTTTAAAAAGGAGCTGTTACCTCCAATAGATAGCTTAAATCTTATCTTTCAAGTTTTTATAAAACTTATTTTATTTTATCAATAAATGATAGAGTTAACACGAATTTATTGCTGTCGACCATATTTACGTGAATGACCCTGTATAGTATAAGAGAAAAAATTATTGCCATCGACCATATTTACGTGAATGGCCCTGTATATGAAAAAAAAACACCAATGAAATGCATTATTCGTTATTCAAATGAACGGTAATTTGAATTTTTCCAACGATACGCTTAATTTTAATTACCGCTCATTTGCAATCAACGTCAACAAATGAACAAGTTAGCGATAGAAATACAAAAACACGCAATATTCATTTTAAATGGATAGGCTAAATGAGGAACGTCGACAGAATGAAATCCAAGACGCTTTTCTTTAGCTTAACGGTAATTTTAATTAGGGCTGAAAGTTACCGTTTCTTTCTGCTACTTTTCCATTTAATTTTTCCCCGTTTTTTTTTCTTGTTCTCTTTTTCTTATCGTCTTAAATTCCAATAAATGTTGTCTCATCAATTTGTTGGATTTTTATTATCTCTAATAATGAATAAGAGGGAAATTACCTGAACAATATCGCCATGATTTTGACCGTTTGCCGTAAATGTAAGATGACATAGGAATGGTAGACGTGTCTCTGGAGATTTTGAAACTTTCAAACTGTACGTTTTGCCAACATCACCATAATATGTCCGGTTGCACACTGGAACAAAAAAAAACAGATATATTTCAATGATGATTATAGTTTATCCAAATTTACTACAATTTGAACGAAGCGGCTCTAGTATTCTACATAAATGTTAGCGTTATTGTGTGTGCCGCTCACTTGAAAAAAACAACAATAAAACCGTATAAGTCGAGAGATCAAAGGTTTTATTTGACAGATCGGTAAGTTTACTCCTTTATAGCATTTGTTAATAATTATCCAAAAAGGTTTGCTCTTATTCGGGTTGATTCATGTAATTTACATTGTAATTATTTGATTATACCCGTATATATTTGTGTAGTGTATAGAAATAGGAAATTTGATAAATTTTATTATAAACAAGACAGTTATTTAAGTATTCCCTGTTAAATTTCCAACATTTTCTATTATTAATATATGCAAACATCCGGGGGTTGATCCTCAGCTCTCTCTCTCTCTCTCCCTCTCTCTCTATCTCTCCCCCTCTACTCACTCTTCTGGCTAATGTTTCTGTAAAATTTCACTTAAATTTACAAAAGATACACATAGCCTAAGGTTGCTGTAATTTATTAAAAACATCGAAAAAAATCCAATGTTCAATATAAAAAGACAGCTATAAAAGTTTATATAACCATATCGATTTCTGGACAATATTGTAAGATAATAAATGATGCTAATATCTTCGTTATGATAACAATGATAACAATGCCAATTAAGTTGTACAACTGTTGTTTCTATCTAGTTTATTGTCAATCGAATAAAGTACAATAAAGATAGAAGATGGTGTATAAAATCAACTTTCTCGAGTGTATATTGGACATTGTTGTTAACATGACCATATCTATAGGATAGATCCAATTAAATTTAAATTGTTCAACTACGAGCTTGTTGTTTAGTTGTTGTTAATAACAACACTAATTTCATTGTTGACAATAGCTGGTTAGAGCTGATAAAGTTTTCTAGACAAAAGACAAAAATAATAAATTCACACATATACCGTACATACATATATAACAAAAGCTTCAATTTGATCGATCACAGTGATAGTTTAATTAAATTTCCTGCTTATAACAAAGCATACAAAAAGATATGACCTATGTGAGGGACAGTGCTTTCTTCAATATATTTCTCTAGTCTTCTATTAAATATATACAGTTACAGTCACAAAAAGGAGACTGACTTTTAAGGGGATTCGTGAGCTTGATTCTGATATCCTACAATTACATGGAGATTTCATAAGCGAACTCTTGGGTCGTGTCATTTGTAAACAGGTAGAGATATGGACCTAAAAATATCTCAATCGATCACTAACTTTATTCTTCATGGGGGGACAGGCGATTTTCCATGGAAAACAGATTAAATTTTACAAATATTCGGAAATAGCATGTTTTTTGTCCTAAAAAGTAGTGTTAAGTTGGGTCACATAACTTCTTGTAAAGTGAAAATAATTTAATAAAATTTGCATGAATAAATAGACAAAAGTCAATTGTATTGAGGGACAGGCTTCAAATTTCAATTTTCTTTTTCATTTCTGAAAATATTACATTTAAAATGGCATGTCAAAAAAATTCAATACAACGCATTATCTTTTAATTTTAAAGCTCAAAGATCGTACAGCAGCTTATTTGAAAGCTTAGTCATGATCAAAAGGCATATGGAACCCGAAAAATTCAATTTTTGGAAATCCAAAATGTTATTAAATGAAAAAGTTGGAATTTTTTTTTTTTAATTTTGTTCAATAACTTTTTTAATTTTCAAAAATTTGATTTTTAGGGTTCCATATGCCCTTTGACCATCAATAAGCTTTCAAATAAGCTGCTGTACGATTTTCTATCTTTAAAATTGTAAATAAACCGTTGTATTGAATTTTTTTGACATGCTCCAACATTTTCCTCTGCACTTTGAAAGTTAGTGAAAATTTTCCAAAATGAAAAAATCTGTCGGGTGCACGGTGGAATTCCCAATTCAACGCTGGTCACAACGTTTGAATATCTCAAAAAATAACCGAGAAGTCGATGATTAAAAATTGTCACTTTTTCAGACAATAAAATGAGGCCCGCTTCCAAATAGCCTTAATTCAGAATACTAAATTTTTTTGTCCGTGTAAGTCAGGCTGTCACTCTAGTTAGGATTAAGAAGATGGGTAGGTAGGTAACGTTAGAACGACTTTTCATCAACACCCCTTCCCTTATTTTGTCCCTTGAGAATTCTCTTATATTGTGAAGATCGTAGTCGAAAGCCTGTCTTACACAGCCCCACAAGAGTCGTTTTTGTGGTCATAATTGTACGCACGCTTAGAACTAAATAATGCGTCATGAAATACACAGTTCCATTCAAATATTTTTGTAGCTTATTCATTGGCATGCGAATGGTTTCTTATTTAATTGAGCAAGTATTTCAAAGAACATTATGATGTAACTATAACCATACATATTCTGGATAATGGCCAATAAAAACTGCATTATCTATCGTAAAAGTCTTAAAATTTTAACTAAGAGTGCTAAATTATTCAAAACTTTGCTAAAATCTGTTATAAAGTAGTAAGAAGTGCTTGAAATCAATGAAAATTTCACGAGAATAATGCCAGTTTCTTAAATTTTTTTACCAACTGTGCAATTATTTTGGTTTATCCAATTTTTTAAATTTTGTTGGAAAAAATGCCAATTTTTTTTGAAATTTCTTTTAGATTCATATGAAGTACTTACTAGGAGATGTGCGAAACAGAAAATATTTTTAGTGAAAATTTTGTAATTGTAGATTAAAAGTGTTAAAATTTTTGAAAAATGTTGAACACAAGTCAATTTTTCAAAAATTGTGATTTTTTTAAAATTTAAAAGTTTCTACCAAAAGTGCAATTATTTTGGTTTGCCCAATTTTTCAAATTTTGTTCAAAAAAATGCCAATTTTTTTTGAAATTTCTTTTAGATTCATATGAAGTACTTACTAGGGGATGTGCGAAACAAAAAATATTTCTAGTGAAAAATTTGAAATTGTAGATTAAAAGTGTTAAAATTTTTGAAAAATGTTAAGCATGTCAATTTTTCAAAAAATGTGATTGTTTAAATTTTTAACTAGAAGTGGTCGATTTTTCAAAATTTTGTAACAGGATCAGATACAACCTTTAGTAAGGAATTGGAAATTTAAAAATAAATGTCAAATTTTTCGAAATTTTATGTTATCTTATAAAAGGGTTGAAGATAAAGTAAAAGTGCTAAGATCTTACAAAATTTTGTAAAAACTGAACTCAAAGTCTATTAATTTACTGGCTCGTTTTTAGAAATAGCGCCATTTGTGCTAGAGAGTATTTAAGATAGACAAACATTTCTTCTAAGAATTAGAGAATTTTGTAAGTATTGTTCTAAAAGTCTTAACTATGAAATTTTGTATTAGAAATTAGGATTATTTTAGATAGTAGGAGATATTCCAAAGAAAGCAAAATTGTGAATTTCTTACGAATTTGTGGCTAAGAATCAAAATTTGTCAAATTTTGTATTAGGATTTGACTAAGATAAAGAAAACTCTAAATTTTCTGAAGTTTTGTAACAAAACCTTTGACAAAAATGATGAATAAACACTAGATTATGTTCAAAAAGCGGCTTCATTATTAAATTTTTGTATTAGGATCATAGAATTCAACAGTGTTGTGAATTTTGGAGAAAAATGGCAACTTCCTTGAAATTTTGCATTAGGAAGTAGGATCATATAAAGCAAAATCAAACTAATTTTTTTCGAAAAAAATTGGCAATTTGGTACGTGTTGTTGGAAAAATGCCGATTTTTTTAAAATTTTGTATTAGAACCACATCAAGTAGTGGGAGAAGTTCAAAAAAAAAGAAAAATCGCCAATATTAGAATTTTAGACTGGACGTGCTAAAATTTTCAAAATCGTGCATTTTATATTATTTTAGAACCCGTTAAAAGTTTCCAAAAAAATTGCAATTTTGGTCAAAATATGCCAGCTTGGCTAAAATTCTGTACTAGGATTGAATGAAGTAGTAAAAAGTCTGCTCCATAAAGGAAGGTTTTCGTAAAATTATTGAAATTTTCGAATAATAAAACCGAATTTTTACAAAATTTTCTATTACCTAGTATACAATTTTTTTTGCAAAAATCGATAAATGTGATAGATTTAAAAAAATGCTATTTTATTATCAATTTCTGTTAAAAATTAGCAGATTTAATGAGTTTTAACAATTTTTTGTAACCCTTTTGAAATTTTGTATTATTAAACTGAAATTGTTGCCAATGCCCTTTGAAATTTCTCGTGAAAATTGTAAATTTTTAAAATTTTTGACTACAAATACAAAATTTTCCGAAATATTTTATCAAGGTTCAAAAAAGTATTGGAAAGTATTTGAAATAAAGGTCTAGAAATTTTAAACTAGAAGTAATAAGTTTTTTGAATTTTCTGGATCTTTTAAAACAATGGAACATCTGTGGAAAAAAATTGTTAAGTTTTCTTAAAGTATGCAAACTTTTCTAATATTTTCTATTAAGATTACATAAGGTAGTGGGAGAAGCTTAAAAAAATAAAATAGAAAAAAATCACCAATATTAGAATTTCAGATTGGAAGTACTGAAATTTTCAAAATTGTGTCTTAGGATGGCGAAATTTTTGCACGCAAAACGATGAATTATTAAATTTTATTTGAAATTTTACAACAATTTGTATTATTTAGATCGAATAAAGTGCTATTAGATTTTTGAAATTGCGCTTTTTGAAATTTTTTACCATTTTAGAATTTATGACATTGTGAAAAGTTTCCAAAAAAGTTTATAAAATTTGGTCAAAATATGCCAGCTTGGCTAAAATTCTGTACTAGAATTGAATTAAGTAGTAAGAAGTCTGCTCAATAGAGGAATTATTGAAGTTTCGACATAATAAAACCAAATTCTTACAAAATTTTGTATGTAATGCAAATTTAATTTAACCCTTTAGAAATTTTGTATTAATTCAGGGTGCTTGGTCTAAGTATGGTGAGTTCTAAGAAACTCCTAATAGTCGACGAGTGATTCGAAAAATAGGATTTGTAGAAGAGTCCCTGGGGAACATTTTAGCAAAATTAGAACCTCATAACTCATTTCAAAGTTGGTCAAATAACGATCGTTTTGGACAATGTCGCAACTTTAAAAAACGAACAAAACACGCAGAACGACTAAAAATGACTCATAGACCTTCCCAACAATGATTTTTTTCGTTTTTCTCCATTATATTCCAGAGAAAATACGAAGTATTTCCACCTGTTCCAGAATAAAATGGAGAAAAAGGAAAAAAATCAATTTTGAGAGGATCCTAAACTCATTCTAAGTCGTTTTGCATGTTTAGTTCGTTTTTGAAAATCGCTACATCGTCAGAAACGAGCGGTTTTTGACCAACTTCCAAATGAGCTACGAGGTTCTAATTTTACTGAAATGTTCTTTAAGGACCCTCCTACGAATCCTTAAAATATTTTTCAAATCGCTCGTCGACTAATAGGAGTTTCTTAGAACTCACTATATTTAGACCAAACACCCTGTACACCGAAATTGTAGCCAGAGCTCTTTGAAACTTCTCCTGAAAATTGTAAATTTTTCAAATTTTTGACTACAAATCCCAAATTTTTCGAAATCGACCAAGTTCCCGAGTCGAAATCTTAGCCCTCTTCTGATCCTAAAATGGATATTTGGTCCTCTTTTGATCCTAAAAGGAGTAAAATGGACCTCGTCTCAACCTAAACGTTATTTATGGCCCTCGTTTCCCCCTAAATGAAAAAAATCATCAACCTCATCTCGACCTAAAAAAAATCTATGGTCCTCATTTCGTCCTAAATAAAATCTTGTAGGTTTATAATACTATAGTAGACGACAATGTTATAACACCGTCCTCTTCTAATACTGAAAATTAATTCACAACCACTGCCATGTAGATCTCCCTGATAATGGTTGTAGATATCTTTACAACCATAAATTTTTATAAGTCCCCTAAAATAGATTTTCATAAAGCAAATTATAAGTTAGAAAATGCGTGATTTTTTGTAAGTTTTTAATAAATGAGGCAAACATTGTCTTTCAAAAATACAATTTTTTGAAACTCATTTGGTTGGTAATATAATGAACAGTTATGAAAAACAGGTACTTTGGTACAAAAACTGGTCAAAGTGACTCCTTTCACGGCTTAAGTCAATTAAAATACAATATTGAAAAAATCGTGACTTTTAGTAGTATTTCTAGAAAACTACCGTAAGTATAGATTGGTAAGTAATAAAATAAGAGTGAGAAAGAGGGTGGAAGGGTGGACGAGAGATAACAACAAAAAAGGCAAGAGGTGACGACGACCCCCCAGTGAGAGACAAAAATGGTTTTTTCCTTATTTTCTTTCTGTCTTGAGAAAGTGGGAGAGAGGTAAATGTTCATGAAGGAAAAAGAGAGAGAGTGAGAAAGAAAGGTAAGAATGCATAAGAGAAATAGAGAGGCAGATAGGTAAGAGTGTATCAGACAAAGAGAGAAGACGCAAGTGAATAACATCAAATAGGTTTTATGACTCATAAAATCTATTTATATTTATTTTACAACACCATAATTTATGAGATTGTCAAATTGGTCCTCATTTCGGCCTAAACATCGTTTACCGTCCGATATATGCCACACTTAGGCTCAAAATATAGGACCAGAAATCTATTGTTAAATGATCCTCCTTTCGACTTACTAACTCTTGAAAAGTAGGTTTTGGGGGTTGAAACGAGGGCCAAAATTTCGACTTGGGTTCTTTAAAATTTCTGGTGAAAATTGTGACTTTTACAAACTTTAAGTTTTTTAAAATGTCCTAACAAAATCTTTCGTAAGAATCATGAAATTTTGAGAATTATTCTAACATTTATAAAATTTTACACCAACGCCCTTGGCTCTCTTAATAATTTATCTTCATTCGTACATTTTGTAACGAATTCGATCCACCCTCAACAAAGCCACATTAATCCAGATAACATTGTGATGGAACATGTAATAACAAAGAAAACTAGTCTAGATGATGGTAGATAAATGCCCATAAAAGCTAGTTTTGATAAACAATAAATTTACAAATATTTACGAAATTCACATTGGAATTTCTGCAATTTTTAACTAATTCATCACGTTGACACATCCAGCCACGATACTGTTTAAAAATATAATATTTTTTTTTGTCTGTCGCTCGGAATGTCGCTATTATTTTATTCTGACAATGAATTAACGTTTTTTTTTTTTATTGTATAGTATAACCACAGCAATGCCTACCGTGAGTTTTTCCACTAAATGTGAAGTGGAAAACGAACAACAAAGAAGAAACTTTACTGTGCGAGACATGTGGTTTGCGTCAAAAAAAAAACACACACACACACACAAAAAAACTGGAAAACTTCACCAATTACATTGATTCGTTCGTATAAAGTCAGATCTTAAAATAAATTATACGTATGGAAAAGTTGGTAAATGCCATAAACTAAAATTAAAAAAAAAAAAAATGTCGATATTACTGTCTGTTCTTTGTTATTTCCATTAGGAGCTCCATCCAATCAGAAAATATCCTCTATCATATCTTTTGTAGAAATGGCAGTAAAGGTAAGCTTCCAGTTGAGCAAAGAGTCCACCTTTGGTCTTATACGATAAAGGGTAGACGGGTGCTTTCGCAAATATCCCCAAGGGGCCGCTTTTAATACTGACCAATCCCTTCCATCTATTAAAGATCATCATCCAACCCCTAAAAACCATACCAATCCAACTCTATATCTCGATATTTGAAATAATGGAGATTTATATTTCATGTGTATATGGATTAGGATGAAAAATTGAACAAATCTAATAATGAAAATTGAATTCATCGGTACAACGTTACAAATTGACCACAGTCGAATATTTTATGTAATCATAATACATAAATCTGAATAAAATTGATAACAATAACGAACCTCTATATAACCTGGATAATGTGGGTTGTATGGGCGTTTTAATAGGACAACTTTATACACATATACAGAACTGGCAGTTTATCTAGGTATATTTGGATAACATCAGTACCGCCCATTTATACCACTTACATATGAGTTAGAGAGAGAAAGAAGCGATACTGTTATTCGTAAAATCACAGGTATTCTCTTGGAGCTATAAAATAAGTTTGTAGTCTTAAAGTACCTCATACAAAATACTTAGTACCTAACGAATAACGGTATCATGAGAGAATAGTCCCTTCTTTGTCTGATGCATTTGTTTATGAATGTGTCACGTGCTCATGACAAAGATATCGAATCCTAAACATCTCTTCGTGGTTAAATTGTAAGGTGAGTTTTTTAATATAAAAGTGGTGGTGTTTTTTTTTTTTTAAAGACTACAACTGAGTAATAGTAGCTATTATTTCTAATACCGGGATGAGAAACTAAATGTAGATGATTCTTATGAAGCTCTCATTAATGGCGAGCGATTCGGATAGTATTTAAAGTACTTATAGGGAGGTCCTTGTGGATCATTTTAGCAAAATTAGAACCTTGTAGCTCATTTCGAAGTTGGTTAAAAAACGCTGGTTCTGCAATTAACGAGCTAAACGCGTAGAACGACTAATAATGACTCATACACCCACCCAAGAGTAATATTTCTAATTTTTTTTCTATTACATTCTAAGGAAAATGCGAAACATTGTCTACGAGTTATTCTTAATAATTTTGGGTGTTTACCTCGCTTTTGAAAATCGCAACATCTACAGAAATGAGCGTTTTTGACCAACTTTCGAATGAGCTACGAGGATCTAATTTGGTAAAATATTCACCAGGGACTTGACTACAAATCCTAAACTAATAGGAGTTCGATAAGAATCGTCTAAATCTAGATTTTCACCTCTGTATTTAGTGAAACATAGGGCTGGGCCCGATAGTTTCCAAATGTACCTAATTTGGTGTCCAGTGCTGTATATACTTATGCGTGTATAGGTATATTTAAAATTACAAACACGTTCTTGGAGAACGTCCCATGACAATTTTATTAGCAGATACCAACAATTCCTCGGCACGTCCCAATTAATACCCGACCCTGTTTATACAATTGTATTTACAATTAGAAACACTGTATAGAAATTTTGAAAAACTTATCAAAATTACTTGAAGTAAATTAGAAATTTTTGGTTGAATCTCACAAGAAAAATTATATTTCAGACGAGTTAAGGCGATTTTGACCAGCATCTATTAATCATTCACTTTAGATTTAGTAGAAATTCAAACAAGAAAAATTGCTGATTCTAAGTCAAAAAATGAACTGAATACAGCCAGAAGAAGAAAATTTCCCATACAAGACTTGGACTAGTTGGACTAATCATCAATGTATACAAAGTCTCTATTATTATACATCGAGAACTCTCGAATTAATTGAGAAATAAGGGTGTAGAGACTGAAAATAAACACAATTTATTTTCTTGTTACTATTTCTTGTCGTAAGGTGGTAAATTATAAAAAAATAATAATGAAAATATAATCATCTGTTATTTCAACCCCCAATAGGGGATGACTAAGTGGATTACATAATATGAGACCCCTTATGTACAGGGTGTTTGGTCTAATTATGGTGAGTTCAAAGAAACTCCTATTTGAGGATTTCTAGAAGAGTCCCTAGGAAACATTTTAACAAAATTAGAACCTGGTAGCTCACTTCAAAGTTGGTCAAAAAACGATCGTTTTGGACAAGGCCGCAATTTTAAAAAACGAACAAAACACGCAGAACGACTAAAAATAACTCAGAGACCTTCCTGACATTGATTTTTTTCGTTTTTCTCCATTGGATTCCAGAGAAAATACGAAATATTTCCACCTGTTCCAGAATAAAATGAAGAAAAACAAAAAAATCAATTTTGGCAGGATCCTAAAGTCATTCTAAGTTGTTTTGCGTATTTAGTTCGTTTTTGAAAATCGCTACATCGTCAGAAACGAGCGGTTTTTGACAATTTTCAAATGAGCTACGAGGCTCTAATTTTGCTGAAATGTTCTTTAAGAACCCTCCTACAAATCCTTAAAAAAAATTTCGAATCGGTCGTCGACTAATAGGAGTTCTTTGAACTCACCATAATTAGACCAAACACCTGTATGTGTATTATTTAGTTGTTAAATTATTAAAAAATTCTGAGCCGTTTCTGAGATGGTTAGAAAAAACGAATATTGCAGGGTTAACTTCAATCCCCATTTGAGAATGGGGATTGAAATTAATAAACAAATTCATAAAAAAGGACAATGTTTTAAAATTTGGACTTAAAATCGAAACTAAGATTCCCCACATTGTTTTTTCTTTAAGAAACTAAAGCCTCTAAAGATTGATGATTTAGAACAACAACGTCTTAAAATTCCGAAAATTCGACTCTAACATAAGAATGAATCGAAATCTCCTTCTTTCAATTATTTGAGAACTTAGTTTGTCAAAAATTTGATGCTTAAGGACATAAAGTTTTAAGAATCTAGATTAAAAAACAAGAATTCAGCTCGAAAATGGAATAAATGTGACTAGATAGTCGACTTCCCAAATACTGCCAGAGTTTGCCAAGGTTTCAACAAAAACATGATGTTTTTGGATTACCCGAGTCGAAATTTTGGCCCTCGTTTCATCCCTCAAAGCCCACTTTTCAAGACTTAGTAGGTTGAAAGGAGGATCATTGAACAATGGATTTTTGGTCCTACTTTGAGCCTAACTGTGGCATTTATCGGACGAAAAACGATGTTTAGGTCGAAATGGGAACCTATTTGACAACCTCGTAATTTATTGAGCGTTGTAAAATAAATGTAAATAGATTTTATGAGTCATGAAATCTATTTGGTCTTACTCATTGCATCTTTTCTCTTTGTCTCATACGCTCTTACTTATCTCCCTCTCTATTTCTCTCATACACTCGTACCTCTCTCTCTCTCATTCGTTCTTACACTTTTACCTCTATCTCTCTTTCTCAAGACAGAACAAAAATAAGGAAAGAAAACATTTTTGTCTCTCACTCATAAACCTACAAGGAGCACAGAATTCTTTTTAGGACGAGATGAGGTTCACGAATTTTTCATTTAGGGTGAAACTAGGACCATAAATAACGTTTAGGTTGAAACGAGGTCCATTTTACTCCTTTTAGGATCTAAACAGGACCAAATATCCATTTTAGGATCAGAAGAGGGCTAAAATTTCGACTCGGGTAGACTGTCATAAAATCTTAGATTAAAAAGAAAAGGGTCAAACGTTTGAGAAAAACCAGTATTTAAGACAAAATTGAAGGACAGGGATTCAGCTGAAACATAAGCGAAAGTTTCCAAATCGTTTTTTCTGCACCACTTGATAGCAAAATTGGCTAAAAACTGATTATTTATGATTAAAATGTCTACAAATTTATAATTAATTCAAGCAATCTAGCCCTATTTTCCTATGCGACTAACAATTTCAAGATTGTTCTTTCTGTAATAGCCAATTTCACAAAAGAAAAATAATAACAAAAATATCTTTAAATCTAAGCTTTTCAGGTCTATCTAATAGTTTTGAGAATTTAAAATTTGCCAAAAAGCAAAAAAATTATAAGGCTTATACTAGAATTGAACTCAGAGATAAATTAAAGGCTTCTAAGTCATTTCCTATCCGCGATCTTACATCAAAATTTACAAAAATCCAAGGACTTAGAACGGAAATGTTGTAAAATCAATATACAAAAATCATCTTAAAAAAACAATCAAGAGCGTTTAAGTAGTCTCTTCAGCACAATTCAGTAGCAAGATTCGTTAAGAAATGATAATTTAGAATGAAATTATCTCATGACTAGGAGTTCCTTTTGATGATTCAAGAGTGATTAATGACGAAAATGTCTTCAAATTTAAAAATTGTATGCCATTGCAGATCTACACTTTTGTTAAAAAGTCAATTATTCTCCCTAAAATTGATTGAAATTGTAATTTTTTTTTATAAATTTATAGGACTGTACGTGCTAATTGATAAATTGTTGTTAGAGATGATTGAATTTGTTTGGTGGTCTTTGTGTTGGAAAGAATAGTTGAAGTACTTGCAGAATAATGGGAAATTTCTACAGGGCGCGTTCTATAAGTCCCACACACCCTTTTAGGGGCTGATAGGAGATGAAATTCCAAGACAAAAAGTCCTTTATCATTTTTCGACCAAACGCACAGCAAGACATCGATCTCTTACTTCTTTATCTAGATTGAATAGTAGCAGGATTTGCCCGCATTTGCATGCCGGTGACGTCACTGCACTCAACTATATTATATGTTAGCGCTCTCCAATCGCACTCGATCTCCATTGACCTCTCAATGGAGTTGTACGTTAATTTGCTGCGATTGTAACACTACAAATATTCAACGTAGTTGATAAACTGACAATGAGTGAGTGACGTCATAAATAATAAACAGGTGGTCTGCTATAATAGTTGGCAACATTTTAATAAGCGCAGCAAGTAGATGGGTTTAAGTACTGGGTAAGATACAAACATACAGGGTGTTCGATCTAAATATGGTCGATTCTATGAAATTCTTATTAGTCGACGAGCGATTTGTAAAATATTTTAAGGATTTGTAGGAGGGTCTCTAGAAATTTTTATAGCAAAATTAGAACCACGTAGCTCATTTACGATAGCAGTTGAAAGTAAAAGAGCAGCTGATTGACTCATTATTTGTGCGTCAGGTGAAAAAATGCTAGAGAACTTTTCGTCTTAGAATTTGATCCCCTATGTGCGGGACATCCTGTATATTGCCTTCAATTCATTTAAAAATAAATGTAGAATTTGTATTTTGAACAAATTGAACCAAACAAATATTTTATTGACTAGATGTTGACTTGAAAAATGTTAATATCAGTATACAAATCTCAACTATACTACATATATTTTATACATTTCGTTCAGTTTGAAAGTTTATATATGGTGTTGTTGTTTGTGGTGAAAATCAAGATTGTTGAAATAGATATATGTAGAACATGTTGGATTCAATGTAAAACGACGAACTAAGTACAATTTCATGCCATCGTAAATCTTGTCTGTCTATCCATCACTCAAAGAAAAAAAAAATGAATAACAAAAATGCTGATATGATAACAAGAACAACAAACAACATTCAAATTGTTGGATGTTCAAGTTTCCCAAATATTCCCACACATACATACACGGTTTTGTTTAATAACGAAACATCGAGAATTGCAATTTTAACAACAACGAAATCTGTAAAATTAAATCAATATCATATACGAAACAAAAAAATCCAATTATTAACAATTGGATGGAAATATACAGGGTGTCTCATTAGTCCTGTACATTTTTATAGAGCGAGATAGCGGATGAAATTCTAAGACGAAAAGTCCTCTACCATTTTATCATCTGACTCACAGGTAATTAGTAATTAAATAAATTAAGTAGCCAATCAGATGCTGTTGAACAGCAATCGCTTCAGTTCGCTAAAGCGCGCCTGAGTAGCTACCCAATATGATTAATTGTGCGTCTGGTGAAGAAATATTGTAAGATTTGTGTGTTAAAATTGCATCTCCTATTTGCCTTTAAAAGGATGCATGGAATTTATGAGACACCCTGTATGTGTATATCGAATCAATCAAATTTGATTGAAATTATTTTGATGATGCGAGAAATCATAATTTATACAGAATCCAATCAAATTGTTCAATATTAAATTTATTGAGTTTTATGAGGAATTGTCCAAACAAAAAATCATCTAAATTCTCAACATTTATACCGTTCTATTCAGTTCGCACTACGTTTTGTGGAAATTTTGTTAAAATCCCATGTGCTATCTTATTTCCCTGGGAAATCCTGAATGCAAAAGTCCGAAATGAATAATAACTGTAATAAATTAGATGATATACTGTTTCGGGTGTTATATTATTGTTTTATTCTTTCTTCTCACCTTCTATTCTTAAATTTTTTCTAAATATAGAATGCACTTCTAAATTGTCTTGCATCTGTCGTGTGTTTTTTTTTCATATTTAAATTAATTGCACGTCAAGGAAATTCACTTCTTAATTCTTAAAAATCTACGACCAGATTAGATAAATAAAATTGTAATTGATTGAATTAAACCGTTGAGAAATTGTAGAAATGGGATTGCTGTTACAGTATGTAGAAGTAGTAGTTGGGCGCATCCACCATTTTTCATCCAAACAACTTGCAAAATTTGTCGAAAATTGAAGAGAATGAAGAAGAACAAGAGACGCTTTTATCCAAATTGTGTTTATTTTAAAACATTTTACTCAAATTGATTAATGATTTATTTTACAATTTCTATTTGCTGTTCGTGAACACTTTATCAGTGTTTCAATATACAGGCTGTCCAGTCTGCGAGTATACAATTTAGCCGTTTTTGTAAAACTAATGAAGCCACTCAAATAATATTTTAAGGATTTGTACGGTGGTGGTTGGTTATCAAAATTAGAACCTTGTAGCTCATTTGAAAGAAGGCCAAGGAATGAGATTTCGCAATTTTCAAAAAGATAAATGAAATTATTTCGAATAATTCGAAGACCTCCAAACATTGATTTTTTGCGTTTTTCTCCATTAAACAGGATGTTTTTTAAAAGTGATTAATTTTTATAAAACTACTTTTTCCAAGAATTTGTTGGGAGAGCCCTGGAGACTATTTTAGCAAAATTAGAATTTCGTAGCTTATTTCAAAATCGATAAAAAACGCTCGTTTCTAACAACGCTACGATTTTCAATAATTATTCAAATGCAATGGAGAAAAAACAAAAAAAAATACTGTTAAGAGGGTCTACGAGTCGTTTTGCGTGCTTTGTTCTTTTTTGAAAATTGCAACATTGACAAAAACAAGTTTTTTTGAACAACTTCTAAATGAGCTACGAGGTTCTAATTTTGCTCAAATGGTCTCCATAGGTCCCTTAGAAATGCTTGAAATATTTTTTTGAATCGCTCGCCAACTAATTGGAGTTTCATAAGAATTGGCCACATTTGAAAAAAAACCTGTATTCTGGAACAGGAGGAAATGTTTAGTAGTTTTCCTAAGATGCAATGAAGAAAAACGTAGAAAATCAATGTTGGGAGATGTTCGAGTAATTCTCAACGAAAATTCTCTCACTGTCAGTACCCACTTCATAAGATCCTGATACAGAATTTTGAAGAATTTTCCATTTCTAGTGTAAAATTTTTAAATTTTAGGAATAAGTAAAGCCTCTAAGGGCTTTCATAATTTTGAAACATGTATTTTATTTATTGATTTTTAGTTTTGGTCTTAAGTTTCAAGAATCTTCTTAATTTTGAACTTTCTAATCGAAAATTTCAGCAAATTTCCTCTTCCATTACGTAATAATTTAAGAAATTTATAATATTTTTATCAAATTGTATTTATTTCGAACATTTCACGCTATCTTATGAAAGTCCTAATACATCATTTTGGTTTTCTAATCAATTTTTCTAGGAATTTCAGTGTTTTTGTAAATATATTTCTT
Organism: Mylabris sibirica; assembly: GCA_039776855.1. Classification (NCBI taxonomy): domain Eukaryota; kingdom Metazoa; phylum Arthropoda; class Insecta; order Coleoptera; family Meloidae; genus Mylabris; species Mylabris sibirica. The sequence goes on from CM077842.1 coordinate 6,673,686, forward strand.
ATTTTTAACACCTCTTTCTAATTTACAAGATCCTAATACAAGATTCCAAAAATTTACATCAAAATTTTATATTTCGAATATCTCTCACTACTATTAATTAGTTAAATATAAAAATATAAAAAAATTGCACTTTTTGTTAAAGTTTTGACCAGTTCACAATTTTATTTGTAAAATTTTGCTTTATTTTTAACAATTTTGACTACGTTAAATGTTGTGAATGCAAAATTCTGACAAAATTAGAACGTTTGGTCTAAATTTGAGAAGTTTTTATAAAAAATTCTACTTTATTTCTCACTTTTATAATAAGTTTTAGGGAGTTTTTGTCTTAAATAGTAATTTTTTTAACATATTTTGCTCTACAGTTGTCAAGTAGGAAAAAAAACCTGGACTCTTCTGGTCAATTTTAGATCCGAATTCTCAAAGTTTTGAGATACAATACAAACTCTTTTTGAGGCAATTTTTATTCAAAATCATCAGCTCTTAGCGGATCTTGCTTTTAGATGATGGAAGAGGGAAAATATAAACAATTTTGATCTAGATTTTGGGACATTTTCGACTTAAATCATCAATTTATAATAATTTTGTCATCAAGTTGTGTTAAGGAGACTATTTAGCTACTTTTAATCGATTTCTGGATTAAATTGTTGACTTATAGCCGATCAGCTTTAACTTTTTCAAAAAAAAAGAGAACTTAGACATTTCTTATCAGTTTTAGGACAAAATTTTTGATGTCTTCTTGACACATTTTCTTCTTAAGTCTCAAATTGTTCGAAAATGTTATCAATAAATTACCGTAGAGTAGATTTAATAAGTAGTTGATTTATTAAAGTGCGATTTAAAAAAAATGTCCGCTTGTAATTTTTCTTCTTAGTCCATCCGTTTCTTATTGGCAACTTGAGATCAACGAGATTACGTTATTTGTTGATACAAAAATTTTAATGAATTTATTATTGCCACTCACATTTGTGATTGCTATCTGAATTTAAATATAAACAATCAAGTGTAGAAGAAAAGACAATTGAACAATTTTAAAATGTCGCTCTAATTAATTTCAAGGGTTCAATTCTTATTAAAAAGGGATACAAAAAGGTGCAAAATAGAAAAAGTAGTACATTAAAAAACTGGTTTCAGAAGTCAATTCCTACGCTCGACTATTAAAAAACTCGCGCTGAGGTGCTCGTTTTTCAAACTCGATCTCGTGCAAAAATTGTCGACTTCTGAACCTCGTTTTTTAATATAATATTTCGTCCTTAACCATTAGTTTTGACTGAAATGTAGCTAAAACGGCATAATTCTGAAACTTGTAGCCTATATTTGTACTAAAATTTCGACTTTAAGTAGACTTTCGATCTTAATTCTAGTCTTTTAAATGTTGGTTTTAAGAAGTTTTTGTCTTAAATCATTCATTTTTAGAGAACTCTGCTAATAAATTAAGACAAGAGCACGCTTTAGATAATTTTAATCGACTTTTGTGCTACATTCTTAAACGTATTTCCAAATTTTAAGCCATTCTGGTCTTACGTTCTCATGTTTTTGTTTCAGCCATCCTTTGCCTTGAAATTCACAGTAACTATATTTAAAATTATTGTTTTAGTGCACAAAAATAGAATTTACTTTGATGATTTTGATTTGTGAAATTATTATAAAATGGCTCTTTGGTTGTTAAGGTTTGGGCGCCTATTCAGCCTCGATACGCCCCTGGTATTGTTCATTTTAAATATTTATAAACAACAAACAGATAATTAATACGAAGGAATATTTTTTTATTTATCAAATAGGTCATGACACAAACCTAAAAACAACAGAATTTATTTTATTTGATTGTTTATACAGTACGTAAAAACGCATCAACAATGGTGTATCCGTTGCAATTTTCCGATTCTGAATTGGTTACAGAACATCAAAGTAATTGATAAAAATCACCACAAATACACAATAATAATTATCAATAAAATTTCCAGATGGATTGGTTTTAATTGGTCCAAAAAGATATGCTTATCCTGAACGAATGAAGGATCTTGTAGTGAAATTTAACAATTTCCAAGTTCGCCAAGAAGACGTCTGGATTTACGGTTTTCCTAGGACTGGAACGACAATCACTCAGGAGATTGTTTGGTTACTTGAAAACAATCTGGATTTTAACAAAGCCAAAGAACAAGTGTTGGATTTAAGATTTCCAATTTTAGAGTAAGTTGTTAATTATTATTATTATTATTATTACATGAAATCATTGATAATTGTTGTAATTAGGAGAGAAATAGCGTTTGATGATGGTTTTTTCAAAATCCACACAAATAATGATGATGAACGCTTGAAACAAATTGCTAACGGGTTGACAGAGTCGGCTACAAAGCAACTGGAGCAGATTCAAGGGAAACGTTTAATAAAGACACATTTACCGTTCAGTTTAGGACCGTCGAATATTATCAAAAGTGGTTGTAAGGTGAATTTCGGAAGAAATTCTTATTATTTAATTATTGAAATCAAGTAAAAATTTGTTAAAATTATAGGTTTTTTATCTAACTAGAAATCCAAAAGACGTTATTGTATCCTCTTACAATTTCGCCAAGTCGTTCAAATTGTTCGATGATGATTTCGAAACTTATTACAACGCCTTTGAAGCCGGCTTGGGTGAGTTGCTTTAAATGCGACGAATTCTTATGCAACTCCTGTTAGTTAACGAGTGTTTCGAAATTAGAGCCTCGTAGTTTATTTGGAAGTTGCTCAAAAGCACTCGTTTCGGACAATGTGGCAATTTTCGACAGTTAACGCTACACATAAAACGACTATGAATGACTCGAAAACCTTTCAACATTATTTTCTTTTTCATTGCTCACTATTCTATTCTGCAACAGATGGGAAATATTTCGCATCTTATTCTAGAATGCAATGAAAAAAAACGGAAAATATCAATATCCGCCAGTCATTCTTGGTCGTTTTACGTGTGCAGATAGTTTTTGAAAATTGCGACATCGTGAGAAACGAGCAACTTCCAAACAAGGTACGATGTTCAAATTTTGATAAAATAATCTTCAAGAAACTCCCTACAAATCAACTAATAGGAGTTTTATAAGAATCGACCACATTTAAAACAGACACTCTGTTGATATAATGAAATTGCAGTTTATGCATGTCCGTTTTTCGAGCACGTTAAAGAAGGCTGGTCGCTCAGAAATCACGATAATGTTCTATTTCTCTACTACGAAGACTACAATAAGGTGATCATATTTTTTCAAAATAATAAAAGAAACGATTGAAATTTCAATATTGTAGAATTTTCGTCAAACTCTAATAAAAATCGCTGATTTCCTTGGACGATCATTAACTGATGAGCAATTGAAACAAATTGAGGAGCATTTGAAAATTGATAATTTCCGTCAAAATAAATCTGTAAACAATGATCATTTAAGACAATTAGGCATAATGAAAGATGAAGATGATCAATTTATACGTAAAGGTAAATGTGGCGGTTGGAGCGATTATTTTACAGGGCCACTGTTGAATAGAGTCAATAAATGGATTGATGATAATTTAAAAGGTACAGATTTAGAATTTGTAATACAATAGATGTACATAAATAAATACTGTTGAAAACAATACCATTTTTCTTATCATATCACATATAAAAAATTACAAATGAAAGAGTATTCGTACGAAATTAAGCAAGTCAACGGTGAGTTAATTTGAAGTAATTAAATAATAATAAAAAATGCTTCTTTAGAGTAATTAAATAGGTAATTATATCAACTTTTTGACATTTTCTGGGCGTGTAATACACAAACATTTTGATACCTACTGATCTACGCAAAATTTTTGTATAAATAAAACAACAATCAGTTTTATGTGCTTGCGTAAAAATTGAAGGAAAATTCAAAAAAGCCCGCTTCTTCTCATTTCTATAGCAACCATTTGTTTTCTGATTTAAATTGCGCGCAACTTCTGCTACTTGTTAAAATTCCATTCTCATTTTTAATCACAGGACACACTAATGGAGTTATAATTTCCAAAAGCCGCCCCTTAATCTTGTTGGAGTTGCATTTCAAAATTTCGACTTTGAGGGGAGTTTTCATATGTTTCTTGATTCGGCGTGCGAAAATAGCCAATTTTAAAACAACGATTTTTTGCTTATTTTTCATGATATTTTGAAATTTAAACGTGCGTTGTGTAGAGCGTTTTAAGGTGCATGCTCTGAAGCTTTTCATTGAAGAAAAAATGTGATAAAATTCGGAATGATAGAGAAAATTGTTGGACCATGTTTTTTTCGTACATTTTCCTTCATAATTAGCTAAAATTTAGCCAATATTATTGATTTTAAATATCTATTAAGTGATTTAGATGGGAAATTAGAAGAGGTTTCCAGATCTACAAGAATTTTCCCGATACTTTTATTAGTTTTCCCAAAATTGGAGAAAATTAAAAAAAAATTGAGCAGTTCTCCTGAGCACAATTTTTAAGATAGAGAATAATACTCTTGTTTTTTTTATAAAGATTTCTATAAAAATCATTTTGCCTTCTTCATTTTGCATTCTTTAAATATCACTTAAGCGATTGCAGCTTCTATTTTTGTACAGATTGTTGACATAAAATTATTTTGTAGGCACATAAGAGTTGGAATGCCAGAGAAAATTGTTGGACCATGTTTTCTTCGTACATTTTCCTTCATAATTAGCTAAAATTCAGCCAATATTATTGATTTTAAATATCTATTAAGTGATTTAGATGGGAAATTAGAAGGGCTTTCCAGATCTACAAGAATTTTCCCGATACTTTTGTTAGTTTTCCCAAAATTGGAGAAAATTAAAAAAAATTGAGCAGTTTTCCTAAGCACAATTTTTAAGATAGAGAATAATACTCTTGTTTTTATAAAGGTTTTTATAAAAATCATTTTGCCTTCTTCATTTTGCATTCTTTAAATATCACTTAAGCGATTGCAGCTTCTATTTTTGTACAGATTGTTGACATAAAATTATTTTGTAGGCACATAAGAGTTGGAATGCCAGAGAAAATTGTTGGACCATGTTTTCTTCGTACATTTTCCTTCATAATTAGCTAAAATTCAGCCAATATTATTGATTTTAAATATCTATTAAGTGATTTAGATGGGAAATTAGAAGGGCTTTCCAGATCTACAAGAATTTTCCCGATACTTTTGTTAGTTTTCCCAAAATTGGAGAAAATTAAAAAAAATTGAGCAGTTTTCCTAAGCACAATTTTTAAGATAGAGAATAATACTCTTGTTTTTATAAAGGTTTTTATAAAAATCATTTTGCCTTCTTCATTTTGCATTCTTTAAATATCACTTAAGCGATTGCAGCTTCTATTTTTGTATAGATTGTCGACATAAAATTATTTTGTAGACACAAAAGAGTTTTGGAAAAATACAATGTAAATAATGTTACAAATAAACACATTTTATAATAAATAATTAGACTATTTTGTACAATTTTTCGTAAATAAACTGCTTATAATATGACTTAATTTACGAACACTGACCTTAATTTAAGACAATTTAAATTTACAAAAAAGATTAAAAGAATACATAATAATCATTATTATAATTAATGAAATTGTCAACAAAAACAACTCCGTTTGGTAACTGGATAGATAAGAATATTGTTTAAATGACAAAACCACTGATTATGCGTGGTTTAACTCAATTCTCTTATCTCTTAGATAGTTTCTAATCTCACAAATCATTCTAAAGTTTCGTATAAATAATAATCATCGATTTGTTATCTTTCCAAGCAACACTTATCAATAACAAAACGTCACGCTAGAGCTAACGTGTGTAAATTGAAAGAATTTCTCTTCAATGCAAGGGTAGTTGAGGTTTATCGATTCTGAAGAAAAATAACAAATGAATACAATAATACAGACATGCTTCAATGCTATTCGTAGGATTTCCAGATAAATAATAAATCGTAAATGGGGAGGAATTTGAGTGGCACTTTTGAAAGTATTTTTGAGTTTAAGTACAAATTTCGGACAATTTTGTCAATTTTTTTTGGGTAATTTAGTTGGTCGAGAGTCCTCAAAAAAAGATTCAAGCAATTTTTCGTTCTAGATCAAAAGTTTTTAACTAATTCTGCTATTGAATTACTCGTTTCAGAAGTCAATTCTTCCACTCGATCATTGAACAATTCGCGCTAGCGTGCTCGTTTTTTATACTTAGTCTCGTGCAAGAATTGTCAACTTCTAAAACTCATTTTTTATATACTATTTTTTTAATGATCCCCTAGCAGTTAGGACTTTTAGACATTATTTTTACGCGATTTTGGGCTAGATTTTGACTTGATATCACCAGTTTCAGCCAATACTGCAAAACATGTTAGTTCTAAGTCGTCAGATTTAATTGAGTCTAGAGTTTTTAAAAAAGATTACCAAATTTGAAACTTCCTGGCTATTATTGATTCAAAGCTTTGCCTTTTAGGATGAGTTTTATCAAGTTTTTGTCCTAAATAATCAGTTTTTCTAACAAATTTGCTATCGGAGCATCAAATACAATGCAATTTAGACACTTTTAGTCGATTTTGAGCTAAATTCTCAACTTAAATTGAAGATATCTCACAATTTTTGTTGTGAATTATACTTTTTTTTTTGTTAAATTTTTCCTGTTGAATCGTTAATAGAACGAGTTTTAAACGCTTTTAGACAATTTTTGACGATAAATTTTTCAAATTAAATTCAAGTCTTAAGACACAGTTGTCCTAAATCATCTATTTTTAAGCAATAAGGGCACTTTCTATATTCGAAACTTTTACAACCTACAAGTAAATAAATATAAGAGAATGGAAATTTTTAAGCATATTGTGTACATACAGAATTGTATTGTTTAATCAGTAATGACTGTAATGAGGAAAATTTCAATGTAAACATTAAATATCACACGATTAACCTTTTTAAACGGTCCATTTTTATATAAAACGTTCAACAAAAACTTAGTTTGCCGTTATCAAGACCAGCTACAATTATTGTAAAATTATCAGACGCGTATGTTCACACAACTTTCACTTAATTGAAACCATTTATAATAAAAAAAAGGAGTTTAAATTTAAGAATGGAGTGTTCGTTTGAAATCACAAAGCCTAAAAGAGAATTAGTTGAAAAATTATCAAGTAAACATTGTTTTGAAAGGCAAAAAATATGTAAAATTAAAAATTTCAAGTTCCAGATGAAATGATTTTGATCGGTCCGAAAAAGTACGCCTTTCAAAAATCTATGGGTGATTTTATAAAAAAATTCCACGATTTCCAAGCACGTCCACAGGATGTCTGGATTTATGGTTTTGCAAGATCTGGCACAACAATAACTCAAGAGATTGTCTGGTTAATTGAAAACGATCTGAATTTCGAAAAAGCAACCAATGAAATATTAGCTCTTAGATTCCCATTTTTAGAGTAAGTTTTGAATTATTACATTTTTTGTTAAATACGATTTCAATTAAATGATTGTCTAGAAGAGAAGCTTTCTCAAATCCATATTTAGAAATTGATGGGAAAAATTTTAAAAACGACACAATTAATATTGCTAAAAGAATGCGACAACCGGCTACAGATCAATTAGAGGAAATCAATGGGAAAAGATTGATAAAAACACATCTACCATTCAGTTTGGGACCATCAAATATTCTAAAGAGCGGTTGTAAGGTATTTTCAAACAAATTCTCTCCAAAAATTATAAATTTTATTCGAAATTCGAACGTTTTAGACCATTTATTTAGCAAGAAATCCAAAAGACGTAATTGTCTCTAATTACAATCTTGAGAAAGCGAGACATTTCGATGGTGATTTTGAAAAATATTTCAACCTTTTCGAAGCTGGTTTATGTGAGTACAATTAGTTTCCTAATAAAATATACGATAGAATTGAATTTTAGTGCCCTATTGTCCACTTTTTGAACATCTTAAAGAAGGTTGGGCGCTCAGACATCACAAAAACGTCCTATTCTTATTCTATGAAGACTATATTAAAGTATAACCAAAGAACAAATCATATACGATAGATTAATTATAAATATTTGAAATTTTGTAGGATTTTCGTCGATCGTTGATGAAAATTGTTGAATTTCTCGATAAATCATTAACCGATGAGCAAATGGAACGAATCGAGGAGCATTTGAAAATTGATAATTTCCGTCGAAATAAATCTGTAAATAATGATTATTGGAGAGAATTGGGTATGGTTAAAGATGCTGATGATCAGTTTATTCGTAAAGGTAAAATTGGCGGTTGGACTGAGTATTTTAAAGGGCCTCTGTTGGAACGAGTTGATCGCTGGATTGAAGACAACTTGAAAGATACAGATTTAAAATTTCCAACACCATAGTAGCATGCCTAATTGATTTACTTACATAAAAATTGTAATTTTTTTTGATAAATCAACAAAATTCTCAATTATTCGGTCTATTTTCATTGATACAAATTTAATTTCATGGAAACTCGCATACTCTTAGACATGTCCTCTTTGTGTCTAATTCTAAAGCCGATCCTCAATCGTTTCTAGAACTGATCTTCTTATAGAGATAAATGTTTAAAAATTATTATAATATAAAGAAAATTGCCATTTTATTTTTTATCGATAATATAAAAGTTTTATTAAAAGTGGAATATCTGTTTGAAATTACTTTGGAACAAATTTTGGGCAAAATTTTGAATTTTGGACAGCAGCGTCACAACTTCAACTATATGAAAGTTGAGCGGCATACGTAAAAAGTGGCATATTTGCAGTGAATTCTATAAGACGCTGTTGTAAATAGAACCACACACATCTTAAGATCTAGAATATTTGATATGCGATTTATTTCAATTCTATTTTCAATAATTAACAAGGGGCGTAGCTCAGATGGTAGAGCGCTCGCTTAGCATACGAGAGGTACCGGGATCGATGCCCGGCGCCTCCAAAAACCTTTTGAAAATATTTACAAATCTATCCTTCATATAAAAATTTAGTCTTAATTATAAATGAGAAGCTACAAGGTACCGAAAAGAGTTGATTCCAGTTGTAATTATTCTAACACAAGTTGTCCGGCGCCTCCACCATTTTTCCACTTTATATAATTTTTTTAAAATTTATCAGAATACTAATGGAATTTAGAAAGCTAAACATCCAACAGGCGAATCTGTAGCAGACTCTGTTTTATGCCACTATTTTAGAATATTTGTAGAATTCACAGTTACTATTTGAACTTGACATATCGGTCGGTACTTTCACCTGTTCAAGGAGAATAACGACGACTTCAAGAATATATTAACATTCCTACATATATGTAGAGTAACACACCTTCTTTCGATCTAGATCAATTTAGATATTGATTCTTTAGGTTTGATTTTTTATTTATTAAGAGGGGGCGTAGCTCAGATGGTAGAGCGCTCGCTTAGCATGCGAGAGGTACCGGGATCGATGCCCGGCGCCTCCAAATACCTTTTGATGATTTTTGAAAATTTACCCTTCATATAAAAATTCAGTCTTAAATATGAATAAGAAGCGACAAGGTAACGAATAGTTAATGTTAATGGAGTGCTAGCAAAATTAAAAACTCAACATACAATGTTGAAATCTGAAACAGGTACTTTTCCATGTCATTGTAGTAGAATACTTGCAGAATTCACAGTTGCTGTTTGAACTTGACACATTGGTACTTTAAGCTTGTACAAGGAGAATTTAGGCGAACAATTCAAGAATAAATTAAGCTTTAAATATGGGTAGTACCACAGCTTTTTACAATCTAGATCAATTTAAATATCGATTCTTTTGCTTTAATTTTCTATTTTTCAAGAGGGGACGTAGCTCAGATGGTATAGGTCTGCTAGATGTACCTGGATCTGGATTTGAAAATTTGCTGCTTACATAAAAATAAGCCTAAATAATCAATAAGAAGCGAGACGGTACTGATCAGAGTGGATCAAGTCTATCTAATTTTTCTAATAGCTTGGAATCTATTAAAAAGCCAGCGGACTTTGAAGCTCAACATTCAACTGGGACATCTGTAACAGACACTTTTTTATGCCATTATGATAAAATATTTGTTGAATTTACAGTTGATATTCGAACTTGACATATCAGTACTTTCACCTATTCAAGGAGAATAACGACGACTTCAATAATATATTAACATTTATACATATTATCTGGATAGTACCACACCTTCTTTCGATCTAGATCAATTTAGATATCGATTCTTTAGGTTTGATTTTTTATTTATTAAGAGGGGGCGTAGCTCAGATGGTAGAGCGCTCGCTTAGCATGCGAGAGGTACCGGGATCGATGCCTGGCGCCTCCAAGTACCTTTTGGCAATTTTTGAACATCTACCCTATTCATAAGTGCTTATTATTAGAAATGAGTAAAAAATAATAGAGGTCTTAATTTAATCAGTACTAGTTATAAGTAGCATCGTGTATTACCCGGGGCATCCACCATTTTTTACCAACATCTTTAAGACTGGCTATTGAAGCTAACAAAAGATCTTCTAATACAGTTTCTTTACATAGAAATATTGGAAAAATTGTATTCTTATAATAAAATGACTATAATTAACACTATTTTAGTTTGTTTGTCGAAGTTATAACTGTTATTTCTACTCAGTCTACTTTCACTGATTCTTGTCGAAATGGAGTAGTCGTGATTGTAGAAACAAGACCACACCTGTTTTGAATCTAGATCAATTCATATATCGGTTTTTGCATTAAATTATTGTTGATTACAAGGGGGCGTAGCTCAGATGGTAGAGCGCTCGCTTAGCATGCGAGAGGTACCGGGATCGATGCCCGGCGCCTCCAGAAACCTTTTGAAAATCCTCATCAAGCTAACTAGATTCTTCTTTGCTGTGATAAAAACAAGCATTGAGATGGTTATTAAAGCGTGTTCTACAGCTAAATAAATGCCAAATTCGAGTATAGTACCGACAGCGACTTGTTTTACCCGGCGCATCCACCATTTTTATCGCTCAATTCGGAAAATGTTTGTATTTCACAAACTTCAACAAAAATGACTTAAGACTAAAAGTAATGTGCAGAATTCACCTTGAATAATAATTTAAACTGTCCTAGCTGACCTTTTTCACGAGATTATACCAAGATTTTTTTTGAATATTTTTGAAAACCTATTCATCTTATAAGGAGCGATAAAGTACAAAATAGACTTGATTCTAGATGTAATTATTACAAGTTGTCCGGCACATCCACCATTTATGCATTTAATCTAATTTTTCTAATAGCTCCGAATTTATTATAATGCTAGCAGAATTTGGAGCTCAACATCAAACAAGGAATCTGTAACAGACTCTTTTTGATGGCACTATGATAGAATATTTGTAGAATTAACAGCTGCTACTTAAACTTGACATATCGGTACTTTTACCTGTGTAAGAAGAATAACACCTTCTTACTATCTAAATCAATTTTTATATCGATTCTTTAGTTTTGAATTTTTATTTATCAAGAGCGCTCGTTTAGCATAGTAGAAGGTACCGGGATCGATGTCCGGCGCCTCAAAATATCTTTTGAAAGAGTTTTAGAATCCTCATCAACATGGTAAGATAGTAAGAAAGCATATCTCACTACTAATTAAATAATTAAGTATGCTATTAAGGCACGGTATCGACAGCGAGTGGTTTTACCCGGCGCATCCACCATTCTTCACCTTAAAAAAATGAATCATATAATTTAGAAAGTTTATAATTTACACACCGGAACAAGAATTCCTTAAGACTTAGTGAAGGGTCCAGAATTTATCTTGAATATCAAGTTTATCAGTTATCAAGATAGTAAAAAACAAATGTTACATCCAATTAAATAATTAAGTGTCCAATTAGAGCGCGGTAGTCACAGCGAGTTGTTTTACCCGGCGCATCCACCATTTGTCATTTTTTTTTAATCATATAACTTAGAAAAAAGTTAATACTTCACAAACTTAAGCAAGAATGTCTTAAGACTTAAGCAAGAGTCCAGAATTTGCCTTGAATACCAATTTAAACTGTCCTAATTGTTCCTTTCCACAAAATTATCTAAAAAATTGTCAATTTTAAAACTTCAACTAAAAGTTAAAAATTCAGTTTAAAAATCGAGAACAGTGCGTGAATCTCTCAATTTTGGTGACTCAATTAGTTGAATATTGTGACATGTACGTCCTAAAATGTAGATTTGAAGTCAAAAATTTGATTTAAATTTTTTTTAAAAAGCTGAAAACTCATCACTACGCGTGTGACTTTTTTCCTTGATACCTTATTTGATAAGAATTCATCTGTAAAACTGATTAAACGTATCTAAATCTCAACATTTGAATGTTTTAAGATTCTATATGAGACAAAAATTACTTAAAACTGAAAAGAAAGTATCACTTAAAGCACTTCAATCGATTAAAACTCAAAGGTTTTATAAGTGAAGTTACAATTTGTGGTTGTAAAAATTATTTGATTGTACAGTTATTGTAGACAGCTGAGAGGTAAATTGAAGATAACTGAAAAGATACGAATCCAAGATTTCCGGATACGACAATAAATAAATAAACGATAAAACGATACACTTGTAGCTTTATTTAAGTCTTGTCTGAATTTCCACTATTGTACAAAGATCTGTGGAGAATCTTGCCCTAGATATTAGCCTTTTTTTTTAAATATGTTCACATTGATTTATATTCAACAATATAACAATAAATATACACTGAATGACATTTATGTGTAAATTTGAAATCATTCAGCCAATTCTCTATATACTATTCAAGTTGGATCGATATATGTATTGTAAAGAATTTAAGATACAGTTTTAAATTTTCCATTACATGAATGTACAATTGTATATTTTATGTCTTTTAGGATTTTTACATTCTTTGAACATTCTGTGTGTGTTGTCTCTTTACTTTTATGTTATAAAGACTAAAGTAAAGTAGTAGATAAAAGATGCTGGATGAATCCATACAGATCAAGTTTCATCTATTTGAGAGTCTAATTAATAAACTTTACGGAATAGCTACATGATATTAAATTTTTATAATACCTTCAATTGCTCCACGATCTATACAAATGATTAAAAAGTGTAAATCATCAATGTGAATTTTATTAATTATTCAATTTATAAATAATTTTAATTAATTAGTTTGAGTAACAATAGCAAAACGTTAACAAGATTCGTAGAAATATAGATGGAAGAATTAATTGACATTTTATAATTGTATTTGCTTCATAATTTCAACATCATGTTAGTTCTCTTATTATTGTTGATGTATATTGTTTATAATTCTGTTAGTTTCGTTCCAACAATAATGTGATAGAACGACTGTACGTAGTTTCAAACAGTTATCTTCATATGCATAAAACAACAACAACAACAACAGGAATAAAGGAATTCTATACAAAATATGGAAAAAGGACAACGTTTAAGTCAAGATTAAAAGAACAAGACTTACAACCACTGAACAACAAATCAATACAATTTTATTAAATGTATTCATCCACTATTTGTCAATTTTTAAGCTAAATTTTTGAAAATCACTCAAAGTATTAGTTTAAGAAAAATCTTGGTATAATCTCGTGAAAAGGGACAGCTAGGACAGTTTAAATTATTATTCAAGGTGAATTCTGCACATTACTTTTAGTCTTGAGCCATTTTTGTTGAAGTTTGTAAAATACAAACATTTTCCGAATTGAGCGATAAAAATGGTGGATGCGCCAGGTAAAACAACTCGCTGTCGGTACTATACTCGAATTTGGCATTTATTTAGCTGTAGAATACGTTTTCTTACCATCTCAATGCTTGTTTTTATCACACCAAAGAAAAATCTAGTTAGGTTGATGAAAATTTATAAAAATTTTCAAAAGGTTTCTGGAGGCGCCGGGCATCGATCCCGGTACCTCTCGCATGCTAAGCGAGCGCTCTACCATCTGACCTACGCCCCCATGTTAATCAACAATAATTTAATGCAAAAACCGATATATCAATTGATCTAGATTCAAAACAGGTGTGGTCTACTACATTTCGTCAAGAATTAGTGAAAGTACACTAAGTAGAAACAACAGTTATAAATTTGACAAATAAACTAAAATAGTATTAATTATAGTTATTAAATTAATTATAGTCAGTAAAGATACTGCATTAGAAGATCTTCGGTCAGCTTGAACAGCCAGTCTTAAATATATTGATAAAAATGGTGGATGCGCTGGGAATTACACGGTGCTACTTATAACTAGTACTTATTAAATTAAGTCCTCTGTTATATTTCCTCATTTCTAACAATAAGCAATTATGAATAGGGTAGATGTTCAAAAATTATCAAAAGGTACTTGGAGGCGCCGGGCATCGATCCCGGTACCTCTCGCATGCTAAGCGAGCGCTCTACCATCTGAGCTACGCCCCCTCTTAATAAATAAAAAATCAAACCTAAAGAATCGATATCTAAATTGATCTAGATCGGAAGAAGGTGTGGTACTATCCACATAATATGTATAAATGTTAATATATTATTAAAGTCGTCATTATTCTCCTTGAATAGGTGAAAGTACGGATATGTCAAGTTCGAATATCAACTGTAACTTCAACAAATATCTTATCATAATGGCATAAAAAAGAGTCTGTTACAGATGTCCCAGTTGAATGTTGAGGTTCAAAGTCCGCTACCTTTCTAATAGATTCCAGGCTATTAGAAAAATTAGATAAACTTGAATCAACTTTGATCGGTACCGTCTCACTTTTTATTGATTATTTAGACTCAATTTTTATGTAAACAGCAAATTTTCAAAAATTTTCAATTTTTTTTTGGGACGTCGGGAATCTATCCAGGTACATCTAGCAGACCATGTGAGCTACGTACCGTTTTGAAAAATAAACAATTAATGCTAAAGAATCGATATTTAAATTGATGTAGATTGTAAAAAGCTGTGGTACTACCCATGCATAAAGCTTAATTTATTCTTGAATTGTTCGCCTATATTCTCCTTGTATAATACAAGCTTAAAGTACCAATGTGTCAAGTTCAAACAGCAACTGTGAATTCTACAAATATTCTACTACAGTGACATGGAAAAGTACCTGTTTCAGATTTCAACATTGTATGTTGAGCTTTTAATTTTCCTAGCACTCCAATAAATTAACTCTATTCGCTACCTTATCGCTTCTTATTCATATTTAAGAGTGAATTTTTAAATGAAGGGTAAATTTATCAAAAGGTACTTGGAGGCGCCGGGCATCGATCCCGGTACCTCTCGCATGCTAAGCGAGCGCTCTACCATCTGAGCTACGCCCCCTATTAATAAATAAAAAATCAAAGCTAAAGAATCGATATCTAACTTGATCTAGATCGTAAGAAAGTGTGTTACTCTACATATATGTAGGAATGTTAATATATTCTTGAAGTCGTCGTTATTCTCCTTGAACAGGTGAAAGTACCGACCGATATGTCAAGTTCAAATAGTAACTGTGAATTCTACAAATATTCTAAAATAGTGGCATAAAAAAGAGTCTGCTACAGATTCGCCTGTTGGATGTTTAGCTTTCTAAATTCCACTAGTATTCTGATAAATTCTAAAAAAATTATATAAAGTGGAAAAATGGTGGAGGCGCCGGACAACTTGTGTTAGAATAATTACAACCCGAATCAACTCTATTCGATACCTTAAGGCTTCTTATTTATATTTAAGACTAAATTTTTATATAAGGAGTAGATTTTCAAAAATTTTCAAAAGGTTTTTGGAGGCGCCGGGCATCGATCCCGGTACCTCTCGCATGCTAAGCGAGCGCTCTACCATCTGAGCTACGCCCCCTTCTAGTTGACTAGTATTAAAATCAAAATTGAATAAGTCGACCTCCTAACTATTCTAGATTCAAACTAGGTGCGGCTTTGTCTACAACAATCTAACAGACATAATTGGATCACTTTCACTCACTGAAAGCAAACAAAACCGATAGCAATATCTCCGAAAATTAATTAAGCAAGAAGTTCAATAATAAGAAATTACAATTTATATGTACTGTAGAAAGAAGAAAATTGATCTAATCTTGGTGTCTTAGAGTGTGGAAAATTTATTGATAATTTGTAAGATAACTAAAATTTATCAATACTGTAACTCAGCAAAATCATTTTATTAACACTTAAAGTGTTGTAAAAATGGTGGATGCGCCGGGTAATAATTATAAAATTTCAACTAACTAACTCAACATCATATAAATTCCACTAAATTAATCAAAATTTATCCCTAACTACGATAAATTTGAGTTTTTATACTTTCTAAAGAAATCCAAAGGCTTTGTTACAAGTTAATCATCATTAAAAATCAACATGAAAACAACACCAATAGATATTTTTCTAGGTTACAACAAGAGAGGATACAAACAATTCTAGAATTTGTTGTTGAACTAAGTTTAGCCCTCTAAAATATTTCAAGTATTTGCAGGTGGATCCTTAGAGAACATTTCAGCAAAATTAGAACCTCGTAGCTCATTTGAAAGTTGGTCAAATAACGCTCATTTCTGACAATGTAGCGATTTTCAAAAGCGAACTAAACACGAAAATCGATTTTAAATGACTCTAGTTTTCACCATTTTATTCTGGAACAGGTGGAAATATTTTGTATTTTCTCTGGAATACAATGGAGACAAATAAAAAACAGCAATGTTGGGAAGGACTCCGAGTTATTCTGAGTAGTTTTGCATGTTTAGTTTCTTTTTTCAAAATTGCGACATTCTTCAAAACGATCGTTTTTGACCAACTTAGAAATGAGCTACGGGGTTCTAATTTTGCTAAAAATGGACTCTCCTAAAAATCCATAAAATATTTTTCGAATCGCTCGTCAACTAGTAAGAGTTTTTTAGATCTAACAATTTTTAGGTCGGACAACCTGTATATACGATGATGCTTAATAATTAACATTCATTAACATGTCACAATCAATATTTAATCGTAATTTAATCAGTTAACAAAATTCTAGAAATGTTTGATTTAATTAAAACAAATAGCAAAATAATTTGCTGTAATCGATCTATACTTTAAAAATATTTGGATTTTACTATTCGAAATAAATTTATGTAGTTTTTTTAGGAACTTAATCCATTTGATTGTTGGACTCTCTAATTCTTCGTACAGTTTACGACATCTGAAACTATACAACCAGAGTCGTAAACAATAAAAAAAGGACCACATAAAGTAAATGTATTTAAACTGGAAAAAATGGTGGAGGCGCCGGGTATTGATCCCTCCAACACCTTTCATATGCTAATTCTGACAATAACCACCCCTTCGTCTATTAACGAAAACAAAACAAAACACCAAAAAAAATAGAGCAATTGACACATATGTGGTGAACTAAATTGTGGACGAGTATTTTGATCATCCCTGACTCGAAATACAAAAAATAAATAAAAACATATAAAAGTGTATTTGAAATATAAGCTGAAACTAGAGCGAATTTATCAAATTCCCACTATAAATTCTAGCGAAAAACCATTGGACAGTTTTTGGGTAGTTTACTGACCATGACACTTTATTTTGTTGAAAACGTTATTTTTCGTCTGCATTGATATGTCCAATATTCAACAATAAAACAGGAATAATTTTTTTAAATTGCAGGGGTAATTTAAAAATTACACATTTGAATTTGACAAACCTCAAAATATTATCGTCTACAGATGGGGTAGTTTTTCTAATATATTTGTTAAACATTCATCTTGCTCATCTATACCACTTGCATATTAGTTAGAGAGAGATAGGCGATCAAAAAATTAAAAAATCATGCCAGCTATTACCACCCACCCTTAGTCCCTTCACCATTCTTTTGTAGCAAAAAAATGTACCTGCTTCGAATTTTATCAATTTTCTTTTTAAAGACACAACCTGATGTCAAAAATTTGTTATCTTTGTCACACGATATAAGAATTGCTTATGAAACACCCTTTTATAAATGCATCAGACAAAGAAGGGACTATCCTCTCTAGATACCGTTTTTAGTAGATATTTTCTTTGGGCTAGGAAATATTAAAAAAATGAGCTTCATCACAGGGGCAAAGGTTCAAATCCCTCTCGTTGTTTTGTTCCATTTTTTCTAAAAAAAGCAGTTTTCTTCATGCTAAGCAAATATTATTTTTCATTATTTGAATTAAAAAAAAAATGTTGATAATCGAGTAACATGTTTTTCATTACACCGGAGGGATAATTTTGCAAAAAAACACAATTGATTTCAATTTCTCTTATCTCTTTGAAAACATCCAAATGTACCAAAAAAAAATCGAATTTATTATTGTTAACAGTCAATAGAAGATTGCTTCGCAAAATAATAATTGAATAAAAATTGAATATTTTGTGAATTAAAGAAAATATAGATGGATCAAATTAAGTTTGCTCTCTATCTCTCTTACTACAATGGTACTATATAAAAAAAGTCGAATAGACACGATCGATGAAGCGAACTATTCCGAAAATCTTGTTTGCCAAACTTGAGAATATTTCCTTCTTTGTCTGCTACATTTGTTGATGAATGTTTCAAGTGTTTATAACAAAGATACCAAATCTTAAATATCTGTCTGTTCGATGTAAAATTGTAAAATTTGAAACAAGTAAGCTTTTTGGACAAAAGAAAGTGGTGCGTTTGGTCAAAAGACTACCTATTTGCTCTCTATCTCTTTCTAACATGTATACAAGTAGAATAGAGGAGCGGTCCCAATATTTTGCAGATGTGCCTATTTAAGTGGCCAGTGCTGTATATAGTTGCAAGTACAATAGCTGGGTTGACTCAATTTTTTTCAAGTGTACCTATTTCAGTGGCCAGTGCTGTATATAGTTTAGAATGTCTTTCGTCTCAGAATACAAACTGTCTTTTGTTACAATATGTGTACAAGTTGAATAGAAATTCTCAAGATTCAGCGTCTAAATTTACAAAAACCAATTTTCAATTGTAGTTCTGTTTTTGCAACTGGATACACCAATGTTTATTTGATTCACTCGTACCAACATCAATACAAAGCCATTCATTTCGTACTTTATCAATAAATTTGTTGTTCTCTAAGTTGTTTTTTCTTTTTTTTATTTTATTCAAGGAGCAAATCAATAATTCTATTGTGTATTGGAAGAATTGATGTTGTTTAATTTGCAAAATAGAACGATCGTTGTCGTCAACGTTGAAATTAACAAGGCAGCATTCTCTAATTAAGGTCAAGTATAAGTCGGGGTTTTGTTTCGTCACTCGTATTCAAATCCTGTTCTAGCATCCTTAAATTAGACTATTCTAGGATTTCTGTAATATAAGAAGTATTATCGATCGTATAGCTTTCTTGTTAAGATGATAGTGTCCATTGATTTATCACTGAATCAAATGAATTGTGGACATGAAATTATCATATTATAATAATTTATGACTTCAATATGTGCTGAATTCTCAAATTCTAAAAAAGAGTTTATTTTGATATTATAACAGTGAATTTGTCATACAGGAATGAGAAATGTTTAAAGTCGAATTTATGTGAGCATGGGGTAAATTTAAGGGATAATTTAACGACAAATTATCGTCTAGACTATTTTTTTAATTTCAGTGATGACTGTCAATAATGAGGCTAGTGTTGAGATTAGGGTGGTTTACCCTCAAGTAGCTTATCTCATTTAGAGGGATGCGTGCTTTGTGATACGTGCCTAAAGCTGGTTATTTCTTGTGACAACTTAAATTAGTTGGTGAGAGTGATTCGGGGAATATTTTAAAGGTTGGTAAAGTAGGCCCAGGGGGGAGATATTGGCAAAAATAAGACTTTGTAGCTTATTTGAAAGACAGTGCAATTTTTCTTTTGGCATATTTTCGATTTCACTAATTCGTTGCATATTTAAGATTAGCTAGGAAGAATAAGAAATCAATATTAACTATTAATCAATACGATAAGCCTGCACAGTACTTTCTTCCGATTTTCCGTAGAATGTATGATGGAAAACTGTGCCGCTTTATCGGTCGAGACAGACCAACACATATGTACGATCGAAAAATGTTTCGATTTACCTGTACTGTGCAGATAAATTAGTGTGTGTAGTGTGTAAGTCAAATTTAACGATAAATAAATACGATAAGCCTGCACAGTACTTTCCTTCCGAATTTTTGTAGAATTCATAGACAAGGACTGTGTCGTCTTATCGGTCGAGACAGACTACCAGATGCAATCGAAAAATGTCTAGATTTATCTGTACTGTGCAGATAAATCAATATGTGTAAGTCAATATTAACGATAAATCAATACGATGAGCCTGCAAAGTACTTTCCTTCCGATTTTCCGTAGAATATATGATCGAAAACTGTGCCGCTTTATCGGTAGAGACAGACCAACAGATACTTTTGAAAAATGTTTCCAATTACCTGTACTGTGCAGATAAATCAGTGTGTGTAAGTCAAATTTAACGATAAATAAATACGATAAGCCTGCACAGTTCTTTCCTTACGAATTTTTGTAGAATTCATGGGCAAGGACTGTGTCGTATCGGTAGAGATAGACTACCAGATACAATCGAAAAATGTTTCGATTTACCTAGACTGTGCAGATAAATCAGTGTGTGTAAGTTAACTTTAACGATAAATGAATAAGATAAGCTTGCACAGTACTTTCCTTCCGAATTTCTGTAGAATTCATGGACAAGGACTGTGTCGTCTTATCGGTCTAGACAGACTACCAGATACAATCGAAAAATGTCTAGATTTATCTGTACTGTACAGATAAATCAGTGTGTGTAAGTAAATATTACCGATAAATCAATATGATAAGCCTGCACAGTACTTTCCTTCCGATTTGTCGTACAATATATGATCGAACACTGTGCCGCTTTATCGGTCGACACAGACCAACAAATACAACCGAAAAACTTTTAGATTTATCCGGAAAATCATAATCAAAGAACTGTACAGATTTATCGTATTGATTAATCGTTGTGTGTATGGTGAGCTTAACGACGGCCTTTGAGTCATTTTCAATGATTTGAAAATCGTAACATTGTTGAAAAAGAATGTTTTCGACTACATTGTTAATAATTTGCGTTTAGCAAAAAATTTAAGGGAGTCAGTAAGGGTTGAAGTTACGCCTGTAAAATGTTTTTTTCCAAATATCTAAAAACACTTTTCAATGGCTTCCAAACTAGATAATTGAAATTTTTTAGAGCTATCGTAAGATGTAAACCGATTTTCCATCAATTACAGGGGATGAAGTTATAAGCGATAATATGGCAATTTTACAGTTTTTTTTGTGCTTTTTACCTCATACTTAAGTTTATCTAAAGGCGTTCGCAGGGGTTGTTAGTTTTTGCTTTCAAGAAAACGATTAGAATTAGGAAAATTGTATTCGACTCTTCGTTTTTGATTTTTGGAAGGAAAGTAGCCGGCTTAAAAAAAATCACCAAACTTTTCTAATTAGAGTAAAGTGTAAATCTTAAAATCCGACCGTAATTTTGAAACATTTTATAGAAAATTATAAAAAAGCATTAAAACTGGCGCATACACTCGCTTATAGTTTCATTCCTTAGAAGGGATGAGAAATCGATTCACATCACATTCCAAAATTGAAATTTAATTAATTTTTGAGACTTTAATAAGCATATTTCCTAACAGTAGGTACCGGCACTCATGACAAGCATGCACCCTTAAAAAAATGAAGTACTTATACCGCCCTCCTTCTTTGGGGAAAGTGCAGAAAAATTGCCAATTTGTGTGAGGTCTTTCGTTTATTTCTCAAAAAAAGCCTTTTATTGCTTATCCAAAAGGAAGATTTTTAAAAATGAACAAATTTTGTAAAAAGATAAACACCGCGTTATTTTGGATAATAATATCAGAAATCAATGTGTTATTGGCAATAACTTATTGCGGAAAATCCTTGAAAATTCACTTGTTTTCTGTTTTCTCACCTTTTAATAAACTCTCGATGATAGCATTGTTGGCAAAAAATTGTTAGTTGAAAAACTCAACGGCAATATGCAATTTAGTTCGCAACATGCCGGACAGATGGTGCTGCTCTATACGTTACCACAGACACCAACTACGGTAACTAAAGTATCTCTACTGAACATCACTTGATTTTTTTTAATTTGGTTGAACATCCAATCAATTTTGTTTACATGGGATTAGTAAAAACGTTAAAACTTAAGGTTTCTCTTATTTTGAAATCTTTTTATTTTTGTTTTTTCAATTATAATGAAATAAAAATCAAATTTCATTTATTTATTGGATAATTTGCAAAAATAAAGCAAATGGTTAAGATTCACAACCTTATTTTCTAATTTCATAAATCATATAAATACACATGCACTGTTTTGTACAAAAGTATACTCCGCGTCTTAGTGATAATTGTACAGTGTCGAGCATATAAAAGAGACCACTTTTTCTGGTGCTGTGTAAAAGAGGATGTTGAGGGCGGTCGTGACAATATAACAAAATGTTCACAAGTCAGACGTTGGAAAGATAGATATTCTATTGAAAGAAGAAGTGGGTGGGGTTATTGTTAGAAATTCATTCAAACACAAACTATTTGGGGGAGCCTAAAGTGCTCCCCCAACACCCACGCAATATAGGGAGGCGGCGTCTGAGGGAGCTCAACAAGCTCTCCAAGTATTTTAGCTTAATAATGTAATAAACTACTAGATTTTGTCTCTTAATGAATATTGTATTTTTAAGTCATATTATTGAGTAATACAGGGTGTAATCAAAATCCCTAGCAATCTTCAAACCTTGTATAGAGCTCGAAAAATCGAGCCGATTTTTATAATATATTAGGGAGTCGATATTGCTCCATTTTCGCCAAGATTTTTAGAGCCACTGGAATCCAGCATTGTAATTAATACCGATCGTCTTGATGCGACAGGTATTCCGTCGATATACATCAACAATCAACAATTAAGATTCAATATTCACTTGCTAGTGGAATGCGTCTGTTCATTGTAAGTATTTGTGAATTATTGCGGATTTTGTGTAAAAATTTTGGATATTAATAAATTTAATTAGTGATTAATTCGCATTGTGCTAGGGTAGTCACCGAGTGGCTTAATAAACAATTTAAAGGCCAGTGGATAGGACGTAATGGACCTGTGTTGTGGCCAGCGCGTTCACCGGACTTTAAACCATGTTATTTTTTTTTGTGGGGCCACATGAAACAATTATTGTACTCAGTGCCACTCGAAAATGTCGAACAGCTACAGACTCGATTTAAGAGCTGCCAAACATTTATAATAATGTGCAACCTGCTACGTAGAGCACAGTTTTGTGTGAAACAGGAAGAAGCACATTTTGAACAATTTTTGTAGTGTTTTTGTATTTACATTATTTGTATAGTTTTTTATCAAATGTGTAAGTTAGTAAGATGTGCGTGGGTAGTTCAATGGAAATTCTTGATGTGTAATCTGACACCTGCTTTCTTATCAACTCTCGACAACATCCTTAATAAAAATTCAGCGACCATCAAACAATGGTTCGAAATCTGTCCAATTTTAGTAATTTTTTTTTCTTCGACTCTTCAAAATATGTTTATTGCACTTTATTCCACATAGGGATAGTGAAGTTTGAATATTGTCAGGGATTTCGATTACACACTGTATATGAAGAGAGGCACCCTTATATTTTGTTGAGGGTACCTTGAGATTTTCTGTTACACCACCCATTTTCTTACCCTCACAAGAGAAACAGCCATTTAGACTACGTACAATTTCAGTTGCAAGCTGGCGCTTGCGCAAATCGTCTAAATGGACCCAATTGAGATCATGTTGATTTCTACTACCCGATTTAAAAATATTGTTATAATTCTAGCAGCGCCATAGAGTTCACACTGCGGAATGGTAAGTTTACACGTGTTTGTGACACAAGTATCTTATATTTTCAGGATGGCGTTTTTAACTTCGGTGCCGACCGAATATCTCCGATAGGTTGCTTAAGCCCCGCCTTCGCGCATCCTAGCCGAAGGCCACCTTGCAACTGAAATTGTACGTAGTCTACATAAACCGAAAATCGTGTCATTCTTCGCTCCAGACCTGGTCTCTTTTATATGCTCGCCACTGTACGTTTTTAAAAAAAAAATCTTAAAATTACGCACAATATTCACATCTACATTGAATGAATTCGATTTTGCCTGTTTATTCACAATTATTTTTAAAGTTTATCACGATTTTGTCGTCAAATTTCTGTTCTATTATTCAACAATCCTTCCCAGTAACAATCTGTGATTGTTTATTATCATTAATCAATTGTTGTCGGATTTTATCAATTGCATCACATGTAAAATTCGTTTTTTCTAAATTAGTTAAGTTGGAATATTTTATCAAACGATACGGTATTGTTTCTAATAAATTACTAGACAAATCTAAAATACCAATTTTCTTAATATTTTTCAATACATTATCTGTTATTTCTACAATTCGATTACGTGCCAAATTTAGTACATCAATCATTTTCAAATCATTAAAAATCTCCTCAGGTAATTTGCTTATATTGTTACGATCCAACCATAATTGACGGATTTCAATTAAATTGAAAAAAGCACGTGTATTGAGATTACTACGTCCTAATTTATTTTTACTTAAAAATACTTTTAAATTTTTGTTTAATTTTGTTAGATTTGAAAATAAATAATCTGGCAAGAATTCAATACGATTTCGACGTAGAAAGATTTGTTTCAATTTTGGTAAATTTGTAAACCATCCAAAATTCCAAATTTTCAATTTATTATTATTTAATTTGATTTTAATTAAATTCGTCATATTGTTGAATGCATTCGTATCAATTGTATGAATTAGATTACGTTGTAATAATAATGTTTTTATCGATATTAAATGATTAAATATGCCATCATTGATGATTTCAATTTGATTATCTTGTAATTGTAATGTATTTAAATTTGTTAAATTTTGAAAAGCACCAGGATGGATGATTTCAATGCCACATTTAATTAAATTTAAATCGATGAGATTTTTAAAATTGCGCACCGTCTCTGGATATAAATTTTCAATATATTTAGCACGTACAGTTAAATATTTCGGATCGATACCAATCAATTCCGGTTCAATATATTGAACATTATGGAATAATTGCCGTTGTCCATGTCGTTGAAACTTTATCCAACCAGTTTCAAATAATAATAAACCACCACCATCACTATTATTACTATTACACACATTATCACTAAATATTATTATTAATATCAAAGATAATAAAACTAGTTTTATTGATTTTAACAATAACATTATTTATAATACAAGTCAAGTTAAAACTTATTTGAAATGAGTATTTTTGTATTTTAGTTTTAATTAGTTGTTAATCAATGATAGAGGTTGAGGTCAATTAATTGGAACTGAGACGAGGTCGCTTGATAAACACAAAACAGATGTTTGTTAGTCTAACGAATAATTAAAATTTTTGTTATTAACCGTACAAATAAGCAAAGAAATACATTTCTTTTATAACATCGTTGTTTTTTCAATTTCTTCAAGAGTATCAATATTTACTTGTGTTTGTTTGTATTTAACATCACTAATTGAAGATTCTCAAAGTTTTGTGTGTTTGTACAACAAGAACTGCATGTATTCTTACGTTATTTTTATGATTATTGGATCTTATATACAGCACTGGCCGCTGAAATAGGTACATTTGGAAAGTATCTAGCCCATTCCTGTATTGCATTTTCATATAAGTTAGAAAGAGCTAGAGAGAAAATTGGTGGCTTAAAAACTAGAAATTTATATTTTTATTGATAGTTTGTATAAATGTAAACTTATATAGATAGATCAAGCTAAGTTTGTCCAAGGCTTTTCAAGTAGTACGCTTAACCGATCGTCTCTGCTCGTTTTTGTTTAGAATGCATTACCATTGGAGTAAGAGAGACAACGAATACACTCTATTGAACTTTTATTGTAGACAGGATCTACTGCGCATCCATAATTTTGAGTAAACTTATTGTTAGTTTGATCCAAAATGCAAAATATTTAAGTGATGAACCTGTAGCACAGGAGTAGAAGTAAAAGAGGTACATTTTCTATTAATTGTTAGTAACAAGAGAATTCGAGCTAGTTTTTATTAACTTTATTCTTTCATTGTTTATTTTCTTTGTACATTCAGGTATTCTAATTTCCAAAATATTTTCCATTGTAATTAATATGGTCGTGAAGTAGAAAAATTTTCCGACATTTTCATATCAATCAAGAGACAAATTATTTAAACTCAGAGCTTTGTAGGTGAAAAAAGGGTTTCAAATTTTTCCGTGAGACTCATTTAATTTAAAAGATTGGATCTTAAGCAAGCTTCATGTGCTTTTCTCTTCCATCAGCTTTCTAAAAAAGTAGAGTATGATTCTCTGTTCTTAAAATTATGTAACGTTGATATATTTTTTTTAAAATTTTCTTCTGTGATTGGGAAACTAACAAATTTATCAAGAAAATTCTTGAAGATTTGGAAAGCTCTTTCAATTTGTCATCTAAAATCGCTGATAATTATTGAAAATGAATAATATTGGCCAAGTTTTAGCCAGTTGCGAAGAAATATGTACGAAAAAATAGGGTCCAAGAGCTTCCTCTGCCATTCAGAATTTTATCGCAATTTTTTTAAATAGAAAGCTTCAGGACATACACATTGAAATACTCTATCCAACGCACTTTTACTTTTCACAATATCTCAAAAAACAGACGAGATATCGATCTTTGAAGATTGGCAATTTTCGCACCCCGAATCCCCCTAAGGGTATGCTGGAACCGAGAGCGAAAAATGCCAATATTTAATCATCGATATCTCGCTCGTTTTCTTAGACATGAAAACTTGATAGTCAGCATTGAAACGGCCTTTCACGGTGCTTTCGACGGAGTGTTCCATTTTTGAAAATTTTGACAAAATTCTGAGTAATTAAAAAAATTGGAAAAATGTTTGTTTTCGTTAATTTTTTCCCTAAAACTGACTGAAACTTAGCCTTTGAGCAAACTTATTGTTAGTTTGATCCATCATATCAATCAAGAGGCAAATTAATCAAATTCAAAGCTCTATAGGTCCCAAATTTTCCGTAAGACTCACTTAATTTACAAAACCGGATCTTAAGCGAGCTTCATGTGATTTTCTCTTACATCACCTTTCTAAAAACGAGAGTATGATTCTCTGTTCTTAAAATTATGTAACGTTGGTAGTTTTTTTAAGAATTTTCTTTCGTGATTGGGAAACTAACAAATTTATCAAGAAAATTCATGAAGATTTGGAAAGCTCCTTCAATTTGCCATATAAAATCGCTGATAATTATTGAAAATGAATAATATTGCCCAAGTTTTAGCCAGTTGTAAAGAAATATGTACGAAAAAAGAGGGTCCAAGAGCTTCCGCTGCCATTTAGAATTTTATCATATTTTTCTTAAGCAGAAAGCTTCAGGAAATGCACATTATAATACCATATCCAACGCACTTTTACTTTTTACAATATCTCAAAAAACAAGCGAGATATCGATGTTTGAAGATTGGCAATTTTCGAATCGATTAATAAGTCCGGAACCCCTTTAAGGGTATGCGAAAAATGTCACTATTTAATCATCGATATCTCGCTTGTTTTCTGAGACATCAAAATTTGTTAGTCAGCATTGAAACGGCCATTTTACGGTGCTTTCGATGGAGTCTTTCATTTTGGAAAATTGTGACGAAATTCTGAGTAATAAAGAAAATTTTTTGTTAATTTTTCCCTAAAACTGACTGAAATTTAGTCAAAATATTATTTATTTTGCACTTTTAGTTAAGAAACATATAGCAAAATGAATGCGATTTCTAAATTTTCAAGAAATTTTCCGATTAAACAGTTAGTTTTCCCGAAAACTAAGATAAACGTTGAAATTTTACAAGCAATGCAATTGAATAAAATTGAAATATATTTTTTCAAAAGCTTATTGATGTGCGGAAGGAAAATAAATAAAATTTTCCAACGATTCGGAAGAATTCAGGGGCTATAATTACCTATTAACAATAATTATTTTGCTTTCATTTTTTAACTAGTTTGTAGAGGATTCTCTTAACTTCCCGAAAATGTTATTTTCTATGGAAAAACATTGAAAATTTTCGGGAAATCCGTCTCGGTTCCAGCCTACCCTTAAATGTCCTGAAGTATTGCTGACTCACAATGTCAGTTGCTTGGCAGGAAAAAAAGAGGAGACGAAAAGTTAAAAAAAGAGAGAAACATCGTGTTAGCTGGTATTCTTGAACCGGAAACAAAACGGTTCTTGGTTTTTGGTTCAACTCCGGTATTCGCTCCGGCGAAAATTTCGGTTAATTCCAATTTTCAGTTTTTGGTTCAGTGCCGGTTCGATGTCCTGAAATAATGCATATTTTCGGCAATTTCCCAATGACCTACAAGGCTCTAACTTTGGTTAAATTATCTCTGAAGACTCTCCTATAAATGCTTGAAATATTTTTCGAATCACAAGCCATAAGAATTTTTCGTTTCACCCGATACTGGGCGTCCGCTCTAAATATGGACAATTTGAAAGAAACTCCTAGTAGTTGGTCGGCGATTCGAATAATACTTTGAGAATTTGTAAGGTGGACCCCAGAGAACATTTCAGCAAATTTAGAACCTCGTAGCTCAGTTGGAAGTTGGTCAAAAGAAGCTCGATTCTGATGATGTAGCGATTTTCAATTTTCAATGACTCTAGGATTCTTCTAAAATTGATTTTTTCCGTTTTTATCCATTTTATTCTGGAACAGGTGTACATATTTTGTAATTTCTTTGGAATACAATGGAGAAAAGTGAAAAAAATCAATGTTGGGAAGGTCTCCGAATCATTCTTAGTCGTTTTGCATGTTTTGTTCGTTTTTAAAAATTGCGATATTGTCCAATACGATCATTTTTTGACCAAGTTAGAAATGAGCTACGTGGTTCTAATTTTGTTAAAATGTTCTCTTGGGTCCACCCTACAAATCCTCAAAGTATTATTCGAATCGCTCACCAACTACTAGGAGTTTCGTTAAAATGGTACATATATTTAGAGCGGACACGTGGTATAAAAAAAATCACCAATATCGAGGATTTAAATGTTGATTAACTTACCTACTTGTAGGTTAAATTAAATAGTGATTGTAATTTTTTTTCAAAGTTTCTATTAGTAGTTGGGAGTAAATTATGAACCACTCGTCAAGTTACAGTGTCAGAAATAATAAGCAATAATAATGCAATTTTCTCGTAAATATTTAGAACATGACCTAATACGCCCTATTTCATTATTACAAATAATTAAACATTCTCATAGATGTGTCAGTGATGTTTTTGTTAACAATACTAGAAGAAATATCGTAAAAATTTTGATATAAAATGAAAATTAATAAAAATTTTGTGTTAATTTTGTGTTTTCTAACAGTATCAATTGATTGTTATCTATTTAAAATTGGTCGAATTACAATACGTTTCTATAAAAATAATCAATACAAAACACAACGTTTATTAAAACGTAATCTAATCACAATCGATCAACATCAATTTGATAACGTTATCGATCTAAAATTACAAACCAAAGATCTACCAATACTTTATAATGGATCAGTGAAAAATCTACCATTATTACAACAATTACGTTTAACATCCTGTAATTTAAAACAATTACAACCGAAATCTTTACAGAATTTACCGAAAATCGAAGGTATACACCTTAATGACAATCAAATTGAAGAGATCGAAGAAGGTATTTTTAACGATTTAATAATTAAAGAGTTATTTCTACAAAGGAACCGTATCCGGATTATACGCGAGAAAGCTTTTGATAATATGCCAAATCTACAATTAATCCAACTTAATAATAATAGAATTACAGTTTGGAATCGTAATTGGTAATGTTTATTAATTAGATTTTTGTGTATAATTAACCATATAATTTTGTATTATAGGTTCCATAACACGCCGAATTTATTGAATGTTTATTTTCGGCGTAATAAAATCGAAGAATTACCAGCGTACGCTTTCAATAATTTGAAAGCAACACATCGTTTCAACGATGAAACACTATACGATTTAAAACTATTTTTAAGTAAGAATCAAATTAGTATAATCGATCCGGAGGCATTTAAAAATTTAGATGGTTTCGATGAATTATGGTTGGATCGGAATCGTATCAAACAATTAAATCAAAATTTATTTGCACATTTTGTCGAATTGAATCATTTGAATTTAGCAAAAAATCAATTGGAAATCATTGACAAACATCAATTTCCACTATTGGAAGAAATCACAATATTGGATGTATCCCATAATCGTTTATTATGTTTACCGTATGATATTGTACGGATAACACGTACGGTATATGTGGATCGTAACGGTATAGATTGTAATTGTGTACGTAATTTAAAAGAGCGTCTGATCGATGAGAAGCTCGACAATATCGTCAATGATAATGAGGAATGTTCATGATAATAATAATAATAATAATAATTGACTTACCTGTACAGTATTTGGGTTCATCGGTAAGATCACCACAATCATCAATCCCATCACAATATGCATTCAAACGGATACAACGGCCATTCTGACATGGAAATTCGCTTATACGACACGCCGGTCCTAAGCTGACTATTTGTAAATACGCCAATAACAATAATAGAGATGAGATGCACACTTGGATTTTCATCCTATAACAAGACACAGAACAAAAAGAAATAAATAAAAATAAAGATTCACTTTTATTTCACAAATTATGTATCGATTGGCAATAAATTTGAATATAACGAACAATTTTCGATATAAATATTTATTATAAATGCTTTTTAAATTTCTGTTTGTTTTACATTATTTGTGTGTTCATTTAAATAAACATGTTTGTTATTAATAGCATGTGTAAAAGCAGTGCTGTAGTATAGTAAAAAACGTGATAAAAATAGCCACAAAGAAGAAAATCGCATTTAAAAGTCGTGAATGTAGCTCAAAAATCGATTAAAAACGTCCAAATTGTAAACCCGAGTCGAAATTTCAGCCCTCGTTTCAACCCCTAAAACCCACTTTTCAAGACATCATAGGTTGAAAGGAAGATCATTGAACAATAGATTTTTGGTCCTACTTTGAGCCTAAGTGTGGCATATATCGGACGAAAAACGATGTTTAGGCCGAAATGAGGACCAATTTGACAACCTTATAAATTATGGGGTTGTAAAATAAATGTAAATAGATTTTATGAGTCATAAAATCTATTTGGTCTTATTCATTGCATCTTCTCTCATTGTCTCATACAGTCTTGTATATCTCCCTCTCTATTGCACTCATATACTCTTATCTCTCTGTCTCATTCGTTCATATACTTTACTTCTTTCTCTCTTTCTCAAGACAGAACAAAAATAAGGAAAAAACCATTTTTGTCTTTCACTAAACCTACAAGATTTTATGTAGGACGAAGTGAGGAGTATAGAATTCTTTTTAGGACGAGATGAGGTTCACGAATTTCTAACTTATTGTTAGGGTGAAACGAGGACTATAAATAACGTTAAGGTTGAGACGAGGTCCATTTTACTCCTTTTAGGCTCAAAAGAGGACCAAATATCCATTTTAGGATCAGAAGAGGGCTAAAATTTCGATTTGGGAAACTCGCTAAAAATCAATGATTTACGACAAATATTGCTTGAAATCAAAGATCGAGCTCAAAAACACGCTAAACATTTCTGAACCATCTAATTTTTATAGCTTGATGGCAAAATTTTGGCTAAAAATTAAGACTAAATTGTAGATATCGCTTTGCCCTACACAACTTGAGAGCAAGTTTATTTTTAACCTGATCATTTTGAACAAAAGCACCTCAAACCTTGCAAAATTTTGTTAAAAAAACTACTAAGAGTAT
The DNA here is from genome assembly GCA_039776855.1 of Mylabris sibirica. Classification (NCBI taxonomy): domain Eukaryota; kingdom Metazoa; phylum Arthropoda; class Insecta; order Coleoptera; family Meloidae; genus Mylabris; species Mylabris sibirica. The sequence goes on from CM077842.1 coordinate 6,705,431, forward strand.
CAAAATTTGTGGTTTCTCCACAATTCCGTAGTTAACTTCGTTGAAAACCGGTGACTTACAAAAGTGTCTTAAAATTTATAAAACTTGACTAAAAGTCTTTAAATGCCCCCCTTAAAATGAGTTAGGGCGCAAATTACTGCACAGCTTGAATAAAAGTTGAGAATTCAACTTAGAATTGCACTAAAAGTGACTAAAGGACTAATGATTTGGAACAAGAATGGCTCAAATTCCATCCTTAAATTCAAAAATTCTCCAAATTTGTGTCGTTTTTGACGATTTAAGAAGAAAATATTGAAAAACATCACTTGAAAGTCAAGAATCTATCCTGAAAATTATTTGAAAACGTCTAAATTGCACCCCCCTAAATTGTAAAGCTCGTTAAAAATCAATCATGTACTACGAAAATTACTTAAAACTTAAACTGGAAATCGGCAATTACTTGATGGCAAAATTTAGGCTAAAAATTAAGACCAAATTGTCGATAACTCTTTGCGTTCCACAACTTAAGAGCCCGATTATTTTGAAACTGATAATATTTAGAATAAAAGCGTCTCAAGATTTGCAAAATTCTGCTCAAGCAACTATTAAATGTCTCAAAATTTGTGTCTTCTGCATAATTTCGTGATAAACTTCATTGAAAGCTGGTGATTCACAAAATGGCGTAATAGTTTAACTACAAAAATTAACTAAAGTGTTCAAATCTCCCCATTTAAACAAGTTAAAACACAAATTTCTTAAAAACCTTCATTGAAAGTCTAGAATTCGGCTTAAGATTGAACTAACAGTAGCTGAAGAACTAACGCTTTAGAACAAAAATGTCTCAGACTTCAGCCTTACGTTCAACATTTTTCCTAAAAACAAAATTTGCTAAGATTTGAATTTTTAATTGAAAAATGTCCTCAATGTATCAAAGTCGACTTAGAGTGCTTAAGGCCGGATCTTTTACAATACTTAAGCTCTCCTTAGCAAAACTTTAGCTTAAATCAACTTGCGTGTTGCAGACACTTTTGTGAGGACTTGTATATTGACGAGCCGCCACTCACATGTTAGCTAAATTTAATCCAAGATCTTGCTAAAATGAGCTTAAGCAAGGAAAGAAAAATCGGGCATAAATCGTTTACTATTTACAATTTGATAGTGAAAGAAGTCTGCTCTAAAATTGATCAAAAGCATATTCATTATCTCAATTTGACGATTTAATATGAAAATATCGTTGAGAATTGATTTATTTACGACAAAAATATTTTGACATTTTGAATAAAGCTCGAGAATATAGCTCAGAAACTGAATAAAAACGAGTCTGTTTTGTAACGAAGCGTTCTATGCGGCCGCCAGCCGACGACTGATACGAAGAGGTTGAGCGCGTGTCCTCGGAGTGAGGAAGCGTGCTAGCGTGCAGGCCGCTAAGTGGGAGAGATAAGAAAGGAAATGAAAAATTCCTCTCCGGCTCCCTATCCAAGCCTCCTGACTGCTCTGGCTGTGGCTCTTTGTCGACCCAGAGTATTCCGATTGTTTGTTATTCCGATTCCGGCAGTGGCTCTCTGGCGACCCGGAATAATCCGATCATTGTATTGCCGATTCCGACGGTGGCTGGTGTCGACCCAGCATAACTCAATCATTATATTACCGATTCCGGCCGTGGCTCTTTGACGACCCGGAACAATCCGATTGCTTGCACCGATTCTGGCCGTGTCTACCCGCCCACCGTAACTACCCGTTCAGACCGATTCTGCCGTGGCTGGTGGCGACCAGGATCAATCGTCCCGGAAAGATCACCGTTTATTTGTAATAAATCCTTGTACTTAGTTGTAAATAAATTGTAAATATTATCCGTTTGTGCCGTCTTGTATATTTTCTCACTGTTATCAGTGAGTGGCACCCGAGAACCGACCGAACGTGTTCCCAACAAACACATTCACTCTAATATTTCTCTGGCCAGCGTTAACCTGGGCAAACTACCTTGCACCTTTAAGCTGAGAAGAAACGCATAGGGCACGAAAAACTGAGCCGATTTGTAGAATAACGTATCAGGGGATTGTTAACGACAAAATAAGGGTTGAAAATTTCACTAACATTTTTACAGCCACTAATATTGAGCAATTTAATCGATAGTTTAGTATAAAACTTGTCGTTAAACAAGTGGATCAGTAAGGTATGAAAATCCGAGATGCTTTATACTGACTTCTACTTTCATTAAGGTAGCATATTATTTATCGAGCGACCATCAAGCAACATTCTGCAATTTTATTCAATTTTATCCATTTTTGTCATCCTTCAAAATTGTACTCTATTGTATATAGGGACAGTAAAGCTTTCGTATTTAAAGGCAATTCGATTCCACTCTGTATAATGGACAAAAATCGCGAAAGCTACTCTTCTCTTATTTTTAATTCTGTGCTAATTTGTATTTGGAACCAAACCAATGGCTTGACTTGTAGAAAATAACGGCTTAAAACAGTAAAACTTTTCTGTTTCGTTAAAAATTCAAAGCACAACACACTTCCGATTCGTCTCCGACTCAATCTTAATTTTCTTCTTACTCCTCGTTTACTTAGAATTTGTCTATTTTAATCTAACCATGTCGACTATCAATTTATTCAATTTTCCCATGACACGAACAATTCTATCACCTTTAAGTTTGTTAGTGTTAATAAGACAAAACGAAATGATCTACTTACAAGCACACAGCGATGATGATGATGATGATGATGATGATGCTGATGAAATTAATTTATCATTTTGATCGAGGATGATGTGTCAGTAAGCAATTACGTCTCTAAATGGACATTAATTTGTGGCCATCTATTCAATATTTAATAGAATCAGTTTAGAAATATTTATGATTTATTATTAACTTCCTATACATTACCAATATGGTATAAATTGACAAACGATATTCCATTTTAAATACTTCCGACATTTTTTCAGGCTTATCAATGGATGCGTACATGTTGAAAACTACGAAATAACTACAACGACATTTATCATTATCAACATTTCAAATGACAGCCGTTACGTATTTAAGGCTGACTTTTATCCGAACTGTAATTTTTATAAGACATAACACATTTTTCTCGCAAATGGCAACAGATAGCGACCAGAAAATAGTTGAATTCGATTCCAAAGGCAGTCATATGCAAAAATACAGGCTTGAATTTTTGAAAATTTGACAGGATTTTCACAGGATAAGGAAAAGTAACTTTTTGTGCTGAAACGAGTGGTTCGGCGAAACACAAAATTCCCTGTGTAAAAGTTGATTAATTTAATAATCACGTATATAAAAAGATCGAGCAAAGTTCACTCTACAAAAATGTGAGTTTCGATTTTCAATTTTCTTTACCGGTTTTTTATAATCAGTATGCAAAGTAATCTTTTTTTCCGAAATTGAATTGAAATAACACGCATAGAAAGGTGGGAGAAGTGGTGAAAGACTGGGTCGTCTTTTGGTGGAGACGCCGCGACTATGACAGTCAAGTATACAAAACGTAACAGGGACTAAAGATAATAATAAAAAAAAGAATGTAAAAGAGTTGAAGATAATTCAGGATGACGCGGCACGTTCCTTGTTTAATTTCAGCCACAGACATTTTGAAAAATTGTAATTGCCTTATCTCTCCAGTTGACGAAACGAATTGGCCACTTGAGATTTGTTACGTGATGTGATTTATAAGGAAGAAATTATGTCGACCGTGATGATGATCATGATGATGATCATCATCATTATCAACACAACGGTGTATACAGGGCTGTAGTTTAATGTGGTGCAATGGAGCAATTGCAGCAGGCGCAATTCAAGGGGGCGCTGAAGTTTGCAACGGCAAATGATAAAAAATTAAAATATTTAAGGCGCACTCACAATCAGTAAGAAATGCGCTCATACAGGGTCTTTCATGTAAGTGTGGTCGATTGCAGTAAATTTGCTATAACTGTTTCATTTATTTGTAGGAGAAAACAATTGTTAGAATAACTTGTAGGGGTACTTACATCTAAGAAATAACGTCAGGATTAATAAATTTAAAAAGCAAGAAAAAATGTAATAAATTTTAAAGGACTAGGTATTTTACAAGATGGAAAATGTAAGCTAGACAAATAAAGGAAGAATTGAATAATAGACAAACAGATGTTCAGTGTATCGACTTGACTAAATTGGATAGTCTTTCAAATTTTTTTACACATGTTCTTGCTTTATATCGTACCAGTAAAATCAGGAATCCCCTGAGCTAGATTTTTAAACCAGCTCAATATCGACATATTCTTTATTTATTCTTTCAAAGACAAAATTATACTTTTGTATGTGATTGACCTTGAATTTTTTTAAATAGTAGCTTCTCTCATTTCCAAAAATCGTAGAGGGACGTTTTTATCTCCAATAGATACTTTAGGTGTCCCTTTCAAGTTCTTAAAACAATTATTTTATTTTGTTAATAAATGAAAGAGATACAGGAACATTATTGATATCAACTATATTTACGTGAAAGACCCTGTATACATACATATTAATATTATAATGTGATGTAGTTGTTGAAATTTAATCAAAAATTATTATTGTTACAATGATTAGCAATCGTTATTGTACTTATTATACAGAGTGAACCGAAATTCGCGGAACAGCTGAATGAAGTTCCACCCTTGAACTGTAGAAAAATACAGGGTAATTCACGTCGGATGAAAATTCTTATGGCAACTCCCATTATTTAGTGAACGATTCCAAAAATATTTCAAGGATTTATAGGAGGCTTATTTGAGAACATTTTAGCAAAATTAGAACCTCGTAGCTCATTTGGAAATTTGTCGAAAAACGTTCGTTTTGGACAAGGTTGCGATTTTCAAAATCGGACTAAACACGCAGAATTACTAAGATTTCTTACATTTATCTCCATTACATTCTAGAAACAATGAGAAACATTCCAACCTGTTCTAGAATAAAATGGAGAAAAACGAAAAAATCAATGTAGTGAGGATCATAGAGTCATTCTAAGAGGTTTTAGTTAGTTTAAGAAAATCGCGACAAGACTAGAAACAAGCGTTTTTTTCAACAACTTCAAAATGAGCTACAAGGTTCTAATTTTGCTAGGATGATCTTTAACTACCCTCGTTTAAATAATTGAAATATTTTTCGAATTAATCGCCAAATAATGGGAATTTCCCTGTGTTTTTCCACAGTTCACCTTATGCAAATCAGTGTCCGAAAAATGTCGACATTTAGTAGTTGATTTCTCGCTTGTTTTCTGAGATATTGAAACTTGTGGTACAATTTTGAAAAGGCCATTTTAAGGAGCATCTAAGGACTGTTTTAGTCTCAATTTTTTTCGACTAAATTCTAAATTACACAGGAAAATCTTGGAGCATGTTTTTTTCTTATTTTTCCCCCATAACTTAGCCAAAATTATTTCTTTTGTAATGAATAGTATTAAATGGATAGCAAATTTCAAGCGCTTTCCACATCTTTGAGAAGTTTTCCGATAATTTTGCTGGTTTTCCGGAAAATTACTGAAAACGTAAAAACTTTTTTCACTAATTTTGTACAACTTTAAAGATAAAGAATCGTACGATATCTTATTTGAAATCTTAAGCATTAAGTTTAGAAATCTAATTTTTGAAAATTATATAAATTACAACAGATAATTCCAAGAATTTTCACCTTTTAAGGCTGACTGTCATAGTCACGGCGCCTCCACCAAAAGACAACCCATTATTTCACCACTTCTCCCACCTTTTTATGCGAGTTAATGTCTGTTCGTGTTATTTCAATTAAATTTCGGAAAAAATAGTTTACTTTGGATACAGATTATGAAAAACTAGTAAAGAAAATTGAAAATCGAAGCTCACATTTTTGTAGAGTGAACTTTTCTCGATCTTTTTATATACGTGACTATTAAATTAATCAAGTTTTACACAGGGAATTTTGTGTTTCGCCAAACCACTCTTTTCAGCACAAAAGCTTATCCTGTGAAAATCCTGTCAAATTTTCAAAAATCCAGGCCCGTATTTTTGTATATGACTACCCACCAAAAGACGACCCAGTCTTTCACCATTTCTCCCACCTTTCTATGCAAATTAATGTCTGTCCGTGTTATTTTAATTCAATTTCGGAAAAAGTAGTTTACTTTGGATGCAGATTATGAAAAACTAGTAAAGAAAATTGAAAATCAAAGCTCACATTTTTGTAGAGTGAACTTTTCTCGATCTTTTTATATACGTGACTATTAAATTAATCAACTTTTACACAGGGAATTTTGTGTTTCGCCAAACCACTCTTTTCAGCACAAAACCTTATCCTGTAAAAATCCTGTCAAATTTTCAAAAATCCACGCCCGTATATTTGTATATGACTAAATTTGGAATCGAATGCAACTATTTCTAGGTCGCTATCTGTTAACGTTTACGAGAAAAATGTGTTTTACTGTTTTATGGAAATTACATGTAATTGTTAGCATTCAGTTCGGATAAAAGTCAGCCTTAAAATTAATTTTGCAACAAAATGTATGCAGTTTTATAGACGATTTTGACGAGTTTCCAAAGAGAAAATTATCGTCGAAAAAATTTGCTCATGTAGCCGGAAAAGTGTAATAAAAACCTTACACATAACACAATTTGTAAGCTATCAGACTAGCTCTTATTGTTGAAAAATAAAAAAAAAAAGATCACGCATAATTTCGCAAGTACACCAAGCACAACATGAACCTGCGTGTTTTATAGAAGTCTGAATCAATAAAAAATGTGACATACGGCAATTTATTACACTTGAAAAGTTGGAAAATTTTTGTAGAATATCACCAAAAATCATTCGAACAAAGTATGATTCGTGTGGCGCACAGCTTAGAAAGAGAAGAGAGTTGATCTCCGTTAAATTGCAAAAGTGATATTAGTTTTAAAACCACGTTTAAGACCACACCATCGACTGGATGCTTTCATCTATCTATATACTTGATGCTAAATCGGAATCCGCTTTGATAGCATGTCTATCTATACCTATATATATGTATGTATATATATGTAACCAACTACAACCATCAAAATTAAACACACCCCTTGCGTCTTCGCTTAATATCCATCTAGACTGATGCAAGTACCGAATATTCAGGGCTGTTTAGGGGCTGTTCACCTTACGAACCGTCGAATAAGTTGAATTACTTCCAGTAATTGTATGTATGTGTGTGTGTGTGTGTGTGTGTGTGTGTATGTGGTGGTTTTACATGAAATAGGAAAACTCATTATTCATGCTACATACTCTCTTGCATGTTGAATTTTTCATTGGTTAACAGGAACTTTGTTAGATATAAGCGGGTAAAGGAGATTCTTGCTACGACTAAATCGATATACATATAGATAGATAGAGGAGAGAGAATTTTAGAAAACTTTGACTATTTAAGAGTCAACGTTGGAAGCAAATTTATCTTGTTGAAATTTTTTACAACTTTAAAGAAAATAAAATATCTTTTCTATAATATTAGATTCGGTTGTCAAATTGATGGAAATTCGATATTTTATTCGATTTCTATACTTAATATAACAACTCAACACTAAGCTTATAGGTTTTTTACAATTGTAGGACAGCTAGTATACAAATTCGTTTGTAGATATACGTGTGGAAATCCACAAATCGTCTACTTGAGTGAAGAAATCGATTTTTCGTTAACTTTATTCGAAATAATGTCGATATGTTCCGGAATTTCAACGATTCCATATTGAGAATGACGGGAAATGAAAATGCAAAATTGTCACAATCATTCGTATCTATATATATCTATTCCTATATATGTATATACCTATAACTATATCCACATATTGTATGTCGCCTGTACTATTCATTGAATGAATTGAATAGACGTTTCGATATCAAATAAATACATATTTCTCACATTCCTGCTATTATTATTCAATTGTATGCGACCGTGTTCAATCATTTTTTTTGATTTTTTCACAATTACTCTCCCATCTATTATACGAATAAAACCCTTTTATATTGCAGTCGATTCAATAAAACCGGATTATTACAATTTGTTTTGCTATTTTCAGGCTTTTTCTAGATTAAAATTGATATTTACAAAAAAAAAATACCATCCTCTCTAACACTCTATCTATCATCATTATCATCAGATCGGGCGTAAGCAGATGTACTATCAGTTTCATAAGAAAGCGACCGTTTTTTGTGAGATTGCATAAAAGAGGCTTTTAAAGGCTGTCGTGATAATGTAACGGAATTTACACAAGTCAGAATTTGGGTAAAAAGATATTCAATCAGAATAAGAAGACGGAGGTGGGATTACTGATGCTATTTTCTGTTAAGCGGGTGATTTTATAATTTTGTTATGGTAGAAGCTCGTTGTAACACCTCTTACTTACCCACTTTTATATCATCACGAATAAAACAGACCAACTTACTTACATGAACCGAAAAACGTAATATTTCTCGCTCAAGTTTTGGTAACTTTTTTGTGAAATTGATATTACAGCATGAAGAGCATTTTAGCATTAAAATCGATTTTTTGGCGATTTTCACCAACCATCTATATACCTACGCATAATAACTTGAAATGACTCAAAATTGTAGTTAAAATTGAATTTCTCAACTGTATGTTGGAGAAAAAGCGAAAATCGGGTAGAAATCCAAATAAACAAGTCGTTCGCCTCTCCGGTTGGAACATTTCCTAAATACCGACTTTCATAGACTCACGGATGAAGCAACCTGACTTACATTAACTGAAAAACGTAACATTCCTCGCTCAAATTTTAGTAATTTTTTTTGTGAAATTGATAGTACATCATGTTTACTGTAAGTTAGACTAGATGGAGTCTTAAATCAACTGGTAGAGTGGCATTTGAAGAGCATTCTAGCCAACTTAGAAGCTTACAGTCTGTTAGGAAAGTCAATTTTTTGACAATGTGGCGATTTTCTCGCATATATGTTGGAGAAAATGCGAAAATTTGTTGCCGGAATCGGGTTGAAATCCAAATAAACAAGTCGTTCGCCTCTCCGGTTGGAACACCTCCTACATATCGACTTTCATACACTCACAGGTGAAGCAACCTGACTTACATGAACTGAAAAACGTGACATTTCTCACTCAAGTTTTGGTAATTTTTTTTGTGAAATTGATAGTACATCATGTTTACTGTACGTTAGACTAGATGGAGTCTTATATCAACTGGTAGAGTGGCATTTGAAGAGCATTCTAGCCAACTTAGAAGCTTACAGTCTGTTAGAAAATCTATTTTTTGACAATGTGGCGATTTTCTCGACTGTATAATGGAGAAAATACGAAAAATTGTTGCCGGAATTGGGTCAAAATCCAAATAAATTAGTCCTTCGCCTCCCCTATTTTTATCTTATGTCTTTAGCTTATACATAAAATTAATCTAAATGCCTAAGGTTTAATTATTATTAATATTACTAGCTTATAAACAGATGTGGAAAAGAAAGAGGTGAAAGACTGTGCCTTTTCCATGTGTCACGCAAATCAATGCTTCCAAGTTTTGAATATTTTTCGAGACGTAAAAGACGAATCTTTTAAACATAAATATGACCTGACCTGACGGATTCGACATAATTTTTGCATTAGAGCATGCCTAAGATTCTCGCAGCTAGACGAACTCTCTATTTAGAATAATAAATAAGATTTACCTTAGCAATGACGGTGGCGGTAAGCCGGATTTGTAAAAAAATACGCACAATGACTGAAAATGACTTCAAATTGATTTTCTGCACTGTATTTCGGAGAAGATATGAAAAAATATTGACGAAATTGATAAAAAATTGAAATAAGCTAGTCACTCGCCTCCACGATTATTTCCCTATTTTTAACTTCATGGAAAGATTGTTTATTGAAACAAACCTCTTGACACTCAAAATTTCGAAATGAATCATGTGTAAGTACTCTTTCTAATTTTCACACAAGATCTAATCCTTAACACAAGCGTAATTTTCGTTCTGTATAGATGTACAACCATCGATGTTTCAATAATAGTTTAATTTTCCGATTTTATGCCTTTTTTAATGTTTTAAAATTAATATAAGTAACTAAATTTGAATTATTAATAATGGTAGTCGACAATAAACATGTACAGAAAACAAAGAGGCGAAGGACTATGTTTTTTTAATGTTTCACTAAAATCAATGCTTACATGTTTTGAATATTTTTCGAGACGTAAAAGACGAATCTTTAAAACATAAATATGACCTGACCTGATGGATTCGACATAATTTTTGCATTAGAGCATGCCTAAAATTTTCGTAGCTAGACAAACTCTCTATTTAGAATAATAAATAAGATTTACATTAGCAATGACGCTGGTGGTAAGCCGGATTTGTAAAAAAATTGTAGAACCTTTCTATGGGGGCTTACAGACTGATAAAAAACACGCACAATGACTAAAAATGACTTACAACTGATTTTCTCCACTGTATTTCGGAGACGATATGAAAAAATATTGACGAAATTGACTAAGAATTCAAATAAGCTAGTCGCTCGCCTCCACGATTATTTCCCTATTTTAAACTTCATGGAAAAACACTCAAAATTTCGAAATAAATAAGTACTCTTTCTAATTTTCACACAAAATAAGGGAAATTTAAATCTAATTCGTAACGCAAGCGTAATTTTCGTTCTGTATGGATGTACAAACACCGATGTTTCATTAATAGTTCAATTTTCCGATTTTATGCCTTTTTAATGTTTGAAATTAATATAAGTGACTAAATTTCAATTATTATTAATGGTAGTCGACAATAAACATGTACAGAAAACAAAGAGGCGAAGGACTGTGTTTGTTTAATGTTTCACGCAAATTAATGCTTGCATATTTTGAACATATTTCGAAATGTAAAAGACAAATCTGTAAAACACAAATGTGACCTGACTTGACCTGACCTGAAGGATTCGACATCATTTTCGTTTTAAAGCATGCCTAAAGTTTTCGCATCTAGCCAAACTTTCCATTTAGAATTATTAATAAGATTTACATTAGCAATGAAGGTGGTGGTAATGGAGCCGGATTTGTACAAATTTTGTAGAAGCTTTCTACAAAACTAGACCAGGTAGTTGTGTGTGTGTGTGTGTGAGGCAGGCAGAGAAGACAGATTTAATTTAATTCACCAACGACGACGACGAAGACGACTTTCTGTAAATTCAGCCCTAGTGGAGGGCTTTTACGTGGCGAAATTCCACTGTGAGCTCTAACGAACCGAAAAATGCAACACAATTAAAACGAATGAAATATGGCAGAGGTCGTCGAGACAGGATCTGAATCAAGAATCAAATTAATTTTATAATTGGGAGGCAACTATATGAACAATGGTTGAGGATTTTAACAAAAAAAAATTCCAATATAAGATGAAACAGAATTTTCATAAAGTTTCATATTGATGACGATGAAAATTCCAATTTTACCACCTTAACGGTAATTCCTGTAAAAAGTAAAATAAGAAAACTCGAACGTTATGTGGAGAATTGATAGAAATATGGAAAAAAAGTTGTAGTTAATTAAAAATTCATTCAATACGATAATTTATTGCTTAATTACTGCCATACGCACACTGTTTGAAAATTTTTTAATTAATTCCATCGATCGATTTTCGCTCATTTAGGAAAACAACAATAAATCGTCCCCTAACACCCCTATTTCTACTCTATATGTGTATGGTATTTGATTCAATAATCCCTCATCTTTTAAAATCATGTAAAGTAGAGGGATAAAAACGATATCTTTGACGGTTGAATTCGGCCGCAATTCACCCCCTCAAAAAATCATCCCTATAAATAGATTGAATGGCATCTGTGATCGTGTCGATTCTCACCAATATTGCAACGGTCGATATACACAAGTAGTTGGAGAAGTTACTATTGTTCAAGGTGGATTTTTATCTTTTTTTTTTTAGAGTGCATTTCCTGTTACACGAACGTACATAGGTGACGACCCGTAACGGTGTTTTCTACCCTTAACCGTCTCTATAACACCACCTACAATAACAACAAAAACAGTATGTGTCTGCTTTGAAGTTCCTGTTAATTACTTGCTAATTTTTCCGGAGCCGGATATAAGGGTTGACTGTATTCAAACGAAAATTGTAGCAAGAGCACGGTAACAAAAAAGGCAAAGAGTCGTCACACATTTAAATCGTTCCAGGCTGGAGCATAATCTGAAAGAAAGAGGGAATGTACGATTCTACTATTTTTTTTTTTTTTTAGGGTCTACACACGGTTGGTGGTTATTGCTAATGTTTTTTCAGAAAGAGGGCTGATGGATTTCTTGAATTCGGCCAAATTCAATTCTGTTAAACGGTCAGTTATCGATTGAAATGTCCTACGAAAATTGGAACAATACATCACTTTCATCTGTGCCTTTGTTATCGATAAACTTATATTACTTGCGTCTCAAGACAATCCCTTGAGTTGTGTCCAACTTGTGTTCAACTTATTACGATAAGTAATATGTAGTGTTAAAGTTTGTGCTTTATTGATAAGCCGAGTGGAAGAGTTGGATAGACAGACAGGCTTGATGTCTTGAATTTCTTGTCGTTGTTATTATTGTTGTTGTTATTATTATTATTGTGGTTGTTGTTGTTGTAGTTATTGTTGCGTTTTACTGATAAGCCAAGTGGAAGAGCTGGATAGATAGACAGACTTGATGTCTCGAGTTTTTCGTTGTTTTTATTGATAAGGCGAGGGCAGATCCAGGATAAACATACACACTTGATGAATCGATTTTTGCGTAGTTTTGCTTATTACTATTATTGTTGTTTTTATTGATAAGCCGGGAGAAGAGCTTTATGTACAAGCAGAATTGATGCCGTCAGGAGCTAGATGTACAGATAGGTTTGATGTCTCGACCATTTCATTGTTATTGTTATTATTATTATTATAATTATTATTATTGTTATTGTTCTTGTTGTTGTTCTTATTGTGTATGATAAGACAAGGAGAAAAGCTGGTTGTACAGGTAGGCTTGATGTCCCAAATATTTCATTGTTATTATTATTATTATCGTTGTTGATTTTGTTGTTGTTGTTGCGTTTTACTGATAAGCCAAGTGGAAGAACTGGATAGATAGACAGACTTGATGTCTTGAGTTTTTCGTTGTTATTGTTATTATTGTTGTCATTTTTATTGATAAGGCGGGGGAAGATCCAGGATAGACATACAGACTTGATGAATCGATTTTTGAGTGGTTTTACTTATTACTATTATTGTTGTTGTTTTATTGATAAGCCGGTGGAAGAGCTTTATATACAAACAGAATTCATAAAGTCAGGAGCTAGACGTGCAGATAAGTTTGTTGTCTCGAGCTTTTCATTGTTATTATTATCATTATTGTTGTTGTTGTTGTTGTTGTTATTGTGTTTGATAAGCCAAGGAGAAAAGCTGGTTGTACAGGTCCCAAATATTTCATTGTTATTTTTATTATTATCGTTGTTGTTTTTGTTGTTGTTATTATTGTTGTCGTGTTTTATTGATAAGCCGAAGTGAAGAGTTGGATATACTGATAAGCTTCATGTACCGAGTTTTTCGTTGTTGTTGTTATTATTATTATTGTTTTTATTGATAAGCTAAGAAGATGAGCTAGATAGATAGATTTGAATTTTCAAGTTTTTCATTGTTGTTGTTATTGTTGTTGTTCTTAATGAAAAGTCTATAGGAAGAGCTGGATGTACAGATATGTTTGATGCCTTGGGTTTTTCGTCGTTCTTATTACCTACTATTATTGTTGTTGTTTTTATTGATAAGCCGGGGGAAGAGCTTCATATACAAACAGAAGTGATGCCGTCAGGAGATGTACAGATAAGTTTGATGTCTCGAGCTTTACGTTGTTATTAGTATTAGCATTATTGTTGTTGCTGATATTATGTTTGATAAGCCAAGGAGAAAAGCTGGTTGTACAGGTCCCAAATATTTCATTGTTATTTTTATTATTATCGTTGCTGCTGTTGTTGTTGTCGTTGTCGTGTTTTATTGATAAGCCGAGTAAGAGTTGGATATACTGATAAGCTTGATGTATCGAGTTTCCCCTTGTTGTTGTTACTATTATTATTGTTGTTTTTATTGATAAGTCAAGAGGATGAGCTAGATAGATAGATTTGAACTTCCAAGTTTTTCATTGTTGTTGTTGTTTTCAATGGAAAGCCTATGGGAAGAGCTGGATCTACAGATATGCTTGATGTTTCGAGTTTTTAGTTGTTATTATAATTATTATTGTTGCGATTGTTGTTGTGGTTGTTGTACTTGTTGTTGCGTTTTATTGATAAGCCTAGTGGAAAAATTGAATTGACAAACAGGCTTGATGTCTAGAGTTTTTCGTCGTTATTATTATTATTATTATTATTATTATTATTATTATTATTATTATTATTATTATTATTATTATTATTATTATTATTATTATTATTATTATTATTATTATTATTATTATTATTATTATTATTATTATTATTATTATTATTATTATTATTATTATTATTATTATTATTATTATTATTATTATTATTATTATTATTATTATTATTCTTGTGGTTCGGGTTAACTTCATTGTTGTTGTTGTTGTTGTTGTTGTTGTTGTTGTTGTTATTGTTGTTTCTTATTGATAAGCCGAGTGAAAGAGCTATTTAGACAGACTTGATTTATCCTCATTTTTATTATAATTATTATTGTTGTTACTATTATTATTGTTGATGTTGTTCGTCTGATTGCTGTTGTTTTCGTTCTTGTTGCTGTTATGTTGTGGAAGAGCTGGATAGACAGATAGACTTGAATTCTTAAGTTTTTCGTTGTTGTTGTTACTATTATTATTGTTGTTTTTATAGATAAGCCAAGAAGATAAGCTAGATAGATTTGAATTTTCAAGTTTTTCATTGTTGTTGTTGTTTTTAATGAAAAGTCTATGGGAAGAGCTGGATGTACAAATATGTTTGATGTCTTGGGTTTTTCGTCGTTGTTCTGGTTCTGGTTATTTTCATTGTTGTTATTTCTTACTGATAAGCCGAGTGAAAGAGCTAGATAGACAGACTTGATTTTTCGTTATTTTTATTATAATTATTATTGTTGTTACTATTATTATTATTGATGTTGTTCGTCTGGTTGCTGTTGTTGTCGTTCTTGTTGTTGTTATGTTTTATTGATAAACAGAGTGGAAGAGCCGGATGTATAAATAGGCGTGTTGTATGGAATTTTTCGTTATTATTATTATTATTATTGTTGTTGTTGTTGTTGTTGTTGTTGTGGTTGTTGTGATTGTGGTGTTCATCATTTTACGGACAAAAATTCTGTAAAATGATGATCCACACTGTATATTTATGTGATTTTTAAGAGATTTTAAATTTATAGCTCTACTTTAGCGATGTGTTGCCGCAAGGTGGCTGCTGCATTTGTCATTTCTAATTTAAATAGATTAAAACTCCATCTTGATGATTATTAAACTAGTTTTGCCTCTCGACATTTTTCCTTAAGATCACGCTAACAACAATAACAACAACAACAACAACAGCAACGGAAACAGCAGTGGAAAAAAAATCCATTCTAAATACGAATCTCCAACAGTAACACAAAACTAGGATGGAACAGCCGAAGCGTAAGTCCAATTTATTCGTCGTCGAATTTTCATACGGAAATCCACAATGACTACAACGACGACGACGATGCTGGTGGTGGTGGCGAAGAAAATGACACAAGAGCGAGCAGGAGGAAGATTGATAAAAAGGGAAAATACATTAATTATAAACTTTTAGAAACTGGTAATGGTAGCAAATACAAAAGACACGAACCACCGGTATTCCATTTTAAAATTTATTGTTTCTCATCCGTTCCACTCGGCGAAGTTTTCAAAGAAATACACCGTCAACTTTATCATCAAAATTATGAATGTAATAATCATTAAAGTAGCGCAAGTTCTCTTTAACACACACACAAAAATATCAATTTAATACATGATATAGTAGATAATAATCCAATACAAGTCTATATTCGATGTTTAATTAAACAAACAAGCATACCGAAACATAATTAAATAGAAATTTACAACATCTTAAACGGATTATTTTCCGTATAAATAGAATGTTAATAAATCAAAATAACTGTTAAGCAACTAATGAAAATCTTAAATCTCTTGTGGCTATAAATTTGACACTTCTCTTGTATTATCATTATTTTTTATGTACCTTATCATCTAGATGTAGAAGAAAATCGAAAAGTTTTCGCTTTTCAACCTCGAATAACGACAACAAAAAAACGGATATTTTTATTTAACACAAACATAGACGACAATCCGTACGACCGTAATAAAAACAAACACACACCGAGTTCAGATCGGGGTTGTATTGCAGCAGATGGGTGGTGAGAATTTTACAACACCGTCGAGAGGGTGAAAGAGCAAACCCAGGTCGGCAGCGGTCACGATTGTTTCTATTTTATTCACTAGTAGAAGACACAAAAACCATTTCAATAGAATTTCGTAAATAACCCATCTCTATACAAACAGTTTTTATTCACGTTTCTCAATACTGTTATTGTGATAAGCAGGTACGAACAAGAATTGTTCCGGTTAATGTCAGTTTATTTGCGCGATATTCGGGAATAATAGCCGGAATATGTGTTGTTTGTTAAACATACAGTATAGAATTAGTAGTGTTTGTTGTAATTTTCATATAAAAGACGAGATAACTGTTCGGTTTACAAGTCGATTATGCCATTGTCATTTGACTATAAATTGTAGATTCCATCACACACCGGCTTGTTTAATATAGTCGTCGGGGGAAAAACCGTCTTGCAATTTGGCAACAGTTACTGGTCGAGTTGTTGCATTTAATTAGAATCTAAATACAGTAAGCTTGGTTTTGATTCGAGATTTATGGACTGTATACCCGCAAAATCCTGGCACGTAATTCAAGACAACATTCAAGTCACAATCAGACACACACACACACACACACACACACACATACAAAAGCCAACATTATATTTTGATAACAGTTTGTAACTAATGAGTGGAAATGTTGCTGATTCCCCAAAAGAATCTTATTTCCGTTTTCATTCACCTGCCATTGACATAATCACAATCACAAATATTGACAGTTCTTCTATATATTTAAGATAAATATACAGATGCAGTGGTTGTATTATGAACATATACAGATGGAATGTAAGTATCTATTTTTATTTAGTGTATGCTTCAATGATAACGTGTACGTCTTTCAATACATTGAAAATAAATTGGAAAAATTCTAGTCGTACGGTAGTTTCTCTCTATCGATAGATTTATTTGTTGAAAATTTCCAGTCGATCGTATCGCTTAATAAATAAATCTCTATATTATACTTGAAATAATAATAATAATAATAATAATAACAATAATCTACCACGCTTATCACGAACTTCCGCAATTTATTTACAATTGATTGCAAAAAAACGAGACCAGTCGGAATTTAGGAAAAATTTACTCAATTAGAAGAAGAAGAAGAAGGGGGTGGGTTACTGCTGTCATTTTGTATAAACAAATCTCTCATATTAGAGTTTAACATGAAATTCAGTCAAGTAAAAGAGACCGAGTCTTGAGCAAGAATTTCAAATATTTTCGTTCGTGTGAGTCAGGTTGTTCCTGCCGTAACGGTAAGCTAAGAGGTGTTGGAGCCAGTTCCAGCCATAGAATTTTTTTTAAGCCATCCTCTTTACCTCGCTTAATACATGGTCTCTTTTTTATGCTCGTAATAGTACATACATGGTAAAATTGATGTAAATGCAATTTTATATTTCCATAATAAATCGCGAATTTATCGACAATTTCCAGCATATTTACGATAAAAATAGAATTCTTGTTCGAATTGGGAACATTTCCGTATTTTCAGAAAAAAGTCCCGATTCAACTGGCGTTCTAGGCGACTCTATTGGTTTAAATTTTGGGTGGGCAAACTTTCAACAGATATGTGAGTATGTATGTGTATGAAGTTTAAACATCTACCGAAAATTGTTCCCTTGGGCACGATATAAGTCAAAGTTTAAAATGAAATTGTAAAAGCTCACAATTTACATGCGGCAACAACTAAGAAAAACATTTACTTCGATTATAAATTGAGAAATTTTCACTGGAAATTTATGGAAATCGTACACTTCATATATTATAGTCGATGCAGAATAATTCACAATTTTCCATCGTAATGTTATCAAAACTCCATGAACAACTACGGTAATTTTATGATAACATCCAGAATGATTGTAAACGATAATTATAATTGTTATTTGAGAAATTGTAATTTTACATTACCGATAAAATTCAAGAAAAATAATCGAGTGAATCATAAATAAATGTCAAGATGAGGATCTTGTTGTTGTTTGTTATAATATTCGATGAGAAACTGACAATCTGCCATTAACAAAGCATCACATTCCGGCAACTATTAATTACACATTTCCATTCTAATTACACCATCCATCTTCTTATTGCTTATAACAAATAGAAATACACCCATATTGCGTACATGTTTGACAACTTAAATCATCCAAAATATGAAATTTCAGTGGGTAACATGCAAAATATGTGTGCGAATTTTACTAACCGGATGTTTACTTGACTTCCGTTTGGAGCAATCAACCGGTAACTACCTCCTCACTCAACCGCATATCCGGCTTTATTCCACAAAAACAGAATTTCTACTAATTAACATTGTTCGCGGTAAAAATTTATTGTTGAAGCTCCAATAGAGAGAAAACATACAGGGTATTTCATGTAAATATAGTCAATGGCAGTAAATTCCCTTATAAGAACTTGAAGAGGAACACAAGTTCAAAAAAAAAAAAACTTAAATAAGACAGAGAAAGAATTAAATAATAAACAATCAAATATTCAGTAGGTAGTCCTTCAAATTTTATAACATTCCTTCTTGCTTTTTAAATTTATTACCAGCAATCTAGGCAGCCCCAAACTTGAATTTTCGAAGTAATTCGACCATATCTTCCAATATTTACACATATTTTTCTATAAAGGAAAATTAGTAGAAGAACGTTTTGACCTCCAATAGATAGCTCAGGCTTTCCCCTTCAAATTCTTGTAAATATTATTTTAGTCTATCAATAAACAAAAGAGTTATAATAAAATTATTTCTAGACATGAATTGATGGAAATTTGGTGGATGCGCCGGGCGGGATATCCGACTGCCTCTCTCAAATTATTGAATAATGTTGTTCGCGTTATAAATTTATTATAAAAACTTCAATAGAGAGAAAACATACAGGGTATTTCAAGCAAATATGGTCAATGACAGTAAATTCGCTTACAAGAACTTGAGTTGGAACACAAGTTCAAAAAAAGTTAAACAAGACTGAGAAATAATTAAATTATAAACAAACAAATGTTCAGTATCGACTTAACCAAATCGGGTAGTTCTTTAAATTTTATTACACCCTTTCTTGCTTTTTAAATAATTTATTACCAGTAATCTAGGGAATCCCCTGACCTGGTTTTTTTAAAGCAATTCAATCCTCCCTTCCAAAATTTTCACATTTTTTCTGCAAAAGAAAATTGGAAGAAGAACGTTTTCACCTCCGATAGATAGTTGAGGCTTCTCCCTTCAAGTTCTTGTAAGAATTATTTTAATCTATCAATAAACAAAATAGTTATAGGGAAATTATTTCAATACATGTAAGAGTTTGATGAAAATTTGGTGGATGCGCCAGGCGGAATGTCCGACTTTGTCTTTCCCAAATTATTGAATAACATTGTTCGCGTTAAAAATTTATTATTAAAACTCCAATAGAGGGAAAACATACAGGGTATTTCACGTAAATATGGTCAATGACTGTAAATTTGCTTATAAGAAATTTGAAGAGGAACACAATTTCAAAAAAAAGCTAAACAAGACAGGCAAAGAGAAATAACTAAATTGTAGACAAACCGATGTTCAGTGTATCGATTTGACCAAATTTGGTGGTCCTTTAAATTTTATTACATCTTTTCTTGTTTTTTGAATTTATTACCAATAATCTAGGGAATCCCCTGACCTAATTTTTGAAGCAATTCAATCTCCCCTTCCAAATTTTTCACATTTTTTTTCTGCAAAGGAAATTTAGTAGAAGAACGTTTTTACGTCTAATAGATAGCTCAGTCTATTAATAAACAAAATAGCTATAGGAAAATTATTTCAATACATAGAAGAGCTTGATGGAAATTTGGTGGATGCGCCGGGCGGAATATTCGACTTTGCCTCTCTCTCTCTCAAATTATTCAAAGACGATTTATCCAATTATCTGGACGCAGTATACTCATCATCCTAAACGTGGGTTCAGTGGTAATTTGGCAATGGGAATCTAGGCCGTTTTAATCAACCAACTTCCTACTTCGGGTGCTTAACAAGACACTTGAAGATGTCGATACTGACCGACTAATAGTTGAAAGAAATAAATTTACAATGTCTGTACAGCAAATGGATCGTTGTTGTAGATTTGGCTCGAATTCGGGACCTTATACGACGAATTATATCTTCCTGAGTTTATCAGGAAAGTTGTCGTAAATTTTTACGTTCAATACATCTATATATGAAAGGATCTGAATGTTTCGAAATTATTGATAAATTCACACAGTGGAACTGTAATAAAAGTTAATGCAAATAAAGCCGTTGAGGATTATTGTGCATTCTAACACATCGATCGCTACCGAGAGAGTATTTAATTTTGTGATAACTACGAATAGTTGCACTAGCTTTATCATATAATCATATAAGAGGCATTAAATACGATTATTATCAAAAACAATGAGAATTTTCTAACTCACAGCAAATATAAATTCGTTTTTTGGTATAGATTAGCATCTTTTAAAAAGCTTTATCAATTTGCGTTTAGAAAAATGTTGAGAAGCACTGATTCAAAAAAAAATAAAGTTATTAAAATGTTTGAACAAAGCGCTAAAATAAGTGTTTAAAAACGTTAAAAAAGTGAGCAAGGAGAGGGAATTTTAATATCTCAACTTAACTGTGCTAACTTTTTGAAAAAAGAAAAAATTTTGTGTCAGAAAAAAGAAACTGAACTAAACTAATCAAACTTTTATTTTTTCTAAAACTGCCTTGCTAGATTTTGATACAAAATTTTTACCAATGACCAGAAGTTCAAGATCTTAATGTTAAGCTTTTTTGCTCTATTTCGAATTTGTTTGGCTACGTTATATGACAATAATCAAAATTTAATAAAAAATGGCTCCATTTCATTCCAACTCAAAATTTCGAACAATTTAGTACTTTTAGTCCAAAATTAGGAGTTTTTTATGAGAAACGTTCCCTTATTTCGAAAAATCCTCTCTACTTGAATTGTTTTTTGAAGTGTTTCACCAAAAGTGTACGTCTATTATGAGAAATTTTGCTTTATTTTAGGTATTATTGCTTCATTTAGTCTCCATACAAAGTACTGGAAAATTTGGCACTTTAAGTAAAAAATTTGAAAAATTAGATGACAATTTTTGCTTTATTTCAAAAATATTTCACTACTCTAAGTAATTCGATTAATAATTTAAAAAATGTAGCACTTTTGATGTAAAATTTTAAGATGTCTCATAGTAAATTCTGCTTTATTTCGAGAATTTGTTTCTACTGTACAAGATTCCAACACAAAATTTTGAAAAATTTAATATTTTTAGGTCAAAATTTTCAAGTTTTGCTCTATTTTAATAATATTTCACTCCAAGAAATACAACATTTTTGTTTAAAATTTCTAGGCCCATATAAGGAATTCTATTCGGTAGCTTGCATAAAATTTCGAAAAACGTAGCACTTTAGTTCAGAACTTGGAAATTTTAATGAGAAGTTTTTCCTTATTTCGTAAAGCTCTTACTATTTATTTTATCTTAACTCAAACTTTAAACAAATGTTTCACTTTGAGTCCAAAATTGTATATCTTTCTAAGATTCAAACTCAAAATTTCAAGAAATTTAACACTTTTATTGAGAAATTTCGAAATTTTGAACGTATATCAGCACAAATTTATGTCATCTTAAGCAAAATAGAAAAAACACACTGCAAATATAAATTCGTTTTTTGGTATAGATTAAAATCTTATAAAAGTCTCTAGAAATTTGCGTTTAGAAAAATGTTGAGAAGCACTGATTCGAAAGAATGTAGTTATTAAAATGTTTGAATAAGGTGCTAAAATAAGTGTTTGAAAACGTTAAAAAAGTGAGCAAGGAGAGGGAAACTTAAGATCTTAATTTAACTGTGCTACTTTTTTGAATAAAACTATGGTACCTAACAACTTAGCCCGACTCAAAATTTCGAAAAATTTAGTACTCTTAGTCTAGCATTTGGAATTTTTTATGAGGAGCTTTCCCTTATTTCGAAAAATCCTTGCTACTTTGTTTGGTCTTGACGTAAAATTTTGAGAAGTGTTTCACTTTAAGACCAAAATTACACGTCTATTATGAGCCATTTTCCTTTTTTTAAATGTTATTACTTTATTTGGTCTTAAGATAAAGTGCTAGATCACTTGGCACTTTTCAAAATTCAAAAATAAAAAGTACTTTGAAGCAACATTTGAAGCCGTTTCATGACAAATTTCGCAAAAAGTGAGCAAGGAGAGGGAAACTTAAGATCTTAATTTAACTGTGCTACTTTTTTGAATAAACTCTTAGTCTAGAATTTGGAATTTTTTATGAGGAGCTTTCCCTTATTTCGAAAAATCCTTGCTACTTTGTTTGGTCTTGACGTAAAATTTTGAGAAGTGTTTCACTTTAAGACCAAAATTACACGTCTATTATGAGCCATTTTACTTTTTTTAAATGTTATTACTTTATTTGGTCTTAAGATAAAGTGCTAGATCACTTATTGTTAGCACTTTTCAAAATTCAAAAATAAAAAGTACTTTGAAGCAACATTAAAAGCCGTTTCATGACAAATTTTGCTTAATTTCAAGAACTTGTTTCTGCTTTACAAGTTTCTAACACAAAATTTTAAAAACTTTAGTACCTTTTGTTCAAAATTTTGATGTCTTGCTTTATTTTGAACATATTTCAGGTAAAGAAGTACAGCATTTTTTAGTTAAAATTTCAAGGTTTTCATGAATAATTTTGCTCTATTTCTTGTATAAATTATTGCTTCATGTGATTCTCATGCACAATTTTGAAAAATTTAGCACTTTAGTTCAGGATTTAAAGATTTTAATAAGAAGTTTCTTTTTATTTCGTAAAGCACTCACTATATAACACAAACTTTTGAAGAATGTGTTACTTTTAGCCCAAAATTATACGTCTTTATGAGAAATTTTGCTTCGTCTTAGGTATCTTCTTTGCTTGATAAGATTACAACACAAAATTTCAAAAAAAATAGCACTTTTAATACAAAATTTCGAAATTTTGATGAAAAGCTCTACTTTACTTCGAAATTATGTATGTCACTGCTTTATGTCATCTGAAGCAATATTAGAAAAAAGTGACACTTTTGATCTAAATTTTTAAGAGATTGTGAAATTTTGTCTTTTTTCAGAAGTCTCATTGCTTTATTTGGTCTCAATGCAAGATTTTAAATTATTTTGGACTTCTGCAAAATTTCAACATTTTTAGGAGACATTTTGCTTCATTATAAATATTTATTATTGCGTCATATGGTCCCAACATAAAATATTCGTAAATTTGACATTTATACTCAAAAAAATTCAAGGTTTTCACGAAAAGTCTTTCTGATTTCGAGCAGCTCTCACTACATTATTTGATTGTTTTTTCAATTATTTCCAAAAATTCTAAAATGGCAATGCCATCTTGAATAAATCAGTGCTTCTAAACCGCCGATTTTCGACAAATTTTAATCGATCCGCAATAAAAATTTTCTGATTCTCAACAAATAAAAATTCGTATTTTTTTCGATCAGACTATCGAGTAATTTACCAGTGCACAGTTAGAAAAGTTTGAGGAACACTAATTTAAAATGAGTGCTTAAAATTGTCGATGCCGTCGTGTTTTAATTAGAATTTACGGTAGAAAACTTTCGATATTTTTTTCTTCTTTACAAGACTGAACGTTATCGTATTTTACCAAAAGAGATGATGTTGTAAGTTTAGTTGGGATATGTGTGTGTTGAGAGCCCACCGCAATCTTCAATAAACATAAACTGTTCGAAACAAACGTGTATAAGCCACACCACCCGAAACAACAAAACTATCCTCTTATTTTGTCGAAGTACAACAACTATAACAGCACCAATGACAGTTCCAGTCTACTCTCCACCCAGCTATAACAATAAACAACAGCTAAATAAAACTGAGAAAAATTGAGGTGAATTGGTGAAGCGAGAAATCTTCGCTTTGAGTTGAGCGATCTACTCTACAACAAATTTTCACAGAGAGAGTGCAACACGATTTTATTTTTTATTATTGTTGTTGAAATCGGGATATGTTTGTCATAAATCGACGGAAATAGATGGCTATTTTCCTATTTTTGACTAGATGATAATAGAACGCATCAATAGACCGGAAAATCACAACCTTATAAGTGTGAAAAGGTGTCTTCGACATTGGCAAATACACTATTATTATTTTTATTATTTGCGAAAATCTCGAGATACCTTTCCACATCGATACGTCTACGCACTCATTCAAGCAAACATGCAGAAAAAAAATTGTGGACTGAAACGGGAAAACTGTCCAGTATTAGTTATATGAACGTTTTTCATCGTGCGGCGTATGTTGTGGAGAACACAAAAGCCACTAGAACGTTTTAATTACAACTGGAAAACGGATGAGAGAGTTTTCCACCAAAGCCTCTTTTTTTGTTGTTGCTGTTGTTGTTGTTGTCTCTCACCATCAGTTGTTGTCAACTGTATCAATCTGTCTATGTGTGTGTGTGTGTGTGTGAATGTGGGAGTGTGCGGCTGGTGTGCCAAGCTAATAACAACAGCGGCAAAAAAATTTACAAAATAAATTACAGTCATCCTATCACGTTCCCCGGTGCTGTGCAACTTTGTTTCTCTATATTTTGACAAAAATACAGTCAACATTATTAAAAGCAAAATTATCGGTGTTTATCGTAAAGCACCCGTAACCAGAGCAGTGGTCGCAAGACGCTTGAAAGGAGATGATGATAATGCGGGGGCTCAGTGGTGCCAAATATTTTTTCCGGGCTACACAAGTATTTAGGCGTTAGCATGAATAAAGCTCGTACCCGGGGCAAAAATCTGAAATGATTGATCAAAAGAGCAGAAAAATATGGTAATTCAGCTTGAAAATCAATTAAAATTAATTAAAACATCCGAAAAGCTTTATTAAAAATCGGAAATTTGGTTCAAAAATACACTGAAATATTTTAAATCGTCTAATTTCTACAGCTCAGACCATGTTCTTCTTCCCCAACTTAAGCTCGGCTTAAATCGACCTACAGACTTACAGATATTTGGGTAGAGACCAGTACATGAACTGCCCCCCACCCCCACCCAATTGTTTGTTAGCCTACCGTTAGTTTGATTTAAAGCAAGGTATTGCTGAGGCGAACTTCAGTTTGGGAAGACAAATCGTACTTCAACAGCAATGTTTATTAAGAATTAATAACTCATGATTTAGAGCTGAAATTTCGTAAAATTTCTTGAGTGTGGCTTTGTCGCTAGTCATTATGAGTTTCTGATTTTGCTAAAATGTATACCTACCTAGGTATACAGGATGTCCTATAAGTCGCGCGTTTCCTCCTAAAGGGAAGATAGGGGATAAAATTTTAAGACGATAAGTGCTATATCATTTTCTCATCTCAGTTAAATAGTGATTACTTCAATTAAGTGACCAATCAGGTGCACTCTTACTTTGAACTGCTCTCGTGCCAGCCTTCTAACTGGTCCACTTCCTACGTCCTACCGTCAAGACTCTTTCCATCTCACTTTTTATCATTATATCGAGTACCTGATTGGCTACATGATTTATTTAATAACGAATTAAAAAAAAATAGTACAGGTCGGTTTACCTCTGAAATTCGTCCTCTATTTGTCCCTTAGCAGAAAATGCGTGACTTACGGGACACCCTGTATACTGTGCTGATTTATACATATCTACATTCAATAGGCATATAAGGGGTTCAGTATGGCCACGTTTTCGGCGGAAAAAGGCTATGAAAATTTCGCCAATCTTCCTAAAGTTACTGGAATAGTTGACAGGCGTCGTCAAAACATCTTGACTGCTATTAATCAACGTCCAGTGCTCAATTGTGAGTGCAACGAAAACGTTCATTATGGATGATTACAGATTTATTATTTTCTGTCTTCAAATTTTTATCTATTGGTGTATTCACAATCAGTGCCGGTCAAAAATGTCGAACAGCTGCAGACTTGAGTTCGCGATTCTATAGCTGCTAAAACTTGCAGCGTTGCTTGCTTATTATTTTCTGTCTATTTACATTCAAATTTTTATCTATTGATGCATTCAGTGCTGGTCAAAAATGTCGAACAGCTGCAGACCTGAGTTCGCGATTAGGGAGCTACCAAAACTTGTAGCGTTCCCTGCTGCGATGAGTGCAGTTTTAAATAGAAAAGAGCGATTACGTTTTCAATAATTTTTATATTTTTTTCTTGTTTTATGTGCTTAATTTTTGTAGCTTTCAATCAAATATCTTTAGTAAGTGAATCTTCACTTTTCTGATCCTTCAAAGTATGTTTCTTGTATTCTATGCCATCTAGGGATAATACGGTTATTGTGGATGATTGCAGGTTTATTATTTTCTATCAATTTAATTTCAAATATTTATCTATTGGTGTATTCACAATCAGTGCCGGTTAAAAATGTTAAACAGCTGTAGACCTGAGTTCGCGATCCGGTAGCTACTAAAACTTGCAACGTTCCCTGCTTATTATCTTCTGTCCATTTACATTCAAATTCTTGTCTATTGATACATTCAGTGCTGGTCAAAAATGTCCAACAGCTGCAGACTTAAGTTCACGATTAGAGAGCTACCAAAACTTGCAGCGTTCCCTGCTGCGAAGAGTACAGTTTTGAGTAGAAAAGAGGGACTACATTTTCAATAATTTTTGTATTTTTTTTCTTGTTTTGTGTGCTTAATTTTTGAAGCTTTCAATCAAATATCTTTAGTAAGTGAATTTTTCCTTTTTTTGATCCTTCAAAGTATGTTTCTTGTATTCTATGCCATCTAGGGATAATACGGTTATTGTGGATGATTGCAGATTTATTATTTTCTGTCAATTTAATTTCAAATTTTTTTCTATTGGTGTATTCACAATCAGTGCCGGTTAAAAATGTCAAACAGCTGTAGACCTGAGTTCGCGATTCGGTAGCTACTAAAACTTGCAACGTTCCCTGCTTATTATTTTCTGTCTATTTACATTCAAATTTTTGTCTATTGATGCATTCAGTGCTGGTCAGAAATTTCGAATAGCTGCAGGCCTGAGTTCGCGATTAGGGAGCTACCAATACTTGCAACGTTCCCTGCTGCGAAAAGTGCAATTTTGAGTAGAAAAGAGCGACTACATTTTCAAGAATTTTTGTATTTCTTTCCTTGTCTTATGTGCTTAATTTTTGTAACTTTCAATCAAATATCTTTAGTAAGTGAATTTTCCCTTTTTTGATTCTTCAAAATATGTTTCTTGTATTCTATGCCATCTAGGGATAATACGGCTTAAAGATTATCCATGACTTTGATTACATTCTTGTTTCCTTTTGAGAATTTTTTGTGAGCCTAAGTGTTTTCCTTCAATTAATGAAAGATTTATAGTGAATTTACAGCCAACCACCAAATTTACGTGGGAGACTCTATACAGGGTGTTTGGTCTAAGTATGGTGGGTTCTCAGAAACTCCTATTAGTCGACGAGCGATTAGAAAAATATTTTAAGGATTTGTAGGAGGGTCCTTAAAGAACATGTCACCAAAATTAGAGCCTCGTAGCTCATTTAAAAGTTGTTCAAAAACGCTAATTTCTGACGATGTAGTGATTTTCAAAAACCAACTCAACACGCAAAACGACTTAGAATGTCTTTAGGATCCTCCCAAATTTGATTTTTTTCGTTTTTCTCAATTTTATTCTGGAACACGTGGAAATATTTCGTATTTTCTCTGAAATATAATGGAGAAAAACGAAAAAAAAATAAAGTTGGAAAGATCTCCGAGTCATTCTTAATCGTTTTGAGTGTTTAGTTCGTTTTTGAAAATTGCGACATTGTCCAAAACGATCGTTTTTAACCGACTTCCAAATAAGCTACTAGGTTCTAATTTTGGTAAAATGTTTCCTAGGGACTCTTCTACAAATCTTCAAAATATTTTTCGAATCGCTCTTAGACTAACAGGAGTTTCTTAGAACTCACCATATTTAGATCAAATACCCTGTATGTATAGTAGTCCCAAGGACAAAATTTGCGCAAGGGACCAAAGTTTACAATTACGCCACTGTCCGTAACGAATCTGTCTCTTTTCTCAAGACTTATCCTCGAAAATATAATTATTCTTCTTCTTCTTCTTCTTCTTCTTGTTATTATTATTATTGCGGACTATTTGAATAGACGTCGGTCTGTAATTGCATACTGTCGTGCTTGTTCCGGTTCCGGACAATCAACACTAATTCTAAATTTGCCTTGAATCTACAAACCGTACAGGTCAGGTGCCTTTTCATCTATTTGCAACATTGTTAAATTCCCTGATTGCAGAATATCCAATTGAAAATCTGGCATGTTTACAAAAGCCGTCCGTTCGTCCTTAGAATAAAACCAAAAGAAATGAAGTCAGTTAAAAAGAGGAGTAGAATCAATGTAGAAAACGAAAAACTAATAATAATAATAATAATAATAATAATAAAAGTGTAGTCTACCTTTGTAGATATTCCAATTAAATTGCAACATCCTCTGTGTATCGTGAATCATTAAAATTTTGAATAAATAGATAAGATCAATAAGTGTATCGTTTCGTCTATTTCTATTTATTCAATACGTCGTCGAGACTTTCTTGTTAAAAAGTCTATCACGACAGTTTGGATTGTAGAAGAATTGAAAAACGGGTCAGATGGACGATAAACAGGGTGGAGACAGCGATGAAGGCCAAAAGCAAAAAAAAATCGAACACAATGAAAACCAATTTTTCTTTCAGACAAATCCAATCCGCGTTCGATACAGCTATTGTCCGTTTCTATATATATATTTTTTCCCTATTTTCTAAAATTGTTTCTACCCTTCAATTCAAAATATCGACCCCACCCCATTCTTTTTTCTCTCTAGTTCTACATCGAAAGAAATATAAAATCAAACGACATACAATCGAGAGAGAGAGAGAGAGAGAATTACGAGTATTTTATGATTTTGATATTTTGTTTGATTTAAAACGTAAAAAAAAAACGTAAATCAGAAAAACCAACAAGTGATTTTTTGCCACCAACACTTAATCGTTGATGGGAAAAAATTTGATTAATCGATCAAGTAAAGAAGCAGAAGAAGAAGAAGAAGTTGGTTAAAAGTCGAGTCGTTGATGAATTACACGTTTAGATGCACTTATTGTTAAAGTCAAGATAGACCAAATAGGGCGACATTAGTCTTATTCTAACCGGACCATTTATCAATGGCTTTATCAATGATCTGTGTCACTATGTTACATTACGATTTCATTCTGTATAACCCCAACAAATAATGTTTAATGTTTCTTGTATTTATGTAACTATAGAGATTTAATGGCCAGCTTAGAGACGTGTTAAAATTAACAATGAAACAATTTTCATTTAATTCAATTAAAAAACATAGAAAACAATTGAATTTTGTGGATTTAATCAGAGAGTTACTACCGGATCGGTCGGTAGGTTGGTAGGACTGATTATAAAAATTAAATTACCGCAAATTTCGGAATGGCAACTAGGAATATAAGTAATTTAGATTAAATAAAACCAAGATATATGATTCAGAATCAGGATTTCGAACCGTTATGTTTTTGTTCCGGTTTTCGTTCCTGATAAAAATGCGATTTTTTTCAGTTTTAAGTTCAGTTATAAGTGATTAATTTTCAAATTCTTAAGTTTCACCATAAGTGTACAACCACTAACAATTAGTCAATTTTGGAAAAGTTTCCTGATTTTTATTTTTTAAAATTTTTTAATTTTCGATAAATCCTGCAAGTTGGCCTCAAAAAAGTCAAGATTTAGGCGTTTTTATTCAGTTTCTGAGCTAGATTTTCGACACTTCTTCAAAATTTTTAGACATTTTTGTCGAGAACAATCAATTTCCATCTAAATTAACATTCTGAATC
Organism: Mylabris sibirica; assembly: GCA_039776855.1. Classification (NCBI taxonomy): domain Eukaryota; kingdom Metazoa; phylum Arthropoda; class Insecta; order Coleoptera; family Meloidae; genus Mylabris; species Mylabris sibirica. Next base: position 6,735,590 of record CM077842.1, read on the forward strand.
GTCAAACTGAGGCACTGTAGTCGTTTTGGGTCAATTTTATAGCTGACTTTCCAAATATGTCGAGTTTTTCACTATAAAACTAGAAACATTAGACGACGATTAAGGTCGAACTTCAGTGGATCAAAATATAAACTTAATATTCAAAAATTTTGAAAAAATTACCTGAGCTTAGTATTAGTCTAAGCATTACTTATACCAAATTTTAAGCAAATCTGTCGTTTAGTTTTTGAAAAAAAGTGAAAAAACCATGTTCTTTGCACTATTTTATTTTTTATCTCAAAAATGAGACGACAGATTTTGCTTAAACTTTTCTATCATATCCGAGTTAGTTTTATTTAGCTTCTAAATTTTTGTCAATGACGCTGACCTTTCCGGTTTTGCACCAAAAAATAAAAAAAAAATGTCAAAATAGGTGTATTTAATGTTAATATACGCTTGAAACCAAGTGTAGGGTATAGAATCAACTATGAAAATTGATATAAACGAAATTTAACGTAAACATCAATCAATCTTTTCTTCAAAAAACGCATTTTAAAATTTAAATTTATAAATTCCGCTATATTGCTCTCAAAGAAAATAAAGTAATATGTAAATGTGGATAAAAATATAGATATAAAAGACGTGGTGGAGCAAACGCCATCTAACGAGTGCGGTTCCAGATGTTTCTCAACCTTGAATGACTGAATTTCTACCTTAAGGCTCGGTTTTCTTCTCCTATTTAAGCTCACCTTAGCAAGACGTTGGCTTAAATCGACATACAAACATGAGAGCATAGATGTCTGTAAGTCCACGAGCACGTCGATTTAAGCCAAGGTCTTGCTGAGGGGGGCTTAAGTAGTGGAAAAATTGGGACTCTGACACTTTTAATCGATTTTTATGCAGAATTCTTACTCTTCTTTTATTTAATTCGTAAATTTCAGCAAATTCTGTTATTGTGCCGCTACTTGTGCGATGATCTTGCCTGTTTCCAGTTATCTAAATTTGATTTCTAATTTATTCTAAGCTCAAACCTTTAGGCTCCCTTCGACACGGGGGTTTCAAAATGAAGGAATGGGAATCATTGTTTGATGGTCGTTGGTTAAGTACTAATCTGCTGAATTGTTTATATCGAAAAATGATAAGAATATAGACGCCAGTATAAAACATTTCGGATTTCCATGGTATTAAATTCCACAAATCTTACTGACCTACTCATTTAATATAATTTTCAGTAGCTAGGAAAATGTAGACAAAATCTTCAGCCCCTTTTCTCTCGAAAACGGCTCAGTTTTTCGAGCCTTATACGTTGTTTAAAGACTTAAAGGCAATTCAATCTCGCCTGGTATTATAAAAATGATTAATTTGCGTAGATTATTTGTGCAAAATAAAAATTTTATAATCTGCTACTAGAGATTATCGATCTTCACGCACTTTGACACTTTTTAGGCCGCCCAGTCATTATAATCAAATTATACAGGGTCAAACAGGGTGACAATAAGTGTATTTCTCGGTAGTATTCACACAACAACACATCAGCTATAAATTTCCATATTCTATCAAGGAATTTTCGTTATCTCATAAAATATTAGTTCATCCATTGTCAATACAGTTGTAATAAATCTAATTTGAAAATTATTCGAAAATTTCTATCGACTTTAATTAATTAAGCAGTGGTAAAGCTCATTTTACACATAATATTAACCGATCTTTATTCCATACCCATATTGTATGTATGGACTGTTTATCTTCATAATAAATAAACCGACTAGTATAATTTGAAAAGTTTTAATGCTGGCCACTACTACAAATACACTCCTCGTATATATACCGACAAGTACTTTGATTAATGTTTTTGATATTTAATGTAAATCACCAAGTATTTTAATTTTATTTAACACTTAAAATTGAATTTTATGTTTTATAATAGGAATACTAGCAAGAATGTTAATTAGATTTTCATGTTTAATTACACTTTGTTTTTAGATAAATTTTAATTGAGTGTTAATCATACAACAAACTATTTGAAATATTTCAATACAAAAACCAACACGACGAATTTTGTTTGATTTTTAATAATTTCCATGATATAATCAAGGCATCAAACCGGAACTGAACTGAAAACCGGAATTGACTAAAATATTGGCCGGAGCAAAATCCGGAGCTGAACCGAAAAAGAAACCGATGTTTTTCGGTTCAAACATGACGATCTGTTTCTCTTTTTCACTTTACGTCTCGCCTTTTATTATTGTCAAGGAACTGTCTCAGCAATACTTTAGGACATTTAAGGGTATGCTGGAATTGAGACGGATTTTCCGAAAATTCTTATTAGCGAATTTTTTAAAAAAAATTAGCTAATGACGAGATCCTCACTTTTGAATTTCCGAAAAATTTTTGCACAGAAGTTCGTTTTGGGACCTCAGGAACCCATATCCACCGTTCGTTAAAATTTTTATATATATATATATATATATTTATATATTTATATATATATATATATGTATACCCACGATAACTGCCGTAAAAATACACCAATCTTAATGAAACTTGGTACAAAAATTGGTCTTTGGGATAGCTTGGATGAGTTCGTTGACCAGACTGGTAGGGCCAACACTTTTGGAATAAGAGCTGAAGAAATGTTAAAAAAAATCATTTTCAATATTAAATTTGCTTAGATTTTGATGAAAATTAAAATAACAGTAGAGCCGACCATTCTCTATGACCCAGAAAAAAAATCATCAAAATCGGTTCATTGGATCGCAAGAAAAATGCAAAAATCTCTTTTTTGAGTATAAGCAGTAAAATCACGTATCTAAGATGGCTATGTGTTCTGACAATTGATATTAGAAAAAAAATTGAATATCGCGGGGGGCAACTAATTTTGACAGTTAATATTAGACGCAAGGCCTGCTAGAGAATTTCGCTTGAAAAAATCAAGCAGGCCTTGATTAAACGTATTACGGGAAATGAATTTATTAGTTGATTCAATGTTATTAAAATATATTAATTGTCAGTATCATAAGAATGTTTTGCAATTAATATTTCAGTATGTAGATACATAAAAAATTCGCTATATAAGGTACTTGCTGCCTTTGGAGATCTTTTTTTTCCATAGAGAATGGCATTTTCGGGAAGTTTAGAAAATGCTCTACAAACTAGTTGAAAAGTAAAAGCAAAATAATTATTCTTAATAGGTGATTATAGTCCCTCAATACCTCCAAATTGGTGGAAAATTTTCTCGTTTTAGACGCTGACTAACGACTTTTGATGTCTCAGAAAACAAGAGAGATTTCCATGATTTAATATTGGCACTTATCGCTCTCGGTTCCAGCATACCCTTAAGGCTGTGGACTACTACTTTTTAGCAATTTTAATATGTAGAAACGTGTGAAAAAGCCTCTAAAAGTGCAGGGGAAAAACGATTTGGTTAGGAAAAATTTGAGAAAATTCTGGAATTTTTGAAAATTAAGTGATTTATTAGACCTTTTTCTCACCTGTTATTTACAGCTATTAAAAGTAATTCATTTAATCGATGATTGATATGGAACTCTCAAAAATTTTATCTAATTTCACGAAAATCTGTCTGTAAACTAATTTTTTAGCCGCCCATGTTTGTGTCGTTGTCGTTATTGTTGTTGATATAAGCCGGATAGATCCAGTAGACTGCCACAAACATGGTCGACTAAAAAATGAAAATATCCACAGATTTTCAAATATTTTCCATTATAATGATATGGTCGTGAAAGTAGATAAAATTTCCAACATTTTTATATCAATCAAGAGGTAAATTAATTAATTTTAATAACTATGAATAGCACGTGGAAAAAGGGGGTTCAAGACGTCACTTAATTTTAAAGAGTATGATTCTCTGTTACTGTTCATTTTTTTTTATTTCTCCAGTTGTGAGAAATCTAACAAACGTATCGGAAAAATTTTTAAAAATATGGAAAGCTCTTTTAATTTTCTATTTAAATCACTTATTAGATATTTAAAATCAATAATATTGGCTGTTTATTAGCCGGTTATGTAGGAAAATGTACGAAAAAACAGGGTCCAACAGATTTCTCTGACACTCAAAATTTTATGAAATTTTTCTTTAATGGAAATCTTTAGGACATGCACCTTGAAATGCTCTATCTAACGCATTCTTATTATCCATAATATCTTAAAAAATAAGCGAAATATCCATGTTTGAAAATTGATCACATGCCAAATCAAGTAATAATAAGTCAAAGCCCCCCTTAAGGGGATTGTGGACTTATTACTCAATTCGGCGTGCAAAAATTGTCAATCTTTAAACATCAATATCTGGCTTGCTTTTTAGAAAATCGGAGAAAGTAAACCTGCGTTAGACAGAGCATGTTCTAAAGCTTTCTATTTTGGTAAAATATGGTAAAAAAACTTTTGGATCCTGTTTTTTTCATGCATTTTCCTTCATAACTTTCTTTCTTTCTGTCTTCTTTCCTTTCTTCTTTTCTTTTTTTCTTTCCTTCTTTTGTTCTTTCTTTTGTTCTTTCTTTCATCCTTTCCTTCTTAATTTCTTTTGTTCTTTCTCTTGTTCTTTCTTTCGTTCTTTCTTTTATCCTTTCTTTCTTTCTTTCTTTCTTTCTTTCTTTCTTTCTTTCTTTCTTTCTTTCTTTCTTTCTTTCTTTCTTTCTTTCTTTCTTTCTTTCTTTCTTTCTTTCTTTCTTTCTTTCTTTCTTTCTTTCTTTCTTTCTTTCTTTCTTTCTTTCTTTCTTTCTTTCTTTCTTTCTTTCTTTCTTTCTTTCTTTCTTTCTTTCTTTCTTTCTTTCTTTCTTTCTTTCTTTCTTTCTTTCTTTCTTTCTTTCTTTCTTTCTTTCTTTCTTTCTTTCTTTCTTTCTTTCTTTCTTTCTTTCTTTCTTTCTTTCTTTCTTTCTTTCTTTCTTTCTTTCTTTCTTTCTTTCTTTCTTTCTTTCTTTCTTTCCTTCTTTCTTTTGTTCTTCTTCTTTTGGCCAATATTATTCATTTTAAATAATTATTTACCAATTTTTTAAAGCAAATTAAAAGAGCGTGCCAAATTTTCAAGAATTTTCTCAACAAAGTTGTTAGTTTTCCGATCACTGAAAAAAATTTAAAAAAACACCAACATTGATGCATTACATACTTAATATTAAAAATAGCGAATCATACTCTGGTTTTTTAGAAAGCTGATGTAAGAGAAAAACACGTAAAGCTCACTGAAAATCCAATTTTGAAAATTAATTAATTTGCCTCTTAATTGCTATGAAAATGTCGGAAATTTTATCTATTTCCCGACTATCTAATTACAATAAAAAAAAAATTGAAAATCTTTCTGGAAATTCGTTTTTAAGAGTAGGCCGTGTTTGTATTGTTATTGTCATTGTGATTAAATTCGCAGTGTACCAGATCTATCGGTACAAATAATAATAATAATAATAATAATAATATCAATAATAATAATATTAATTACTGTTATTTAATTGAACCGGAACGCGAAAAAAAATATAAACAGTTCGATGCCCTGGATATAATCAATAATTGAATTCAAGAATTGTGTGATAAACTTTTTGGATAATTATCAATTGTGGTCGGATTTGGTAGGCTAATAATTGTTGTAATAGAACAAAGTATCAAAACCACCACCACCACCAATTTGTAGTGGAGACCATTTCGTTGATTTATTGAAATCGCACATTGTTCCCATTATAATTAGTCTAATATGTATACACACACACACATACACACAGGGGGTTCGTTGACAATATACGGCCGCTACCCTTATCAAAAAGCTAATTAGATACTGGAAATAATCGTGTAATTGTTACAATAATTAAAATCATATCAGAAAAATACGTCCCAAATATGCTATTATTATTATTATTATCATTATTATTATTATTATCACAATAAGACCGTAACAATGGCTGTTTTTACGACCGACCTTATTTAAATGCGTACATTCACGTAAAGCTCTAGATTATTACGCTTTAAACTTGTATCACAATGTGTTACTTTACTACAAATCAAAAAAATAAAAAATAAAACAACAATGCATTGATTAGACTGGCTTACAGACTCTTATTTTAGTTGGAATGTACGTTTTGTTATAAACTAGGAGATACAACTTACCGTGTTCATAATTAAGAATGTGCAGCTACTAGTAAAAGTTCCATCCAACAATAATAATTCAACCGCTTGTTCATCTAACCTAGATCCATACTAGTTATTACCCTAACAGACTGCTACTAAAGTAACATTCCTAATTTCACTCAACTATAGTAGTTTAGTTAGTTGGTTATTTTATAAGATGCAATACGTACATAAAAGAGGGGAATTATGTATATACGTACTAGTCTTATTAGTATTTTAAATGTAAATAGTTGGAATTTGTGCAGAATTTAACAAGATCTTAGTTCGCTATAATCTAGAGAACAGACAATAATAAGAAGAATATTTGAGCATTTAACATTTTGTTAATCTTATTAAAATAGAGTTTAAATATTATGTAATTACTATGGTTGATGACAATTTAGATATGCGGGTTGAGTTGAACGATCTTGTGATAAAGAGTAAAGATAAGTCTAACAGTGGTAGATCGATACCAGAAACATTAAAATTATAAGAGACTGTTTTCAATTAAGCAAAACGAAAACTCGTGGATTAATGTCGAATAAAAGTGTAGATATTAACTTTCAATTGCTGAAAGTTTTGATTCAAATTAAGAATCACACAAGAATTTTCCAAATTTTCAAATTAAAATCATCAAACGAGACAATATTGTCAACATTTTAACAATTCTTAAACTACTTATCATATTGTGTAGTACAGAATATGGAATATGATTTGTTACATTTAGAAAGCATTGCAGTTGAATCTTGTCATGTATGAATGTTAATTTGTTAGTTTAGAAAATTAGTGTGGAACACATTAAGTCAAAAAAAAATAACAAACATTATAAATAAATATAAAACAACACAATTTACTAAATATAGAGTAAAATTTGGTAGAAGCGCACGGCTATAAAACCCGTACAGTACTCGTAAAACCTCACCTTTGTAATAATGAATAACGTACTTTGTAATAATGTTCCTTATATAGCGTAGAATTTAGAAGAAAGCTTGTCAATTTGGCACCAAATGAAGTGAATTTTGGTGGATGCGCCAGACTACAAGACTTATATCCATAATAAGACCTCTCTATTACAAGTGTCCGTATTGAAAAGGTGACCATATTGTAAAATATATGTTAGAGGAAAACTTATCAATTCAGTAATAAATAAGAAAACAAAATACTCAAAGCTAACTAAAATTAGTGGCTGCAAACTTAATAATAAAAGAAAATACAAATTACTTGAAAAAAATTGGTGGATGCGCCGGGATATAAGATTTATCTCCAGTACAATCAAAAAATTGTCCACATTGTGAGAAAGTTTATATCACCACGTTTATTTTGAAAGAAAATTTATCACTTAGGTTAAGGAGAAGAGAAGTTGCTTGAAATAAACTAAAATTTGTGAATGCGCCAAAATATCCAATTAATGTAAAGTAAGAGCTCTTTAATGTAAACAGTTTCAGGCTCTCATCAAGGATCCACATTATAGAGGTGCCCACATTGTCAAAGTGTCCATTTTTCTACGTAAAATTTAGAGGATAACCTACAATTTTCGCAATAAAGAAAACACAAATTACTTAAAATAAAATAAAATATCAAATTAATCTAAAGTGCTCTATAATGTAAACAGATTTAGACGCTCATCAAGTGTCCGCATTATGGAAGTGTCCACATTACAGTAGTGTCTTTAGTTACCATGCAAATTTTAAAAAAAAACCTACAATTTCCACTAAGAGAAACACAAATAAAAAGGAAAAGGCACACCTTAAATAATGTAAAATTGGTGGATGCGCCGGACTATAAAACTCATTTCCAGTAAGACCTTTGTAATGTGAACATCTTTAGATCTCCATCAAGTGTCCGTACTAAAAAGATGACTACTTTGCAAAAATGCCCTTTATGTTGCGTATAATTTGGAAAAAAATCTATCAAATTGGCAACAAAGGAACACAAAAATTAAAGTAAAATCGGTGGATGCGCTAGGTTACAAGATACATCAATAGTAAAACCTCTTTAAAGTAACTGTCCGTATTGAGAAGGTGACCACATTGTAACAATTCGCCAATAAATAAGAATGTAAATTATTTGAAATAAAATAAAATTGGCGGATTTGCCACACTATAGGATTCACTCTTATCAAGTAAAACCTCTGTAAAGTGAACAGCTTTCTTGTCGAGTAAAACCTCTGTAAAGTGAACAGGTTTAAATACTAATCTAGTAACTAGACTAAGAGAGTGTCCACATTGTCAAAACGTTCATTTTTTGAAGGAAAACTTGACAGTTTTAACAATAAAGGTGAACACAAACTATTTAATATAAAGTGAAATTAGGGATGCAGAGGGTTATAAAACCCATACAGTAAGACTTCTCTAATGTGAGCACATTTAGATTTTCATCAAGTGTCCGTACTAAGAAGTCGAGAACTTTATGGTAATGGTCTAATTTATGTTTTATAAGAGTACTTGACAATTCGGCAACAAAAGAAAGCAAAAGTTATTATATTAAAAATTATAATTAGTAGATGTGCTTGGATATAATGCTCATCTACAGTAAAACCTCTATAATGTGAGCACCTTTGAACACGACTAAAGTGTGTTCACCTTATAGAGGTGTCCACTTTGTAACACGCCAGTTCAACTGCGTATATTTCGAAAAGAACTCATCAGTTTAACAATAAAGAAGAACAAGATTTACTTAAAATTGAATAAAATTGGTATATGCATCAAGCTGTAAGATCCATACGGTAGAACATCTATACTTGATTATTGTCCGTACTAAGAAGGTATCCACATTGTAAAAGCGTATATTTTGCTCTTAGATTTTGAAAGAAGTCTCACCAAATTCGCATTTAAGAACAAAACAAAGTACTTGAAACAATTTACCACTACCTAATTGAACCACAGCGAATACAACCTCTGTAAAATGAACACATTATATAAATGACCACACTAAGGAGGTGTCCATATTTTCAGAAAGTCCCTCCTACTATGAATATTTTGTCAGTTTGACAATAAAAGAAAATATAAGTTATTGTACCTATACAAAGTAAAATTGGTGGATGCGCCGGGATATATGACTAGTCTCCAGTAAAACCTCTGTAATGTGAACACCTCTCGATAATCAATAATTGTCCGTACTAGAAAGGTACTCACATTTTAAAAATGCCTATTTGAGCGTGTATATTGACAAAAAAAATTATATTGAACTTACAAGGACAAAAAACACAAATTATTTAGAATATACTAAAATTGGTGGATGCGCCAAGATATTAAATTAATGCACAGTCAAACCTATGTAATGTAAACACATTCGAATGTTCATCAAGTGGTCACACTATAGAGGTGTTCACATTGTTAAAGTGCTATTTAATTCAGGTAAATTTCAGAGAAAAACCTGACAACTTTGCAGTAAAGGTCCATCTACAGTGAAAATTCTCTAATGTGTACAAATTTAGGTAGTCATCAAGTACTCACATAGTAGAAATGTCCTTTTTATCACATCTATTTGCTGGAAACTTTACAATTTGGCCAGGACATAAATTATTTGATATAAACTAAAATTGGTGGATGCGCCAGGCTAATACTTCTGTATACATACAGTGAAACCTACTTAACGTGTACGTTTTCAATGTCCGCACTATAAAGGTGTATTTTTGGCATAGTATTTAATTACTAGATGACGTCTTTCGGAATCGAATGAAGTAAATAAATGGAATTATCAATGAAAGTGAGAATTATCAGAGACGTAGAGTGGCTTTAAATTTTTGTGAAATGTAGAAGCCGAGAATAAATAAGCGTGTCAGAATCATTGAGAATCTTACAAAATTATGTCAAGCGTGTACAGTACACTCTCTGTCATTAGTTTTGAAATTTTGATGAGTCAACAAGATAAGTTGAGCGTGTTAAAAAAAAGAACTGGATTATAAAACTAAATATAAATTAAGGTGAAATATTTGGAAGCCAATAGTTCGATGAACTATTTCTAATAAAATTATATGATGATATTTTGATAGAAAATCCAATTTTCGATATCATCGTTATCAACAACAAGTGAAACAAATATGGCGTGACAGATTTCGATTTGCGTGAAGAAAAACGGCAGTAAAAAAATTTGATGAAAAATCATCGAAATAAAAAGAAAATATCGTCAACAACATTTGTGTTATATTTACAATATTTCTTGGATAAATTCGCCTAGATTTACATAATCGATAAAAAGAAATGAAAACATAAGAAACCCGACAGAAAGAAAATGGTTGTAAATAACAGGAAAAACTTGAACAACTTCAGCCCCTTCAAGTGAGTTTGAGCAACACAATTCTGGACGATCGATTCAACTTGAAAAGACGCGCACTCCATCACTGATTTTAATGAATTTATTGTTGAAAATATTTTATTTTCAACCAAAACGTTTTTCAGTTTAATTGTAATTATTATTAAACAGCAACAGGTCGATCGAATTGTTTCGATTTTTACAATAAAATGAGAAATAAATCTAAATCAAACAGTAGTTGGGGAGAGTTGTTTGAAAAATTCGACAATTTTCCAAACGATTTCCCAACTAGCATTTCGTGAATCGTTGGCATTCTCTACTATTGGACAATGAGAAAACGACTGTGTTCGAGACATCAAATCAAATCAAATCAAATATTCAATTTTTACGTAAAAAATTACACAAAATCAACAAAATAGACAGTAGGGTAGAATTTCAACATACATCATTCTTTTTTGTTTAAAACAACAAAACTAGTAAAACCACCCTCTTACCGTATATATCTACCCACATCGAGATAATTGAAGTTCTAAATTCCAAACAACTTCATATTTCATCGACGAAACTTATTAAAGTTGTTGTTTTGTCTCATTTCATCTCTTGTAATAGACAAAGAAACCGGAAAATGCATTTAATTGTCCTTGTATTCAAGATAAAATTCGAAACAAAATCTTTACGTAATATTTAATATCGCTCCTTTTATGTTAAATTAGCCGTTTACAAGATCAATATCGAATTTTGGTGGAGGCGCCACTAGTTTTTTTCCGACATTATCACAATATCCAACTTCAAAGAGTCGGCTAGGTGAATTACAAACAATCGTTTGATTACCGTTTCGAATCAATCGTGTTGAATCAATCGATTTGTACAAGACTCGATTGAAAATAAATCTTTAGATGTGGTTTCATTTCAATTAACTCGACACGGTAACTTTCGTTACACACAGACAGAGATTCAATAATAAAAAGACAACAACGACATTATTAGACTTTACAATGTTAACTTCAATTAGTCAATTATGTTGTAACTGAATTGTGTTCATTAGTAAGTTTAGCTACAGTAAATTTATTTAGAACACACGTCAATGATTGAATTTACTCTCTATCTATCTCGCTATTTTTGATTAAAAATCAAAATTTAACAAGAATCATCTACTGATAGACGTATTGTGTTGGCAAGTCGGTAATTTGCCACTATTGTCCTCTATTATTCTCTAGAAAACAACAGTAAGATTCAACGAAAGGAGAGAGGAAAAAACGACCGGTATTGTCTACAGATAATGACCTTTGTGTTGGCTCCTTGTGCGGATCTTACAGGGGCTAAGATGGAGAGAAAGGGTGGAATGACAATGGTCGATGTGTATACGTCAACAGAACATTACAACATCAAAGCGACAAGTCTTTTTCTTCTCACCAACAAATAGGTGCTTTGTCTACAACAAACTTCCACTTTCTTCAACACATTTCTATCAATAATTAACTAATAATTCAATTAGTAGAAAGACACGTTTGTGATTGAGATTTGAAACTAGTATTGTAGAACAACAAATAAGAGAGATTACAACGATTTTGAATTATTTCGAATGTCTGATAATATGTTAATTCGATATTGTACAGATGTTGCACGTTGATAATATTGTTATTATTAATAACAAGAATCATGAGTAGAACGGCATGACTAAAAGCCAATCGTTGTAACTATTGTGAATCAACCGTGTAGAAATTGATACATTTAATCGGAATTAAGGGCGCGGATTAGAACTTTATACGAAATAAGTGAATATTTGTGACAAAATACAGGGTTACTGCTATAAATATGTAGTATAAGGTATTTTATTTACAATATTTACAAATAAAATAAATAAACACGAATTCTAATTCCAGTCGCCACCAGCCACAGCCGAATCAGACGGTCAGTATTACAGTACGGTATAGGGGATGGTTCCGGTCGCCACTGCGAATTTAGTGGTACAACAGATAATTCCATGTCGCCAAGAGCCACTGCCGGAAGCGGTAATACAATACAATACAGCGGATTATTCCGGGTCGCCAAGAGCCACTGCCGGAATCGGCAATACCACAACATAAAAAGACCTAATACCCTGATATTTCTCTAGCCAACGCAGCTCCGAGCAAAATGTTTTACTTTCTACACATTTCTATCAATAATTAACTAATAATTCAATTAGTAGAAAGACACGTTTGTGATTGAGATTTGAAACTAGTATTTTAGAACAACAATAAGAGAGATTACAACGATTTTGAATTATTTCGAATGTCTGATAATATGTTAATTCGATATTGTACAGATGTTACACGTTGATGATAATGTTATTTAATAACAAGAATCATGAGTAGAACGGCATGATTAAAAGCCAATTGTTGTAACTATTGTGAATCAACCGTGTAGAAATTGATACATTTAATCGGAATTAAGGGCGCAGACAAGAACTAGAACTAGAACTAGAAATAAAATAAATAAACGAGAATTCTAATAACGGACGGCGGTTGATTCCGATCGCCACCAGCCACAGCAGAGTCGGGCGATCGGTATAAGATACAGTGGATGGTTTCGGTAGTCACTGTGAAACTGGTGGTACAACGGATTATTCCATGTCGCCAAGAGCCACTACCGGAAGCGGATTATTCCGGGTCGCCAAGAGCCACAGCCGGAATCGGCAACACCACAACATAAAAAAACGTAATACGTAATAATATTTCTCTGGCCAACGCAGCTCCGAGCAAAATGTTTAACAAGATTCTTGATTTTTTTCTGTACTAGCAGTGTTACTAGTGGATAGCTTATAAGTTTACCTTACCAAATTTATTTATTTTGTTGCGATTGACAAGTGAACAAAAATGTTGCGATAACTCATTGAATTTTCAAAAATTTCAGTTTTTGACGTCATCACAACATTTGCTCTTACATTAGCTCCCTAACAAGATTTCATCTGACTCGTCAGATTAAGAAAGCCCTTTAAGTTTGCTACATTTAGTCAATTCTCCAGTTAAAACTAATTAATACAGGGTGTTTGGTCTAAGTATGGTCAGTTATAAGAAACTCCAATTAGTCGACGAGCGAGTCAAAAAATATTTTGAGGATTTGTAGAAGAGTCCTTCGGGAACATTTTAGCAAAATTAGAACCTCGTAGCTCATTTCAAAGTTAGTCAAAAAACGATCGTTTTGGACAATGTTTCAATTATCAAAAACGAACAAAACACGCAGAACGACTAAAGATGACTCAGAGACCTTCCCAACATTGATTTTTTTCATTTTTCTCCATTGTATTTTAGAGATAATACGAAATATTTCCATCCGTTCTAGAATAAAATGGAGAAAAACGAAAAAATCAATTTTGGGAGGATCCTAAAGTTATTCTAAGGAAAATCGCTAAATCGTCAGAAACGAGCGGTTTGACCAACTTCCAAATGAGCTACGACGTTCTAATTTTGCTAAAATGTTCTTTAAGGATCCTTCTACAAATATTTAAAATATTTTTCGAATCGCTCGTCGACTAATAGGTGTTTCTTAGAACTCACCATACGTAGACCAAACACTGTATAAGCTTAGCTGTAAGAGAAAATATAAAAACATATAACAAAAACATACCCTAACAACTGTCTCTGTAGCTCTGAGTTTCCCTAAAATTTTCCTAAGCAAAAACAATAACGTGATACAGCTTGAAATACTCTATCCAAATCTGTATTACACAATTCTACATCTTAAAAACCAAGCGAGATACATTGTCTCAAACATTCACGTTTTTTCATACAAAATTCTAGTCTTTGCCCTTAATGAATCGTTCGAATTATAAGCATCTTGCGTTATACGGCATAAAAACAATGCCAATAAAGATTACTTTGTAGTAATATCGTATCGATCTGAGAGGTAGCGCGCGTATCTGAAGACGACGTGCTACTGAAAATCAAAGACTCCATTATAAATGTGAACAAGAGAGGGACTCTACAGATATTTTTACACCATTAAGCACGTTCCAGCATCAACTACACTGGCACACTTACACATTTTACATGAAAGAAGAAGCAAAAAAAAAACATGGAAACGTTGAGAATTGAAAGAATGTTAAAAATGGTGGATGCGCCGGGTTTAATTTAGCTCATCTCAATTACAACCAGTATTATATTTGATTTTTTTCTTGTATCAGTTACGTGATAAGGGAAGTAAAAAAAACGCTGCCGCTTTCATCTCAATGTGAACGTTCAATTTAAGTCCGTAACAATGCTGAAGGATGATTATACCGGTTATAGAGGTAGGATTTTAGGGGGTAGTATTAAGATGTCGCTTTCTTTCGTCAGTAAATACCCCTATATTTCTCTATTGTAGCAATTCTAGAAACAAAGAATCGTTGATTGAAGGCATTGATAAAAAATTGTAAAAAGATACCGTCCACTTCCCTTCCCCTCTAAGGCTATTGTGATAAAAGAAAATCGTGTGCAATTATCAAACTTGAATAAGCTTGAATATAAATTTAGGTAGGAATAGATCAATGTTTAGTTGAGTGTAAAATATGTGACCATGCTGTTGTTGTTCATCTATGTTGTTGGTTGTTTTATTAGGTATAAGATTGAATTTAGCGTAAAAATTGATTTTGTCGTCAGTTGAATAGTTTTCTTGGTGTTTTTCCTTGTAAACTTTCAACCACAAACAGATGTCGGAAGTTATAGAAGATTCGTTGCTTGTTGTTGTTGTTGTTGTTGTTGTTGCGAGAACTGCAGATGTTGCCATAAATCCGTTGTGGCTATTTTATCAAGATTTATTACAATGCAACAGCATGATTTATAAATGAACTACAATTGAATTGGATTATTAAAAGTTGCTTTTTTTTAATCTAAACGATTCGTATGAAACTCCTATTACTTTACAGGTGATTAAAAAAATATTTTACAGGGTTTGTAGGTTGGCCTTCAGACAATATTTGAACAAAAGTAGACTCCCGTAGCTCACTGGAAAATAAGTGCAATCAAAATTAATCTAGTTACCAGCCGATATTGGCCGGGAGATATTGAAACTCAAAAGTCCTTCGCCTCCCTATGTCGGTTATTTTATTCTCACATTAATTTATTATCAACGTCTACGCCAGTGCTTCCCAAACGTCGGTGAGAGAACCGATATTGTCCCGCAGAAGAATTTTACAACATAATAACATTAAAACTCAAAAGTTCTTCGCCTCTCTATGTGGGTCATTTTAATCTCACATTAATTTATTATCAACGTTTACGCCAGTGCTTCTCAAACGCCGCGCCGGTCAGAGAACCGGCAGTAGAATCTTACAACATTATTAGTCCTCAAAAGGCTATCGAGAAATTTACTGATCGACACTTGAGAAAAAAGGTTAAACAGCACTGGTATAACCCATCGCCCACAAATGTTTATTTTCTGTTTTTTTTTATTACAGCCGAGAAATTAAAATAAAAAAAAGAATTAATTAATTCAGATATTTTTTAAACACGAAAATCGCATTTATACAATGCTCTAACGATTAAACACGCCTTGAGGAAATTCTGGAGTGCATAAGAATTGTGTTTATGTCGCTAGTAAATGACATATACAGGGTGTTTGGTCTAAGTATGGTGAGTTCTAAGAAACTCCTCTCAGTCGACGAGCGATTCGAAAAATATTTTAAAAATTTGTAAGAGGGTCCTTAAAGAACATTTCAGCAAAATTAGAACCTTGTAGCTTACTTGGAAGTTGGTCAAAAACCGCTCGTTTCTGACGATGTATCGATTTTCGAAAACCAACTAAACACGCAAAACGACTTAGAATAACTTTAAGATCCTCCCAAAACTGATTTTTTTCGTTGTTCTCCATTTTATTCTGGAATAGGTGGAAATACTTCGTATTTTCTCTGGAATACAATGAAGAAAGACGAAGAACATCAATGTTGGGAAGGTCTCTGAGTCATTTTTAGTCGTTCTGCGTGTTTTGTTCGTTATTTAAAATTGCGACATTGTCCAAAACGATCCTTCTTTGACAAACTTTGAAATGAGTTACGAGGTTCTAATTATGCTGAAATATTCCCTAGGGACTCTTCTACAAATCATCAAAATATTTTTCAAATCGCTCGTCGACTAATAGGAGTTTCTTAGTACTCACCATACTTAGACCAAACACCCTGTAGATAGCACTCCATTGCTTATCTCTTTCTAATTGAATAACCAGTATAAGGGTTCTTCCAATTATTAACCTTATTTCATTGAAAACAATAAAAATCATGTTAATTTATTTGTTTATAGTATAGTGTCAAGGCATTGTTCTTATTTAAGCAAATATTCTTCTTCAGTAAGATAAAAATAACACATTTTCTGAAGAGGTGAATTACTTGTGCATTTCAATTTTCACTTGATCGATGTCCGAGAACAATGTTTATTAATTTTTTCTAGAATAATTCCGAATTATTTTTCGTGTACAGAAAATTTCAATATTGCTGAAAATATTAGATTTCCCATGAGCTACGTAGTTCTAATTTTGCTAAAATGTTTCCTGTGGACCACCTTATAAATTCTCGAAATATTCTTCGAATCGTGTACAGAAGCAGACATAAAAAAGAGACCACTTCTTGTGCGGCTGTGTAAAACAGGCTTATGAGGGCGGTGAATTTCAACAGATGAAAATTTGAGAAGAAAAATTCAATCAGGTGCCACTTTGGGTATTTACTTGAATATTTTCTACAACTTTGGCATGATGAAAACTATGTGATATTCTAGCTCAAGACTCGGTCTCTTTTTTTTGGCCGCCAGTGTACATTTATAAAAAAGCAACTCTGTCGACTAACCAAGATAGAAACTCTCGATCTCAATAATTTTTTGTAAAGATAAATTATTCTAGTCTAAAGGATGTATGTTTTTGTTCTTTGTGCCCATAATCAATATTGAGGGAAAAAAATAGGGGTTGAAGTTATTCCTGCAAAATCAGTTTTTTCACAACTCTTGAAAACAGCTCAAAACTGTGTGCATGAATGTATGTAGTTATTCATACATCATTTCAAAGGTCTTTTGGATACCTTAAAGGTCGACATAAGTTGAATTTCCAAAAATATTATGTGTAATTAAGAATCCACCCTTAAATACACAACATCTAAGATCTACAGAGATGAAAATCTAAATGTATACGATTCGTGTGACACTCCTATTAGTTGATGAGCGATTTGAATAATACTTCAAGGATTTGTAGGGTGGTCCTTAGGGAAGATGTAAGTGAAAATAGGACTGTGTTGCTTATCTTGAAGTCAGCGGAAAAAAAAACTTTTTTCGGAAATGTCGAAATTTTCACTAGTCAGTTATTCACGTAAATTGACTCAGAATGACTAGAGGATCTTCGTAAAATTGATTTTTTTTTCATATTCGCCATTGTATCTTGAAAAAAATGGAAGGTTGTTCAAAAATAATGTTTTTTTCACCGCATTTTAAATTTTACTCTAAGAAGTACAACCACTAAGAACTATTTACAGGTTAATTATTTCAACAGAAAATCCTCAAAGTAACCTTTATTGTGTAATTTTCTATTGACAGAAAAAATTTTATGGCGAAATGTTTTACTACAGGGTATAAAATCTAAAAAGAAGACATAAAAAATGGCATTTAGGTAATCATCAATAACTTTAGCCCCACACAAAGGATGAAAACTTGATTTACACCTATTGATAGTCCTAACGAATCCATATCATTTAGTATTTAAATTTCCAAGTAATATTAAGCCGTTCCAGAAGTAGTTGAAAAAACTAATTTTGAAGGTCTAACTTCAACCTTAAGCTTGAGTTCCAGATCGTGTTAAGATCGTTTATGCTTGAACCGAAATAAAAGGTTTTTGTTTTCGGTTCAGCTCCGGATTTTGTTCTGGTTCGAAGCCCTGGTAGAAAATCACAAAAAAAATGGTATATGACTTGAATCAACAGTAAGAAATGAAAAAAACTGATTTTGCAGCGTCAACTTTAACCCCTATTTCTTCCTCCCTTAATCTTGAGTATGTGCACGAATGGCATCCCTTAGAATAACATGAACTATCTATATATAATTTTTATATACAGGGTGTTCGATCTAAATATGGTTAATTCTATAAAATTCCTATTAGTCGACGAGCGATTTGAAAAATATGTGAAGGATTTGTAGGAGGGTCCCTAGAGAACGTTTTAGCAAAATTAACTCATTTGGAAGTTGCTCAAAAATCGCTCGTTTTGTTGATGTTGCGACTTTCAAAAAAGAGTTAAATACTCAAAACGACTAATAATGACTCGAAGACCCTCCGAACATTATTTTTTGTCGTTTTTCTCCATTGCATCCTAGAAAAAATGGGAGACTTTCTCCTCCGCTCCAAAATAAAATAGAGAAAAACAAAAAAATAATCAACGCTGAAAGGATCCCCGAGTCATTTTAAATCGTTTTGCGTGGTGCGAATGTTTTTTTAACCAACTTTCAAATGAGCTACGAAGTTCTAGTTTTTCTAAAATGTTCTCTAGGGACCCTCATACAGATCCTTGAAATATTTTCGAATCGCTCGCCGACTAACAGGAGTTTCATAGAATCGACCATATTTAGATCGAACACTCTGTATATTGTTTTTTGGAAGCATCAACGACACACCGATTTCCATCCATCTACAAAAACACAAAAAAGGGGCATTATTTCAAACACCAGCTCGAAAGAAATAAGACGGCCACTTGGGAAACATCAGCCTTTTTAGATTTACAGTAGTCAACCTCATTTTATGTGAATCTATTTGTGTGTGTGTGTGTGTGTGTGTGGCGGCCTTTACGGTGCTACCAGGGAGTTGAGTTGAAATCCCAACGTGCCCGAATTCTACCCACATACAGCATATTCAACAACATGCTGAATTACTGTTTAATGAACACCACAACAATAATTACGGTTTTGGCTTGATTGAAAGACCGAAAACTAACGAATTGGGTGGATTAAGAATCAGTTTTGGAATGAAATCTAGCGAAATTCTTACAGTCCGTTGAGAATTTCAGATTTGTAAGTAGTGCAAGAAGACGAAGAAGAAGAAGAGTAACAACAATAACAATACTGAGATCTCTAAATATAACTTATCATCTAAAAGATAAGGAGCGGCATTTATTACACAAACCGTTTTCACCACCACAACAAGGTATCAAAATAATAAATTGTGTCTAGGATTTAATGGGTTTGTTTATAGACCTGGATCCGTTATCATCATATGTTCCAAATAAACTTCTTGATTTGCTTTATTTCATCTATTTCGTTATCTTTTTTTTGTCGCCGTTAGGGGATTTTCAACCTGTTTTTATCAACTGTCGACTGGTTATAACTAACAGTAAATATCCAGAAAAATACTTCAATTTAAATGGAAATAACGATAATAAATTGCTTGAGAAAATTAAAAAAAAAATCACCGATCGAACTGGATATAATGCAAGATAAATCGTCCATCGTCAATGCGAAACAATGTATCTCTTTTAATTTAACATTGTTTCATTATAAAGAAACAACAAACCCTTATAGGTGGTTGCAGCTGAAAATAGATTAGTTTTCTTTCCACTTTTCAGCCCTGAAAAATTAAGAATTAATATAAAATTCATCCTCATCCGTCAAATGTAATGACTCATTACTCATTACATATTAATGCCACTGTGAAGATGATTGTTGATTTGTCTAACTGTTTTTTTGTTTTACTTATTGTTTTGACAAAAAAATCAACATATCCATAATTCATCGTCGGAAAGTTTTGTTGTTTTCTTGTTATTTGCAAAGAAAAGAAAAAAGAAAGAAAAATATAGAAAACAAACATGTTTGTGGCTTCAGGCAAGAAGTGGAATAGTAAGGCAAAGGACGGAGAAAAATCAAATTTATAATAATTCAAAAGTTAAAATTGATCAAAACTCTCTTTTGTGTCCGTAAATCTTCGCCCACGCAACGATAAATCGATACAATAAATCTGTACAGTTATTTCATTTCGATTTTCTGTAGGTATGATCGCTAACTCTATAGGTTTATCTCTCGAGCTAGACCACCAAATACAATGGAAAAATGACTAAATTTATCTACAGATTTATTTGAACGATACGATAAACCTGTGCAGTTCTTTCCTGTCGATTTTATGTAGGTATGGTCGCTAACAGTGTAGTTTTATCGATCGAGCTAGACCACCAGATACAATCGAAAAATGACTAAATTTATCTATACAGATTTATTTGAACGTTACGATAAACCTGTGCAGTTCTTTCCTTTCGATTTTATGTAGGTATGGTCGCTAACAGTGTAGTTTTATCGATCGAGCTAGACCACCAGATACAATCGAAAAATGACTAAATTTATCTATACAGATTTATTTGAACGTTACGATAAACCTGTGCAGTTCTTTCCTTTCGATTTTCAGTAGGTATAGTCGCTAACTGTGTAGTTTTATCTCTCGAGAAAGACCACCAGCTACAGTCGAAAAATGATTAAATTTATCTCTACAGATTTATTTGAACGATACGAGAAACCTGGATAGTTCTTTTCTTGCGATCATCAATAGTGTGTATGATTTAGTACTGCAGTTTTATTGGCCAAACCAGACCATCAGATACAACCGAAAATGATTAGATTTACCTGTACAGTTTAAACTGTGCAGATAAATCCGTGTACGCGTGGCATTGTAAAGTCCCCAATACATAACGATTAATTGATACAATAAATCTGTACAGTTCGTTCATTTCCATTTTCTGTAGGTATAGTCACTACCTGTGTAGTTTTATCGATCGAGCTAGACCACCAGATACAATCGAAAAATGATTAAATTTATCTCTACAAATTTATTTGAACGATACGATAAGTCTGTACAGACCATCAGATACAACCGAAAATGATTAGATTTACCTGTGCAGTTTAAACGGTGCATATAAATCCGTGTGCGCGTGGCATTGTAAAGTCCCCCATACATCGATACAATAAATCTGTACAGTTCTTCCCTTTCAATTTTCCGTAGTGTGGTCAAATTTATTAAAATTTACGTGCCTGAAGCATACCATAGGCTAGTGAGAAATAAAAAAAATACTATAATAAAATGAGAAAAAACTGTATATGCACGGTTAATTGAAAGATTAAATATGTAGCTAAGATTACAACCAAAGATAATGTTATAAAAAAGAAAATTATGCATGTATACGGAAAATAATTTAAAAAGTAATATCTACACAAATATCAGATGTAAACATTAATGAGTTGTATCAATTTATCGTTGTGTATACTGTACAGGTTTATCATATCGATATAACGACATATCGACACAACGATAAATCTGTACAGTTCTTTCCTTTCGACTTTTCGTATTGTATGATCTAAACCTGTGTAGTTTTATCCAGATGCAATCAGAAGACGTTTAGATTTAGCTGTACAGTTTAAACTGCGCAGATAAATCGTTGTGTAAGGCGTTGTAAGGAATATCTGTCAGTTCTTACCGGTGGGGGACAAGGCCACACGCTCAAAAATTTAATATAGGTATATGTTGAGGGAAGCAATTGACCGCTGCCTGCTCAATAAACTGAATCCGATTTGCCTCAAGGTGTATGTCGGAGAGGGTGTTCATACCGAATTCGGAAAATCGAAAGAAAACAACTGTATAGATTTATCGTATCGATTTCTCGTCGTGTGTATATGAAGGGGCTTAAAGAACAACAAACAAGAATTAAAGAAAGCTTTTACTTCTTGGAAGTTGCCGAAATTGAATTCAGACAGCATTAACTACTTCAAAGTTAAATCGTGAATTATTAATTAACAACACAAATTGTATTCACTTATATAATATCGACGAATAGACTAAAATACTTTCATTCTTTATTTGTAATCAAATCAATGGATGAATTTTGAATGAATCTTAATGGAAGTTGGATCGAATTCTTTTATTTGTTGTACATGTCTTTATTTTGTATTTGTCTGTTAAACAAATATTGAATCTGTAAAAAATTGGGGAGGATTCTTTAGAATTTCACCAACTGACCGATGAACTTAAATACAAAATCATTAAAACTTTATAAAACTGGAGGCAAGATGTTTTATCAAAGCAGTGGAAAATACATCGTAAAAATGGTCTTCAATAGACTCAACTTTTTTGATATTTACGATATATTCGTTTATCAAATTTAATATTTTTCAGTACGACAACAATCCGATAATTTTTGCTCGGTTTATTCTCTTCAAATAAATAACAAAATTGGACAGTAATCACAGTTCTTGGTCGAATTTATTGCGAATTTCCTACAATAATTCAAATCTAGAATCGGTGAATCAACACAATTGTCTTATTGTTGATAGTAAACGACCAATTCAGAACAATTTTTTGCGATAATCGTAAACATGCTGTCTGTAACGCTAGAAGAACTCAATAAACTAACGCAAACTAAAACTTTTAACGAAAAAGGCAATTTTTTGCTTGTTTATTGTGATATAAAAAAGCGCAAAACTTTATTGGATAGCCCATATAATCATCCAGAGCTTTTTAACTTCCCGCTAAGAAAATTGAAAATTTTCAAAATTTCGGGAAGTTATTGGTTTCACCCCGATTTTCGAAAATTGAATTTTCAGCAGATCTCGACGTTTTGGGGCCCTAGGAAGCTATTTTGACTATTTTTGCGAAGATGTCTGTATGGCTGTATGTGTGTGTGTGTGTGTATGGTAAGACTATGTAAGCAGCTCATAACTTTCGAACGGATTGACGTATTGAAACGCTCTTTGCGGCATTCAAAAGGGTTCCACCAAACTTAGATTTCGTGTAAGTTTGAACCGATTCAGCCCGATAGATTTTGAGAAATTCCAAAAAAACCGAAAAATTTCTTTTGTTAACATCATGTTTTTTCAAAATAACTATTAAGCTGCTATACCGATCAATTCCATAATCTAATCAGCTCTTAACCTTAACGAATGACGTCGAATTCCGTTTGAACGATCAAAATCCGTTGATTCGTTCACGAGTTATCGTTGTCGAAAAATATCGAAATAAGTGTTTTTTCAACATAACCTCAAAACTACCTAACCAATCAAATTTATACCTCTCACAATAATTTGAGGGCTCAAGAAACTGCGTCGAGTGCCGTAAAGCTCGTCAAAATCCGTTGATTTGTTCGCGAGATATCGTTGTCGATAGATTTCGAAAAAAACGATTTTTTAACATAATTTCAAAATGACTCAACCAATCAAATTTGTATCCCTCACAGTAATTTTAGAACTTTAAAAACTTCGTCGAATGCCGCAAAGCTCGTCAAAATCCGTTGATTTGTTTGCGAGATATCGTTGTCAAAAGTTTTTGAAAAAGCGTTTTTTCAACATAACCTCAAAATTCCTTAACCAATCAAATTTGTACTCCTCACAATAATTTTGGAGCTCTAAAAACTTAGCGGAAAGTTTCAGGAATGGCTTGCAGGGTCAATCCCATTCCAGATTTTTTTGATCCAGTTTTTGTTCGGGTTTAATTATTAAAAACATTATCGGTTAGGTTCTAGTTTTCGTTCCTGCAAAAATAACGATCTTCAATTCAGTTCAAAATGATTAATTTTCACACTAAAAGATACAACCCCTAAGAGCTATTTACATGGTAAATCTTTTAAATACAGAAAAACCCTCGAACAGGTGACATATTTTATTATAGGGTAGAAAATTGTAAAATATTATAAAAAAATTGCGTGAAATCATGTATAATTTTAACCCCCATCAAGAGGTTGTTTCTAGTTTTTAATCTTCAAAACCTAATATTTCCCTTAAACTTGATTATACCACGTGTCCGCTCTAAAAATGGACAATTTTAACAGAACTCCTAGTAGTTGGTGGGCGATTTGTATAATACTTTGAAGATTTGTAGGGTGGACTTCAGAGAACATTTTAACAAAATTAGAACCACGTAGCTCATTTCTAAGTTGGTCAAAAAATGATCGTTTTGGATAATATCGCAATTTTTAAAAACGAACTAAACATGCAAAACGACTAAAGCCGGATTTCCATCAAACAGACTGATTAAAAAAACAGTTTTGTTTTCAAAAAACCAAACAAAACTTGGTTTTATTTCCTTCGCAAGTGCAGAGAGACTGTTTAAAAAAACCGTGGGGCTAGTGGTAGTTTTCTCGAAGAAACTTGTTTTCCTTTGATGTACCGACTCGAAATGGGAACGTGTTTTGTTTACGAAAAACACTGTTTTCGGACAAATTTGTTTCTAGAACTATTTAGTTTTTAAAAACAGGGTATTTTTGTTGAGAAAAACAGTTTTTGTTTGTGTTTTTTGTTTTGTCTCTTTGGTGGAAATCCGGCTTTAGAATGACTCGAAGTCCTTTCCAACATTATTTTTTTTGTTTTTCTCCATTGTATTCCAGAGAAAATACAAAATATTTTCACCTGTTCCAGATTAAAATGGAGAAAAACGAAAAAAATCAATTTTAAAAGAATCGTAGAGTCATTCTAAGTCTATTTGCGTGTCTAGCTCGTTTTTGAAAATCGCTACATCGTCAGAAACGAGCGTTTTTGACCAACTTCCAAATGAGCTACGAGGCCCTAATTTTGCTGATATGTTTTTTAAAGACCCTCCTACAAATTCTTGCAATATTTTTCAAATCGCTCGTC
Organism: Mylabris sibirica; assembly: GCA_039776855.1. Lineage (NCBI taxonomy): Eukaryota > Metazoa > Arthropoda > Insecta > Coleoptera > Meloidae > Mylabris > Mylabris sibirica. Next base: position 6,760,510 of record CM077842.1, read on the forward strand.
GACGAATAGGAGTTTCGTTCAAATTATCCGCATTTAGAGCGGACACCCGGTAGGTGTGAACGATGATAAGAAAACGCATTCCTTAGAATAGCAAATAAGCTACATATCCTTATATCGAAATCTAAAAATATCGAAATCAGTCGTGGTATTCTTGAACCGAAAAACGGTTCTTGTTTTCGGTTCAGTACCGGATTTCGTTCCGGTATAAATTCCTGTTTTTTTTTTGCCAATTTTCGATTTTCTGTTCAGTTCAAATTAGGATTCCTGCAATCATTTATCAGCTTTGTAAACCTTGTTACAAAATAATTATCTTTACTATGCAAAATTTATCCACTGAAGACTTTTTGCGAAACCTTATTCAATTATCAAAAATTGGATTTTTAGCGAATAGTCTGAACATTTCTCCGCTAATTGGAACAATTCTTGAAGTTTTGGAAAGCTCTTAAAATTTACTATTTAAAAAATTGGTATTCATTGCAAAATAATTAATATAGACTGATTTATGAGGAAGAATATAAATAAGACATGATGCACGAAATTTTTCTGTAATTCTGAATTTTTTCAAAATTTTCCAAAACAAATATTACATCATAATGCAACATGAAATGGTATTTTTAATAAAATTTTACGTCTTTCTAAAGAGTCAAAAACGAGCAAGAAAACGTTTATTGAGTATTTTCCTTAAAAGTTTTAGTCTGCGCCCTTTAATTATCTGCATCGTGCAAAAATTACCCATGAAGAGTTTTCGCAAAAGCTCATCCAATTTTCAAAAGATTGCATTCCAAGAAATCTGCCTACAAAGGTTTTCCATTTTACCTAATTTTTGGAAAACTAACACGTTAACCGGAAAACTTCTTACAATCTGGAAAACGCTTCCAATTCGCTATTTAAAAAATTGGTATTCATTGCAAAATAATTAATATAGGCTGAGTTATAAGGAAAGATATGAAGAAAACATGATGCACAAAATTTTTCTGTAACTCTGAATTTCTTCAAAATTTTCCAAAACAAAAATTAAGTCATCATACTGCTTAAATGGAATTTTTAGCAATATTTTACCTTTTTCTACATATCCAAAAACGAGCAACAAATCGTTAAACGCCTTTTTCGTAAAAGGTTTTAGTCTGCGCCCTTTAATTATCTTTATCGTGTAAAAATTACCCATGAAGAGTTTTCGCAAAAGCTCATCCAATTTCCAGAAAATTGCATTTTCAGCGGATAAGTTGAAAATTTCTCATGTATTATCTTTTAAACAAGCTTTCGCTTGCTTCTTCATTTTTTAAATTATGCAAGAAATCTGCCTACAAAGGTTCGGTTTCATCCAATTTTTGGAAGATTAACACGCTGACCGGAAGAAGACTTCTTACAAATTTGGGAAACGCTTCAAATTCGCTATTTAAGAAATTGGTATCCATTGCAAAATCATTAATATAGACTAAGTTATAAGGGAAGATATGAAGAAAACATGATGCACGAAATTTCACTGTAAGTCTGAATTTCTTCAAAAACAAGAATTACGTCACCATGCAGATTCAAATAGCATTTTTAGCGATGTTTTGCGTGTTTCTACATATTCAAAAATGAGCAATAAATCGTTAAAGCCCGTTTCGTAAAAAATTATAGTCTGCGCCCTTTAATTATCTTTAATATAAAAAAATTATCCAGTGAAGATTTTTCCTGAAAACTCATTCAATTATCAAAAATTGTATTACTAGCAGATAAGCTGAGAATTTCCCATATATTATCTTTCAAATAAGCTTTCGCTTGCTCTTTCATCTTTAAAATTGTGTAAAAATTTTACCTGAAAAGTTTTTCCGTTTTATTAAATTTTCCGAAAAACTAATACGCCGATTGGAAAAATTCTTGAAGATTTGGGAAGCCCTAACAATTTGCTACTAAAAAATTGGTATTTATTGCAAAATACTCAATATGAACTGACAATGAGTTATGGAGAAATATACAAAGAAAACATGATACAAGCAATTTTTCTGTAATTCTGAATTTCCTCAAAATTTCCACATGGTCAAAAAGGAACGAGAAATCGCCTATCAAACAGTTGCCTTTTTCATAAAAAATTGCAGTGTACAACTTTAACAAAAAATATTTTTTCTACATTATAGAGCTACTTTTATCGCCCTTAACCCTCTGTATCTCTCTACAAACAAGAAAATTTAATAGAAATAGCGATTCTTTTGAAATTTAGTTTTCATTGTAAACATCTCGATGGCTTGCAGCGATCTTTTTAATAACAAATCAAAAACGAAATCAGCTATTTATTGATCTCTTGCTGCTACTATACCAAAAAAAATCTATGTTTAGCTGAAAAATATGCTCAAAATCTCATAATAACCAAAAATATGCCATTCAAACGTATTCTTATGTTTTTGTGAAACAAAACTAGAAAAATTAATTAAATTTTTGTCGTTTTGCTCCAACTCAATTAATGACAAACTTAATTTACAAACTAATAAAGAATTCCGTTGGCGCATCCACCAAATTTCGTCAACACTCTGCCATCAAGACTGAATTATCGGGTGTCTTAAACAATTTTCCAACTTTAAAAAAAAAAAAACATTTACCTCCACAATTTTTTAACTGAATAGTAATTCGTGTATTGTAATCGATAATAGAATTGATAAGTAAGGAGTTTAGTTGCTTTATATTTTGTATATAAATTGCTGATCAGCCAATTGACCAGTCCCTTCTGCAATCACCCTTCCAATATCTTCTGTTATCGAATATTCCAGACATGTATCCATACACGTAGGTACATACACACACACATACATTAACTGTATTGTTGTAGTTTCTATATAGGTACACATTTAGGATAATACCTTTTCAGTTTAGATTTAATCTGTTTACGGTACACTGGCGATAATTTTAATGTACTCGGTAATTTCTTAACGATAATCCTTATTTGTTGCAGTTAAGCACTGGTGATTTAGACAAGAATTACGTTAAGAAGCAACAAAAACAACAACAACCAGTGCAATAGTTGAAAGCCACTTAAAAACTGTTAAACGAATTCTTTTAACTTCATCTCGTCTTTTATTAATGTGCATGTAGTGGTGAGATGGGGGAGAGATCCGGGCCATTTGACGGTAGAAACTTTCCCTTGAAGATGTTACGCACCATCTAATTTGATCTGATGAACTGGCAGCTTGAATTTTTTTTCAACTTTTCACCTTTCAATATGAGAAGAACAAGAAAAAACACAAGCAAAACCAAAACAAACATAATTTTGGGGTGTAAATTGAAGGTTTCGTAAAAGCACTGAACGGTATTAATTGAATTATAAATATAGAAAGTTGTTGGAGTATTCTAAAATTATTAAATGGGGCAAAATAATGTGTTTTTACAACTAGTATATTCAACCATTAACCGAGTAATTATAAAGATTTTTGTTATAATTTAATGTCGTTTTAAATATAAATTCGGCACGGTAAAGCAACAATAAAATCACCCGAACGAATAACTGTCTGATTCGAGAAACCACAATAAAACCCATTAAGGGAAATCGTGAGACAGAGCAGGTTGAAAACTTAAATTGAAGATTTCATTTTTTTTCTGTTAGTATTCTCATATAAGCAAAAATTTAAGCCGTACAGGAGATTCAGAAAATAAAATCCAACACAATTAGATTTCGTCTGAACAGCCCTTGTATTATCTCCATTGGTTGCCACATAAGACACCTATATCTTAAAAGATTAAACGAAGACGTCGACGTAAATTCTATTACGAATTAGAACAACAACAATGTAGCAGTTTCCAAGAGGGAAAATCACCCAGTGGAAAACTAAGCGCAACATTCGTCATCCAATTAGTAAACACCAACAATTCCCATTTTAATAAATCCTGAAAAATATTCGAGATACCGAAAAAAAAATCAATTACTAAGAGATTGGGTGATATTAAATCACAAAAAAGCGAATAAAGATTGAATATTTAAAAGTATTAGCATTTGGAAGAAAGCTTTGATTTCTCATGAGTTTAAAGAGAAAGAATTTAATAATAAAGGGAAGAAAACATGAACGAAAACAACACAAGATTAAATAAAATATTGTCATGTGTCGTTTGATTTTGATCGTATAAACTCGATGATAAGAAAGAAGACTTGAAAATTAATCAAATTAGATACAAGAAGATCGATTCGGTGTGATCGAATAAAATTCTCAATAATAATAATATTAATAATTATTATTTGGCTTGTACATATACAGGGCTTTTCACGTAAATACGGTCAATTAGAATAATCTCGCTATCTTTTTCATTTATTAATAGAATAAAATAACTCTTATAAGAACTTGAAGGAGAACATTTAAACTATTTATTGCAGGTAAAAGCGTTCTTGCACGATTTTGGAAAAATTAATTAATTAATTAATTTATAAAGTACTAGTCGATTCGACACACTAAACTTCGAACAAAAACTCAACATTGATGGGTATTCCCTTTAAAAAATTTTATTGCATCTTCTAAGTTTGTGACAAAAGGATTTCGTACAGAAAATTCGATATTAGGACCTTTCTAACACGTTGAAGTCAACTTCACTAATTTGCAAAAATCGTAGAATTACGTTTTTATTATTGCTATTGACCATATTTACGTGAAAAACTCTGTATTGATAATAATTTTGCGCTTATATACAGGGCTTTTCACGTAAATATGGTCAATAACAATAGTTCCGCTATCTCTTTTATTTATTAATAGAATAAAATGATTTTTATAAGAACTTGAAGGAGAACATTTAGGCTGTTTATTGCAGATAAAAGCGTTTCAACGAATGCTGGTAAAAAATGTGGGCCAAGGATTATTAGTAGTTAATTTATAAAGCACTAGTCAATTCGACACACTAAACTACATACAGAGGCTTAACACTGATGGGTATTCCCTTTAAAATTTTATTACATCTTCTAAGTTTGTGACAAAGGGATTTCGTATAGAAAGTTCGATATTGAGAATTCAGTAGCGACTTTTCTCAAAAGTTGAAGTCAACTTTACCAATTTTCAAAAATCGTACTCCCTCAAATTCTTACAACAATGAAAGAGATAGAGAAATTACTGCTACAGACCATATTTACATGAAAAGCCCTGTATTGATAATCATTTTGCACTTATATACAGGAAGTTTCGCGTAAAACTGGTCAATAGCAATAATCTCGCTATCTCTTTCATTTATTAATAGAATAAAATAATTTTTATGAGAACTTGAAGAAGAACATCTAGGCTGTTTATTGGTATTGGGGATTCAGTAGCAAACTCTCACAAAAATTTGAATCAACTTCTTCCATTAGCAAAAATCGTAGAAGGATCTCTTCACCGCCCAATAGATAAGTGTTCCTCCTAAAGTTTTTACAACAATTTTTTCATTCTATAAATAAATCAAAGACTTATAGTTAATTTATTGCTTCTGACCATATTTACGTGAAAAAGTCTGTATTGATAATAATTTTGCGCTTATATACAGGGCTTTTCACGTAACTATGGTCCATAACAATAATTCCGCTTTCTTTCTTATTTATTAATAGAATAAAATAATTTTTATAAGAACTTGAAGGAGAACATGACTATTTATTGCAGGTAAAGGCGTTCTTACACGATTCTGAAAATACTTCAATGAATGCTGTTATAAAATGTGGGCCAAGAATTATTAGTAGTTAATTTATAAAGCACTAGTCAATTCGACACACTAAACTACGAACAGAGGCTTAACACTGATGGGTATTCCCTTTAAAATTTTATTACATCTTCTAAGTTTGTGACAAAGGGATTTTGTATAGAAAGTTCGATATTGAGAATTCAGTAGCGACTTTTCTCAAAAGTTAAAGTCAACTTTACCAATTTGCAAAAATCGCAGTATTATATTTTTACTCCCTCAAATTCTTACAACAATGAAAGAGATAGAAAAATTACTGCTACTGACCACATTTACATGAAAAGTCCTGTATTGATAATCATTTTGCACTTATATACAGGAATTTTCACGTAAAAATGGTCTATAGCAATAATCTCACTATCTCTTTCATTTATTAGTAGAATAAAATATTTTTTATAAGAACTTGAAGGAGAACATCTAGGCTGTTTATTGCAGATAAAAGCGTTTCTCTACGATTTTTGAAAAAATTTTAACGAATGCTGTTAAGAAATGTGGGCCAAGTAGTTAATTTATAAAGCACTATTTGATTTAATACACTCAACTACGAACAAAACCTTATTGAATTGGCTTAACATGGGTATTCCCTTCAAGATCTTATTGCATCTTCTAAGTTTGTGACTAATTGTAAGTGAATCAGTACAGACAATTCGGTATTGGGGATTCAGTAGCGACCTCTCACAAAAACTGGAATTAACTTCTTCCATTAGCATAAATCAAAGACTTATAGTGAATTTATTGGTACTGACCATATTTAAGTGAAAGGTCCTGTATTCAAGACAATGTTGCGAATAATTGTCAATTTTGTAAGAGTCACTCAAGTTTATTAAAGTGAACCGATCTTCTCTCTATAATCGTTGCCGATTTAATTAATCATCCAACTATCTATAGAAACTTTAAAATTAGGTTGAACATCAAATGAACATACACACAACTAGTTATAAGTCCTGTCGAATAATTATTATTATTATTATTTTGTCAAGGGGTTGAAAGTTTCCGGAAATCCCACAAGGAGAATTCGGCCGATATTCCAACCTTTACAAGAATCAAATAATTAATTTACTAAACCTGTTAGATGTAGAGTTTATAATCAAATAAACAGAGTGTAATTAATAAAATTGTACACTTTGATAATTTTATGTTAAAATCTATGAAAATTCTAGTAGGATTTTATGCTAGAAAGAACCTTTACTATCCAAATATTAATCAAGATTCATTCAAGTGTAATAGATTTCGGGACCATTTTCCACTGTGAATATGAAATAAGAAATTATAAACACCTGAAAGTTTCCAAATTAAAATTGAAACTTACAGTCGAGTTGTGATTTTAATTACAATTACAATTTTGTAACTTTACAGAATAATGATGAAAGAAACTTGTGCGCATGTTACAGCGCATAAGTAATAGTACCGCCCATTTACGAATAGAGATTTGTTTTAGAAAGTTACCGAATACGCGCTTTCTATATTAACTTCATCCATGGAATTAAAATCGAATAGACTAGGGGGTGATATTTGAACGTGACAAATACAAAATTTCAATACACACACACACACACACACACACACACATAAGCTTTGTTGTTGAATATTTTGATAATCCACTCGATTCGCATCATTGTATCAGTAATAAATCATAAAAAAGAAATCAAAAAATGGAAATAATTTCGAGGTAGTACTTACCTTATTGAAGTAGCTGTTGATTGTGTTATTAAATCTGAAACAAAGTCATTTTAATGTTAGTTTGATTAATTTAATTAAATTTTCAATAGTTTATTGTTTATGGAATAATTTCAAAGTTAAATTTAGAGAGAGATAGAGGCGTGCTCTTATTAGCATCTCATATGACTTTAAGGCAAACAACACAAGCTAATCTATCACGTATCAATTTGATGGGATCTAATTTACATATATTGGATTATATATGGAACAAACAACACAAACTTTACTATTATTGTTTGCTTATTGATAAATAATGCCTATAGTGTATTCTCATTTTTGTTATTATCAAATCAACCAAATAATAATTAACGATTCTAATTTCATATACATATTTAATATGCTTTCATTTCGGAAATATTATCCTGTACAGTTTATTCATTATTGTTGTGAATTAAACTGAAAAAAAATTAAAATTTGCTATGTTATTACAAACGATAAAATTTTAACGAAAATCATAACACTATCTACTGAATTAACAAGGTGAATTCAAGAGAATTTTCAAGTTTAAGTCTATATTTTAAGATATTCTGGTCATTAAACACCATTGAAGAAAATTTGACTATAAAATTCTGAAAACGAGACGATTTAGACACCTTTAGTCGCTTTTTATAGGAAAATTTTGCTAGAGTTTGTGTCAAATAAGATATATCATAAATTAATTCCACACTTCATTATTATAACAGAGCTTAGAACTATAAAACTGCTTTAGATTGTCGCGCGACTATCGCCAGCGCACGTCACATAATTGCAACTTAGCTTAGGACGATAAAACTGCTTTAGATTGTCGCGCGACTATCGCCAGCGCACGTCATATAATTGCAACTTAGCTTAAAACTATAAGACTGCTTTAGATTGTCGCGCGACTATCGTTAGCGCACGTCATATAATTGCAACTCAGCTTAGGACCATAAAACTGCTTTAGATTGTCGTGCGACTATCGCCTGCGCACGTCATGGATGTACGTGACACTCTATTCTTTCTGCAATCTTAATTACAACTAAAATAAAAAAGGTACTTGATTTCGTGTGTTTCTTCTCTTTTTATTCATATAATTTGTCAAGAATTTCAACCCACATGCTGCGCTTGTTAAAAATAAGCGGTATAGAGGGTAAAATCAGCTACAGTAGAGCGCTTGTTTCTTGTTCGTGATGCCAATCTCTAAGTTTATTAACTACGTTGAACGATTATAAAATGGAGTTCGACTTGTAAATGTAGATCGCTCAATTGTATGTTAAAGCTCATTTATATTATCCGATTTTTTGTTTCGAGCTAATAAAACCAGAAATTTGTGTCTGTACATCATCCGATTTCTTATCCGAGAAATTTCATCCGATTTTTTTCAGAATAAGACGGTCTGTAATTTCATCCGGCTTTTTGTCCGATTTGCTAAAAAGTGTCATGCGCAGTATATTGTTTTGAGATTTTGAGATTGTACGCAAGTTGTAAGCATGACGGTGACCTGGTTATTTGTTCTCGTCGTGTCGTTTAGTATCAGCTTGATTGTTGTCCGTTAACGCCTGCGTACACATGCAACTCACTCTGATAATGTAAAGATGAAAATATCTGGGATTTGAGATGAATTCGGATATAAAATGGAATAACAAAATCGGATACAAAAGTCGGACAATGTAAAGGGGCTTTTAGAAGTATAATTTAGAGGTATAAATTGTCCGAAGCTAAATTCACTGAAAATACGTTAAAAACAATTGGATACAACGTCATTAATAAATACCTATAGCCTCTATCTAGCTTTTTAATGTGGCACTTAAGGCTGACTGTCATAGAAGCGGCGCCTCCACCAAAAGACAACCCACTTGTCCCACCTTTCTATGGGAGTTAATGTCTGTCCGTGTTATTTCATTCATAGTTTCGGAAAAATTGATTACTTTGCATGCTGATTATAAAAAACCAGTAAAGAAAATTGAAAATCGATTCGCGCAATTTTGTAGAGTGAACTTTGCTCGATATTTTTATAACCGCAATAATGAAAATTATCAACTTTTACACATCGATTTGTGTGTTTAACCAAACCACTCGTTTCAGCACGAAAAGTTACTTTTTCCTTATACAGAGAAAATCTTGGCAATTTTTCCAAAATCCACTCGCGCATTTTGGTAGATAATTGTCTTTGGAATCGAAATCAACTATTTCCAGATCGCTATCTGTTACCGTTTAAGACAAATACGTGTGTTTAACTGTCTTATGGAAATTACTTGTAATTGGTAGCATTCAGTTCTGATGAAAGTCAGCCTTAACCACAACCCAATGAATAATTATGCTTCATTAAAAGTAGTCCAAAGGGGAAGAAATTTGGAAGCTTTCAGTTACTTTTATAGATAAATACTTGGCTTACGGAGGATATCGAATTTAAGAGCAGATTTTGAAACGTTCCTTTCCCAAATCAGGAATTGCTTCATGCAGTGAACTTTGCTACTTAAAATGAAACTGTTTGATTAAAATCAATCGATTTTGCAATAGAATGCCTGACTTTTAATTCATGTTTTGAGAAATTTTTTTCCTAAATCATAAATTTTTGACAATTTCTGCTTTTAAGTAGGCAATATTTTGCCATTATGCTGAGGAGACTATTTTGATGCTTCTATTCGTGTTTTGAAAATAATTATCTAGTTTAAATTTAAGTTTTAAGATACTTTTTCCTCAAAAATCATCAATAATTTTTGTTATGTTTTAGAGAAAAGGAAATGATTTCGATACTAGTTCATTCTTGACCCGATTCTGGGTTTTCAAAAAAAAATTGTCTTAAATCATTGACTTTAAGCTAGTTCTACTAATGAATAATTAAAATTCGGACACTTAATCGATTTTTGAGCTGGATACTCGACATTCAAAAAATCTTTTTAACTTTTTTTTTCTAAAATCGTCAAAAGTTGATTTTGATAATGAATTTTCTAGTCTTAGTCAATTTTTCAAAATATTTTCGATGCAAGTCATTAGTTTTAACTAAAATTGAAGGCTTGAAAAAAGCTTAAAATCGATTTTTTTGAATTAGTTAGCCACTAAAATATGAATCCAAGCATTTTAAAGCAAAATTTTTGAAAACCTTTTATCTCAAATTATTTATTCTATAACAGAGTTTTTATCCTATAACATTGAATTTTATGAAAACAAAATGGATGCTATAGGATGAAATTCAGCTATAAAGCAGTCAAAAAGATGAGATTCAGATACTTTAAAGCCGAATTTTTGATGTTTTTTAAGAGAAGACGATTTTGCTGTTCTTAGCTGTTTTAACTGAGACGAGAATTTTCGATTAAGTTTTGAAATACTTTTGTTATCAATCATCACTTTAGCAGCGGGATTTGCACGCTCCAGCGTACTTATCACGTGACTGTCTGAACTAAATTTAATATAACCGATGTCTAGTCGTGCTCGATCTACATCAACCACTCAATGGAATTATATTAATTTTTTTTTATTTGTTGCGATTGAAAGACTACAATCATTCAACGTAGTTCATAAAGTGAGCGAGCGACGTCATAAACAAAAACCAGGCGGCTACTGTAGTTGATTTTCGTTCATATCTTGCTGGATTTTTATGAGCGCAGCGAGTAGGTGGTTTCAATTACTTAGTGAAATACAAATTACGATTATAGTAAGAAGCGAGAATCATGTGCATTGACGATAGTCGCGCGGCAATCTGAAATAAATTTCCACCACCGTTTCCAAATCATCATGAGAAAAAATGCTACTGAGTTGCGAGAAGAAGACAAATTAGAGACTATTTTTGAGCTGATCTCTAAGCTTTTGGTTAAGCTTTCAAAAAAATACTAATAAATGGCGAAAAGATTGTAACTTATTGTTAGACATATTAAATCGATCTTTGATCTGGATTCTCGACTTTCATTAAGGATTCTTAGACAATTTTTGATAAAATTCTTTAATAAATCGTTATAATGAGAAGAATTAGCCAATTTTATGTAAGTAGTTCATAACTTTTGAACGAATTGACGCATTGAAACACTCTTAGCAGAATTCAAAATGGTTCCACCAAACTTAGATTTCGTGCAAATTTGAACCGATTCGACGCGATAAATTTTGAGAGATTCTAAAAAAACTGAAAAATTTCTTTTGTTAAGATAATGTTTTTCCAAAATAACGACTGAGTTGCTGTACCGATCGATTTCATAATCTAATCAGCTCTTAACCTTAATTAATGACGTCAATGCCGTTTGAAAGATTAAAATCGGTTGATTCGTTCACGAGTTATCGTTGTCGAAAAAAGTGTTTTTTCAACATAACCTCAAAATTACTCAACCAATCAAATTTATACTCCTTACAATAATTTTGGAGCTTCAAAAACTGTGTAGAATACCGCAAAGCTCGTCAAAATACGTTGATTCGTTCACAAGTTATCATTGTCGAAATATATCAAAAAAAGTGTTTTTTCAACATAACTTGAAAATTACTTAATCAATCAAATTTGTACCCCTTACAATAATTTTAGAGCTATAAAAACAGCGTCGAATGCCACAAAGCTCGTCAAAATCCGTTGATTTGTTCGCGAGATATCGTTGTCGAAAAATTTCGAAAAAGCGTTTATTCAACATAACCTCAAAATTCTTTGACCAATCAAATTTGTACTTCTCACAATAATTTTGGAGTTTTAAAAACTTAGCAGGAAGTTTCAGGAATGGTCAACCGTATTCCAGATTTTTTACTACAAAGGCCCTGTATATTCGTGTACATAAAGCGTGCAATTTGACGGAAGTTAAATTAAAAGCATACGAGTAAAGCGTATGAAATCCATTCTAAATCCTTCTAATATATGTTCACTACTATCAATACAATTCAACAATAATTACACCTATTATATTGGATGCTTTTGTTTATACATATATACATAAGTAAGTACATACATAAATATATAAATACACAAATACAGACAGAAAGCATACTACCATAACGTTTTCTATGAATATGTAATGTTTGTCAGAATTTAAATTAGTTCACGATGAAATTAATGTGTTCCTATTCCATTATTAGTATTACTATTATTATCATTATTATTATTTAACAAATTCACAGATGCTTTGAAAGGTGTACTATTGAAACTAGATTTATCTCTATTACACTCAATACGATTAACAATAAGGGAAAGTTAATTTATTATCGAATTATTGAATTATAGAAGAGCCCATATATATAGGGTTATTGAAAATTAACGCAATATCTTCACAACATTTTAAGTTATAAGAATTTTGTGACACGAAATAAGTTACTTTCTATTTTTTTTTGTTTGATTGTGGCTGATCAGTTACCATTAAGAAGCAATGACGTCAGCATTTTTTCAAAGGTACCTTCTACTTTTTATTGCATGTTCAAGTAGGGTATGTTTCTCTTCATTCAGACATAAGAAAATTTTTAACGAAAAATTGGTAAAATTTGCAAAACTTTCAATCATCATAATACCCATGCATCAGCATGAACAACGAAAAACACAATACTTTATACTAAGCATGATAAGCATTGATTTATTATTGGATGAACATTATTGGCAAATATGGCGGATTTAATTGTCAAGAATTAAATTGCAAATTTTAACGTACTTGAGAGCTTTACAAGCATACACCTATACATGATACATAATCCTGTAATAAATCAATGCTTGTTTTCTGTTATTCATGCTAATGCATGAAATTTAGTGGTATAACGGATCTTAGTACTCAGTTTCACTGTGGAAGTTTCACGAAACTTTGCAGGTCAATTTTTGTTTCGGTTTCAGTGCTTTTTTTCGCTGAAACTTACGTTACTACGATTTCCTTTGATAATTGGTTAAGCGTAGAAGAATTCCTGAAAAAAATTGAAACTGTTCCAAAATATTTGTATGAAATTAAGCATACAGTTCTGAAGATAGCGTTACTTCAGTTATACTACTCATAGGAGTTATATTGACTATACTGTTGGAATGGTTCACAAGTCATTCTTAGACGCGTTGAGTGCTTTGCACGTTTTTGAAAATTACCGACTGCGATTGATTACAGAGTGAATATAAACCGAACCGACGGGCCTTAGAGGTAATCTTATCCATTTGCTCCACATTCCGATAACTTCTGGCAGTGGCTCTTGGCGTCCCGAAACAATATTTTCCGCCCAGTTCTCACCCTGAACACTTCTGGCAGTGACTTTTAGCAAACCGGAAGATCCTGAACCTGAACACTTTTGGCAGTGGTTCTTTGCAGCCCGGAAGCTACGGATCCTGCTGTGGCTGTTGGCGACCGGAATATTACCTTTGTGATTGTTGTATTGTATACCTGATTCTGCTGTGGCTTTTTGGCGACCGAAATCATAAAAAGTTATTAGGATTATGCGTCGATTTTTATTCAACTTGTATAATTTTATGTTTACCTATTCGAAACTGTTAATTAATCAATCAATGATTTTTTGACCTGTATTATCGTGTCTTATGTTTTTCATCGATTCTATATTGAAAACCAGCAAGAAAACAATAAAAAAAAAAGAGGACATGACTGAAAAAATAATAATGGCCCGTGAGACAATTTGTGATATTCCCAGCTGAATAGATTTTCAACATTATCGTATAGAAAAATATTGGTAACATGTTCGCTATTTTATTTTATTTTTATTTATTTTTCTTTGTTTCTTCTCTCCCTTTTTATCTATTATAATATTCTTTCTTATAGATTCTATTCGAGAAAATTGTTAACACACAATATAATCAAGTTTTTGATTAGTGGTAAATTTCCACGCCATATTAGCTCATCACTTATTATTCTTTTTAGCTTTCCATTAAAACGAATCGATTTAATCTAATTTAATGTATCCTTCTTATAATTAGTTTACATTGTTAAGTAATAATGTAAGTAGAATTATGGTAACTTCTAAAGACACTTTCAAAGAAATTTTTTAATCATAGTGTGAAGCTAAATTGTGACTTTTAAACTTTAGAATTAAAGAATTTTAACTGTGAAATACAAAATTTTCAAGAAATTTTGTTATTAAATAATCAGAATAAAGAAATTCTGACAATTTTTGAGCTGAATTTTTCACCCTTAAGCTAGATTTTAAGAAATTTTCGTTCAAAAACATCAGTCCTCAGTAGGGATCATCAAAAAATCAATTTCTAATATTAATATAAGTCTTGAGAAGTTTTCGTCTTAAGCCACTAATTTTTTTGCTTTTAATTCGCAAAAAGAAATTGGCAGATTAAGTAACTTTTTGAGCTGAGTTTTTGCACCTAAAGCTAAATTTAAAGATATTTTCGTCCTAATCCATAAAAAAGACAATTTAGGCAATTTTGAATTAAATTATTTATCTAGTTTTGTTGGTAGATAACTTTAAAATAAAACAATTCAGAAACTAAGTGCTAAAGTATCAATTTTTAACTAATTTTGATTGTAAGTTGTAAAAATAGGACAGTTGCAGTTTTTTTTTAAAAAATTCAAGGAAAATTCTTAAATCTTGGTCAAAGTTTGAAGGCTTTTTACCCTAAATCGTTTTTTTTTTTAACAATTTAAATCATTTTGATCGATTTTTGAGTCTTTTCGACGTTTAGCCTTGTTTTAAGCCATTTTCATTGTAAGTTATCTAATTTATTTTGCTAAATTTTGCCACTAAATCGAAAAAGGGAGCCTCACTTAAGGTGAAATTGAAGCCTCATCTTGAATTTAAATTCTAAAAAAGTGGCGACCCTTAAGTCGTGAAAAAGCGGCAAACTTTGCATATTTAGTAGGTTTTTTAGTGCTGCTATTTCGACTTGTAACTTAAAATTTTAGTAATTTTTCCTCTTAAGTTCTGTAAAATAGATCACTTAGACACATTCAGTTGCTTTTTGAGCGCACTTTCTTACTTTAGATTTAGTTTTTAATATGTGTTTGTAATAAATCATTTGCTCTTGATTAGAGAAGGAATCAATTTTAGAGCTAAATGCATCACTTTTAATCTAAGTGTTTTATTGAGTTTGCAAATTTTATCCTAAAATAGTGAAAAAAAATTCTATTTAAGTCGAATTCTCAACTTTCTTTGTGCGTTTTAAGTTCTGTAACATTTTTGCTTAAGATACTCATATTTTAGTCAGTATTGCAAAATAATTTTGAAAAGCAAACAATTTAGACATTTTTATTCAATTTTAGAGCTTATATTTTAATTTTTAGTCAAACATCTTAAAGCTCTTTGGCTTAAATCATCAGTTTCTAGAGAATTTTGACGTTAAATCACACAGATACCACTCATACAGTTTTAGAATTAAATTTTCACTTTCAATCTATATTTCCAGATTTATTTCTTCACTTTAAGCACAGTTTATTCATGTCTCACATAAATTAGACAATTCGAATCCGGTTTTTCTTCACCCTATTTAATCGTTAGTCTTATTGTCACCAAACCTCAGCTTAAATCGACCTCTAAGCGTCAATTTATAGACATCTAAGTGGCAACCTGTATAAATGGACGGACCTCCACTCAAAATGTTTGTAAGCCTACCGTAAGCTCGCACTAAGTCAAGCTAAGGAGAGCTTGAGTAGGGGAAGAACAACCGGTAATTAGACTCTTTAAGTTGTCCCTTCTTAACTGAATTCTTAACGCTTTATCTACTTCTTAAGAAATTTATTTTTTTTTAATTTAAAAAACCACTTGTTTGTTCGTGACGTCAATCGTTCTGTTCATTAATTACTTTGAACAATTATAGTGTAACAAGCTCATAGAATACACGTTTAATTCTCTATAGAGATCGAATTGTAACTGTAGATGACTCATATACAGGATGTTTGGTCTAAGTATGGTGAATTCTAAGAAACTCCTATTAGTCGACGAGCGAATCGAAAAATACTTCGAGGATTTGTAGAGGAGTCCCTAGGGAACATTTTAACAAAATTAGAACCTGGTAGCTCATTTTAAAGTTGGTCAAAAAACGATCGTTTTGGACAAGGCCGCAATTTTAAAAAACAAACAAAACACGCAGAACGACTAAAAATGACTCAGAGATCTTCCCGACATTGATTTTTTTCGTTTTTCTCCATTGTATTCCAGAGAAAATACGAAATATTTCCACCTGTTCCAGAATAAAATGAAGAAAAACAAAAAAAAATCAATTTTTGAAGGATCCTAAAGTCATTCTAAGTCGTTTTGCATGTTTAGTTCATTTTTGAAAATCACTACATCGTCAGGAATGAGCGTTTTTGACCAACTTCCAAATGAGCTACGAGGTTCTAATTTTGCTTACATGTTCTTAAAGGACCCTTCTACAAATCCTTAAGATATTTTTCGAATCGATCGTCGACTAATAGGAGTTTCTTAGGACTCACCATACTTAGACCAAACACCCTGTATATATGATAGTTCTAAGCAATGACGTCATTGCTACCGTACGGTATAGATTGCCTGTAACTCAGTTATTATAATTATCAAATATAAACCTCTATAGATACATCGTAGCCTCTAGTGCTTGATACGTCTCTGGATTTATCGATGGCACTTGTTAACAACTAACAGTTTTGTTTAGAACAATGTGTATGGATTAAGTTAGAACGATACAAATTGGTTTAGTCTCATCTTTAGATAATAAGGATTAGTGTACTTGATGGATTACAAATGCTTCTACATAACGTAGACACATCTATCAAATGAAAAGTGGTGAATAGAGCGTGAATGACAGATTTATTCTAACAAGACTCTTGAAGCTGGACGCAATCAGTATATATGTATATGTATACCTACCATAAAAACAACAAAAACAAACAAAATCGATATTATAGCATTACTAGATATGATTGGTAATATAGTAGATCATAAAGTTGATAAAGCTACGATAGAGTAATTGTAAAATACGGCTTTATATTTATAGTTTGAGCCGCTCTTTGCTGGCGGATTACAAAATTTTAGCCGTCTTTATAGAATTGCCAAACTATACAATGTTGGAGTTTCAATTAGAGTTAATAATTCCCAGTACTCAAAGTATACTCTTCAATAAGAAATTAAATATACCCGAGTTGAAATTTTAGCCTTCTTCTAATCCTAAAATGGTTATTTGGTCCTCTTTTGATCCTAAAAGGAGTAAAATGGACCTCGTCTCAACCTAAACGTTATTTTTGGTCCTCGTTTCACCCTAAATGAAAAATTCGTGAACCTCATCTCGTCCTGAAAAGAATTCTATGCACGCTAGAAAGAAATTTCTAGTGGTCCTGTGGTGAAAGATTTTGGGTTCAAATCTGACAGATGTGCGTGCATACTGGGACTTTTTTCGTAAGTAATAAAAGTGAGAAAGAGGGAACAACGGTGGACGAGAGAGAAATAACGACAAAAAGGGAAACAGGTTGACCCCCCCCCCCCCGTGAGAGACAAAAATGGTTTTTTCCTTATTCTTGTTCTGTCTTGAGAAAGAGAGAAAGAGGTAAGAGTATATGAACGAATGAGAGAGAGAGAGAGATAAGAGTGTATGAGAGAAATAGAGAGGGAGATAGATAGGTAAGTGTATGAGACAAAGAGAGAAGATGCAATGAATAGATTTTATGACTCATAAAATCTACTTACATTTATTTTACAACCCCATAAATTATGAGGTTGTCAAATTGGTCCTCTTTTCGGCCTAAACATCGTTTTTCGTCCGATAAATGCCACACTTAGGCTCAAAGTAGGACCAAAAATCCATTGTTCAATGATCCTCCTTTCAACCTACTAAATCTTGAAAAGTGGCTTTTGAGAGTTGAAACGAGGGCCAAAAAATTTCGACTCGGGTAAATATAGGATTTATGGTCGTTATTTTTTTCGTGTTTTATCTACAAGAACAAGTTGTCAGAACTTAATAATAATAATAACGAAACTGGATGATTTTTATATTGTTCGTGTGGCACGTAGACACGATTGGATTTAACTAACAAACATGACATGTCGTTCTATTTCGACATTGACAGAAATAAACGAGAATTAATGGTATGGAAGAATAATAGCACGCGAGGAAATATTTTTTTGTTGTTGTTGACAATTCCGCTTGAAATCCTGCTAGTGTGTCGATTCGAATTGAAAATGTACACAACACCGTATATCTAATAACAGGTATAAATATTAATAGTTGAGATAATTCGATAAGACCGGCTTGTGGAACAAGACTGTAATCGTGTGTTGGTGTGTGTGGGTGTGTGTACAAGCCTGATTGTAATATCAGCAATGCATAACGTCATCAAACAACCGAATCTTGTTTGCATGTATTTATACTATATACAGATACACCAAACATACATATAAGTCACTGTAGGGTGTATCATTTTCGCACTATTTCCACCCTCCTGTAATCTCCTACCACCCACCATTCGCTCATAGTATACCCGTCTAAAACCATACCACAGAAGCTATTTAGTTAACGTATTTCGTTGTAACTTACAGGAATAACAATATAGTACACTCTAAACATACACACACATACGCACACATACACAGTCTGTTGTCATGGTGATGCAATCTTGCAAAATATCTGAAAGCGCGTAAAGCTCCGCCACCATTCTGAAGGACCGACCTGTCTTTCAATACAGGATTTTGTTTAAGTGCAGAGATTTTTATACGCTTTCATCATCAACTAAGAAAATTTTCTGAAAATAAATCTCTACGGGTCAAAATATTTTCAGGCTGACTTTTATCCGAACTGAATGCTACCAATTACATGTAATTTCCACAGGACAGTAAAACACATTTTTCTCTTAAACGGTAACAGATAGCGACCTGGAAATAGTTGATGTCGAGTGGTTTGGTAAAACACACAATTCCCTGTGTAAAAGTTGATAATTTCAATAGTCACGTATATAAAAAGATTGAGCAAAGTTCACTCTACAAAAATCAACGCTTCGATTTTCAATTTTCTTTACCGGTTTTTCATAATCTGCATCCAAAGTAATCTATTTTTTTCCGAAATTGAATTGAAATAACACGGACAGACATTAATTCGCATAGAAAGGTGAGAGAAGAGGTGAAAGACTGGGTCGTCTTTTGGTGGAGGCGCCGCGACTATGACAGTCAGCCTTAAATATTAGCCTAAAAATTGAAAATTATATCAGAAAGTCAACTAGATTCCGTCCCTTTGGCAAAAAGTGTATGATTTAGCAAAAAATTCTTCAAACCTAGACTTAAAATCAATAAGCGATTAAAAGTCTCCAAGTTGTCTCTTTATCTCTCGTCTAACAGAAAAATTCAGTAAAAACTTATGATGTATGCTGAAAATATTTGAACTGGATTAAACTAAAAATGTCAAATTTGTGTAATTTTTTCGATTTAATAACAAAATTTGTAAGAATCAATAATTGAAGATAAAAGTGTTTTAAAATCCAGATAAAAAGTCGAGAGTTCTCTTAAAGAACTTGATTAAAATTGACTAAATCACTTCTATTGGACAATTTAGTAGCAAAATTTGACCAAAAACTGTCATTAAGAAGAAAATTTTATTAAAATCTATCCTAAAAGCCTGAAAATAGTCTTAAAAAGCAGCTAAAAGCATACGAGTTGTCTCTGTTCAATAGTAAGGTTTGCTAGTAAAGGATTAAGACTTGGACTCAAAGACAAAAATTCTTTTCTAAAATTGAATAAAAGTGCCTAAATGTCCTCTTTTTAACGATTCAATAGAAAATACCATGACTGAAAGTTAAAAATTTGTATCAAAAATGCACTAATCGTGTCTAATTTGTTATGATTGACTAGCAAACTTAATAAAAAACTAATTGTTGTGGATGAAAATGTCATAAGATTTAGACCAAAAGTCGAAAATTTTGCTTGAAACTTCCCGAGTCCAAATTTTAGCCCTCTTCTAATCCTAAAATGGATATTCGGTCCTCTTTTGATCCTAAATGGAGTAAAATGAACCTCGTCTCAACCTAAACGTTATTTAGGCTCCTCGTTTCACCCTAAATGAAAAATACGTGAACCTTATCTCGTCCTAAGAAGAATTCTATGCTCCTCATTTCGTCCTACATAAAATCTTGTAGGTTCATGATATTATAGTAGCGGACAATGTTAATGCATGTTAGAAATAAATTTCTGGTGGTCCTGTGGTGAAAGGTTTTGGTTTGTATTCACAATGTCTGGGGTTCGAATTTGAGAGAGGTGCGTGCATAGTGGGACTTTTTTCGTGAGTATAGATTGGTAAGTCATAAGAGTGAGAAAGAGGGAGAAAGGGTGGACGAGAGAGAGATAACGACAAAAAGGGAAACAGGTTGACGACCCCATAATTTATGAGGTTGTCAAATTGGTCCTCATTTCGACTTAAACATCGTTTTTCGTCCGATATATGCCACACTTAGGCTCAAAGTAAGACCAAAAATCTATTGTTCAATGATCCTCCTTTTAACCTACTATGTCTTGAAAAGTGGGTTTTGGGGGTTGAAACGAAGGCCAAAATTTCGACTCGAGTCACCTGCAGTTGACCAAATTTGTTTCTTTTGACTATCCAGTAGAAAAATTTGACAAAAAAACAATTTTTTTTAAATAGCAAAATTTCTAAAAAAATGCTTCCTATGGAAAGAAATCCCTCAAAATGTGTTCTAAGATCCAGACAAAAAGTCTATTGAAATCAACTAAATCCCTTCCATTTGACAATTTTTTAGCACAATTTGACAGAAACTGTTATTGAAAAAAAAACTCAATTAAGTCTAAAAATCTACTTAAGAACTAGCTAAAAACATACGAGAAGATTTTTTTTCTAAAATTGAATAAAAGTGTCTAAATGTCCTCCTTTTAACGATTCAATAGTAAAATTTTACAAAAAAAAAATGATTTAGGACGACACTGGTTTGAAATCTAGTATAAAAGTTGCAATTTCTGTTTGAAAATCAACTAAATCGCCTTCTTTCGGCTACCCAAAATTTTACCAAAAAGCTGACAATTTAGAACAAAAATTTCTCCAATCTAATCTAAAAATCAAAAACAATATTTAAAAACGACCAAAACTACCTAATTATTTGTTTATTGAGTATTTAAGAACAAAAGTCGCTTAAAATTCATTTTTCTTTTATCAAAAATATCAAAGCTGAAAGTTGAAAACTTAACTCTATAATGCGCCTAACTGTGCTTAAATTGTTTCCTACTTAAGGTCGACTAGCAAAATTAATAAGCAACTAATTGCTCGTTGGATGAAAATGTCTCAAAATTTAAACAAAAAATCGATAATCTGCTTAAAACTTGAATAAAGTTGACTCAACTTCTTCTTTTTGACTATTCAGTAGCAAAATTTGACAAAAAGCTGTTAATCTAAGACAAAAAGTTTTTGAAATAGTAAAATTTGTAAAAAGAAAGTATTTGCTATGGATGGAATTATGCTTCGAAATCGTTTGAAATTGACTAAATTTCTTTTATTTTGGTGATTCTATAACGAAATTTGACAAAAAACACTGTTACGATAAATAAAAAAATTCTTAAAATCTACCCTTGAAGTCAAAAATTCTATTTGAAAAGCAACTAAAAGCATCTGACTCATTTCCACAATTTATGAGTAAAACTTACTAAAATGTAATGATTTTGTACCGAAAAAGTCTTAAAGCTTGGACTAAAGGCTAAGTGTCTAAAATTGAAACAAAATTTAACAAAAAAAAAGATAATTGTAGAGGACTTTGCCTTGAAATTTGAAATCAAGCCTAAAAGTTTTGTTGTAAAATTGACTAAATCTCATACATTTGACTGCTCAAATCCTGAACAAGATGCTCACGATTTATAACACAAATCTTTTTAAATCTGACTAAAAATCAAAAATTATGCTCAAAGACCACCAAAAGTGTCTGAATTATCTTTCTATCATGCGTTTTAGAACAAGAGTTGGTAAAAACTGGTGATTTAGTGTCAAAATTTGTATTTAAACTGCACTAGTCGTGCATAGTTTATTCTCTGTTTACTACTGAATAGCCAAATTTGGTAACAAGTTAATTGCTATGAATCCAAATGTCTTAAAATTTAGACTAAAATTCGAGAATCTGCTTGAAACTTAATTAAAATTGACTAAATTTTTTCCTTTTGACTATCCACTAGCAAAACTCAACCAAGAAACTGTTAATGTAAGCGATAAATTTTTGAAATACATACCGAAAATCGAAAATTCTGACTAAATCTAACCACTAAGACAATTTTGTTACAAAATTTGACAAAAAAACTGCTACTGTAAGAGGGAAAATTTCTTAAAATCATCCTAAAGTCCATAATGTTGCTTAAAAGACGTTACATTTTTATGATTTAAGAGCAAAACTAATTGGAATTTGAAAATTTAGGTTGAAGAAGTCTTAAAACAGGAACTAAAAATCAAAAATTTACTCCTAAAATTTACCACAAGTGCCTAAATCTCTCTATTTGATAATTCTCTAGGCGAATTCTAAAAAAAACTCATAATTTAGGACAATAATATCTCGAAATCTAAGGTAAGGGCTGCAAAGTCTGCTTCAAAATTAATTTTGCAATCTTTATTGTTAATTTCACGTTTATCATTTAAGCATATCGAACTATATTTTGTAACGAAGCGTCCACACTTCCCTTTCCGGCCTGATCCGGACTCCGGACCTCTCTGGCAGTGGCTCTTTGGCGACCCTAAGAATTACCGATTCCGGCTGTGGCTCTTGGCGACCGGGACTAATCCGTTGTACCACCAGTTTCGTAGTGGCGACCAGAATCATCCACCGTATCGGACTGTAATACCGACCGTCCGATTCTGCTGTGGCTAGTGGCGACCAGAATGAACCATCTTTGTTTTTTCACACCGTATTCAATGAGTGGCGCCCAAGTTACCGTCCGTTTCTCCTTTAAGAACCTGTTCCCAAAGACATAATACACTGATATTTCTCTAACCAACGCAACCCCGGATAAAATACACTACAATCTCTACAATTGCACCCCAATTACTTTCGAATTTATATCGCGCCCTTATTGACAAAAATGTTGATCATCCCTTAATTTAAATGTGTTAAAACAGGGTGCGGGGCGGATTTGGTTTTAAGCCTGTAAATAGTTATAGTCAACTTTAAATAAACCAACAATGGAAGATTTCGATCGTTATTTTATGTTTATTTGATCAAAAAAGTGTTCATTAAATGTTGTAGATGGGAAAATGGTGGATGCGCCAGGCGATTTCGATCATATTTTTGTCTTTTTCTTTGTGAATTTCATTAAATATTCAATCTGTACATCTACAAAAATGTTGTCCAAATCGTTTACATTGTTTTTATATTAATATTAACGATATAGTAAGTAGTCGTCTTGTTTCTGGAACGTTAAACTCCAATAAATTTTCAAGATATTTAAGATTTCATTCGTTATTTCATAATTTCATTTAATCAAAGAAATGTAGAATTGTAGAATAGAAAAATGGTAGATGCGCCTGGTGAATTTATATCTTGTTTATAATATTTTAAAGTTGTTTACATGCACCCTCCAATAATTTTTCACTTTACATTGCGCCCTAATTGACAAGAAAATTGCCGAAGCCTTGCTCACATTACACATTATCACCGTATATTTACCACAGAAAGAAAAACTGACCAACTTTTAAAAGTACCAAATCCTTTAGATTTGCCGTACAAAAGTGGATGATTGAAGACTTATTTCCGTCCATGGATTAGTGTTGTAATTTTCGTAAACAAGAGCGACTAAAGAGAAGAAAAAAATGCGCCTCAATCAACTGAATTTCAAAGACGTTTCGATAAATGTTCAATGTTTCAATATAGAAAATGCACCATAAACTAGAGGCTTTAATATTAACAAATGTTTAAAATTTATAAACACTTTCAAATCAAGCAAAATTTAAACAACTTGGTGTTATTATACTAATTATGGATTCTTGTTTATAAGAAATTCATCAATATGCGCATTTATATTCGTTGTTTAGTTATAAATCAAAGACTTGGCACAAGGAAATTGTGATTTAATGTTGTCTATATCGATCGATCGTACATCTATTTTAACAGTCAATAATCACTAAATGACAGTAGTATGGATATTTAACGAGTATTGTGGACTAAAATAACATTTTATATGAAGATTTTGTTATAGTTGATAAGTTAATATAGTTATAGCGTGCTTCTATTCTAGAAAAATTTATTAGCCGGTTCTAAATAATACAGAAAAGTGAATATATAGTGGGCCATTTAAGAGGTCAATAAAGCGTTTTTGTTTCATTTTATCTGCCCTATATTAAGTTGTAAATAGTTCCAAAATAAGTTGATGAATTTTAGAAAAGAATGGAGAATTGGGTGATAGATAGACTGTAATTAATTGAATGCTTATAAATCTGAAAATACAGAAATTTGTTAAAACTTAGTAACCACAAATACGTCGAACAATCACAAACATACAATTGAAGTGATTATTTTCCGAGACAAATTTAATGTTGAACATTAAAACTGCAAACGGGAGCTTACTGTAAACTTATATCCGATAGAAAATAGTCGAAAAATACTTCAAGGGTGTTTAGACATAATTTTAGCAAAATTAGAACCTAGTAGATCATTTGGGAGTTATTTATTAATTTTTTGAACTAAAATCTTGACATTTATTCAAGCTTTCAAACAGTTTTTGTCCTAAATCAATTTTTTGATAAATTTTACTCATAAATGGTCAAAAATAGGTAAATTTTTTATCAGTTGTCAACGATTTTTGACACACTTTCATGTGTTTTCGAGGAGAATCTTCGGCTTAAAATCAAAGTTTTGTCCTAAATCATTTTAGTCCAATTTTCGTATTTATTTTTAGCTTAACAAGCAACACATTTTCGTATTAAATAATTAGTTTTTATTGAATTTTGCTAATAAACAGGTAATTTAACAACTTTTAGGTAGTCCATTTTCGACTGAATTTCTCTGTTTGAACCCAATTTTTATAACATTTTTACCCTAGGATATTGATTTTAATGAACTTTACTAAGAAATTGCAAAAAGATTTCAATGAGGACAATTTTAATCGACTTTTGAGTTAGATTCTTGCCTTTGAATTTAAATTTTTCCACGTTTTTTTTTTCAAATAATTATTTTTATTGTCAACAAATCGTTAAAACGGTAAGACTTAGGTCGATTTTTGTTGATTTTCAAATTAAATTCTTCAATTTTAAGCAATATTTTAAAACATTTCGGTATAAAATTAAACTTATATCCGATAGAAACTATTCGAAAAATACTTCAAGGATTTATAGGAGGGTGTCTAGACGTCATTTTAGCAAAATTAGAACCTAGTAGATCATTTGGGAGTTATTTATTAATTTTTTAAACTAAAATCTTGACATTTATTTAAGGTTGCAAAAAGTTTTTGTCCTAAATCAATTTTTTGGTAAATTCTACTCATAAATGGTCAAAACTAGGTGAATTTTTGATCAGTTTTCAACGATTTTTGTCACACTTTTATGTGTTTTCGAGGAGAATCTTCGAGTTAAAATCAAAGTTTTGAGTCGCTTTTGTCCTAAATCATTTTAGTCCAATTTTCGTATCTATTTTTAGCCTAACAAGCAACACATTTTCGTCTTAAATCATTAGTTTTTATTGAATTTTGCTAATAAACAGTGAAAAGTAGGCAATTTAGCAACTTTTAATCTATTTTTCGACAGAATTTCTCTGTTCTAACCCAATTTTTATAACATTGACAGCCTAGGATATTGATTTTTACGAGCTACACTAAGAAATTGCAAGAAGACTTTTCTGTGGACAGATTCTTGCCTTTGAATTTAAATTTTTCCATATATTTTCTCAAATAATTATTTTTCTCTACTCCCATGTTAGAATAGCATCATTCCATGTTCGAGAACTGTACTGGAATTGATGTCATTCTCTACTCGCACTTAGAATGGCATCATTCTATATTCGAAATCTGTACTGGAATGAATTCATTCCAGTACAGATTTTTCATTCCACAAATGGTAAATTAACCAATAGCAGCGTAGTATTTGGCTGGTAACCATGAATACGTTATTATTTTGACGTTTAACAAATAAAATCATCAAACAAATTTCAAATTTTCGATGACATATGTCATTTGGTGTTAAAGTAGATTTAGCATTTTGTTTGGTAACCATAACAACATAACTTGTTTAAAAGTTTGACGTTTAATCGTTAGAAATAATTTTCAATTTTCAATTTAGAGTAAAAATAAATTTTATCCAAATGAAGAATTTTATTGTTAAAATTGCAACTGGTCGTAGAGAAAATAGTGTATGCAACTCGATAGAATAGCGATTATTTCACTCGTATGATTCCGACACTCGCTTCGCTCGAGTCGGAACCTTCATACTCGTGAAATAATAGCCGTCATTCTAATCTCGTTGCATAATAAACTATTATTGTCAATAAATCGTTAAAACGTTATGACTTGGGTCAATTTTTGTTGATTTCCAAGCTAAATTCTTCATTTTTAAGCAACATTTTGAAACATTTCGGTATAAAATTAGGAGTTTTACGTGAATTTGGATTTTTTATCTTAAAAGGAACAAGATTTATATTTTTATGGGCTGTCTTTGAGTCAGTTAGAATTTTTAGGATGTGTTTTCTCGTAAATGGTTAATTCTTGTAGCAATATTGCCACTTCGAGTTAATTTTCGACCAAAAACCTAGTTTTTCAATCCAAATTTTAGGCAATTTTTGTTCTAAATCATCCATTTTTGGTAAACTTCAGCGCTTTTAAGCGACTTTGATCTCAACTATAGACTCTAACTATTGCCCGTATTTATAAACCGAACTCAGACTCGATCTCAAGTCTAACTTCCAAGCACGAATTCTGGTTTATAAGTCTTGCTTCGGCAATTTTCGGCGGAAGTCAGGATTGAGTACCTATATGGGCGGTTGAGAACTTGGCGAATTCTAGTTACATTTTACACGGTCACGTTTTTCTTTTTATGTAAACGCGCACTTTCTGCAAAACTCAAGCTCGTCTCAAGGCAGCTTGGTTAGATATTCTGGCCTCAAGGCGAAGCTCAAGCTCCAAGACGGTCTCAAGATCGGTTTATAAATAGGGGTATAAGAGTTTCAAAACAAATCTTTTGAAGAATTTTTCAACTGAATGATCATGGAGAAGATTATCAATTTTAATCGAAGCTTTAAAGCGCGATTGTTTTATTTTATCGATTTTTGGGCAAAAAGACGGCTCCCTATATTATCGAAATCAACAAATAATTTAGTAAGAAAAAAATTAGTTATAATATTTTACCTCAATGTTGGCCATGCCTTTGTTTGCGTAACATGATTCACACTTCACTTAACATTTGACATTGGAAAGAATAAGCAGCCGAACCAAGCTAGGACGCTACGTAATCTAAGCTATAGCCAACAGCAAGGTAAAATATTGTTGTAAGGGTGATAAGGGTGATTGATTTTTTCCACATTCTGTCTGATGCTCTGCAAATATTAAAGACATTTAGTAGGATATTCTTCGTTTCAAATTCTGGTCTATTAGACATTTGTTCTATTGTATAAAGCAAAAATAGAATAATGCTAGAGAAAAACATTGTCAACTACAATTTTTATTTAAGCGAAAATTCTACATGAAGCAAAATATTTTATCCAATATTTGTTGATTGAACTCCAAGCAGCTTTTTAGAATGATATTCAGTCAAAGTCTTCTAAATTGTTCTTTTAATATATCATAAACGAGATTACATACTTGATTATAAATTGCAAAGACAAAATTGCTCTTCAGTTATTATTATTATTATTATTATTATTAGATACTATAGGGGTATATCCGGTTTCTGATGCGTCCCAAAAATAGAATCTTATATGAGTTTGAAACCTGTCATTCAATATTTTATCCAACGAAACAAGGTTGAATCAATAAATTCTTTTGAAAAACGAAAAAATCTATAACACGAAAATTTGATGTTAAATTATAAATTAAATAAAAATTCTTTAAATCTATATCCCACAAAATTAATATATGCTTTTCTTCATCTATCAAACAATGTAAAACATTTATACTCAAACCTACAATGTATATAGAAACTTTATCAAAGCAATCATCATTGTCACGTGTTGTTTCAATTGAATTCCAACAAATACATTTATGCAACTAAAGATAACACACAACCCATACACAATTGTGAAATTTTAACATTTCAATGAAATTGAAATAAAATTACACCATATTGAAACGTGTCAAGTTCGATAATTCTATTAAAAAGTCCTCTAATATCCCGACTATATCGAATGGTATTCTGTAACTGTGTGATAATTAAGCAGCAGAATTTGCACGCATTTCCGTGCGCATGACGTCACTGCACTGAACTAAATTTAATGTAAACGCTCTTCAGTCGCGCTCGATCCCCATTGATCTCTCAATATGTTGATTTGTTACGATTATAGCACTACAATCATTCAATGTAATTGATAAAGTGAGTGAGTGACGTCACAAACAATAAAGAGACGGTAAAAGATCTTTGTCCTTCTCTTGCTGAATTTTTATGAGCGCAGAGAGTAGGTGGGTTCAAGTTTGTTACCGCTATTTAGTCATAATTACAATTTAATTATAGTTAGGGTGTAGAATAATAAATCAATGCTATTTTTAAAATGTCGAGAAACACAATCTTTTAAAAGTTTAATGTTACTGCTGCTGTTGTTAAATTTTTCAAACTTTGACCTGCACGTTCATCTAAAATGCAAAGCTCCAGCTTTACTTTAATGCGAATTTAAAGCAGTCTTAAATCTTTCAAGTTGAACATAAATTACATAAAAGTCAAGTAGACACAATTATAAGAATTGTTTTATTCTTTATAATTATTATTATAAAATAAATTACAATTGAAACGAGCTGTATTCGAAGATAAATTCATCTATTGTGGCCTAATAAATCTCGAATCAACAATATACAATAATGTCCAATGTAGGCGTACCAATTAGCCCAAATACTAACAATAACAAACCGAAAACCTTAACATAGATACCAGGCAAATCTCCCATGAGAGACGTTATAATTTAGAGAGAGTCGCCCTAAGGGTATTAATATGTCAAATACTCATACGTCCTTATCGATTTCTGTGTCGGTTTATTTAATTTTTTTTTTTATTTGATCAGTGACCGGTCAATAATTGAATTAATACAAGCTTAAAAGAATGTGTATCAATTCATAAATGAAGCAGATAGGTACGTATTAGGTAAAAAAAGATGTTTTTATACAAGCCTTTTCATGTAATTGCGGTCAATAGCAATAATCTCGCTGTAACTCTTTTATTTATTTATGGGATAAAATAATTGTTATAAGAACTTGAAGAGGAACACCTGGGCTATTTAATAGAGGTAAAAACAATTTTTTGTGATTTTTAGCGAATTTTTTTAAAAAAAAATTAGCTTATGACGAGATCTCATTTTATATATTTATATATGTATATCCACGAGAACTGCCGTAAAAATACTCCAATCTTAATGAAACTTGGTACAAAAATCAGTCTTTAGGATAGCTTGGATGAGTTCGTTGGCCAGACCGGTAAGGCCAACACTTTTGGAATAAGAGCTGAAGAAATGTTAAAAAAAATTATTTTCAATATTACATTTTTTTATATTTTGGTGAAAATTAAAATAACAGTAGAGTCGTCCATTCTCTATGATCAAGAAAAAAAATCATCAAAATCGGTTCGTTGGATCGCATGAAAAATGCAAAAATATCTTTATTGAGTATAAACAGTAAAATCGAATATCTTAGATGGCAATATGTTCTGACAATTGATATTACAGAAAAATTGAATATTGCAGAGGGCAACTAATTTTGACATTTAATATTAGACAAACAACAAATTTCAAACGAGTGAAATTTTATTAGTGTTTCTTATTGTTTGTGAATTAAAAGAATATTGATTGTTAGTATCATAAAAATGTTTTGCATTTAATATTTCAGCATGTAGATACATAAAAAAAATTCGCTATATAAGGTACTTGCTGCCTTTGGAGATTTTTGGAATTGGGAAAGGTCAAATTGGGAAGGGCATTGCTATGGAATTCCTTAGTCATTTATTTAAAAGACGCCATAATAAACTGAAGGGAGTACCCACCATTGTTAACTGAGTGTAATAAGCTTTTATCTTTTATCTGTAGATTAGTGTATAGAATCGATTTGTGCTACTAGTAGAGAACTTCAATCCTTGGTCCACATGTTTCAGCTTTTGAAGAATCAAAAATTTTCTAATTTTTTGGAAATAAAAATTAATTTTAAAAGGAAAATGTTATTTTTGTATTGAGTTGACTTTAAATTCTTAAAAATTGATATTTTTCATTTAATGTTGCAAAATTTACAAAAGTTTGCATCAATTTTTCCTATTTTCAAAAATTATAAAAAGGTACTCACTTCTTCATTAGGAATTCCGCTTTAAGCTCTTGAAAATATTACTTTATTAATAGAATAATAATGACTATTAATTAAAAAATATCAAGCCTTATTACCGCTAAACAAATATGAAAAGCAGATACGTATTAAGAAAAAAAAATGTTCTTTATACAGGGTTTTTCATGTAAATACGGCTCATAGCAATAATTTCGCTATAACTCTTTCATTTATTTATAGAATATAATGATTATTATAAAAGGTGAAAATATCTTTCTAAGATTCTTGTAAATGGAAGAAATGGAGATCAACTTGAGAAGGGCATTGTTACGGAATCCTCCCTTCATGTACTTAAAAGATGCAATAAAAATTGGAAGGGAATACCCACTATTATTAACTCAATGTAATAAGTCTGTTTTAGTGTACAGAATTGATTTGTGCTACTAGTAGAGAACTCCAATCCTTGGCCCACATATTGGCACGCCATTCATTGAAGCTTTTCAGTGTTCCAAAATTTTCTAATTTTTTTCCAAATGAAAATTGATTTTTAAGACAAGACTTTGAGTTCTTAATGCAATTTCTCATTCAATTTGGCGTAATTAGGAATTGACTTCTATTTCTCCTATTTCTAAAAATAATAGAAGATTGGTTTCTCTTTCATTTAGCATTCCCCTTTGAATTCTTGTAACAATTATTTTATTATTAAAATATAAATGAATTATAATTAAAAAATATCAAGTCTTATCATTGATAAGCAACTAAAAAAAGTATGGACCTTTAATGGCTCAGTACTACACTGCTCTGACCAACTGAGCTACCAGACTCCCCCCTAATCTTCGTTGTAAATCTATATCATCTCACACATTGACGAGAAAGTCGATACTGTGTCTGATTAAATATAAACTTACAACCAAGATTAGAGAGGAACCTGGTAGCTCAGTTGGTTAGCGCATTTATGCACTAAACTAAAAATCGTATATCACCCAAAAATCCTTAATATTTCTTAATTGTCATTAATATTATATTAATAATTTTATTGTTTACAATTGATTTGCTTAATTATTTTATTCAATATATTTTTTACGTGAAAACCTTGTAGTATTTCACACAACTATTTACGTCTGTGTTGTATATTGTACGAATGTAATTGAATCGATCCTGGGGAAATTCTGTTCGTGAAACTCGTGTACTAATTTAATGAATTGTCCTTTGATCCTTGAAATTATATCAACTTGCAGCCAGACTGTACTACTACTATCCGATAGTAAAGCGACTCTCTCCTCACATCTAATCTTTGTCTCTTTGTCCTAAATTTCATACGATCTTTACAACCGGAAATCGTTCCACATGAAGAAGACAACAAGTCAGTTAATAATTCTAATAAACAACTGTAAAAATAGAAGAGTTTTCGTATTTATTATCCGAATTATTGCCAAAAAATCAGGTATTTTCAATGATAACAATAAAAACCTCGGAAAATTTGTGTATTTGATGTGGGGTTGTTGTAATTTCCTGAATTAGCAGGAAATTCGATTGGTGAGAATCTGTCCTGACAGGATGACACAGTACAACAAATCTTGTTGACAGCACAAACGGAAAGTTTACAGTCACTAGACGCAGAGAAATGCATGTAATTAGACGATTTTATACAATAAATCTAATTGTTGTCCAATTTCAGTTTACATTAACATTCTCCTTATAGAAAACAATCTTGTTACAGCTGGTCAATTGGCTAATTCTTGGATTTCTTGGGCGTTAGTAATGAAACGTCGACTAATTGAAATCGGTTTATCTTCGGTATGTACATACAATGTATGTTAAACATAAAATACACTAGAGTACGGTAAATTGGCTCGAAATCCAACCATATGTATGCGGCAGAGGGAACGTGTGGACCTGATACTGTTATTACTGTTGCTGTTACAGCTACAACCACCACCACTGCCACCAAAAGCGATATTCGTCTCGTTCTATACAATTTCTGCCCAACGGATATGTGTAGATCTTATCGCAACAAATTTATTGTAGAGACAGTAACAGTAGCAGCTACTATTACTACTACTAGTACGTCCTATACAAACGTGTGTTTTCTTCACTACAGGTTGAGAAATTGGTGGCTTTCTATCTTTCATGTAAGCTGTATAATTTATTCACTATTTTCAGTTCTATATTCAACACTGCTATGCAATCATTTTGCTTTACATTGTACAAGAAATTTTCGATTTATTATTATTTAAATAGAATTTTTTGAGTAATTCAAGGAAAAAATTTATGAATAAACTACGATGAAAGATTGTTTACGATATGTTAACGAGTGTTAATAATGAAGCATTGACCTTTCAGTAGCAATTGAAAACCACGACCTGTTAGCCGAATAAATGCTCTCATCACTGAGTTATCGAGATACCAAACTTTTTTTCTCTTTAGCTCTCGATTAAAAATTGAACAGCACAACTTATTTCTTTCGGACAAATGCTCTCAACAATAAGCTATCGAGATGCAAATTTTTTCCTTTTTTTTTGATTACCGAGTCCAAATTGAACACCACAACCTTTTGTTAGCCGAATCAATGCTCTCATCACTGAGCTATCGAGGTACCAAACTTTTTTCCATTTGGCTCTCGATTAAAAATTGAACCCCACAACTTTTTTTTCTCGAACAAATGCTCTCACCAATAAGCTATCGAGATGCAAATTTTTTCCTTTTTTTTGACTACCGAATCCAAATTGAACACCACAACCTTTTGTTAGCCGATTGAATGCTCTCATCATTAAGCTATCGAAAATCCAAACTTTTTCTCTTTGGCTCCCGATTGTAAATTGAACATCACGATCTTTTTTTAGTCGGACAAATGCTCTAACCAATAAGCTATCGAGATGCAAATTTTTTTCTTTTTTTTACTACCGAATCCAAATTGAACACCACAACCTTTTGTTAGCCGATTCAATGCTCTCATCATTGAGCTATCAAAAAGCCAAACTTTTTCTCTTTGGCTCCCGATTGTAAATTGAACATCACTATCTTGATGACCTCAACACTGAGATATTGAGGAGCCAAACTTAGTTGTATATACAATGATAATGCTTGATAATTGATGATCATTAAGATATCATAAAGAAATTGTGTACTGCAACAACTGATAAAATGAAACAAAAAGAAGACAATCGTTTGCCAATAGATATCTTTGAGCCAATGAACAATCAAAAAAGTAATGCAAAAAATCCTTATCACATTACCAAAAGATACAGCAAAATCTCTTCTATTGAACACAACTAACAATAAGAAAAGTTTGGATTTTTGGGTTATATACGATTTTTAGTTTAGTGCATGACTTCGCTAACCAAATGAGCTACCAAGTTCCTCCCCAATCTTGGTTTTAAGTTTATATCTAATCGGACACAGTATCGACTTCCTCGTCATTGTGTGAGATGTTTACGCTTATCGTCCCGTTCGATTAAATATGGATTTACAACTAAGATAAGGGGGAGTCAGGTAGCTCAGTTGGTCAGAGCAGTAGAGTACTGAGTTACTAAAGGTCCATACTTTTTTTAGTTGTTTATCAATGATAAGACTTAATATTTTTTAATTATAAGTCATTAATATTTTATGATTAAGATATTTTTTAAGGAGAATGCTAAATGAAAGAGAAACCACTCTTCTATTATTTTTTGAAATAGAAGAAATAGAAGTCATTTAGTAATTACGCAAAATTGAATGAAAAATTGCTACTTCTAAGAACTCAATGTCAACAGAAATAACATTTTCTCTTAAAAATCATTTTTCATTTGGAAAAAAAATAAAAATCTTTGTAATACTGAAAAGCCTCAATGAATGGCGTGCCAATATGTGGGCCAAGGATTGGAGTTCTTTACTAGTAGCACAAATCAATTCTGTACTCTAAAACAGGCTTATTACATTGGGTTACTAATAGTGGGTGTTCCCTTCAAATTTTTATTGCATCGTTTAAGTACATGAAGGGAGGATTCCGTAACAATGCTCTTCTCAAGTTGACCTCCATTTATTCCATTTATAAGAATCTTAGAAAGATATTTTCACCTTTTATAGCAAAATGTCTAAAGAAGAAGTAAGTACCTTTCTATATTTTTCGGAAATAGGAAAAATTGACGTAAACTTTTGTAAATTTTGCAAATTAAAAATTTCTATTTTTAAGAATTTAAAGTTAACTTAATACAAAAATAACATTTTTCTTTTAAAATCAACTTTTATTTGCAAAAAATTAGAAATTTTTTGAATATTGAAAAGTTGCAACGACTGGAGTGCTAACATGTGGGCCAAGGATTGGAGTTCTCTACTAGTAGCACAAATCGATTCTATACACTAATCTACAGATAAAAGATAAAAGCTTATTACACTCAGTTAACAATGGTGGGTACTCCCTTCAGTTTATTATGGCGTCTTTTAAATAAATGACTAAGGAATTCCATAGCAATGCCCTTCTCAATTTGACCTCCACTTTTCCTAATTCCAAAAATCATAAAAATTTGTTTTCACCTCTATTCAATAGCCTAGGTGTTACGGCGAGATTATTGCTATTGACCGTATTTACATGAAAAGGCTTGCATAAAAACGTAATTTTTTACCTAATACGTGTCTGCTTCATTTATGAATTGATACACATTCTCTTAAGCTTGTATTAATTTAATTATTGACCGGTCACTGGCCAAATAAAAAAAATAAACCGACACAGAAATCGATAACGACATATAAGTATTTGACATATTAATACCCTTAGGGCGACTCTCTCTAAATTATAACGACTCTGATGGGAGATTTGTCTGGTATCTATGTTAAGGTTTTCGGTTTGTTATTGTTAGTATTTGGGCTAATTAGTACGCCTATTGGACATTACATGCTTGAATTTGTTTTTTCAGCTTGGTGTCGTCAGATTGCGCGCGCAACTTCCATTGCTTGTTAAAATTTCACTTATAAATTTTCAAAAAACGCACCAAAAGAGCGTAAATTTAATATTTCTCAATTAAATAGAATCTAAATAATATTGATTTTTAATGAAACTAACACAAATATTATGATTGAAATTCAATTGTAATGTAATCATTGAAATAATTCTACAGAACTCAATATACCTATATCGTGTCAAAACTGTCATAATTCTTTACTATTTATTGAATTAACAATGACCGTAACAACAATAACAACAATGATACGCAAATATAGTGGAAATGTGGACATGTTAACTGAAATTGTTTCAGCTGCAACCACATCAATGTGTCTGTATTTCTATGTCAACAACAAAACATAATTATGTAAAATATCCAGGCGACTAAAACGTATGTTGTTGTTGATGCTCCATTTCAGCTCGATCTTTTGATATAAAAAAAAAAACAACATCAAACCGCTATAGAGACAGTTCCCCAACTTTAATATCATAATACTTCATTATAATAAACCCGGTTTTATACCTATACAGGGTGATTCTCGTCGGACGAAAAGTTCCTATGGCAACTCCAACTATTTGGCGAGCGATCTAAATTTATACAGGGTGATTCGTTATAAACTTTGAGGAACAGAAGCATAATATCAGCATTAATTCTTCGTCTAATAATGAAAACATTATGAATTTTTAGCAGTAATTTTATAAATAAGAGTTAAAAATGAGAAATTACAAAATCAAAATGACACTTTGACAAACAACTGTGCAGTCTACTTGGATTCAGTAATTTCAAAAATCAAACAATTTTGTAGGTATTTACAAAGCCACTGTGATCAATAATGCACCTTTTGCTCTTTAAAATATCTTAAGTTTTCTTAATGAAGAAGTAAAATTAAATGAAATTTCGTCTACTTTCTATCCTCAAAGTTTGTAAAGGAGCTAACGAATCACCCTGTATTGGATGCTTAGAGAACATTTTACCAAAATTAGAGCCTCGTAACCCATTTGTAAGTTGGTCAAAAAACGCTCATTTTTGGAAAAAAATGCGATTTTCAAAAACGAGCTAAGCACGCAAATCGACTAAGAAGGACTCTTAATTCCATTCTTGAATTGGTGAGAATGTCGCATTTTTTCTAAAATGCAATGGAAGAAACCGAAAAAAAAAACAATCTTGGGAGGGTATCTGAGTCATTCTTACAATTAGTCGTTTTGTGTCTTTAGCTCGTTCTTGAAAATCGCGATCCTACCCGAAACAAGCGGTTTTTTGTTGAAATATTGTCCAGAATTCTTCCCACAAATCCTTGAAATAGTGTTCGCATCGCAGTTGCCATAAGAATTTTTCGTACGATGTGAATCATCCTGTATAGACAGAAAAAGAAGCTATCCTCTTACGCTAAGACAACCGCACGAAAAAGAGAGTTGCGAACGTAATTCGACTACTGTTCAATTAATTAAATTCAATATTCTCCATTATTTATAAATGACAGTTATTCGACAATACTACACCACAATTCGGACCATTTCGGTTTGTTCTAATGGTTGAACGGGCGTTTAAATGTCTTAATTGCACCCATGTAATGTTCATTGAAGACATATCAGGATTTCCTGGTAATTCCGTTGATTCTAACACGAATACATAAAACCATTATTGTCGGGTTTTGAAGGTAGATAGAGAAAGAGAGGAAGAGAATGATGGAGGGTAGAAACTGCATTTTGTGAGAAGTACCAATTTATAAATACAATCTAATAAATTGCCCAACTATCACTTGTGTGTGTTTTCTGGAGTATGTACTTCAAACTTATTGCAATTGTAGCAAGAACATACAAGATCGTGTAGGTGGACGCCCGTTTTTAATAGTTGCAAACAATAGAAATGAGGATGCATTAAAACATTAAAACTATACCAGTTCATTTTTGTTATTACAACCAACTGAATTCTTGTGTAGAATTGTATTGTAAGATTGTAATATTCGTTCTCTATCTACTATAATCAAAAAATCATAAATCTTCAAGTATTTTTCTGAAAATATCTTAAAAATTTATTGGAGTTTAACGTTCCAGAAACAACACAACTACTATATCGTTAATATCAATATAAAAACAATCTTAAACGACTTGGACAACATTTTTGTAGATGTACACATTGAATATTTAATGAAATTTACAAAAAAAAAAATACATTGATTTGATGGAATTATAAGAATAAGATAGAAATCGTCTGGCGCATCCACCATTATTGAATTTGCAACATTTCACAAATACAGGGTGTTTGATCTAAGTATGGTCGGTTCCATGAAACTCCTATTAATCGACAAATATTTCAAGCATTTGTTGCAAGGTCCTTAGAGAATATTTATGCAAAATTAGAACTTCGTAGCTAATTTGGAAGTTGGTTAAAAAACGCTTGTTTCTGACCATGTCATGATTTTCAAAAATGAGCTAAGCAACGACTTAAAATGACTCTTCGATCCTTTCAGTATTGATTTTTTTGAGTTTCTTTATTTTATTTTGGAGCGTAGGAGAATGTCTCCCATTTTTTTCTAGGATGATATGGAGAAAAGCGCCAAAAATAATGTTCGGAGGGTCTTCGAGTGTTTAACTCGTTTTTGAAAATCCCGACATCGTCAGAAACGAGAGTTTTTTTGACCAACTTCTAAATGAGCTACGAGGTTCTAATTTTGCTAAAATGTCCTCTAGGGACCCTCCTACAAATCCGTAAGATATTTTTCAAATCGCTCGTCGACTAATAGGAATTGTATAGAATCGAGCATATTTAGATCGAACATCCTGTATTTCCTTGATTAAATAAAATTATGAAATAACGACTAAAATCTTCCATTGTCGGTTGATTTAAAATTAACTTTTTTCTATATTTGCAGGCTAGAAAGTGAATCCATCCCTTCCTGTCTTAACAGATTTAAACCAGGGGGTAAGCATTATTTTTATAAATTAGGGCGTAAGATGAATTTTAAAGTTATTCGAGGTTGCATTAAAAAAGCTTGAAAATATTAAAGGATTTATTTTAAGAGATATAATTAAATATACTTAAATTATAAGTACGAAACCAATTTTTAAGCAAAACTTGCAACCCTTAGAATAAATTTCAATTTTTGTTTTAAATTATTTGAAGAATTTTGCTTATAAATTGTCAAAAAAGAGTGATTTTGACACAAATTCGCCCGGCGCATCCACCATTTTTTGAAGTTGACTGTCTATAACTTACAGGTTTGAAACTAAATCCACCCCTACCCTTTATTGAGAAATTTAAGACAGGGTGTAAGCAAAACAAAATTTCTGTCAATTAGGGTGTAATTTGAATTCTAAAGTGATTGTGGGGAGGGGTACATCAAAAAAAGTTTCCAAATATTAAACACTCTGTTACTGAAGATAGAATTCGATATGTCTAAATTATAAATGCAAAACCAATCATGACAATTTCTCAAAATCAATTTTCCAAAAAAATTTGCAACCCTTATAGGGTAGATTTCAAATCAGTGTTGGCGTGAATTATGAAGGTTATTTTTTGTAGAATTTTGCTGAAATCATTTAGACACTTCGAGTAGAATTTTAGAGGCAAATTTTTTGCTTTTAGTAAAAGTTTTAAGACTTTTTTGACCTAAATCACCAGTTTCTAGCAAGTTTTGCTCTTAAATCGTGAAAATGTCAATTTTTAAGCAAAACTTGCAACCCTTAGGTTAAATTTTAATTTTTGTCCTAAATTATGACTTATTTGTGGAATTTTGCAACAGAATATCAAAACGATTAAATTTACTCAAAATTCTCGATTTTCAGTGTGCATTTTAATACATTTTTATCAATAGCAAATTATTATTATTTTTTTTTATAAATATTGCAATTTGAAGAATTTTTTGTCAGGATAGTCAAAAGGAAGAAACTTAGTCAATTATAGTCAAGTTTCAAGCAAAATTCTTTAATTTTAATAGATTTTGAGACATTTCCATCTATAGCAATTTATTTCTTCTTTTTGTTCTTAAATGCGTGATAAAAAAGATAAATAACTAGGCACTTTTGGTCGTTTTTGAGCATAATTCTTGATTTTTAACCCAGATTTGAAGAAATTTTTATTTTAAATCGTCAGATTTTTTTGTTAAATTTTGAATCGTGAAAAGAAGGCGATTTACTCAATTTTCAAACAGAAATTACAACTTTTAGGCTCGATTTCAAGTTATTATCGTCCTATATCATCGTTTTTATCCAATTTTACTGTTGAATCATCAAAAGGACAAGATTCAGATACGTTCAGTCAATTTTAGAAAATAAATTTGGTCTTTTTTCAAGCAGAATTCTCAAATTTCAGTCCAGATTTTGAGATATTTTCATCGATAGCATTTCCTGAATTTAAATTAGCGTAATTGTTGTTAATCGAAAGTTTCAAGTATTGTTGACTATCAATTTTAAATGAACCAAACACAATAAACAGCGATACAGTTTATTATTGCTATTGTTGTTGTTGTATCAAAGTTTAATTCTCTAAATGATCGACTTTGTAATTTATTAGAGTGGAATAATATCTAAATTAACAACAAATTGACATTGTCTTACTGTTATTGATTAAACAATAAACTAATAAAATTTGGTGGCTTTAATATTTTATAAATTCCATGAAATATTCACGATACATTAATTTTAATCTGTCCTTACGTATGTTTAAGAACAATTCAACTCAACGAAGACCATCATCGTAACATGATGATGATGATGATGATGATGATGATGATAAGCGCAAAGGGCGGCTTTAATGAAGAAATATTGTTCACTTACAGTTGAAGTCAACAAGGGATTAGAAGTTCAGTTAATGTCCTTAACAATTAGCTTGTAGAAAGCCACTGGATTATAATTTTTTTCCTCACAAAGCAGCGATACTATAAAGACAGAATCACTTCATGTCACATCATACTATAAAAAAAAATAAAAAACTACCCTTAACTAGATATATGAGGGAACATTGTCGACACTCTAGTATTAGTAGTGTTAGTACAAATTCAGTTTTTAGGGTTTCTTTGCTTAGTGTATGTGAATTTCACGACTATTCACAGTACAAATTCAACTTGTACAGTTTGTAACTTTCATCATAAATGGATATAATCAAACTGGTCATTTATAAATTAATGATTCTATAATACAGACAGTATGTAGAGAAATATTGAAATGGTAAAGTTTAAATCCATTTATATGAAATTTGCGTTCCAGAAACACAAAATAGATTTGAAACTAGTCTGAAATTCATAAGTGTTGCTTTTATAAATTTTAATTATTGTCACGAAATTTCATCAATATTAATTTTAATAATTATAGATAATAATTAAAGTTAATTAGAAATTCAAAATTTTAGAATTATTGATCGTTCTCTACGTAACGGAATAATCGTTACAAAAGATAGGCTGTAATTAGAGTCTTTAAAAACGTATAAGGCCCGAAAAACTGAGCTGATTTAAAGCTATATTATGGGAGCGGTATGACTCGTATATCGATAGTCTGTGATAAAACGTGTTGTGCTTACCCTCTTTTCTCTAAAAGTCAGTGAGCGATTCTAAAAATATTTCAAGGGTTACTAGAAGAGTGCCTAGAAATCATTTTAGCAAAATTAGAACCTCGTAGGTCGTTTTGAAATTGGTAAAAAATCACTCGTTTCTGACAATGTCGCAATTTTCAAAAACCAGCTACACGCATAAAACGATTTAGAATGACTCATTTTTTCTAGAATGTAAAGGATAAATACAAAAAAAAAATGTTGGGAAGGTATTCGAGTCATTCTTAATCGTTTTGCGTGTTTAGCTTGTTTCTCAAAATCGTGACACTGTCCAAAACGAGTGTTTTTGACCAACTTCCTAATGAGCTACGAGGCTCTAATTTCACTGAAATTATCTCTAGGGACTCTTCTATAAGTCCTTTAAATATTTTTCGAATCTCTCGCCAACGAATAGGAGTTCGATAAGAATCGCTCACTTCTACAGCAACAGGGCAGCATATTAAATAAGTAGGTCAATAAGACTTGTGTAGTTTAATGCCATGGAAATCTGAGGTGTGCTCTTTAAAATAACATTACAATAAGTTAGTACTTAACCAGCGACAATCAAACAATATTTGCCATTGTGGCCATTCTTTTTTTCGTATTTAGAGGAATTTCGGTTATACCCTCTCTTACACTATTATTATTTAAAAAGTCAATTGATATTTACCCAAAATAAAGACTCTCTAAATAAAAACTTTAATTTCTATGGCATCAAAATGAGCAAAACGTTGTAAATACGAGCATCAAACGAACCCAAAAGGTGATCAATACAACGCTTAAAACCTGTAGAAATACTTAAAGCCGACTCGAGTATTAAAATTGATTTAAAAGCAGCACTCAGAATTGTAAGCTTTACGTATACGTTAACATAAAAAAAAGAGAGGAAAAACAAGACAAAATAAATTCATTCTAAATATTTCCTGAACATTATAATCCTAAATCTACCAATTTCACTGATTTATTTTATATTATTTACGTACAAACAACACTAATTTTCGGCGAGTTTCCCTCTGTACAAGTGTTAAAGGGTAATATTCAACCCCTATTATAGACATTAAACAAACCACCACTAAATTCTCTCCCTGTATTCGAGGATTATAAATAATATAAATGTTTTTTTTTGGTCTCAATTCCGTCACTTTTTATTATAAAATAACATTATACAAAGTGTCGATTCTAAGTATGGTTGATACTATGAAACTTCTACTAGTTGCCGAGTAATTCTAAAAATATTTTGAGGATTTGTAGGGGGATATCTTGAGACTATTTTTGCAAAATTAGAACCTCGTAGCTCATTTAAAAATTGGTCAAAAACGCTCGTTTTTGGAAAACAATACAATTTGAAAAAACGAGATAAAGACGTAAAATCATTAAGAATGACTCGAAGACTCTCTCAGCATTGATTTTTTCTGTTTTGCTCCATTATATTCTACGACGAATTTTGAAGGTTTTCACCTGTTTCAGAATGTATTGAAAAAAAAACAATCTTGGGAGGATCCTCGAGTCATTCTTTGAAACGAGCATTTTTGTTCAACTACCAAATGAGCTACAAAGTTCTAATTTTGGTAAAATGGTCTCTAAGGGCGTGACAACTTATAGAATTGACCATACTTAGAATCGACACCCTTTGTAGGTACTTTTGTGGATTTTAAAAATATTCTTTATCAGACTGATGACCATAATATTTACTTTATGGTACTGAGTACCATAAAGAGATTCATTTCACTAAAATCAAGCGGAAAAATAAATGGTTCCTATGTAAACGGGTAGAAAGTGGACTTTTTATATTTTGGCATTTCTAATTTCAAAAACGTTAAATTAAAAAATATTTTTTTGCACTTTCGGGACTAAAGCAGCACTTTTAATCCCAAGGGACTAAAGTAAAAATACACAATTTGTTTCTATAGCAACATTAGATAATTGTCAAATTAATCGATCCCTTGTTCAAAAAATAGTGTATATAACTCGGGACTAAAGTTCTTTCTTTTGTTCCTCGAGTGGTTTATTGCTCTTCGTGAGGAAATGTCGGACTTTAGTCCCTTGTTATATAATATACTATTTGCTATTATATAACGAGGCTATAATGAGTGCTATTATTACCGAGAATAAGAGTTGCAATAATTCTAGGCAATAAAAGCACACATTATAGCGAGTTGTATATTCTACTTTATCTACGAATTATTTCTAAGTGTAGAAGTACTGGTGGTGTAAAAGAATATTTACATTGTTCACCATTTTTGATTCTAAGATAGCTTAAAAAAACGGGCACTTTAGAACTATTAGTCAAGACTGTCATTTGTTGTTTTATTTATTTTTTACATCTAACGGAAGCTACAATTCTTTCGACTTTTTGGGTAATAATTTAGATGATGTTGCTTCTGCTTTATTGACTTATTGACAATTTCTGATGATGTAAAAGAAAAATTACTTTATTTTTTTCTCGGTGCCATGGCATTCTTATATTACATGATACCTATGAATCAAAATCTCACCGAAAAAGCCCATTTTAGGCCTACTTGTTGAAACTATCGTTTTATTTATTTTTTGTCGTTATCATGTTTATTTATATTAGACA
This sequence comes from Mylabris sibirica, assembly GCA_039776855.1. Taxonomy (NCBI): domain Eukaryota; kingdom Metazoa; phylum Arthropoda; class Insecta; order Coleoptera; family Meloidae; genus Mylabris; species Mylabris sibirica. The sequence continues at coordinate 6,804,121 of CM077842.1, forward strand.
GTAACAATGATTCAAATACTCTTTTCTGACTGGTTTACGAGAGAGGGAATAATGGTTCATTATTCCCTCTTATAAGCCATAGTAGGGTATTATATTGCAAAAACCACAAGTGTAATAGTCACTTCATATATAAGCCGTAGATAAAATCTTGTTTGTTACAGAGATCGTAACTAATCATTATAATGATTAATGTTACAATCCTTGTAACATAAATATAACTATTGTAATATTTTCAAATGTTTTATAGCACATCTAGTAGAGTGTGTGATCGATATTGTTGTAAGCGAATTTGCAATGTTAATGTTGGTTTCAGTTAGACCGCCTATTTCTCTTATTATTCCGTTTATGTTCCGTGTTCTTCTACATTTTTCAGTTGCAGTCACATGTTCTATATATAGCACTACACTATAGCACTATAAAATGTAAGCGTAACGTTAGTTCTATAGTAAATTATTAACGTATCTAGGACGTGCTAGGAAAAGAGATGTGCCAGTCAAATGGCATAATAAAAACGTACCGTATATTATATTATTTATAAAATAGACATTTTTACACACAACCCTCTTATAAGAGCCAGTTATACGGACTGTTAATGAATTGTTCATCATCAAACACAGTTAGATGGGAAATTTCAAAGAATTACAACAAGACCACAACACAAACAACGTTCGAAATCAATCAACTAATAGATTTAGACAAACAAAAAAATCTGGAATGCGGTTGACCCTGCAGGCCATTCCTGAAACTTCCCGCTAAGCTTTTAAAGCTCCAAAATTATTGTGAAGAGTAGAAATTTGATTGGTCAAAGACTTTTCAGGTTATGTTGAAAAACGCTTTTTCGAAATTTTTCGACAACGATATCTCGCGAACAAATCAACGGATTTTGACGAGCTTTGTGGCATTCGACGCAGTTTTTAAAGCTCTAAAATTATTAGCAGGGGTACAAATTTGATTGGTTGAGTAATTTTGAAGTTATGATGGCAAAACACTTTTTTTGACATTTTTCGACAACGATAACTCGTGAACGAATCAACGGATTTTAACGAGCTTTGCGGTATTCAACACAGTTTTTGAAGCTCCAAAAATATTATTAGGAGTATAAATTTGATTGGTTGAGTAATTTTGAGGTTATGTTTAAAAAACACTTTTTCGATATTTTTCGACAACGATAACTCATGAACGAATTAACCGATTTTGATCGTTCAAACAGCATTCGACGTCATTAGTTAAGGTTAAGAGGTGATTAGATTATGGAATCGATCGGTACAGCAACTCAGTCGTTATTTTGAAAAAACATGATTTTAACAAAAGAAATTTTTCAGTTTTTTTAGAATTTCTCAAAATTTATCAGGTCGAATCGGTTCAAATTTGCACGAAATCTAAATTTGGTGGAACAGTTTCGAATTTTGCAAAGACCGTTTCAATCCGTCAAGCCGGTCAAAAGTTATGAGCTGCTTACGCACTCTTGCCAGACACACACACACATATACAGCCATACAGACACCCTCGCAAAAATAGTCAAAATAGCTTCCTAAGGCCGCAAAACGTCGAGATCTGCTGAAAATTCAATTTTCGAAAATCGGGGTAAGACCAATAACTTCCCGAAATTTTGAAAATTTTCAATTTTCTTAAAAAATTTTCTTAAAAATTTGGGAGAAGAAACCCTTGTATGTATTATCAATAAACACACCCTAGATTAACCATTATATAATTCTGAATGTCGCTCTAGTTTCCAACCCTATACAAGTCCACAATATTTAGCCAACTGTATTCAAGTCTCATTAGATGGAATTGCTTCTTCTAGATGCATCATTATCTAAATATAATGACACAGCAAGTATGCACCTGTAAACAATGATTTATATACAAAAACTGTGCTTATTAAAAACTGTATTGTTGGTGTTTTTGTTGTACGGCCCCTATTCTTCTATCCAATTAACCAGGTAGACATGGTTTCTTGTTGAAATATAATTAATACGACCGTTTTATACACTTGTGGTTCAATTTCTATCTATCAACGTCAATTATGTACACGTTAGTGTATGAAGATTTCTTTGTCAACTAATGGGTGTCGTACTTCATAATTGTTTAATTAGTTTAAGACTTCATAAGATCTGAATGCATGATTTCGAAATATTTAGTACATTTTTCTTAAATGTCAAGATTCGTTCGTATTTTAACCTTTCTAAATCAAAATTTCGACAAATTTGCTCTTCTATTAGTTAATAAAAAAATATTCTAAAATTTGAGTATGATAATCATCAGGTTCCAAAAAATATAAAAATTTCAAAAAAATTTGCACTTTTTGTCAAAATTTAAAATAATTCACAATTTTGTTCGCAGGATTTTGCTTTATTTTGAACAATTTTGACTACATTATTGGTTGTGAATGCAAAATTTTTGAGAAATTAGGACGTTTGATCTAAAATTGAGAGTCGCACGTTGCAAATTCTCAAATTTTTGACTAAAAGTGCTAATCTTTGGAATTTGCTGTTAGAAAAGCTGCCTTCGAAATTTAGTCTATTTGGAGTACTACCAAGTTTTCCAAAAAACTTGCACTTTTAGTCTAAAATTTCAAAATTTTCACAATTAATTCTGTTCTATTTCCTATACCTTCCACTACTATTGTAAAAAATTTCGAAAAATCTCTACATTTATGTAACAATTCAATAAATTCACAAGTTGTTTCACAAATTTTGATTTATTTCAAACATATCTCATTGCCAGTACTTCATAACATCCTAATACAGAATTTTGAGAAAAATCTAAAATGTTTACCACCTTTTGAGACTCCGTAAGATCCTTTATATAGGGTGTTTGGTCTAAGTATAGTGAGTTTTAAGAAACTCCGATTAGTCGACGAGCAATTCAAAAAATATTTTAAGGATTTGTAGGAGGGTCCTTAAAGAACATTTCAGCAAAATTAGACCCTCGTAGCTCACTTGGAAGTTGGTCAAAAACCGCTCGTTTCTGACGATGTAGCGATTTTCAAAAACGAACTAAACACGCAAAACGACTTAGAATCACTTTAAGATCCTCCCAAAACTGATTTTTTCGTTTTTCTCCATTTTATTCTGAAACAGGTGGAAATACTTCGTATTTTCTCTGGAATACAATGGAGGAAAGCGAAAAAAATCAATGTTGGGAAGGTCTCTGAGTCTTTTTTAGTCGTTCTGCGTTTTTTAAAATTGCGACATTGTCCAAAACGATCGTTTTTTGACCAAATTTGAAATGAGCTACGAGGTCCTAATTTTGCTAAAATGTTCCCTAGGAACTCTTCTACAAATCCTCAAAATATTTTTCGAATCGCTCGTCGACTAATAGGCGTATAAACTTCTCTAAGCCAAAATTTCATCAAATTTAGTGAATAATAAAATACAGCATGATCCTAATACGAAATTTCAGTTTGCTAATCAAACATTCTAGGGTTTAGAAATTTTTGGCAATTTTTTTTTTTATTTCTAACGTCCTTTTCTGCTTCATATGATCCTAATATCAAGTTCCGAAAACACTGACACTTTTTCTCTAAAAACACTTTTGTATCCGATTTTTCTATTCGATTTTATATCCGAATTTATCTCAAATCCCAGATATTTTCAACTTTCCATTATCAGAGTGAATTGCATGTGTACGCAGGCGCTAACAGACAATAGACACTCTGCAACCAGGCCCCCGTCATGCTTTCAACTGGCGTACAACGTACAACCTCAAATTCTCAAAACAGTATACTGCGCATGACACTTTTTAGCAAATCAGACGAAAAATCGGATGAAATTAGCGAAAAAATTGTGAAAAAATCGGATGTAACAGCTCGGATAAGAAATCGGATGGTGTAAAGACACAAATTTTCTGTTTTATTTGCTCGTAACTACTAATCGGATGTAAAATCGAATTATGTAAAGGGGCTTGAAGATTCTTACGAGACACTGACTCCACTGACTTATTTTGAATATCTCTTACTACTACGTTTGAGCTGAATATGAAAATAGAAAAAAATTGCACTTTTTTTTAATTTTGCTCTATTTTGAACAATTTTGACTACATTATAAGTTGTAAACGTAAAAATTTTGTAAAAAGTAGGACGTTTGGTCCGAAATTAAAATATTTTCACAGTAAATTCTACTTTATTTCTTACGTTTAGACTAGGTTTTAGAGAGTTTTTGTCCTAAACATAATTTTTTTAACACACTTTACTCTGCAGTTGTCGACAAGAAGAAATTGAGAACTTCTGGTCAATTTTGATTTAGCTGTGAAGTTCTAAGAAAAAACAAGGCAACTTAGACATTTTCATCTTAAATCATAATTTTATCGAAAATTTTATCATTAAATTTTTAAAAATTGATAATACGAGCGTGACAAAAACAACGACTGATACATGAACAAATCCAAAGTTTCAGTAAACAGTTTGGAGATTCGATACAACTTCGTTGTTCGCAACAAGAAAACATTAAACTTGTTGTTATTTCCAAGCGTGTCAACTTTTCAAATTCCACTTCAATTTGTTTTTATTTTTAATAGAAAATAAAATCCTCAAACTCAACAAAATACAATTTAATGGAAACAAAGTTTCTTACTTTAAAATTTATTTCAATTATAATTTACGGGATTGAATCAATTCCCTTGCTATTCCACTTTGAATTGTTACAAAATTCCATCGGCATTAATTAGAATGGGGTTGCAGCCCTTAAACAATTCGATGTCAATACGAATAATTCATTTCATTCACCGATCATAATCATCATCCATCTACTCAAAGTTTCATGTTTCATATTTTAATATTCCGTGTAGTAGCTAGAGAAAAAAAAAGATTTATTCAAAAGTTTTTTGGGATTTTTTAGGGTGTGCACGTCTTGATATTCTGTTTATAATTTCTAATTGATAAGGGGTGGCATCGTGGATATTGATTTGAAATACAGCAGGACAAGATGAAAGCCCTCGCTTTATTAAGCGAGATCTAAAGCTATCGCGATATTAATTTTTAATTAAAGAAAAAATACTAATTAAGGTATGTGCTGAATATTAGTTTACTAGTTGAAATTCTTAGATGTTTCAGTATTCTTTTGATATTCTCCAGCGTGTTTCAATTAACAACAATTTCAAATACTTCTATCAATCTTTGATAATATATAAAACTACATCTATGATAATCGAATCAAAACGTTTCAATCAAGAACAAACTTGAAACCGTTTATTTGAGAAAAACGAGTGTAAAAAATACGTTTTAAGTTTTAGATAAAACGAAATACGAAAAAACATCACAAATCAAATTTATTCACTTCGAAACTTTGACGAATATTTCGCTTAAAAACGTTCAAATAGAGTGGCTCGTTTTGCTCGATTTTCTATTATATCAATATAGAAAAAAAAGTATGAACGAAAAATGAACTTCTATTATTGGGAAAATTTCGTCAAACAATAGAATCGTCAATTTTCAACCAATCGACGAATTATTCAACGTTTTTTTTCCCTTATATTATTTCCAAAGAGAAAAACCTTAAGTGTTCCTTTACAGTTTTATTCGCTCTCTCTACAATTTTCATCAAATTACAATTCGGTTAATTTGTAGTTTCTCATGTCGATGAAACCTTTTCGAGCTTCGATAGATCGCATACGGAATAAAGAACGGCTTCATTCTAGTTCTATAAAGTTGCTTTAACTTGTAAAACTAACATTATGGATATTTAAGAATTCATAAACTTGTAAATGAAGTAGTTTTTAGTTAGAAACTTGACTAATTTATTCAGTTAAATTAATAATTTTTTGTATAAAACAACGACTGGAATTATACATCATTCGCAAGTTAAAATATCGAAAATTAGCTTCCTACCAATTACCAAAGCTTACTCTATTTACTCGGATAGGTTTCATTTAAGCTCTGATTGATTTTCCAAAAAAAAAAAAATTGGAATGCGGTTGACCCTGCAGGCCATTCCTGCAACTTTCTGCTACGTTTTTAGAGCTGCAAAATTATTGTGAGGAGTAAAAATTTGATTGGTCAAAGAATTTTGAGGTTATGTTGAAAAAACGCTTTTTCGAAATTTTTCGACAACGATATCTCGCGAACAAATCAACGGATTTTGACGAGCTTTGTGGCGTTCGGCGCAGTTTTTGAAGCTCTAAAATTATTATGAGGGGTACAAATTTGATTGGTTGAGTAATTTTGAAGTTATGTTGAAAAAACACTTTTTTGATATTTTTCGACAACGATAACTTGTAAACGAATCAACGGATTTTGTCGAGCTTTGCGGTATTCGAGACTGTTTTTGAAGCTCCAAAAATATTGTAAGAGGTATAAATTTGATTGGTTTAGTAATTTTGAGGTTATGTTTAAAAAACACTTTTTTCAATATCTTTCGACAACGATAACTCATGAACGAATCAACCGATTTTGATTGTTCAAACGGCATTCAACGTCATTAGTTAAGGTTAAGAGCTGATTAGATTATGGAACCGATCGGTACAGCAGCTCATGAGTTATTTTGAAAAAAAAAATTCAAAATTTTCAATTTTCTTAGCGGAAAGTTAAAAATCTTTTTCGCCAACTGATCGGGCTCATATTTGGAAACAAATACCGCACGCAGCACCGTAAAAAACGTCTAGTTATGTTCTTGTGTAGAAATAGTGGATGCGCCGAGTTGACTTGCAATTATCGCTTGACTATATTGTAAGAATCCCGATTTAGAACGACACATTTTTTCGTTACAACCGACGATTAGGCGTTCATTTAAATGGCAAGTGTATTCATGATGTGCATTTTTGATTAAAAGTGGAAATTCTTGCAAGTTTGTATTAGAAACTTGGTAAAGAGTAAAAGGCAGTCGAAATTTAGTCAATTCTGAATACTTTCAAATTTTCCAACAATGTCGCCCTTTGCAAATTCATTTTGCTCTATTTTCTAGACCTCACCAATAATATTGAAGAAAATTTCGAATATTTGCTACATCTATGTAAAGTTTTGAGAAATTCACAAGTTTTTCGATAAATTTTACTCTATTTAAACGTTTCTCATTGACTTTATAACATCCTAATATAAAATTTTGAGTTTACAATTTTAATTCTCATTACCTTTTAAAACTCCATCACATCCAGATACAAAATTTTGAAACATTTAGCACTTTTGTTCTTAAATTTCAAGATTCTTCTTCATTTTAACTATTCTAATCCAAAATTTCAACAAATTTTCTCTTTTATTAATCAATAATTTGAAAAATTTATAATATTTTCGTGAAAATGTATTTATTTGCGACATTTCATACTATTTTATAGAATTCCTAATACCAAATTTCGGTTTTCTAATGAAATATTCTAGGAGTTTCTAAATTTTTGGATTTTTTTTTTGAATGCCTCTTTCGATTCCATGAGATCCTAGTACCAGGTTCTGAAAAATTTGCCACTTTTATTATAAAATTTTGGTCTGTTCTGAACACTTACAAATTTTCCAAAAATTTTGCACTTTGCAATTTTAACTTTGCTCTATTTTCTAGACCTCTCACTGATAATGTTGAAGAAAATTACAAATAATTTCTAGATCTATGTAAAATTTCTAGAAATTTACAAGTTTTTCAATAAATTTTGCTCTATATCAAACGTTTTTCATTGACAGTACCTACTTTATAACATCCTAATATAAAATTTTGAGAAACTTACAATTTTTAGTATAATATTTTGAAACATATACGAAAAAGTTTGTTTTATTCTTATTACCTTTTAGGACTTCATAAGATACAGATACATAATTTTGAAACATTTAGCACTTTTGCTATTAAATTTCAAGATTCTTCTTCATTTTAACTTTACTAATCCAAAATTTCAACAAATTTTCTCTTTTATTAATCATTAATTTGAAAAAATTATAATATTTTCGTGAAATTGTATTTATTTCGGACATTTCATGCTATTTTATAAAACTCCTAATAAAAAATTTCGATTTTCTAATCAAGCATCCTAAGAGTTTCTAAATTTTTTGAATTTTTTTCATATTTTGAATGCCTCTTTCTACGTCATAAAATCCTAATACCAGGGAGATGCCTGAAAATTTGCCAATTCTATTCGAAAATCTTTAGATTCTTACGAAAAAATTCGCTTTAGTATTCTACAAATGAGTCACAAATACAAAAATACGAAAAAAAATGCATTTTTTTCGTCAAAAATTTGTAAGATTTTGCTTTATTTTGAACAATTTTAACTACATTCTAAGTTATGAATTGAAAATTTTGAGAAAATTAGTACGCCTGGTCTAGTATTACGACATGTTTGCAAAAAAAATTCAATCGGAATAAAATTTGCCAACAAATTGTCTTTTTCGCAAAAACGACTAGTTTTGTTCTTGTGTAGAAATGGTGGATGCGCCAAGCTGACTTGCAATTATCGTTTGACTATATATTGTAAGAATCGCGATTTAGAACGACTTGATGGATGTACCTTTACACGACGAGAGAATTGGTCGTGTTCGTTTATTTCTTTGTACATTTTTCCGCTACAACCGACAGCTTAAGCGTTGATTCAAAAGCTGCAGATTATCACTACGAGAGTGTTATTGTTGTTGTTGTTGTTGTTATTATTGATGGTGTTGTTGGTTAGTAAAAGGCCATCGATATAAATGGTAGTGTATCAACTTCCCCTGGCAACATTTTAATTAAAAGTTGTCTGAAACATTCCAATAAAACTAAAGAGAGAGAGCGCGTGAGTTGAAGCTGGACTAGAGAATCGAAAGAGAGAACGGGTTGATATCGTATTTTCAATTAATATTAATTGGAAATTGAATTCGATAATATTGAAGAGTTCAAGATAGAAATCGAACTGAGCTTATTCAATATATTATGTATGATAAGATAGTTTAATATTCAGATCAATGATTATTATTGTTATTGTTGTTAACTTTAGCCACTTTTAGCGTCTATTTTACTTTGTAATTCTGGTTCGATTATGAGTTGGAGAAGACATTAGGGACACGTGACGGGACACCATCTGGTTAGAGTATTTCCTGCATCTATTTGTATGAGTTGCACAAATCCTATTTGAATACTACTACTATAAAGGAAACGGCAATCGTTTCTATTCAAATAAGAAATGTCGGCTTTTACACAGTTTTAGTCCTCTATACAAAGTATGCGGCCTGGGAACATACAACTCGGTCGTTTCGATCAAAACGATTTATAGGTCAGTTCCTGGACAACATTTTACCAAAATTAGAATCGCAAGGCTCATTTTGAAATTGGTCCAAAAACGCTTCCCGAGTCGAAATTTTAGCCCTCGTTTCAATCCCCAAAACCCACTTTTCAAGACATAATAGGTTGAAAGGAGAATCATTGAACAATAGATTTTTCGTCCTACTATGAACCTAAGTGTGGCATATATCGGACGAAAAACGATGTTTAGGTCGAAATGAGGGCGAATTTGACAGCCTTATAAATTATGGGGTTGTAAAATAAATGTAAATAGATTTTATGAGTCATAAAATCTATTTGGTCTTATTCACTTGGTCTTCTCTCTTTGTCTGATACACTCTTACCTATCTCCCTCTCTATTTCTCTTATACACTCTTATATCTCTCTCTCTCTCTCATTCGTTCATACACTTCACCTCTTTCTCTCTTTCTCAAGACAGAACAAAAATGAGGAAAAAAACCATTTTTGTCTCTCACTGGACGGGGGGGGGGGGTCGTCGTCAACCTGTTTCCCTTTTTGTTGTTATCTCTCTCTCTCTCGTACACCCTTCCTCTCTCTTATTACTTACCAATCTATACTTACGAAAAAAGTCCCAGTATGCACCCACCTCTCTCAGATTCGAACCCCGGACATTGTGAATACAAACCAAGCTTTTTAATCACAGGACCACTAGAAATTTCTTTCTAACATGCATTATATCATCATTATAACGTACTTTATTTTATAATTATCAAAATACATACATATTTTGATTCTATAGAAAAAAAAATTCAAATAATTATATCCTGGATGATTCTATTTGTATTTTTTTAGAATCTTAAAAAATGGTAAATTGTATGTATCTAAGCACTATAGAAAAGATTTAAAAACAGATTCATCCGCAATACAATACATATATTGATGATAATTCGAATAAAGTTAATTTAAAAATGAAATTTAATTTCATAAAGGTAGTTCTTTAGAAATATTAGTAAAAGTGAGGATTTTTTCAATATTGTATTTTCAATTGAATTAAAAATAACGCATCTTCTAATTTAAAATTTGCTTTATGAATATCTATTTTAGGGGACTGATAAAAATTTATGGTTGTAAAAGTATTTACAATCAGTGCCGGCTCTAGCCCGCTTGGTACTATAAGCAGTCAAGTTTTTGGCACCCCACAAAGACTTGTTTAGATAACCGACCACGATTCTGTTGCAGTCTAAAATCACGGAAGATACAGCTTACTATTAAAAAACATCATAGCCTTTCCTAAAATGGGCGGTCTCACCTCAACTCACAATTAGTTCTTAAGAGCAGACGCTAGTATTTTGTTTTCTGTAACAGAATGTTTTTCTTACGATAAAGTAAGCCTAAGATAGAAAACAATTAATAATAATATATTTTCATTCAATTAAGTAATTTGTCAGACTGTTTGATAATAGCGATTTGCGCCCCTCAAAATTTTAGCGCTACAATCGGTGGCTTGCTTCGCTTGTACCTAGAGCCGGCTCTGTTTACAACCATTTACAGAAAGATCTACGTGACAGTAGTTGTAAATCAATTTTAGCGAATTTTTTAAAAAAAATTAGCTAATGACGAGATCCTCACTTTTGAATTTCCGAAAAATTTTTGCACAGAAGTTCGTTTTGGGACCTCAGGAACCCATATCCACTGTTCGTTGAAATTTTTATATATATATATATATATGTATATCCACGATAACTGCCGTAAAAATAGTCCAATCTTAATGAAACTTGGTACAAGAATCGATCTTTGGGATAGCTTGGATGAGTTCGTTGGCCAGACTGGTAGGGCCAACACTTTTGGAATAAGAGCTAAAGAAATGTTAAAAAAAATCATTTTCAATATTACATTTGCTTAGATTTTGATGAAAATTAAAATAACAGTAGAGCCGACCATTCTCTATGATCAAGGAAAAAATCATCAAAATCGGTTCGTTGGTTCGCAAGAAAAATGCAAAAATATCTTTATTTAGTATTAACAGTAAAATCGAAAATCTCAGGTGGCTATAAGTTCTGACAATTGATATTAGAAAAAAAAATTGAATATCGCAGGGGGCAAGTAATTTTGACAGTTAATATTAGACGCAGGGCCTGCTAGATAATTGTTTGTGGATTAAAAGTGTTTTTCAATAAAAATCATAAATATTAAAATAACATCGGGAAATGAATTTATTAGTTGATTCATTATTATTAAAATATATTAATTGTCAGTATCATAAGAATGTTTTTCATTTAATATTGCAGCATGTAGATACATAAAAAAATTCGCTATATAAGGTACTTGCTGCCTTTGGAGATCTTTTTTTATTATTAGATGCTATAACACCGTCCTCTACTATAGTATTATAAACCTACAAGATTTCATTTAGGACGAGAGGAGGACGATAGAATTCTTTTTAGGACGAGATGAGGTTGACGAATTTTTCATTCAGGGTGGAACGAGGGCCATAAATAACATTTAGGTTGAGACGAGGTCTATTTTACTCCTTTTAGGATCAAAAGAGGGTCAAATATCCATTTTAGGATCAGAAGAGGGCTAAAATTTCGACTCGGGTTTTTGCCAGTCAGCTACACACATAAAACGACTGCGATTGACTCGAGGATACTTCCACTTTCTCGACTTTATTCTGGAATAATGACAAAAATCAATGTTGGGAGGGTCTTCGAGTCATTCAGTGTGTGCAGCTCGGCTCGATTTTGATAATCGCCTTCATACAATGAAATATTTTTCGAATCTATTAGTTTGGTGGAGTTTAAAATTGTAGCCATAGATGTAATTATAGTGTCTCTATTTGCAGGTGATTATTGTGTCAATTCGAAATTCCAATTTCAATACACCTAATGAAATTTCAAACACTCTCACACACATACATATATACAACAATAGAACGTTTCAAGTGGTTTGATCATTAAAATTCAGAAACTGTTCAAATATCTAAATCCGAAACTGAACCACTAAAAAGAATCATCCGCAAAATTATAATAGTAGGGGTATGAAAATTGCAAATTTCACAGATTGTTGGAACGTATCTTTGATGTGATTTTGAGAGCTATCGTATATGTGGCGGTGTACGGGTCAATGCTTCTGTAACAGATGTTGGAGATGGTGCATACAAACTACACACACACAAATCGAACAGAACCAACCGCACACTTTCCCTCGAAAAAAAATCGATTACCATTTAGATTCGTTGTTTTTAAGCTCGATTAGCGTACATACACCACCTGTATTCGTAATCGAGGCACTTGTTGTAATTAGAAACAACCGGATTTTATTATAAGCGTTTAAATTGGACAATCTTCCTCTATTCTTGCTGGTAAGCAATAAAACGCAAATTTAATCTGTACGGTTTATTTAGATCGACAATATTCAGTCTTTGGGATCACGATACGGCAACAATAACGTTAAAGTCTCCATCCCATTCGAATATAGTACTAGATAGTTGCTGATATAGTAGTTAATCAAACTGTCCACGTTCGTAAAACATTTTTCATTCGGTTTTTCTATGCCTAAAGCAATCAGATTGTCAGCACGTCGTCTCATATTCAAATGATACAACTGATTATCTTGTATTATCGATAAAGTTGCAACAGATGAATTATTCGATGATGGTCGTATTATAAATGTACCATTCTGTTTCGTTTTCAACAATAATTCAGCTTCATTACGATTGATTTCTTTATAAAAATCCTCATCGATCTTCCAATGATCATTCACGTCTATAAATTTTCATAAAAAATAGTTTGGAAACCATATGAAAATTCAAACTTACCACAACTATTTGTTGTTGTTGTTGTTGTTGTGGTTTTATTGCTATTTGATCGACAACATAAACAACACATAGTATAGGAGATATCAGTGAGTTGTGTGAAAAATCGACGGGTTAAGTTACGTAAAACACTAGAAATCACATTAAAACACCACCAACAACACATCTGTTTTGTGTACATACATACATTGCCTCTTGTTTTCTATCTAAACGTTATGTTACTTTATTTCAACAGCTGTCTTCTACTACTACTATTCAAAAAAAAAATTTTTCATCTCCCTTTTCATCTAATTGCATCCAAGTGCATTTATCATCAATATCATCTTGTACAGATTCTCACAATATTCTTTTCATTTTTATTCGTATGGAAGTAGTTGCGTAGTAGATTAGAGGACAGAGAACCAGTGCCGGATTATACAGAAGGGCATCGTTTTGGATTCGGTGTTCCAAAAAGTGCCAACGTTTAAGGGTTACACTCGAGAGACCATCGTGTGGTCCACTTGGAACATCTGTCTTTACTGAATGACGTGATTGGTTATTTTAAACTTTCAGAAATCTCGAAAGGAAAATTAAATCGGGAATAGACTAGCAAGGTAGCTTTAACTTTCCTCTACCTGACAATGTACCAGAGTCGAAATTTTAGCCCTCTTCTCATCCTAAAATGGATATTTGGTCCTCTTTTGATCCTAAAAGGAGTAAAATGGACCTCGTCTCAACCTAAACGTTATTTATGATCCTAGTTTCACCCTAAATGAAAAATTCATGAACCTCATTTCGTCCCAAAAAGAATTCTATACTCCTCATTTCGTCCTATATAAAATCTTGTAGGTTTATGATACTATAGTAGAGCACGATGTTATAACACCGTTCTCTTCTATGATAATAATTAAAATTGATCTACAACTACTGTCACATAGATCTCTAGACAAAAATGTTTTTTTTATTTTTGTTCTGTCTTGAGAAAGAGAGAAAGAAGTAAAAGTGTATGAACGAATGAGAGAGAGAGAGAGAGATAGGTAAGAGTGTATGAGACAAAAAGAGAAGATGCAAGTGAATAAGACCAAATAAATTTTACGACTCATAAAATCTGTTTACATTTATTTTACAACGCTCCATAAATTATGAGGTTGTCAAATTGGTCCTCATTTCGGCCTAAACATCGTTTTTCGTCCTATAAATGCCACACTTAGGCTCAAAATAGGAACAAAAATCCATTGTTCAATGATCCTCCTTTCAACCTATTAAGTCTTGAAAAGTGGGTTTTGGGGGTTGAAACGAGGGCCAAAATTTCGACTCGGGCATCTTACAAGAAAAGTGACACAACTATCCCTCTCCGATTTTGATCAAACTTTGCATACAGGTAGAGCATCAAAAAATTATATTCACATTAAGGGGGTGAAATTGCCTCTTGAAGTTACCCCTTCAAAACACATTTTTCGCTATATCTCGATAACCAAGCAAGATAATCGAATTTAATCAAAAACTGAAATATTCTACACATTCAGTACTATATTACTACCCAACAAACAGCACCCTTCTATCTTGTAGGGGTTGAAAAATACGTAAGGGTAGGTACTTTTTGCTCACCGCTGGCAACATTTTTTGGAAATTTAAATTGTTCTTTTTAAATTCATAAACATTATTGAAACACTAAAGTTACCAGTTTTGGGATTTTTCGATTCATTCCCATTTTAAGGGGTTGCAACCCCCAATATGTAATAATGTACAAGATGCATACTCAGCAATATTTTCGTAACTAGAGACTGATGGAAAGAAAAAATGTTTAATTTAATGATAAAATATTAGAATTCATTTTATCAACTTTACACAAAGATGTGTTAGTTTTGCCAATGCCATTTTTTCAGTGTCAAATGCAAATTTTTAGAATTACCGGAAAATTTGGCCAATTTTTAAAAATCTATAGAGTGAGCGAGATTTAGAATCGTATTTAAAATCAAATGAGACTAATACGATTTCGATATCTTACGTCATTTTCGAGATTTTTTCGTTCAACTCTCTTATAGAATCAAGCGTCACCCTTTATCATCATTACTAAGCATTAAAATGCGTGAAGCAGCGTTAGAATAGCCATTTTTTTCGGCACATTCAAGCCTATTTTCTATTATACAAAATTTTGACGAAATTCTGAATTACACAGGAGAATCTATAAGCTAATTTACTGTTCGCGAAAGGTAAATCAAAGCAAAATATGAGGTAATAAAAGTACTACCACAAGGCACAGGAGTGCAGTATTTGAAGGGCGGATGGCCGATCGCCTGCCCTTTTGAAGCTACTTACCTACGCTACTGCTACGAACAAATAAAAAATATAGAATTACAAAAATGGATTCTTTATATTTTCCATCGTCATCAATTTGCAGACAAATCAAGAAAGGAAAATCGTGAAAGAAAAATAAATAGAATTGACAAACCCTTCAAGTACGTGACTGAAATTTCGGTTACCTGATTTTATAAAACAACTTTATATTGAAGGGGTGGAGAGAAAAAAAATACACACAGAAACGACAAAAATACTCCAAGAATTCTCCGTATAACGACAATTCGGTTATTAACAGTGGCGTAACTGAAATCTCCCCCCCCCCCCGCTGTTCCGGCGTTAAGAAATGGGCCACTCTACTCATTACTATATTACTTAATGACTTAAATAGAGTTTAAAGATAAATCATTCATCAAGACGTATTTATTACATTATTAAGTTAAAATATTTCAAGAAGGGATTTAAACTGATGCTCGGCTTTAGTTGCGGGGCTGTACTTTACGCCACTGGTTATTATGAAATGTTTGCTTTGATGTGGCTTGATTTTGAAAATTTGACACGTCATTAAAATCAACGAATATTTATAAAAAAAAAAAAAAACGTTCGATAATCTTTCTTACCACAATTTCAACGTCTTTCAAACAAATTTAATTAATCGAAGTTTAACAAACTTCTTATTTCCGATTTAGTTGATTCGCATTAAATAAGAACAGTTGAATTCTCATGAGTATACTCGTGTACTCCTTTAGGGGCTTTATCTTCATTAAAAAGGAAAGACAGCGAGCGGCGTTCATAACACTGTACAGTTAAGTGCGTGGAAAAGATAACAATATTTATGAGGTTGTGTAATTCAGAGTAAAGAGGGAGGTCCTTACAATGCCTAGCAAATCAGAATTCAAAAAGATATTTAACTAAAAATAGTAGGCACCAATAAGGGAGTTGTATTGTTTATTTACATAGCCTTACATGAGCTCACCTTGGTTTACACAACTAAAAAATGGATATTTCCCGCTCAAGAGTCGTCACATTTTCCATGCATCTAGCTGTACAACTATCACAGCTCCTGTTTTCTGTACCGAACTGTTCGAATTTTCTTACCCCTATGGCATCATCCTCGGTAAGATTTTTATGCACCCACTCAATATTACTAATTCAACTCACTTATTGCTATGAAAATGTCTTAAAATCTAGATTAAAAGTCGAGAATTCTGCTGAAAAATTAACTATATTTGCTCCTTTTGATTATTTAGACGCAGAAAAAATGAATTGATGAGTTAGAATTTAAATTTCTTCAAGCCCAGGTTAAAAATTTTAAATTCTGCTCAAAAATGACCAAAATTGGCCAAATCGGTAAGTGAATAATATTATTGATCACTCAACAACTAAGTTGCCTCTAATTGTCTAAAATGCTCTAAAAGTGTTGAATTTGGTCTTTTTTCCATAATTCAGTAGCAAAATTTATATAAAAAAACGTCTCTTTGTAATGGGATTTCAACTCAAAAATAGATTAAAAGTGGATGAATTGCACAAAAAAGACCTAATAATTTCAAACAAAGCTGTTTCCTTCTTATTTACTACAAGATATCTTTAAATTTTGACTGAAAGTCGAAAATTTAGTATTTAGCAATAAGGTCCATTTTTTTCTTCCCTTATCTAAGCTCCACTTAGCAAGACCTTGCCTTAAATTGCGCTAACTGTAAGTTTACACACATTTATCAGTTAACTTACAAATCCCCAACCAAATGCCTCTAAATTCACGCTTAAGCTCTTGCTAAGGCGAGCCCAAGTACGGATAGAAAAGCCGGGTTTAAATCGACTTGATTTTGCAACTTATGAACGTAATTTATTAGAAATTGATGACTTAGCACGGCTAAAGCTGTTTGAATTGTTCTATTTTCAGTTAAAATATCAACAAGAAAGACTTAAAATTTAAGCAAAAAAAAGTATTCCACTCAAAAATTTACTTTTAAAATGCTAAAGAAATGCGAGAAAATCATTCTAAAAAGACTAAAATGAAAAGTTTCTCTCTCATGATTAAAACGAAGGAAAAAAACTCATAAATTAGAGCAAAAGTTGGGAATTCTATTGATAATGGGCCAAAAATCATCAAATCTCTTGCCTTTGACTAATAAATTGCAATAAAGAACGAAATTCTTTATAGCCTACCCTAAAAATCTTAATTTAAAAGCAACTGAAAAAATAACCTGTTAAAAACAAAAATTCATTTGTGAAATTAACAGTAGGTGTCAGAATTTTCTTTTGGCAATTCAATGGCGAAACTGAATGGAAAAGCATGATTTGGGTCGTCCCAAATTTTTGGAGATATCTCTAAGGACAATGATTATCTTTTTTTCCTCTTTGCTATCAAAATAGATTACTTTGTATGCAGATTATGAAAAACCGGTAAAGAAAATTGAAAATCAAAGCTCACATTTTTGTAGAGTGAACTTTACTCGATCTTTTTATTTACGTTACTATTAAATTAATCAAATTTTACACAGGGAATTTTGTGTTTCGCCAAAGCACTGGTTCCAGCACAAAACGTTACTTTTTCCTTATCCTGTGAAAATCCTGTCAAATTTTCAAAAACCCAAGCCCGTATTTTTGTATATGACTGTCTTTAGAATCGAATGCAACTATTTCTACGTCGCTATCTGTTACCGTTTACGAGAAAAATGTGTTTTATGGAAATTACATGTGATTGGTAGCATTCATTTCGAATAAAAGTCAGCCTTAAGTAAGTATATATCAAATTATTGGATCTCCTTAAAATGAAATTTTGAAAATTTTCGAGTTTTTAATGCACCCCAATAATTTTTAAAATCATATTGCGCGCTTATTGGCGCTACTCAAATCGATGTTTGTAAATGTGTTAAATTATTTTTCTTTCGCCATTCCAGTATATTACAAACCAGTTCCATAAATGTTATTAATCGAACTTTACACAAAGTTGTTTATAGTTTTCCCACCATACATCGAACACAAGAAAGGATTGATTCCCATGGGTATATTCACGTATACTCCTTTTGGGGATTCTATTTCCATTAAAAATAACTTTCAAGAAATCTACGAACTTAACAATTCGATAAAACAAAGCGTCCTTAACGTATTTCACCGATAATTTTCACTGTAAGTAGCAATGATATGAAGCTTTGATCTAGCTGTTTGTAGAATAATTAAAAAATCTAATTCTGGATGCACCCCTTTTATTGTTTCGTTATTTAATATTCTTGTCGAGGGACAATCACAAAAACTAAACCCTACATCAATCGAACCTGCATCAAAGAGCTCAATGTATAGAATTTCTAATAAATTTCACATCTATTTGAAGAGATTTCCCAAATTTTCGATTAATAATAAAAACGACAACGTCAAACCTTCACTCATTATAGAATGAAATAAAGTTAGTGGTCGTTATTTGAGCGAAAGTCCCGTATTTTTATAGAGGATCCTCTTATATATATACACACACACACACATACAGGCACACGTGTAGATACAAGTGAATCTTCCACTTATCCCGGATGGCTTCTTAAAACATAAGGGTAGAAGGATAAGTGAGGTAGAAGAGATAGATAAAAAAAAAGCCACCGGAGGCTACCATTACTATAGGGAATAATAATGACGATGCTATTATTGAAGATGATGGTATAATATGTAGTGGTATAGCAAGTCGAGACAGCAATAGTAGCAATTTCAATCCAAACCAACGACAATAAAAACAAGATGAAAGAAAAACTTCACCACACACACACATATATTTATACAGAGACACAAATACATATCCCCAATTCGTTCAGAAAATGTATTTTATTCAAATTCAACAAAAGCATTTCTCTGTGATACAAAACGGTATGTCGTCGTCGTCGTCGTCGTCGTTGTTGTCTAATCATCCTGGCCGATTTGAATGGGAAATACAGTAAAGGAATAGTCGGTGAAATCGGGAGAATGCTCTGTTTCAGCCACAAATAAAACTTTCAATTCGATCAAATCGAATTTATAATAAAACCACAGAATCTTTGATGCATGTAATAACTGGTAAAAAGCCGAAACAACTGAAGATTATTCGTATTTCTATTGAAATAATTCGACTTTTATTATTTTACTGAAATTGAAATAATGAAAAACTGTTGAAAAACTACACTTGAACAAGTCGTATTTTCAACGTTATAAAAATAGAGGGTAAACATTAATAAACTACCCTCCATCACCATTATTCTCCACCTCCTTATTCTCTATCTCGGCTTCTTTATTTTGAACTTTAATAACTCACAAGCCTTGTCGGCCGCCGCTTATTATTAAATACCAATTCTGGACTTTCACCAAAATTACAAATTGATGAAAATATTACAAAATTAATTGACGACAACCAAAACTTTTATAATTTATTTGTAAAAACCGAGTTTGTCATTTTTAGTTATCCACCCACAAGAAATATTGTTGAATTTTCATCTAGTTCTATTTTATTGCCACCAACGAAAATCCCACATCATAAAACAGGAGGAGATAGTTGGAGATGAAAAAAATCTGGAGACATTTATAGGGCGAGAGAACCTTTTACGAATGTACGCATATTTTAAAACATATAGCAATTTTTTTTCGTTGTCTATGTGTATGTATGAGTGAATTTTTTGTTTTGTTTATTCTACACATACACACAAGAAAAAAAATATAACAACAATTGTACGTTGCGAAGAGACAACAATAGAGAAAAATAGGCAGGCAGACAAGGGAAAGGATGCCGTACAAATAATCTGCCAAACGAATTGAATTAGTGAATTCAATAAAAAATGAATTATTTTTTCCACCAGATTGTTTGCGCTATATTCTACAATTTCGGAATTTCATTATTGTGAATTTTTTGACTGACAACAACAGACGTGTCAATAAAAATACATATTAAGTTTAAATTTGAACAGAGCTACATACATGTCAACAACAACAAAAAAAACGGCAAAAAAACACAGCTTTTTATTGGAAAACAATTGTATAAAATCCAACATTTCGAGATAAAAAAATCGAATCTACAATGTCCACCAATAATGTACAGTCTTTCAACAAATCAATCCGACTCGCTAAAAAGTAAACCTGAAATTATACACCCCATCAAACTCTCTAACGCAACGACTAAAATAATAAAATTTTTAATGATGTATTAATGACAATTAATTCAGAAATATTAAGCCTTATCACTAGTTAAGAAAAGTCTGGAACCCTGGATGGGATACGAATCTACGACCTTTAATTTAACAGCACCACTACTCTAACAACTGAGCTACCAGAATCCGCGTCAATCTTACTTTTAAATTTATTTATATTCGAATATAATAAGTGCTTTATCGCACCCAATATCGTCCTCGTCAATGTGTAAAGTCTTTAAGTTCAAGTAAATCCTATGCAAATCGTTTGTAAACAGCGATGGAATTCATGAATTCGTAGGTTCATGGGTTCGTATCCCATTCAGGGTTCCAAACTTTTTTTAGTTGTTAAATGGTAATAAAGCTTAATCTTTCTTAATTAATAGTCATTAATATATCATTAATAATTCCAGCTGTTTACAAATGATTTGCATAATTAGATTCTTAATGAGTAAATTAGCAGCAGGAGCGTGAATTTATTTTAGATCATCGCGCGATTCTCGTCAGCGCATGCACAATCCTAATTTACATGTTTGTATTTTACTAAATACTTGAACCGACTTACTCGCTGCGCTTAGGAAAATATAGCAAGAGGGGAGTAAAAATCAGCTATAGTAGACCGCCTGTTTATTGTTTTGGGCGTCGCTCACTTAGTTCATCAATTACGTTAAATGATTGTAGAGTTCGAGTGCGATTGGAAGGCGCTAACATAAAAGACACTTCAGAGCAATGACGTCAGCTGCACGTAAATGAGGGCAAAATCCTGCTGCTATACAATAAATGAGTAAGACTCGAATAGGTGACAAGTTACTAATAAGCAAGAAACTTTCTCAACCTTTGAAGAAGTTCATAAAGAATCAACCGGACCAACAAATTATTGAAATTATCAACTAATAAAATATGCACTGCGCCACGTCAGCTGCACGTAAATGAGGGCAAATCCTGCTGCTATAAAATAAATGAGTAAGAATCGAATAGGTGACAAGTTACTAATAAGCAAGAAACTTTCTCAACCTTTGAAAAAATTCATAAACAATCAACCAGACCAACAAATTCTTAAAATTATTAACCAATAAAATATGCACTGCGCCGATTACAGCGCAAGTATCTTATGTCAATCGCTTTACACATAATTTAAATACAAATAAATGATGATAGTAACTCCTCTATTAGAGCTTTTATTGAATACTATATGAAATTTTCACAAACTTAACCGATTAATGCGTTAAAACACAATTTATTGAATATTGATTATAGAATTATTTTGTAATTGATCGAACTATATTTACAATACTGCAACTGAACGGTTCAATGAAGATTATTTATTTGACAACTCAATTATTTGTATTGGACAGTCAAATTAACTACTTACATTAACCGGAAAACCATACACAACATATATGTGTGGTAGCACTGTGTCATTACTGTATTATCAACCAAATGAGTTGAATGATAATTTAATCGTTTGTACAAATCTACACATAGAATTCTAACTGAAAATCAATTGTGGCTAATTCTAAATCTTCTTCATAGTCTATAATTATCATCATCTTTGAAGTAAGAGAACTAATGCCCGTATTTATAGACCGATCTTGAGACCGTCTTGGAGCTTGAGCTTGGCCTTGAGGCCAGAATATGTAACCAAGCCAAGACTGGGTTGTAGCTGTCTTGAAACGAGCTTGACTTTTGCAGAAGTGCGCGTGCGCACAAAAAGAAAAACGTGACCCTGTAAAATGTCAACGATTGTAAACTTACAATGATTGCTCATTGACTATACTCTCCATATAAGCCAAATATTTGACGTCATTGACGGATAGTTAGCATACCTACATATACATGATAGAGACAGGCATAGCTACCTGTCTCTATCGATGTCTATCCGTATCTCTATGTACGCGAATGACGTCACTGGAGACGACAAGAGTGGGGATGCCGAAAAAATGTGGTTCATGAGCAATCCTTGTAAGAATTCATAATCGTTGGTAAAATGTAACTAGAATTCGCCAAGTTCTCAACCCTCCATATACTCAATCCTGACTTCCGCCGAAAATTGCCGAAGCAAGACTTATAAACCAAAACGCGTGCTTGGAAGTTAGACTTGAGCTGGAGTCTGAGATCGGTTTATAAATACGGGCATTAGTTGTGTGACAGTTCTGTTGCTTATCAGTTATCAGTCAAATAAGTTGATTTATTTGTATTGATAAGCGATTATTTTGACGTATATACGCGGGAGACTGTAGTCTTATCAAGAATAACTTGGCAGAAGATCGAATCGATAATCTGCATTCAACTTTTTCAATATAATCAAACTATTAGTGGGGAACGATAGATACAATTTGCATTACTAATAAAATCAATTTGAAGACAGACTATTCGTTTCGTCAATTTGCATTAATGATCTTTACCAAAAGACGACTATTTTTTTTATTCAGCATGCATTACAAACTTAGTATTTAATGAAAGAAAAAGCAACATTTTTGCTAAATTTTGTACTTAATTGTTTCGATTCTTGTAGGATTATAATAAAACATCGCGCAAATTATAACCGACTTCAAAACTACTCAGATTTCGTTCAGATTCGTCGATTTAATACATAAATTAGAATATTAATGAGAATTAGTATAAAAAAAACTGTTAAAACTACACGAATATGTATAAAAAAGTAAAGATCTTCGTTTTGTTTTTTTCATTGTAGTAAAACTTTACCAGATTTATTAGAGAACTTTCCCAATTAAAACTGGCAACAATGAAAATTCCACTGATACTGAAACCTTGACCTCTTACTAATTAATCTGGATAATGTCCAGAAACAAGAATAATAAAAGATAAGAATAATTCGTCGCCTTATAATTAAAATAATTAATTAGATCACAATCACCCACCTTTATTTTTTTGGTGTATTATTATTCTTTCAATTCGCCAATTCACTAGTTGTTATTATTTTTGCACGTCTGAAATTTGTAAAAGTGAGTAAATCCTTAGAGATTAACACGCCAACGGATCGATCGCACTATTTTCTCAAATACAACCACACACACAAAAAATGCCACCACACGATCTATTCTTTAGTTTATCATCAATTCCCATTATTGTCATTTAAATTTGAATTTATTCTTCCGTTTGTTTGTTTGTTTTTTATTTACCTAAATCGAGCATTTAACAATTGAAATTTAATGTGTCTTTATTAAAAAAAAAAATTAAATATATTGTCCGAATACAGCATGCTTATATATACTCATTGCTAAATACAACATAGAACTTAACCTAAAAAACAACCCCCAAGCACTAGATTATTATCCTGATATTGTTGGACCGCATGTCCTGGATCACGATCCAGAACCAACTGCGGCTCCGGGCTGTCGATGGCGGGACCAGGAACCGCCCGCTTATGCGCACCCGGATCGATCTCTACTGCTGTCTTTATATCTATATACATACATGTATATAGGATGGATAGGTGTGTAAGTGTGTGTGTGTGTGTATGTGTAGGGGGTTTCTGGACCCAACCTGGCCTAGTAGATGGATGTATTATAGATGACCCATTCAGAAACAGGATATCAAGAAGGTGGCGGTGGTGGGACTGAAATAATCCCGACGACAATCTGATACTTTGTCTAATGCAGAAAAATTGTATATGAAAATCGATTGATTTTGGTACATTTTTTTTGATAGAGTTGATTGCCAAGGGGGTGAGCGCCAGGAAACTCATCAACTTTCCATTCATTCAAGTTGCAATATTAACGAGCATACGAGAGTGGGTGAAAGTTTGTAAAGTAAATAAAGAGAGTCGATCAAAAGTTTGAAGATACTCGGGTTTTTCCCTCAATAAATACTATTCTAACTATAATAGAATCGACAATGTGTAAAAACCTATTATTTTAATTTACAAAAAAAAAACATTTCCACTATTCTAAACATTATATTCGTATAAAACACATGTGGTATAATTAATTTCGAATTTTCAACATGACAGATTTTGAATATCGTTGTTTCTGTACATCACTAACCCGAAGCCTTTATGATTAAACAGTCCGTAATTATTAGAAAAAAAAAACCATTCTAAATTCCACTATATGAAACTTCTAACAAGTAACCTCATAGCTGCTCATAATGGAAACTCTAAAGGCTTACTCATGAGAGTGAAATATTGATACAAGCGTACTCTTTTAGATAGAGTTATTGATCAACTCATGATCTTACAAGTATCAAGAAACTCTCAGCTATGTCATACGTTCCAGTAGATTGCTCATTACAGGGTATGTCCTAGTGATGGGACATTAAAAGTATAAAAAGTTATGAGGGATGTTTCTGAAAGTTGGTATATATCCGGTTTTCCATCTGAACTACGCACGCTATATATACAGGGTGTTTCTTCTAAATATGTTCAATTCTTAGGAAACTCCTATTAGTTGGCAAGCGATTCGATAAATATTTCAAAAATTTGTAGGAGAGTCCCTGGAGACCACTGAAGCAAAATTAGAAGCCCTTAGATCATTTTGAAGTTGGTCAAAAAACACTCGTTTCTAACGATATCCCGATTTTCAACAACTATTCAATAATTTAAAATGACTTAGAAAGACTCAAAAATTCTACCAACATTGATTTTTTTCGTTTTTCTCCAATGCATTCTGTAACAAGTGGAATGTCTCGTATTTTTTCTAGAATGCAATAGAGAAAAACGAAGTTACAAGGTTCTAATTTTGATAAAATGCTCTCCAGGAACCCTCCTATAAGTGCTTGAAATATTTTTCGAATCGATCGCTAACTAATAAGAGTTTCATTAAAATTTACCACGTTTAGAAGAGATAGCCGGTATTTTAGGGAAATTATAGAAGTAGATGATGATGAAGACGACGACGACAACAAAGAAGAAGAAACTACAGGTTCAGAGAACATATGGGAATTATGGAAATGTAGAAGTGGATAAACGGCTTGACAGGTGTAGGGAAATGTTATACGTTTGAGTAAACTTGTACGAGTTAGGTTGTTTAAGTTCACTAGTGTTATGTAACAACAAACTGAACAAGATCCACCACCCCAAGGCAATAGTAGTTGTTAATTAGAATAATAAATAGTTTAGGCGAAAAATTGAGGGCAAAATTTCTAAAATATAACAGCTGACTTAAACAAAAAAAAACGCCCTGGCTGCAACCCTGCTCCGCTCCTACCATTTTGTTGTTTCAATCGACTATCATTTAAAAAAGAAATTAATGATAGAAGAAAACAATTTTATCTAAAAACACCATCTGATGACTCAAACAAACTGAAATCTAAAAAACGCATACAAATATTGGCACGTATTGTGCAACGTTTTAGAGATAGACACGCAAAATACAGGATGAAATCGAAATTTCCTTAAATCTTTCAACCATGTATAGGGCCCTAAAGTGAGGCGATTTTTATAATATATTAGGGGGGTCAATATGACCCCGATTTCAAGAAAAAAGGCTCCGTTCCATATTTTTTAGAGAAAAATCTGAAGGTAAATAATCCTGTTGAATCAACAAACATAATGAAAACCCCTCGACTATTGACTAGTCGAAGGGTTTTTCAATTTGCGAGTGCAACGGGAGCGTTAATTATGGATAATTGCAGGCTAAATCTCCTGCTTTTTGTCTATTTTTTTGTGGCACGATATAAAACCTGTAGTCTATTCAATGTCTGTCTAAAATGTCGAACAGCTGCAGACCCAACTTTGTAAAACTACAGCGTCCCCCGCTACGTAGAACAGAGGAGAGTGGCATTTTGAACAATTTTTTATGATTTTTAATCAAATATGTTGTGCGTACACTCACGAGCACATAAAAGAGACCACTTTTTGTGCGACTGTGTAAAACCAGCTTTCGATAGCAGTCGTCTCAATTTTAACTGGTCAGAATTTGGGAAGAGAGTTGTCCAATCGGAACAAGGGGTGGATGGAGTTATTGTCACTTCTCCATATTTATGAAATTTGGACAGGAAATAGAATAGCAAAGCGGGCAGGTAACAGCTTGTAAATTATAACTTTCTCTAAAGAGGGTGGTTCTACAAAATTTGCTATGGCGGAAACTGGCTACAGCACTTCCTACCTCTACACCTTCTTCCGCTGACGAGAGAAGGAGCCTGACGCACACCAACCGAAAAACATGATATTCCTCACTCAAGAGTCTCTTTTATATGCTCGTGAGTGTACCTATGTTCAATAAATAAGTTGGTAAAACTTGCGTGGGTAGTTCAATGGAAATCTTAGATGTGTTTGTTATACCGGTTGAGTTACGTAACACAAAAATTCTTATGGTAAATCCCATCATTTGACGAGTGATTCGCAAAATATTCTTAGGATTTGAATACTCTCCAGAGAGTATTCTAGCCAGATTGGCCCATTTGGGAGTTGGTCAAAAACGTCGTTCGTTTTGGAAAACGAGTGAAATTTTCAGAAACGAGCTTAAGGCGCAAGACGACTAAGAATGACTCGAAGACCCTCCCAAAATTCATTTTTTTTTGTTTTTCCCGATTACGCTTAAAAATAAATACGAAACATTCTCATCTATTCCAGAATAAAATTAAGAAAAACGAAAAAAAAACAATGTTGGGAGGATCCTAGATTCATCCTAAGTCGTTACGCGTATTTAGTTCGATTTTGGACATTGTAACTTCGTCAGAAATGAGTGTTTTTGACCAACTTCCAAATGAGATACGATTTCCCCTCTTATAAGTCCTTAAAATATTTCTAGAATCACTCGCCAAATAGAAGGGAGTTGTCGTAAAAGTTTTACATTTTACATGACTTTCCAGGTACTGACTTCTGCTTTCTTATCATATCCACAACAACATTATGAAAAGTTAGTATTTAACCAGCAACCATCAAACAATAATTGGAATTTCGATCAACTTTAGCAATTTTTTTTTTTTGACCCTTCAAAATATATTTATTGTACTCTATTCCACATAGGGAAAGTACTGTTTACGTATTTAAAGGCAACTCGATTTCACCCTGTATAATAATGAAAATAGTAACGCTAAATCGTGGAAAGAGCACAATTACAATTTTTTTGAGAATGGTTACTGTACCCAAGCGAAAGACTAACAGAATCGCTTTGGTCAAAGCTATCTCTCTCTACAATTCCATTATTTCTATAGATTGATAAGAGATAAATATAAAAGAACCAAGTTACTGTGCAAGTATCCTGTTTCGGTCATTTCGTAGATGATATTTTTGGTCTTTTTTGATACTACATAGGGTGAATGATGTTTGCGTATTTCAAGTCAATTCAACTTCACCCTGTATTTTGTCTAACCGCCTATTTGGTACTTACAGGGAAAAGTACCTAGTAGTTTTTAATCGAATTTTTTAATTACTTCACGTACCGATTAAATTTCAATTAAAAATAAAAAATGTTGCATAAATATACGTACAAAATCGCGATTTAAATAAAAAAAGTAGGTACTTACTACTTAACTGCATCTCTGCTCCTATCCGACGCTGTTCGAACCTACTATAATTAGGGGTGGAAAAGCGAAAAAAGTTTGTAAATTGGAATAATATTTTAGAAATGTCGATTTACCCTTTTGACTGTAATGGGTGACTAACTCCTTTGCCCATAAAAGCACAAACACTAACAAAACTTCACTATATTTTAATTTATTTTTAAAATTGAAAAATTGACGTGAACACTACGACGATCAAAAGTTAACTGAATAAAAGACGGACACTGACAAGTCTAAGAAAGTTATGTAACATTTCATTTGCTTATCAGAAATTGAAGGCAAATTTGTCTGTAATACTTATACAGGGTGATTCACATCGGACGAAAAATTGTTATAGAAACACCCATTATTTGGTGAGCGATTCGAAAAAATTTTCAATGAGTGTCTAGAGCTCATTCAACAAAATTAGAGCCTCGTAGCTCATTTGAAAGTTGGTCAAAAAACGTTCGTTTTGGACAAGGTTGCGACTTTCAAAATCGAACTAAACACGAAAAAAGGACTCGAGGATCCTTCCAACACTGATTTTTTCTGTGCATGCTGGATTCCAGTGGCTCTAAAAATCTAGGCGAAATTTTCAACCCCATTTTTCTCGAAAGCGGAACCCTATCGACCCTCTAATATATTATAAAAATCGACTCAATTTTTCGAGCTCTATACGTGGCTTGAAGATTGTCGGGGATTTTGATTACACCCTGTATATTGTTGATGAATATAAATTTTTTAACGGGTATTTATTTAATTAGCACAAGCTTTACATTATAATTTGTCATTATTTTTTTTTTTAAGAATATTTCAATTTAAATTACACGAATCTCTACAATTACGTATTTATTGTAGCTTTATTACGAATTAAAACTTTATGATGTTGAAAAAACAATGAAACATTGAAATCTATTGTAAAAAAATTGCTTTGAAGATTTCTATCTTTGCATTGAAGTTAATGAAACTTTGTTTGAATTTAGAAGAGTAATTAATTTCTTCCTTGTACATTCCATTCGCGTCAAAACGAAAATGATAAAAAGAAAACATTAGAAGAAAAAAAAATTGTAAAAGTCATTATCATCATGAATAGGATAAAGAGTCAAGAGTATTTCTTTTCTTTTCTATAATGCCTTCAAAAAACATTTGACTGTCATAAATAAAATAAACGATCGTGATCGAATTAAATAACTGCAAACAAAGCTATTCCTAAAACTACGTCATTCCATCTTTTCAATTTTCTGACTTTGATTTTATTCTTTTATATATATGTATGTAGGTAAAAATGATGCTTTTAAAAAGATTGGTCTTTTGAAAATTAAAAGCAAAAATGGTGAAAGAGAAATAATCAATTGATGCCTTTGAAAATGAGGCATTGTTGAGATGGAATATCGATTCGGTAAATATACCCATCTAATACTTGTGTATTTACTATATATTATTCTATCTCTGTCTTTGAATAAAATCACCTTTAACTTTCAATATTTGGTCTCTTGATTTATATATTAAACAAACTTTAATCCATCTGGTAATATAAATCAAATACTCCCTAGAAACTTTCCAGGACACGTACACTTCTTCCTTCGATACTATCGTTCTTTTACGCCGATTTCGTCTTCTTTATATTCTTTTATAACTATATCTATGCCATCTATCACATTCTATTTCCAGCTGAAGACGATAAAAGAAAACACACTTTTATCTCTTTTTAAATATACCTACATATATATGTTACCATTCTTATTATTGTTGTTATTATTATTATAGTACGTTATAGCCGGATTGTGAGTTAAACATTAAGCCAAATTATTACTTGAAAAGTTAATGTGTAGCAATTTTAATAAACATCAAAAAGGTGACAACTAGTTCCAGTTCAACTTGTCAAATACTATAAAATTTTACGACAGTTCTGGTAATATTTTCCTTCAAGCTAAAGGACTAAGAAGAGCGAGAGAATTTGACCTGTTTCACACTTCTAATTTTGTTGAATTGAAGTACTGACGCGACACCTTTTTTATCGATAAACCCATCGTCTTTGCTGTCATCATCATCATCATCATCCTCCTCCATCGATAACTTTGTTCAAATTGTTGATCAGACAACCAATACAAGACGAACGTGTTGAATAGGTACTTGTTAGTTTTCTCTCGCATCTCCTATTGT
Organism: Mylabris sibirica; assembly: GCA_039776855.1. Lineage (NCBI taxonomy): Eukaryota > Metazoa > Arthropoda > Insecta > Coleoptera > Meloidae > Mylabris > Mylabris sibirica. The sequence goes on from CM077842.1 coordinate 6,834,087, forward strand.
ATACACAATTTTTTTGCCTTTTTTTTGGAGGTGTTTTATTTGTTCGAGAAAACCCATAAAGTATTGGTAGGTTAACACAAATCCATGATAAATGTTTTTGTTGTTGTTATTATTGTACAGCCTAAGAGTTCGATGTTCTTAAAGTGTTTCGGTGCTTTGTTGTAGACCGTAAACTGGCGTAAACAATCGTTTATCATAGAGAAAGCTTACAACATTGATCGATAAGATTTCTTACATTGATCACAGCTTGTTCAGGAGTTTTAATCCTATTGTATTTTTTCAATGCTGCCAAACAATCCACGATTGCACACATCCTATTAAACTTGGTTACAAAAAAAAAAATACACTCATACCATTTAGTATCTGTTAGAATCAATTGAGAAAATCCCTTAAAATTGGTCGATTTTCAACGAAATTACCTCGTCTGCTTGTTGGCCATAGAAATTCCATTTCAAAGAAGAGAGAGAGTTGAAAAAAGTAGGCATCTAAGATTAAAAAGAGAATAATTCATCACGAGCCGAAAAAACCGAGGAGGGACAATAAATCCATATGATAAGTCTGCTCAGTTATTTCCTTTCGATTTTCCGTGGTAGCTATAAAGTCAAAACTGTACATTTTTATCGGTCCAACCAAATAAAACCATCAGAAATATAATTAGATTAATCTGTACAGTTTAATTCGTCATTTCACATCTACCGAAACTGAACGACAGAGTCACAAGGACAGATGCTATACAATTTGACTGAACCGATTTTTCTCAAGGAATATACAGGATGTTTGGTCTAAGTATGGTGAGTTTTAAGAAACTCGTATTAGTTGACGAGCGATTCGAAAAATATTTTGAGGATTGGTAGAAGAGTCCCTAGGGAACATTTTAGCAAAATTCGAACCTCGTAGCTCATTTCAAAGTTGGTAAAAAAACGATCGTTTTGGACAATGTCGCAATTTTCAAAAACGAACAAAACACTAAGAACGACTAAAAATCACTCAGAGACCTTCCCAACATTGATTTTTTTCGTTTTTCTCCATTGTATTCGAGAGAAAATACGAAATATTTCCACCTGTTTCAGTATAAAATTGAGAAAAACGAAAAAATCAATTTTAGGAGGATCCTAAAGTCATTCTAAGTCGTTTTGCGTGTTTAGTTGGTTTTTGAAAATCGACACATCGTCAGAAACGAGCGGTTTTTAACCAACTTCCAAATGAGCTACGAGGTTCTAATTTTGCTGAAATGTTCTCTAAGGAGGCTCCTACAAATACTTACTTTTTCGAATCGCTCGTCGACTAATAGGAGTTTCTTAGAACTCACCATACTTAAACCAAACACCCTGTAGATAGGTATCTGACGAAGGGGATATTTCAACCAAATTCGTAAAATTGAACGAAATATACTGCATAGATCTATCGCTTTAGCCTCTTATATACACAAGTATAATTCGTTACGATACATATGCACAATTATTTCCTTTCGATTTTCCGTAGTGAGTATGGTCGAAAACTGTGTAGATTTATCGGTCGAGCTAGACCACCAGATACGATCGAAAAATGTTTAAATTTATCTATACAGATTTATTTGAACGATACGATAAACTTGTACAGTTCTTTTCTTGGGTTTATCTATAGTGTGTATGGTTGAAAACTGTGCAGTTTTATTGGTCGAACCAGATTATCGGATACAACCGAAAATAATTAGATTTACCTGTACAGTTTTAGCCGTGCAGATAAATCTGTGTGCGCGTGGCTTTGTAAAGTCCTCCATACACAATGATTAATTAATATAATAAATCTGTACAGTTTTTTCCTTTCAATTTTCTGTAGGTATGATCGTTAACAGTGTAGTTTTTTCCCTGGAAATTTACGAAACTTACGAAAAAAACGCGGTTTACGACAAATTTACAAAGTGACATGAATACCCCTAATGTTTTTTTTCTTTCGTATTTTTCTCCGTGTAATTCTCCCGCATATTGATATTTTTTTACTAATCGTGTTTCTCTAGTGCGTATGCTAAAAATTTCCGTTATATATCCGTTTAAAAAGGTGCGGAAACAGAGCTCCGAAATCATGCGAAATTTCCGCAGTTACGGAACCAGAAACAAAGATCCGTAACATTTTACTACGACAAACACTCTAAAATTTAGTATAGGTGTGGTGGGGGAAGCAAGTAACCACTGCCCAGTAAACTGAACCGATTTTCCTCAAGTAATATTCTTGTGTGCATGGAAAATAGGAAGAAAAGAACTGTACAGATTTAGCGTTGTGTCTATAGTGGGCTTAAGATTTTAACAGACATTAATTTATCACGAGAAGGAAAAAACGGAGAGGCTGTTGTAAGACGAAAAAACATAACTCTTTATAATAAACGTTGAAATAAAGACAATGGAATTAACAAAAAATCTTAGAGCTAATATTTAAAAACAATTAAAAAAGACTAAAAAAAAATTAATTAATTATTACGAATACAACAAATAATTGAAACAATTGTAAACAATGATAAATGATGAAAGTTTGTTAATATTTATCCAATCAATACAAACAAATGCTTTTAATTAACTAAAACACAAAAAAGTGATTATTTAGCAATATTGATTATGTATCTAATTCATCATTATCGTTCATTTCAGGCAAGCAACAATTAAAACAATATCCAGATTATAATCAAATAAATACTAATTGGAGATTCTGGAACTTTTATAGGTAGGAAATACGATTTCTAAGACATTGTAGCAACAATTCTTATCAAATGAATGATTTATTTCTCAAAATTTTTCCAAAGTACAGATGATGATAATAATAAACAAGATAAATCCTATAATTATTGGGTAAACACCCCAACCCCTATGTTCCTAAATTTGAACGGTTTTCTACGATTTCTACCACTGAAAAATGTTTAAAATTTATTTAAAATACATAAAACGATATAGAAAAAATATTACCAAACTGGTTTTATATACATTGTATTCTGTTGAAATGTTTTACTATCTTCTGTTTCTAAATAAATATCAAGAGCTACACATAAAGACATGATTTGTGCCGATAATAACCAACTAGAATTTGGATATTCGTTGGACCAATCCATATTGACCGATCGTTCCATATCCTTCAAATCAGGAATAAAGACGATTACTATCAATGTTCGTTTCTACGATTTATGTTTAAAATCCTTTAGGCTCAAATAAAGATGCAAAATACAAGGTGAAACTGAATTGCCTTCAATCAAAAATATCACATGTACAGTCCCCGAAAAACTGAGCGCATTTTTATAAATATGTATATGAGAGAGTCTGTATGGCATCGTTTTCACTGGAATTGAACGTGTTGTATTTCTATTAAACAATTAAGTCAATAAGACTTGTGCAGTTCAATGGCATGGAAATCCGAGATGTCGCCTGCTTTCTTATCAGCTCTCGGCAATAAGATTAGGGTAGGTTAATAGGTACTCATCCAGTGAACATCAAACAATGTTTATTATTTTGGCCAGTTTTAATCAATTTTCTTCTTTTTGATCCTTCAAAATATCATTATTGTACTTCATTCCATATGGAGATAGATAACATTCACGTTTCTATTAAGAAATATTGAAATGACATGTTAGAAGGTTGTCCAATGTAACGTTTCAAAAATTACTAAGTTAATAATTTTGTAAGAGAGAGAGAGATGTTGGTAAAGCTGCTAATACCAACTTAGAATATTATTGTCTCTCGGTTTCTCTCTCAAAAGTTACTGTCAATAATCCGGTAATTTTTGAAAAATTACACTGTATAACCTTCTAAAATATCATTTTCAAATTTCTTAATAGAAACGTGAATTTAGTTTAGTGAGATTTTCGTATTTAAAGGTAATTCAACTTCACCCTGTATATGTGTGTTGTTGCTTTATTTTTGTCCAATACTGTAAGTGGCGTTATTTCAAAGGAAAATTTGAATTTTTACTCTTTTTTTTCTGTAGATCAAAATTTCCTGTCTAGACACGTGAATATTTTATAACAGAAAACAATAACAATTCCTCTAATGATAATAATGATGAATGATAAGGTATATAGCGGTATAGTTTTGATTAAATTTACATTATGTATACATTCGGATTAAAATAAAATTAGTTGAACCTTTGAATGAGCTAATTGAAGCTTGGAAATTAATTTTCGCGTCAATATATAACAGACCTCTCTCATTTATTTCATCGCAAATGAAAAATTGACTAAAATAACGAATGGAATCAAAGATAATGAATAATATATGATTTTAAACTAGTAAATAATTCAATTTAAAATTAACAAATAACAAGTATCCATATATTTCAATCATTAATTTAAACCAGGGCATTGAACCGGAACTGAACCGAAAAGCGAAATTACCCGAAATTTTGGCCGCAGCGAAATCCGGAACTAATATGAAACCAGAAACCGTTTTTTTTTCGGTTTAAGGCTGACTTGTCATAGTCGCGGCGCCTCCACCAAAAGACGACCTAGTCTCGCGCTACTTCTCCCACCTTTCTTTGTGAATTGTAGTCGATGTGTATTCCAATTGATGTAAAAATTGTCAAGGTTAACAGCTGCATTGAATATAATCCCCTGATTGGTGCGTTAGGTCACTAGGAGTGTCTGTCCGTGTTATTTCAATACATAATTTCGGAAGAATAGATGATTTTCTATGCAGATTTTTGAAAAACCGGTAAAGAAAATAGATAATCGACTCGCTCAATTCGGCAGTGTGAACTTTGCTCGATATTTTTCTAACCGTGAAAATTAAAATCATCAACTTGTACACACGGGAATGTTTGTTTTACCAAACCACTCGTTTCAGCACGAGAGGTTACTTTTTCCTTATACAGAGAAAATCCTGTCAAATTTTCCAAAATCCACTCGTTCAATTTGGTAGATAATTGTCATTGGAATCGAAATCAACTATTTCCAGATCGCTATCTGTTACCGTTTACGAGAAAAAGGTGTTTAACTGTATTATGGAAATTACATGTAATTGGTAGCGTTCAGTTCAGTTCAAAAGTCAGCCTTAAGGATACCACTTAACACGATCTTTTTCTCTTTTATTCTTTTCGTTCCCCTTTCATTTCCGCCAAGGAACTTTTTCCGAAAATTTTCAATGTTTTTCCATAGAAAATGGCATTTTCGGGAACAAATTAGTTGTAAAATAAAAGCAAAATAATTATTCTTAATAGGTAATTATGGCCCCTCAATTCCTTTGAATAGTTAGATTTTCTCCTAATTTTTTAGATTTTACAAAATTAGATTTTTCGCACTCCATCTTTCCTCCGCACATTAATAAGCTCACAGAAAAATAATTATTTTTATCTTTTTAACTTTGAAATGGTGGAAATTGCAATGTTTCTAAAATTTTCTTTGCCATTCAAAATTTTATCATATTTTTCCTTACTAGAAAGCTTCAGGACATGCACCTTGAAATGCTCTATCCAACGCAGGTTTACTTTTCACAATATCTCAAAAAAACAAGCGAAATATCGATGATTGAAAATAGGCAATTTTCGCACGCCGAATCTAGTAATACAGGATGATTCACGTCGGAGGAAAAGTTCTAATGGCAACTCCCTTTATTGGACGAGAGATTAGAAGAATATTTCAAGGATTTATAGGGGGGGGGATCTCCAGATAATCAAAATTAGAAACTTGTAGCTCATTTGAAAAATGATCAAAAAACGATCGTTTCTGACAATGTGGCACTTCTCAAAAACGAGCAAAGTACGCAAAACGGCTAAAAATAACTCGTAGACCCTCCCAATATTGATTTATTTCGTTCTTCTTAATTTTATTCTAGAACAGCTAGAAATGTTTCAAAATTGTTCTATAATGCAATAGAGGAAAACGAAATCAATCTTGGGAGGATCCTCGAGTCATTCTTAGTCGTTTTGCGGCTTTAACTAGTTTTTGAAAATTGCCACATTGTCAGAAACGATCGTTTTTTATCAACTTCCAAATGAGCTACAGGGTTCTAATTTTGCTAAATTGTTATCTGTTAACCCCCCCTCATAAATTCTTGAAATATTTAGAATCGCTCGCCAAATAATGAGAGTTGCAGGATTTTTCATCCGACATGAATCACCCTGTATATCCAAAGTCCCCTCTCTGAAAAAATTGCTTACACTCACCCTTATATTATCATCATTTTGACAATGCCTGACACCGTTGTAATCTAAACATAATGAAAATATCGGTGGACTTAACGGATAATCATTCTTAATTACAATAAAAGCTCGTAAATTTGCTAAAAAATTAACAAATTAATTAAATAACTATGTAAATTATACAAAATTACCATTTCCTCTTGTAATAGTTACTTGATAAAAGATATCATTTGATGAAATTAAATCATTATCAATTAAATCTTCTGTATGTTTAGCTTCACAAAACATTTGATAATTAATTGATAACCATTTTGTTAATGTTGATATTGTTGTTTTTGGTAATTCAACAATTTTTGGTAATTTTGATATTGTATTTTTTTCTAAATCTTCTAATTGTTTTGCTAAACAATAACGATATTTTAAACGATTCTTTAATGTTTTCATAATTAATTCAACATTAGTTTGACTTAAAATTTCTGATATTGGTTTAATTGTTGTATTTTGTTTTAATTTAAGATCGTTGTATTTTTGTAGAAAATCAAGACCACAAACTCTTTGTGCCCAACTGTAACAATAACCCAAATCGGTTAATAAACTTTGAAATGTACCTAAACCGACTTTCTTCAATTGATATTGTGTACATTGATTTGGACTTTCTATGCCTAAATCACCTGGTAATAATTCATTTAAAATACTCTCATTCGACAATACTTCACGTGCTGTATTCCCTAAATAACAAACAAAATTCGATTTATTACCCAAATAATTAATAATAAATTTACCAGTGATATTATCGGGGATATTAACCACAGATTTAACTGTGATAATTTCAAGATTTGTATAATAATTAAATTTGATTTTAATCGATGGTCCATCTTTTGTTGTTATTATTGTAACTTCAACAATTAGTGGATGTACTTCCAATAATTTCCGACGTTTCTCCTCCATTGGATCAATTTGGATTGATTTACGATGTCGTCGTTTCTTCATTTCAACAATCTCCTCAGTTTCTTGCGTTTCAAATTCCGGCTCGGAGATTTCATCATCGAATTCATCAACAATCAATGATGATTGTTGATTTTCTTTATATTGAATTGCCTCCTCTTGATCACCGACAATTTCCACACTCATTGTTGGATCTATAAATCAAATATTTCATTATTATCAATTACAAAGAATCGAATTAAATAAACAACCGTTAACTTGTCGGTATGCATCAACGTTCGCATAGAAAACGTAAAGAGGATTTGGTAATAACGATGCTAATTTGTGTTCAGCTTGGATTTTATCAATATGTAAGTCTAAATGTTCTTGTACAGGTTTCGTTGCTTCCATTACATTCGCCAATAAGGGGCCTAATTTTTCCAATTTAATTCGACGTTCAGCTATATCCTCTTCAAGTTTCTTCTTTTCTTCCTCCAATTTCTTACAAGTATTCGCTAAATCGATACGTTGTTTTAATTCCCATTCAAGACGTGCTAAACGTAATTCATGCTTCATTGTCTCATCATTTTCGTCATACTGAAAATTTTCGGATTATTCAAGAAATTTCAATTTTATAAAATATACTTTCATAAATTTCGTTGTAAGATTTTCAGGCGCTTCTAATAGGAATTCTTCAACCGGTATCAATTCAATATTCTCATCTTTTGATCTATTGAACAATTATTAAATTTGATAATTAGAGAAATTATAGACTTACTTAAATTGGAAACATTTCCGGTATTCGGATATCAAATGATTGGCTTCATATAACAAATTTTGATATTGTAAATTGATACTATCAACTTTTTGTTTTTCAGCAGCTAATTGTTCTTTCGGAAAAACCAAACGTACTTTTTCCATACGATTCAACTTCTTTAACACTACTATTTTCATACATATTTCCACAGTTTTCTCACCAATCTTGCCTTTCACCTATAAACGTTAGATTTTCACATTAATTCTTATAATAATTGAATAAATAACGATACAAACATCTGGACCAGTTTTCAATTTTAATTCACTTATTTCACTCAATAATTGCCGTATTTCTTTACATATATTGAAATATAATTGAGCGTCCGTATCATTTGATCGATTCAATGCTTCTTTCTCTTCAAATTCAACAGCTTTCTGGAAATAAAGACCGATTTTATAGAAATGAAAAATTTTCGAGGTTATGTTATTTTTTGTACATACTTTATAAATATCAATTTCTGAATCATTATCATTTGACGATGCAGTTTTACGTTTCTTTTTCAAATTACCATCACGTGATGATTCTTTTACCATTTTTTCTAACGTTAATTAAACGAATTTTCGTAAATTTTATAATGGAAAAAAACGAGGTTAACTCACAAATACAGCGGATTTGATAAATGACCGCTAGAGGTCAGGATAATCAACGCTACATTGTTAGATACCTAAATGTAGCTTATTACCTTAATTTTACTTTTATTTAATACTTAAATTTATAATTGCTGATTTGATCAGTACATATAAATCCAAAATAGCACACAAATCATATTATTTATAATCAGAATTAATCATTGAATTGATTTACAATTAATTATGTGGGATTGTTCGATTGTAGCGCTTCTAGTGGTGAGATTATGTAATTAACAAAAGAGCGGAACGTTTGAAATCTTATTTAATTTTAAAATTCTCATTGCAAATGTGTATTATAAGTTGCCTATATAACGCGCATTTTTTTTTTTTTTTTTTAGTCAGGGTTGGATCTAAGAATTTGAAGCCGCTCACGTCTGACAATGAGTTAATCTATCATATATCATTTCATTACATTACTAGATATTGTTGTATACAATGTAATCTTATAAAATTTACAATTTTTTTAAATAAATAATGTGACAGTATATTAACTTATCCCTAATTAAGGAAGTTAAATACTACAAATAATGTATTGTTAGTTGTTAAATTAGTTTAAGCTCAATGTTTCTTTTTTATAGAATTTCCCAAAGTTTGAACATTTACTGTACAATGTGCCTAATTTTGAAAACACAGACAGCTCTAATCACAATTCTACATTACTGGTTGCCTATACACCAGTAAAACTTAAACTATTATTTGTGCAAGGTGATTTATGAAATTTTCATATAAAATATATTTAATTATTAATACCACCAGATAAACATTGTGTTAAAATTAAGTAAAAATAACATTTTATCATCAAATAAAAAGCTTGGATTATTAAATATTGTTTAATTGAAAGAATACGTTTGCAAGCGTGTATTTTTAGTTGCATATATAACACATTATTACCACTTACCAGGATTGAACTTAAATAATTTGAAAACCAATTTTTTTGTTCGTTAAAATTAATTAAAGACCTAATAGAGATAAGATATTGATACTTGTAGGAACGATTTTGCCAATTTCAATTAAGCCTAATTAACAGTTAGAAACTACGATTATCAAAATCGTTCCTTTCACTTATTTGTTCGTTAAAATTTAACAGATGTTGGTGAAATCGACTCTTAACGAATAAATAGACATACATCCATCCATTATATTTACGTTTCTATAGTAACAAAAGTTTTGTCTATTTTTATTTATATACGACATTTTGTTTTACACGTTTTTTACAAAGTTTTAATTAACAAAATGAACGATAGATATAATTATGAAAAGAATCTTCCTGAATATCCGAAAATACCAGATATTGGTTCTGATGATGAGAATCCATGTGAATATATTAAACGTATTGAAGAAATAACCGAATATCCACCAATAATTGCTGAAAATACTTTAACTAGAAATGTTTCAGCATATTATCATGAAAAATACTATCGACCTAGTGAAACTATAGGTAAGCAATTATTAATAATCTCTATTAATTGATTAATTTAGTTAATTAATTAAAACAAATTATAGGTGCGAATTTTACTCCATCAGCTTCAAATTTACGTATAGAAGATTTACGACGACCTCGACAACGTAAACAATCGACAATCGAAATATTCGATAATAACGGTAATTAATTAATTAATTATTTAATCAAGCAATTAGGATCAACTTAATTTTAATTTATAGGTAAATTAAAGTATCCACCATTAATTAAGCATAAATCTCAAGACAATAGTAGTAAAACAGTAAAAAAACGTAAAGTTAACGATAAAGCACAGATAGTTAAGTTGGATGATTTATTAAATGGAACATATTGGAGAGAAAAATTAAAAAAGATGGAGAAGAAACGTTTAGAAGCTGAAATGTCGAAGAAATTACAACGGAAAGAAATCGACTATATTCCGGATGATTTAACGTAGACACAAATACATTCCGCAAATTGTAACATTAACGTAATTTTATTGTAGTAAATTAGAGAGATTACAGGCGATTCTACCAAAAGATCCAGATGAACAAAGAGCGATACTATTGGAAATAATTGAAAAAGAACAAAATCGACATATTCGTGATGAAGATCAGGCTCGTATCGAATATTATTTAACAAAGGTTTGATTTGTGTAAAGCCTACCGTACACACAACGAAAAATCGATACGATAAATCAATACAGCTCTTTACGTTCGATACACCGGATCGCTCTGAATACCCCTCACATGATGTTTTAAACTGTTTAGATAAATCTAATCGTTTTCCGATTGTCTGAATCGACCGATAAAATTGCACAGTTTTCGATCATACAAAACACGGAAAATCTAAAGGAAAAAACTTAAAGGACTTATCGTAACAATTTACAGTTGCTTGTACGAGGGACTGTGCAGCAACTGTCCATCTTCAGCTTTTTCCTCGTTTAGTCGGTGAGAAGTTCTCACCGAGAACTGAGCGATATTCCTCTCACAAGGCCACACACATGCACAACGATTTATCTGCACAGTTTAAGCTGTACGGGTAAATCTAATCTTTTTTCGATTGTACCTAATGGTTTGGTTCAACCAATAAGACTGTATAGTTTCCAACCGTACTCACTATGGGAAATCGAAAGGAAAGAACTGAACAGACTTATCGTAACAGTTGCGTGTATGAAAAACTGTTACTGTTCAGTTTTTTCGTCGTTCAGTCGGTGAGAACTGAGTGATATTTCTCATAAGGGAAGCAGGCTACATACAGAACGATTTATCTGTACAGTCTAAGCTGTTCGGATAAATGTAATCCTTCTCCGATTGTATCTACTGGTTTGACTCGACCAATAAGACTGCATTGTTTCCGACCGTAATCACTATGGAAAATCGCAAGGAAAGAACTGAACAGACTTATCGTAATTTACAGTTGCGTGTATGGAGAACTGTGCAAAAACTATCACTGTTCAATTTTTTCGTCGTTCAGTCGGTGAAAACTGAGTGATATTCCTCACAAGGCTACATACACAACGATTTATCTGTACAGTTTAAGCTGTTCGGATAAATGTAATCATTATCCGATTGTATCTACTGGTTTGACTCGACCAATAAGACTGCATTGTTTCCGACCGTAATCACTATGGAAAATCGCAAGGAAAGATCTGAACAGACTTATCGTAACAATCTACAGTTGCGTGTATGAAAAACTGTCACTGTTCAATTTTTTCGTCGTTCAGTCGGTGAGAACTGAGTGGTATTTCTCACAAGGGAAGGCCACATACAGAACGATTTGTCTGTACAGATTAAGCTGTTCGGATAAATGTAATCATTATCCGATTGTATCTACTGGTTTGGCTCGACCAATAAAACAGGATAGTTTCCGAAAGGAAAATCGAAAGGAAAGAACTGAACAGACTTATCGTAACAATTAATTTACAGTTGCGTGTAAGGAGAACTGTGCAAAAACAATCACTGTTCGGTTTTTTCGTCGTTCAGTCGGTAAAAACTGAGCGATATTCCTCACAAGGCCACATACACAACGATTTATCTGTACAGTTTAAGCTGTTCGGTTAAATCTAATCTTTTTTCGATTGTATCTAGTGGTTTGGCTCTACCGATAAAACTGCTCAGTTCTCAAAAATACATACTACGGAAAATCTAAAGGAAAACTGAACAAACTTATCGTAAGAATCAACAGTTGCGTTTATGGGGACTGTGCAACAACTATCCCTCTTCAGTTTTTTCGTCGTTCAGTCTTTAAGAACTGAGTAATATTCCTCACAAGGCCACCCAAACAACGATTTATCTGCACAGTCTAAACTGTTTGGATAAATCTATTCGTTTTTCGATTGTATCTAGTGATTTGGCTCGACCGATAAGACAGCAGAAGTTTCGACCTTACAAATTACGGAAAATCGAAGGGAATGTACTGTACAGAATTATCATATCGATTTTTCGTATGTATGGGGGGCTTAAAATTGAGATTATTTTTATTGAAATTTTTAGGGAATCAAAATTGAATATTTACCACCATTTCCAAAAGATTTGTTTATTAAATCAATAACAATGATCCCGTTAAAATATCATAAATTGTTACAATTTCGATGGAATTTGAAGAATTCAAAACGTGAAATGTTACAATTTCACGAACAGTATATGCGTAAAAATTTATTATTTTATATATTAAAAAATCCGTTGGAGATGAAACGTTTAAAAATCATCGATTATCGTTTAGAATATCCGATTATAGGGATTCGTAGTCCTGTACCATGGCATATCAATTATAATCTATCAAAACAATCATTAGAATATCATTATTTTATTAGTAATATTGTTATAATTGAAATACGTAATTTATGGTATCAAAATTATAGAAATATGTTAATTATTGATATGATTCAATTGAAAATTAGTGAAAATTTCCCATTAAACTTAAGTGAATTTGAAGAGAAAATCGATGAATCATGTCAACAATCGAGAGAGATTCTCTTAAATCAATGGTTACTATCAATTGCTGATATTTTCTTAAAAAATCAACAATTTTGGAAAAGATACATACCAAAACAACGAACTGATTCACCGAAAATGATTGAAAACTTTCTAGATTGCGTCAATGCTCTATTATCAGAACAATTACAATCACTTGTTATAAAAAGTTTGAAACATATAGAGGAATTTTTCAGTAAATATAAGGTAGGTACATTCATTATTAATTAAATTATTCATGAATCGTCCATTAAAATAAATCTAACCAATCATGGAAGACTGATTGGTCAACTTACATCGAATTTTAACCAATCAATATACAGTTTATACGCACTCGATTCGTTTTACGTAAGCTGAATAACTGATCCAACCAATCGTGGCGATTCTAACTGTACTGATTGGTTAACAGCGTGACCTTTGAAGTATTTCAACCAATCAATAGACAATTTAAAAGCGGTTAATTCGATTTCAACCAACTACAAGATTTGTAGATAATTTGATCGATACCATTGGTTTATTTGTTTATATTTCGAAATAAATTGTAGGATGGTAATGATTATGGTGATGAATACGAAGATTTAACTTTTACAAATCCACCTTTGATTAAAATAACGCCCAGAATTATTGGTCTTAATATTGAATTACATCCAAGTTTAGATGAAATTGAGCGTTTTATTCAGCGTATTTTTGAAAAACTTTTGGAAGTTAATTTTAATCTACCACGAATTGAGAATATATTATTTCCAGGTACAGTTTTTAAATAATTTTATTTAAATTTATTTAAAATTGTTTGTAGAATTTTCAAAAAGAAGTACACATTTACATTCGATTACATCATCTGAAATGTTATTTGTTGAAACTTTGAATCGAACAATTTCTTTTATAAACAATAATCGTATTGGTCCACAGAAATATTTAACAATGTATGAAGAATATCGATATTTTATTGATGGACAATGTGAGAAGGATTTAATGGAGTTTTTTAATATAAAACCTCTACCATTTTTAAGAGATTTCAACAAGAAAATTGAAGAGTTTGATTTAGTTAAAATCGAAATAATTTATTTGAAACGTTCAATACCACTGAATTTAATCTCTTTAGAAGTAGGTGAATTAAATGATAACATCTATGAAATTATTGATAAACTACGTAATTACATTACTGATTATTTTCTGAATGAAAATCGACAAAATAATCGACAGTAAGTAAAACAGAGTTTTAATAATTTTTTAATTACAAAAATTATGAAATAACCTTACCTTACCTGACCTGATCTGTATGTTTATAGGATATGCAACATGTTTGATGAGATGTGTTTGAAAGTAAGCGCCAGTACTGAAACAGTTGCTGAATTAGTTCAATTAATGGATTATGTAATGGAGTGTCGGGATGTAACTTTATTTAATATCCGTGAACAAATACGAAAAACTGCTGAATACGTCCTGTTTTTAATCGACCGTACATATTTTACAAGTAAGCCCATTTTTAATCATAAAAGAGATACACACATTAACATTACATTAAAATAGTGCTCAGTTAGGTGCGCAGTACACATTTTCTTGTACAATGTCTGTTCGAAAAGTATGAAAATTTTAATTCTGTTCATAAGATGCCACTAAGGGATGATTTCACCAACTTCAGTTACGTTTAATAAGAAATCTTTGTTGCTATGATTATAAAAATCGTTTCTATGATTTATTTGCTCGTTAAAATTTGGCGGACGTTGGTGAAATCGATCCTGAGTGTGCAGTTATGTGCGCAGTACACACGATTTTGTGTAATTTTCAAAAATTAAATCTGAATTGAGAATTCTTGTTATTAGATGAAGATGTAACGTTGAATTCTCGTGTTTTCCTTTGGCCTAACGATATGGAGAATGTCATTGATTTAGCGATACAACGTTTAAATATAAAACGTGAACAAGCTGAAGTTGCATTAAGGAATCAACGTGTTTTATTTGAGAAAAAACTATTGAAACATGATAAATTATTATTAGCATTTAAGAAGCGCGATCCACCATATTTGACAATGGAAGAAATGCAAAAAAATGTTGAAGATATTGAAGATTTAAATAAAAAAATCATGGATGATAAATTTGAAGCTGAACGGATTAATGAAGAAGAACAACTATTAGATTTTGATATTTCACCATTTTTAAATTTACAAAAAATGCTTACTGTAATTGAACCATACGATAAATTATGGCATACAGTTTATGAATTCAGTCTAAATTATGAAGAATGGTATTATAAACCATTTACTAATTTCGATTCAGAAATGATTTGTGAAAATGTTGAGACTACATGGAAAACTTTATTGAAATTGATAAAAACTTTCAATGATAATCCAGCTGCTAAACGAGTCGCTGATACAATTCGTGCAAAAGTTGAGAAATTCAAGCAATACTTACCTGTCTTGTGTACGGTTTGCAATAAAGGCCTACAAGAACGCCACTGGCAAATGGTAGGTATTCCAAGCAATCCACAATCTCAATCTATATCTCTATTATATATCCCTAGATTAGTGATTTAGCCGGTGTACAAATTAAAACAACACCCGAGTCAACATTGAGCGACATGATCGAGTTGGGTTTATCGATATTTACACAACAATTGGAAGAAATCAATACTCTAGCAACAAAAGAGTACGAATTACAGGAGAATTTAGCAAAAATGAAGAGTGAATGGTCTGATATTGCTTTCGAGTTAATCCCATACCGGTACCTGAGCTTCATAATCAATTTAATTACAAGATCATTACTTAAAAATTGAAATTTTAGTGATACTGGTGTCAGCATTTTGACCTCAGTTGATGATATCCAATTATTAATGGATGATCATCTATTGAAGGCTCAAACAATGCGCGGTTCTCCATATGCACGATATTTTGAACGTGAACTACAATCATGGGAGGCTAAATTAATATCAATGCAAGATATCCTAGAAGCTTGGCTTTTGGTAGGTATTTATTTTTTATAAATTTTGTCGGTTTGCCAAAAATTTTGCCAAATTTCCAGTGCCAAAATACCTGGATGTATTTGGAACCGATTTTTAGTTCAGAGGATATTATGCGTCAAATGCCTGCTGAATCAAGAAATTTTAAACAAGTTGATAAAGTATGGCGTTCAATACAAGCATACGCAGTGCAAAATCCAAAAGTTTTGATGGCTACTGAGTATAAAAATATGTTAAAATTACTTAAAGAAAATAATCATTTACTCGATGCAATACAAAAAGGTCTTAATGATTATCTAGAAAAGAAACGTTTGTATTTCCCAAGATTTTTCTTTCTATCAAATGATGAACTATTGGAGATTTTATCTGAGACTAAAGATCCATACCGTGTACAACCACATCTGAAGAAATGTTTCGAAGGTATTGATGCACTACAATTTACAAGTGATGATGAAATTATAGGTATGATTAGTCAAGAAAAGGAAATTGTACCGTTCAGTGGGAGAATTGTACCAGCTGATGCTCGTGGTATGGTCGAAAAATGGTTGGTACAAGTTGAGGATATGATGATACAATCAATGAAGGATACCATCGAGAATTCCCTAAGTGATAGCAAAAAAACAATGAGAGCCTTATGGATAACCTCATGGCCTGGACAGGTTTGAATTTTAGTTGATCACAATTATTCCAATTTTGCTTAATTTTTTTTCGTGAGCACTTTTAGGTTGTTCAATGTTGTAATTGTATCAAATGGACTTCTGATGTTACTGAGTCTATAATTATGAATAATTTGAAAGAGCAATTACAATTGTGTACACAACAGATTGATATCAGTGTAAAAATGATTCAAACCAAACTGTCACCAGGACATCAAATCACTGTAGAGGCTCTTATTGTTATTGACGTTCATGCTCGAGATATTGTCAAAAAACTCTTTGAATCTAAAGTTAGTAGCGTCACTGATTTTGATTGGATCTCACAATTACGTTATTATCATCAAACAGATCAATTAGTTAAAGTTTGCATGATTACTACTGAGATAATATACGGTTTTGAATACTTGGGGAATACTGGACGTCTTGTTGCTACTCCTTTGACCGATCGTTGCTACAGGTACGTCTATATTAAAATTCTTAGTTTTTGCAAAGTTAATTTGTTTCGTGGTTCTCAATTGAATCATTTGGCAAGCAAAAGAAAGCACTTTGTGTAACAAAAACTTATCTTAAAATTATTTTGACATCTTGTAATACGCTAAAAACTATTTTGCAAAGGTTTAGATAACAAGTTTATTTTTTTGTTATAATTTGGACAACTTGTGGTCTACTATTTTTTCCAAAGAGATCTTTTTCACTCTTCTAGGACTCTTATGGGTGCTTTGAAACTGAATTTAGGTGGTGCCCCAGAAGGGCCTGCCGGTACTGGTAAAACAGAAACGTGTAAAGATCTAGCAAAAGCTGTGGCAAAAAAATGTGTTGTTTTTAATTGCTCAGATGGTCTAGATTATAAAGCGTTAGGCAAATTCTTTAAAGGTTTAGCACAGTCCGGTGCATGGGCATGTTTTGATGAATTCAATCGTATTGAATTAGAAGTATTATCAGTTGTTGCCCAACAAATTCTTAGTATACAAACAGCTGTTAGTGCAAAATTGAAACGTTTTGTTTTTGAGGGTACTGAAATAGTTTTGAATCCCACTTGCACTTGCTTTATCACAATGAATCCAGGGTAAGAAAACAATCTTAATTTAAAGTAACCCATGGACTACAAGTTTTGTTAATTTTGCAGTTATGCAGGCCGTCAGGAACTACCTGATAATTTAAAAGTCTTATTCCGAACTGTTGCAATGATGGTGCCTGATTATGCTATGATTGGTGAAATTTCATTGTACTCTTACGGTTTTACAGAGGCTAGAAGTTTAGCTCAAAAGATTGTCCATACTTACAAACTATGCTCTGAACAATTATCATCACAAAATCATTACGATTATGGAATGAGAGCTGTAAAATCGGTACTATTAGCAGCTGGTGCTTTAAAACGTGCTTATCCTGAAACATCTGAGGCTCAATTAGTTTTAAGAGCTATCATTGATGTGAATTTACCAAAATTTTTGGCACAAGATATACCTCTGTTTGAGGGTATCTATTCTGATCTATTTCCTGGTGTTGAAATGCCAAAATTTGAGCGACAGGAATTAATTGATCGTATAATCGCGCAAGCTGGTAAAAAGAATCTACAACCAACACCATGGTTTATTGAAAAATGTATGCAGATTTATGAAATGATCTTAGTGAGGCATGGTTTGATGGTTGTTGGCAGACCAATGGGTGGTAAAACTTCAGCTTATCAGACTTTAGCTGATGGTTTAGGTGATTTAGCTTTGGATAGGAAAGCTAATTTGAAAGAATATAAAGTTTTATATAGAATCATCAATCCGAAAGCTATCACATTAGGTCAATTGTATGGACAATTTGATTTAGCTTCGCATGAATGGAGTGATGGTGTTCTATGTACAGTATTTCGTGAATATGCTAATAATCCTTCAATGGAACGTAAATGGATTATTTTTGATGGTCCAGTAGATGCTGTATGGATTGAAAATATGAATACTGTACTTGATGATAATAAGAAGCTATGCTTAATGTCAGGAGAAATTATACAAATGTCCAATAAGATGAATCTAATTTTTGAACCTGCTGATTTAGAACAAGCATCGCCGGCAACAGTTTCACGTTGTGGCATGATCTACATGGAACCAAATCTATTAGGTTGGCAACCATTAATGGTGTCCTATATGAAAAATTTGGAAAAAATTTTACTACCAGAACAAATGGAGTTGGTAGAAGAAACTATAGAATGGTTAGTTCCACCATGCTTGGACTTCGTCCAGAATCATTGTAAACGCTTCATTGAGTCATCAGAAAATCATTTATTTAATGTAAAATTATTTCTTAAGGCTTACAATCATTTCGACAACAATTTTGCTTTTAGAACTTCACGAACCTCTTCAGTTGTTTGCTCAAAGATGAAACCCAAGTTGCTACATTATGGCTACAATCTGTTTTATTATTTTGCCTTATTTGGGGCTTAGGTTCATCGTTGACAATGGAAAGTCAAAAGAATTTCGATGCTTTCCTTAGAAAAATCCTAACAGGGGACAATAAGAATTATCCAAAACCTAACGGTTTCAAATTGAGTAAGACCCAATTATTTCCTGAGAGGGCAATCATTTTCGATTGGATCTATGATAAACGTAATAATGGTCAATGGATAAATTGGCTAGATACAATTGATAAAGTTCAACAAATACCACCAAATGCAAAAATTAATGAATTGATTATTCCAACAAGTCAATCTTGTTTGTTGCGATACTTTTTGAAATTATATATGGAGAATTTTTTGCCTGTATTATTAGTTGGCCCAACTGGTACTGGAAAAACTGCAGTTGCTTTGGATCATTTAATTAATTTACCAAAAGAGAAATATATGGCTAATGTTATCAATTTTAGTGCACGTACCAGTTCCTCTTTGGTATTGCAAAAATTTTTGCTTCAAATCTTCTTATTTACTGATAAGCTAACTATAAAATTTGCTATTTTTGTTAATTCCACAGACGCAAGAAATGGTGATGGCGAAATTAGATAAGCGGCGTCGTGGAGTTTTTGGCCCATCGATGGGCAAAAAATGTGTCCTCTTTGTTGATGATCTAGGTATGCCTCAGAAAGAGGTATGGGGTGCTCAACCACCTATCGAATTGTTACGCCAATGGATTGATCATGGTTATTGGTTTGATAAAGATACCTCTGTTCTTCAATTAGTCGATATTGTAAGTTGTTTCCTATTATTGGAATCTTATTCAAAATCGTTCAATTTTGGCAAAAAATTTTAGATTTTTGTTAGCTCTATGGGACCACCTGGTGGTGGTCGTAATGAAATTACTGATCGATTTTTGCGGCATATGCAAATTATTGCAATAGATTCATTCGATGATGGTACTTTGCAAAAGATTTTTGGTACAATTCTTGATTGGCACTTTTCTAAAGGATACTCTGAAGAAATCCAAAGTTACAAAATCGTAAGTCTTTCAATGTAAACGATTCAAATTAAATGTGATTCCGATTTTAGCAATGTGTCTCCGCTACAATGGAGGTCTATAAGCAAGCAATTCTAAAATTTCTGCCAACACCTGCTAAATCACATTACACATTTTCATTAAGAGATTTTTCAAGAGTTATCATAGGTGTTATGATGGTACTACCGAAATATCTAACGGAAATGGATAAATTGATACGATTATGGACACATGAAACGTATCGTGTTTTTCATGATCGTTTAATTGATGATAATGATCGTCAATTGTTGTTCGATATTGTAAAAGAATCTTGTTATCAAAATTTTAGACAACATTTAGATAAGGTTTGTTCTAATTTGATAACAGATGATAGTGGTAGTTTATCACCAAAGCACATAAGGGGTTTGATTTTTGGTGGTTTTGTCGAGTCAGATGTAGGCCAAAAGATTTACGATGAGGTAAGCTTTTTATTTCTTTGTTTGCTCACGTCATAGCTCAGAGCTTTCATATGTGTTTTAATGTTTTTCGAACGTTGGGAAAGCCTATGATATGCATCAGTGGTCTTCAAATTCTGTTGCGCGGAACCCCGGGGTGCATCTCTAAGATTACTGAGCACCCATATTTAGACTAGTTAAGTAGTGTTTATTAACTAAAAAATATTAATCTAAGGGTGCGAGGGGTTCCCCGATTTTTTTATGGTCCAAAGGGTACCACGAGTTGACAACCTTTTAAGACTACTGCTGTAGGTGCATCATAGGAACAATATTAGCCATTGCTTTTGGCAAAAATTTACTTCAAATTTAGGCTTTTGCAAAAAGATATATGTCTACTCAAAGGCTTCTATTTTTGATACTAAAGAGTTTATAAGTGTACGTCCAAACTCTAGGTGACCGATTTGAATGATCTGACTGTAAAAATGGATAACTTCTTAAAAGAGTACAATTTGGTATCAAAAACACCAATGAATTTGGTTTTGTTTCAATTTGCTATTGAGCATATAGCCAGAGTTTCAAGAGTATTGAGTCAACCAAATGGTAATATCGTTTTGGTTGGTATTGGTGGTTCTGGACGACATTCGATTGTCCGTTTATCAACATCAATCACTGATCAAAATCTTTTTGAAATTGAAATTACACGCACTTATGGTGCTTATGAATGGCGAAACGATTTGAAAAAGCTGTTAATTAAAGCTGGCATTGATGGAAAACCTATTGTTTTCCTATTTAGTGACACACAAATCTCAGATGAGATGTTTATTGAAGATATCAATACATTGTTGAATTCAGGTGATATACCGAACCTGTATCAACCGGATGAGAAGGCAGAGATTTTAGAAAAAATGCAAAATGTCGCTAGAGATGTGGTAAGTTTACCAAAAATTTTGTTCAAATCCTCAATTTGTTTCTAACGTTTTGGATTCTTAGGGCAGAAGAATTGATGCAACTCCTTTGGCTCTGTATAACTTTTTCATAGAGAGAGTCAAATCAAATCTCCACATAGCATTATGCATGAGCCCAATTGGTTCCTCATTTAGGATCCGTTGTCGTATGTTTCCGTCATTGATCAATTGTTGCACGATTGATTGGTTTACAAAATGGCCAGATGATGCCTTACAAAAAGTTGCAGAAATATTTCTTCAACAGACAAATTTAGACACGGAAACTATTGATAATTGTGTCAAGATTTGCGAATATTTTCACATAACAGTACAAAAACTTTCAGAGTTATTCCATAAGGAACAGAAGCGTATTACTTACATTACACCAACTTCTTATTTGGAGTTGATCAAAACATTTCGCAATTTCTACGATTTGAAAATACAACAGATTACATTACAACGTGATCGGTACTTGAACGGCTTAGATAAATTGGACTTTGCAGCAGGGCAAGTTGGTGCAATGCAACAGGAATTGCAAGACTTACAACCGAAATTAATTACAGCCTCAGCAGTCACTGATAAGCTTATGGTGAAAATTGAACAAGATACAGTTCTTGTAGAGAAACAAAAAGAGGTAGTTGTTTATTTTTAGAGAATTTTGCGTTAGTTACTATTTGTGAAAATTTTAGATTGTAGGAGCAGATGAAGCCTTGGCCAATGAAGCAGCTGCAGCTGCTCAAGCAATTAAAGATGATTGTGAATCAGACTTATCTGAGGCAATACCAGCCTTAGAAGCAGCATTACAAGCATTAGATACTTTAAAACCAGCTGATATAACTGTTGTAAAATCAATGAAAAATCCACCATTTGGTGTGAAATTAGTATTGGAGGCTGTTTGTGTAATGAAACAAATCAAACCGGATCGCAAGCCTGATCCAAGTACTGGACGTATGGTTGAAGATTATTGGGGACCATCAGTTAAACTTTTAGGCGATATGAAATTCTTAGAAAACTTAAAATCATACGATAAAGATAATATACCGCCGGCTGTTATGAAACGTATACGTGAAAGGTTAGCATTATCTTAATTTTTATCTTCAATTTTGATGCAACAATTTTTTTTTCTCAAAGGTTTCTTAATGATCGTGAATTCAATCCAGAACGTATCAAAAGTGTTTCAACAGCTTGTGAAGGTTTGTGTAAATGGGTATTAGCAATGGAAGTGTATGATAGGGTTATTAAAGTGGTTGCACCAAAACAAGCAAGATTGAATGAAGCAGAAGCTGAACTAGCTGCCCAAATGGCTACTTTAAACCAGAAGCGGGCACAACTCAAACAGGTGAGAATTTGAGCATTTTGACAACAAACTGAGCTCGTCTATTTTTGATCGACAATTTTTGACCATTAGCTTGTAGTTGTTTTCTTTATAATTCATAATGTGTGAACTACAGATGAAGGTCAGTAATCAAACATATATTACCTCAGTAATCCTGGATTTTGATTTAGCTTATGGTGTAGTCTAAAGTTTGACTTCTCCTAAAGCTTTATCAATACATTCTAATTTCTCTACACATCCTTCATTTTTGACCTCAGCATACCTCACAATCAGTAAAATCCAAAATGGAGATATTTAATTATGATGGACTAGTTGTTTTGTAATTCATAAAGTTTAAGTTAGAGATGAGGTCAATATCACCATACATATGGTACCTCAGTACATAAATTTTTATCGGTAGATCTCAATTTTCTTTTGACTTTCTCAGTAATGACCTCACAGAAGACCTCAGTCGTTTTGACTTAGCTTCGTAAGTGCCGTAGGTATTCATTCACGATTAGATATTTCTTGACCTCAGCTTATACCTCACATTACTTTTGTGGGTCAAAAGATGAGAATTATTATTGGGAATACGTCTTTTTTTTAGGTGGCAGACAAGCTACAAGCCTTAAACGATGAATTTGCTGGTGAAACCAAGAAGAAGAAAGACTTGGAAGATCAAATCGAGTTGTGTTCACAAAAATTAGAACGTGCAGAAAAATTAATTGGTGGTTTAAGTGGTGAGAAGTCACGTTGGAATGATATTGCAAATGATTTAAAATTGCATCTAAATAATATCGTTGGTGATGTTATTTTATCATCTGGTTATTGTAGTTATTTAGGACCATTTACTATCGATTATCGTCGAGATATTCTACACGAATGGAACAAATTTTGTTTGGATTTGAAATTACCATGCTCGAAACATTTCTCATTAATACAAACAATGGGTGATCCAGTTGATATAAGGGAATGGAATATTAGTGGATTGCCTAGTGATAATTTTAGTGTTGAAAATGGGATAATTGTAATGAAAAGTCGACGTGTACCTTTAATGATAGATCCACAAGGACAGGCAAATAAATGGTTGAAAAATTTAGAGAAGAATAATAAATTAAAGATAATTAAATTGACCGATTCTAATTATATGAAAATTTTGGAAAATTGTATACAATTCGGTTGTCCAATTATTTTAGAGAATGTAGGTGAGGAAATTGATCCAGTTTTAGAACCAGTACTCGATCGTAATATATTTCAAAAGCAAAATCAATGGTTTTTGAAATTTGGCGATCATCTATTGGAATATTCGCTAGATTTTCGTTTCTATATAACAACACGTTTAAGAAATCCACATTATTTACCTGAATTATCAATAAAGATTACTTTATTAAATTTTATGATAACAAAACAAGGCTTACAAGATCAATTATTGGGTATATTAGTAGCTAAAGAATATCCAGAATTAGAATTGAAAAAGAATCAAATAATTATGGAGAATGCAAGTAATCGTAAATTATTAAAAACTTGCGAAGATCAAATCTTATCAGCATTATCAGGTACTGAAGGGAATATTTTAGAGAATGAAGAAACAATCAAAATTTTAACAACAAGTAAAGTCTTATCAGAAGAGATACAAGAGAAACAGAAAACCTCTGTAGTTACAGAGAAAGAAATTGATTTAGCTCGCAATAAGTATGTAGTAATATCAAAATATGTATCGACATTATTCTTCTGTATACAACAATTAACAAATCTGGATACAATGTATCAATATTCATTGAATTGGTTTATTAATTTGTATACTCAATCAATTTTAAATAGTGAAAAATCAAAAGTATTGGAATTACGTTTAAAATATCTTTCTGATCATTTTACAAATAGCATCTATAAAAATATATGTCGATCATTATTTGAAAAAGATAAATTGATATTCTCATTGATATTAACTGTTGAAATTCTACGATTTCACGTGAGTGTTATATTCTCTAAACTATCATTATCTTTAACCGTAAAGTGAATATTATATAGAGGTGTTATTCTAATGCTTATTTGTGCAATCGAAAAAGTACTCCTACTACCAGAGCGGCGACACTATCGAAGTACGCTTAGCATCGAGAGTATTCCACCACCAGAGCGGTGATACCATCGAAATATAGTAGCCGTCGAGGCCTTGTGAATTTCGACTTGCAAGTTAAATTACTTTGCGGTTGGGGATGCACCAAGAAAACTATCTACCTTAATTTTTATGACTATGGAGTGTAGAGGTCGCCAAAGAGCCACTGCGAAACTGATGGCACAATACAATGGATTATTCCGGCCACCAAAGAGCCACTGCGGAATCGCAATTCTCCGAGTCGCTAAAGAGCCACTGCCGGAAGTGTTCGGAGTGAGGAACAAGTGGGAAAGGATCTCTCCACGACCAGTCGATCGGGCTTATATTGCCTCTGTTATCACTCCTACTAGGCGATCTTGGTTAGCAGCAAGTTTCCCTACTTTACGGGCGTGCGTGCTTGTTTTCAACAAATCAAATCATTTGTAGATGTCTAATCCAGATGCTTCGTTACAACTTATATGTCGAAATTCACAAGATCCAAGCGGTCACTATAGCCCCAGCGATGGGAATACAATTTTTCTCAGTTTAATATTCATTCAACATCTTTAACAAAGTTTAACACGAACACAAGTCGAAATCGCACGAAATTTGCCGAACATTATGTGCTATGTCACTATTTTAAGCAGTGAAACTCTTTTTGAAATCTTTGATAAGACTTAAGCTTTATTAATAAGGTTGCAAGATAAAAAAATACCTATTTCACAATGCTCAATTCAATGGTGAAGCATGTGCAAATGCTTGAAACTTTATTATTATTTTTTTGTTGCTTCACATTTCATTTCTAAAACTTGTAGTTTGCTTCAAATGCTAAAATAACACAAAAAGCTTGTTTTGAGTAAGTTTCCGTTACTGTATTCAGTTTTGCATAAATAATAAGCATTGAAAACGAAAAAGGTACTTCTTTCTGAAAAAGTCACAAATCTTTTGATTTCTTAGGAGAAAATCGATGAAGACTATTGGATGTTTCTTTTAACTGGTGGTTTATCATTGGAGAATCCCCACAAAAATCCAGCACCTCATTGGCTGTCGGATAAAAGTTGGTCAGAAATTGTTCTGGCTAGTAGCCTCAAAGGTCTGGAAAATTTTAGGCAATCTTTTGTAAAATCTATTGATGCTTGGAAAATGTTGTATGATGCTTCAAATCCTCAAGATATAACATTCCCAGAACCATTTGATAAACTATCAGGTCTACCACGATTAGTTATTCTACGTTGTTTACGTCCAGACAAAATTGTACCAGCAATACAATCATTTATTTTACAAGAAATGGGTACAAAATATTTGGAGCCACCACCATTTAATTTAGACGAATCCTATAGTGATAGTCATTGTTGTACACCATTGGTATTTATTCTATCGTCTGGTGTTGATCCAATGGCGAATTTGATGAGATTCGCTGATTATCATGGTATCAATAAAACTGACCTAATGACAATCTCATTAGGACAAGGTCAAGGACCTATAGCTGCATCAATGATCTATCAAGGTATTGAAACAGGACAATGGGTAGTTTTACAGAATTGTCATTTGGCAACTAGTTGGATGAATGAATTAGATCGTATTTGTGATGAAGTTATAGTACCAGAAAGTACTAATACAAAATTCCGTCTATGGTTGACAAGTTATCCAACTGAAAAATTCCCGATTGCAATTCTGCAAAATGGTATCAAAATGATAAATGAAGCACCAAAAGGTTTGAAACAGAATCTATTGAAATCGTTCACAAATGATCCAATTTCGGATCCATCGTTTTATGCTTCCGTGAAAAATTGGCATTTTCATAAATTACTTTTTGCGTTATGCTTCTTTCATGCTGTGGTACAAGAAAGACGGAAATTTGGTCCTTTAGGCTGGAATATACCCTATGAATTCAATGATTCAGATTTAATGATATCTGTATTACAGCTACAAATGTTCCTAAATGAATATAATGAAGTACCATTTGATGCTTTAGTGTACTTAACAGGTGAATGTAACTATGGTGGTCGTGTTACCGATGATAAGGACCGTCGTCTATTAAATTCAATTTTAACAATCTTCTACAATCCAGATATTCTTCATACAACAATGTGAGTTCAAAATTTATGTCAAGGTAGCTCAGAGTTTACCAACAAAATATCTGCAGGTATCCGTTCTCATCAAGTGGACTATACCATGTTCCCCCAGATACCTCCTACGAAAGTTGTCTAAATTATATTAAATCGTTACCGATAATCCCAAAGCCCGAAGTTTTTGGACTTCACGAAAATGCAGATATTTCCAAGGATAATCGAGAAACAGCGATTGTAAGATTTTTTTTTTATCATACACTAAAACGAAAATTTTGACATCTGTTTCTAGCTACTAAGCGGTGCTTTATCAACCCAAAGCCAAACAACTTCAACCAGTGGTGGTGAGCAATCTCAAACAGCAAACATTGATTTAGCTAATGATATCCTGAACCGAATTCCTGATACTTTCGACATCAAAGCAGTTGCCGAAGCTTATCCTATTGTTTATACGAATTCTATGAATACAGTACTCAGACAGGAATTGATAAGATTTAATCGTTTAATCGTGGTTATTAAGAAGACACTAAAAGATACAATCAGAGCAATACAAGGCCTTGTAGTGATGTCAAATGAATTAGAAAATGTTACAACAAGTTTAACCTTAGGCAAAGTGCCAAGTGCTTGGATGAGTAAAAGTTATCCAAGTCTTAAACCATTAGGCTCTTATATTGCTGATTTGATACAAAGGTTTGTTAATTACACTTTTGGCATAAGGTAGGGACTTGATAGAAATGCTTTTAGATTAAATTTTTTACAAGATTGGATCGATGAAGGACCTCCGATAGTTTTTTGGTTATCTGGTTTCTATTTTACACAATCCTTCCTGACTGGAGTGTTACAGAATTATTCTAGAAGGCAAAAATTACCGATTGATTTAATTGAATTTGAATATTTCGTTACGAAATTTGAACGAGATACCCGCCAATTACCCGATATAGGTGTCTATTGTAAGGTAATCAAAAAGTTTAATTAAAAATAATGCTTTTGCTTAAGTTCTAAGTAAACTTACATGCAGCAAATCTTAGAGATTGAGGAATCTAGTATTTTGTTTGATGTAAGTAGCTTTTTTTCTAGGAGATAGTAGGGTAGCTGTTACCGATAAAGTTCAAAATTTAACCGATTAAATCGATCTTTTTGAAGGGTTTGTTTTTAGAGGGTGCTCGCTGGGATCGCATCGCCGGCCAGTTAGAAGAATCTTATCCGAAGATTCTGTTCGATGTTGTACCAGTGATGTGGCTAAAACCGGTGGAAAAATCAAAGTACCAATCAAGGCCGTGTTATCATTGCCCTTTGTATAAAACCAGTGCCCGACGTGGTGTCTTATCAACAACTGGACATTCGACAAATTTCGTTATGTGGACAACTTTTGATAGCAACAAACCTGAGAAGCATTGGATCAATCGTGGTGTAGCTGCTTTATGTCAGCTTGATGATTAAAATAGAAACAAAATTTTTGTTATTGAAGATATGTGCTTTATTTCTTATCAATCATTGGTTAGAGAGCTTTGCCTCAATTTAGACAGATTCATTTCGGTTAGAGGATCTTTTAGAAATGTTTAGTCTTATTCTCCTTCATATACCTAAAATAAGCTCATTTTATAATTCACACATTTTAAAGGTAATGAATCTTTATGGAATATACCTCAAATATGCCGATTATAAAGTATAGAGACTTCTATGACCTTCTATAAGGCTTTCTTTTGAAATTGTTTGTGTAATTGAAGATTTGCACTTGCAAAATACTCCGATTCGTATTGTTTTCTCCTCCATATCACTCCCGAAGAAAGAAGAACTACTCCTTCAAATAGTATCTTGGATTTTTTCAAAAGTACAGGATTAGTGAGGTAGGGCGGATAAATAACAAAAGTTAGGTGTGATTACGGGCGTACAAAAGGCCGTATAGGCTGAGGTACAATGGGGAATAAACCACAGCTCGGGTCTGAGAAACTATTAGAGATCTCACACAAACAATAATAATTCATTTCTTCTCAGTCTGATTAACATTTTAATTTGAGAGATGGAAATCCTTGGGAATCCTGATAACTAAACAAATTTAGATGCCAGTATACAGAGTGTTTGGTGTAAGTATGGTGAGTTCCATGAAACTCCTATTAGTCGGCGAGAGATTCGGAAAATATTTTGAGGATTTGTAGAAGAGTCCCTAGGGAACATTTTAGCAAAATTAGAACCTCGTAGCTTATTTCAACGTTGGTCAAAAACGATCGTTTTGGACAATGTAGCAATTTTAAAAAACCAACAAAACACGCAGAACGACTAAACATGACTCAGAGACCTTCCCAGCATTGATTTTTTTCGTTTTCCCCTATTGTATTCCAGAGAAAATACAAAATATATTCACCTGTTCCAGAATAAAATGGAGAAAAACGAAAAAATCAATTTTGGGAGGATCCTAAAGTCGTTTTGCGTGTTTAGTTCGTTTTTGAAAATCGCTAAATCGTCAGAAACGAGCGATTTTTGACCAACTTCCAAATGAGCTACGAGGTTCTAATTTTGCTCAAATGTTCTTCAAGGACCCTCCTACAAATCCTTAAAATATTTTTCGAATCGCTCGTCGACTAATGGGAGTTTCTTAGAACTCACCACACTTAGACCAAACAGCCTGCATACAGTATCCAAAAATTTACCTGAAATTTCAACAGTTTTGGTTATTCTTCAGATCCGTTACATTTTTTTGGAGATTTTCTATACGTTTATCTCTTCGTTTTAATTGTTTCTTTAATATTCGTATTGTTTTCTTAGCCTGCTTCAATTCCTTCTCAACTTTTTTAAATTTTTGTCTATAAAATTCCATACTCTTAGGAGTGCCGTCATAATTGTGATCATGTTGGATCTATTAACATAAATATTCAGTAAATACAAGTGTTCTAATTATAAAAAAATAAAATAAAGTAAGGGCTTTTGGGTTTCCAAGATTCTATAAGTCGTGTAAGAACAAAATTTTGTGAGTAAATCCGAAAAAATCAACACCCGAGAGGCATTTCCTAACGTTAAAAAAATAGATTTTACTCATCTTGCTGCATTTAGGACAATGAAGGACATCATAGGCGATGATCTTAGGGAATGATTTTTTGAATTTACATCTTAAGCTCGATTTTTCTTCCTCTACTTAAGCTCTCCCTAGCAAAACCTTACCTTAAATAGAACTAGCACTAGATTTACACAGCGTCCATATTCAGATACCTAATCAAAAGTCTACAAATTCACGTTTAGCTCGATTTAAGCCAAGCTTTGCTAAGGCGAGCTCAAACGAGATATTAGCAACATATTAGCAAGACCTTTCCTTAAATCGATCTATCGGTTAAATTACAACCATTTGGGATAATTCCCCTTCATGTATAGGTCTCCACCCAAAATGTTTGGGAATCCACGTTTATCTCGACTTAAGCCAAGTTTTTGCTAAGACTAGCTTAAATAGTGGAAACAACCGAATCTTAGCAACATACTAGCAAGACCTTGACTTAAATCGAACTAACAGTGGAATTATGCACAGATAAATCCCAAATATCTGTAACTCCATACTGTGAAATCGGGCCTTATTCTTATCACTCAAATTCCTTACGCTTAACAACAAACGATTCTTACGTGTTCAATATTAATCTTCGTTGTAACCGCTTTTGGTGGACATTCATTATTGTTATCATTATAATTTTTGTTATCATTATCATCCTTAATGGTGATAATAGAAGTGTTTGTCTGGAAGAAAATTAGAGAATATTTAAGTAAAATATAATTTTCAATGGATGTGTTAATAACACTTATCTACCTGCCGATTCGAAAATAACGTTGGATAAGCATCCTCTCTTAGCCGTGTAGTTTGTCCTGTACGATCAAAGCATGATTCTTCGAAATGTCTTGAACAAATCTTTGTATTTGTACTGAGTTTCATATTTTTCTCACCAATATTGTGAATCCATATCGCTCTTAAACGTTGATTTTTTCGAGGCAGCCTGAAAAATATTAAAATATTATGTACATATATGATTTACAATGTTATTTCATCACGCAATTGGCCATGCATTTGTTATATTAAATCGTAACTTGATTCATACTTTATTAAATTGGACATTTATAGACATGTTTTTCATTTAAAAACAAATAGCTGAAACAAGCTACGGTCCTACGTAAACAAAAGCATGGCCAATTGTGAGGTGAAATAGCATTGTACACTTTGTATATTTTACAGATGGTATGTAATATTATTATATTTCGATCCGCCTTGTTTACAAGCTTTAATAAAACACCTATTTGGCATATTGGAAAATCAATTAATACACTAAACTAAACAATAAGACAATAATTAATAAAATAGACAATTTAATTTACAATCAACCATTGTATCACTAAATATAACCTCACTTATAGATAACTTAACCCCAATTATATGCTTGACAGGTGAGATAAAAACGTAGCAACATTAAAATCCCCAACTGAATATTTATCTAGTAATCTTGTGTATACTTTGTTGGTAGCATTTAATTCAGCTTGCTATTATGAATTATGAAATTTTGAGATGAAATTCTAGAAGGTTATTCAATATAATGTTTCAAAAATTACTAGGTCGATAATCTAACCCTGTGTGAGAGAAAAAGAGGGGACGATATCTTTTATTGGTACTATTGCTAATATTATAGTATTTAAGATATTATTTTCCAATTATATCGACTTTTTTGCTAGAAACGATAAGATTATTGATTAAAAGAATGTCCAAGCATCGTTTTCTTTAGTTTCTGATCAGAAAACAACAAAGGAAGGATTATGTAACGTTCTTTTCTAGACTTGGCAGTACCACTAGTACCAGTATGTTTATTCATTTTAGTTTTGATCATTGTAGTGTTATCATTGGTTTCTTAAACTTAACAACAATATATACCTACCTAATGCCCGTATTTATAAACCTAACTCAGACTCGATCTCAAGTCTAACTTCCAAGCAAGAGTTCTGGTTTATAAGTCTTGCTTCGGCAATTTTCGGCGGAAGTCATCAGGATGGAGTATATGGAGGATTGAGAATTTGGTGAATTCTAGTTACATTTTATAGGGTCACGTTTTTCTTTTTGTGCGCACGCGCACCTTCTGCAAAACTCAAGCTCCTCTCAAGGCAGCTACAACCCAATCTTAGCTTGGTTACATAGTCTGGATTCAAGGCCAAGCTCAAGCTCCAAGATGGTCTGAAGATCGGTTTATAAATACAAGCATTAATAAATTAATAGTAATAAATCGGGTGCTTTTTAAATGTGGTAAAGTGATAATAATGAACAAAATAATGATAAATCGAGTGTTTTTAAAATATAGTTAGTGCTAGTGCCACTGGTAGTGCGTTTATGGATGAAGGAGTTGAGCAGTAAAAAGTTCAACGAAAGGGTATGTCAAAATATCCAAATCATTATTCCAATATTATTAACATCTTTTTTTGTTTCTAAGTACAGCAGTAGGTTCGAATAGCGAGGGACAGGAGCAGAGATACAGTCAAATATAGTAAGTATTTTTTTTAAATAAAAATAGACGACTATAACCAACCGTTAGAAACTATAATGGTAAGTACTTTTCAATGTAGAAACTCGATAGGTTTGTATGGGAAATGTGTTAGGTACTCTGTCTGTAGGTACTTATAGGGACATGTTAGGAACGTGATTGATTCTTATTAAATAGTCGGTACGTACACAAGACCTGTTATGCTCATTTTAGGTACTTTTCAAACTGACAAACGTCGATATTTCCTCATTATCCTTATGTGCGACTTTCCGCATTCATATTATTCAGTGCAGAGGCCTTTGTTTGGGTCTTTGTGACTTTGATAATGGAACTTTATTGTGAAAATCTTGCGTCTTTGAAAAAGATGTTGATGTTTTGAACGATAACGTCCATCAATCAAGTAAATCGGTATTTACAATACCACCTACACAGGGTTTTTCATTGTTGAAGTTGAGTTTATCAATTTTTGGAACAAGAACGCGTACCGTGAAAAGTGAAATGTGTTTGTGTAATATTCAGGAAAGTGAAATTTCATAACTTTAAGTTTTTATTGACAAAATCCAATAAACTAAACATTTACCCATTTTTTATCTCAAAAGAAAACGGACTTCCAGAATTTGAGTTATCCTAATAATTAATTTACCAATTTTTATAAACCCTTCCTTTATTAATTAAAGGGGGAGAAAACTTTCAATTGAAATGAATATTGAACACTAATTGTAGCGCATTATACAGGCTTTATTTCTGAACGCAGTTGCTCTATCTTTCCGTAAATTCCATATGTCAATGTCATTTTGTTTTCAACTTCTTAACCTAACTTTCTTGTCATTTCTCACGTGTAGTGTTAAAGAATCTGAAAAAATGGTTAAATTAAAGAAAAAAGTTATAAAAACGAAAAAATCACCGAAAAAAACAACAACAACAAAGAAGAAAACGAAAAAATCGGAAGATTTTGCAACAATGTCCGTTGATTCATTCTTAAATCAAGATTTTGAGGTTAGTGATAATGATGATGATATTAATGAAACAAATGAAGAATTACATGATGATAAGCATGAAATTAATGATAATAATCAACAATCAGATGATGAAATAGAGAATCACAAACAAGCTTTATCGAAATTGAAAGATACAGATCCGGAATTTTATCAATTTTTACAAGAGAATGATAAGAAATTGTTAGATTTTAATCTATCCGATGATGATGATGATGATAATGATAATGATGATGTAGAGAAAGAAGATGATTTACATAAAATTCCTGATAAATTAGAAGTAGCAAGTGATGAGAGCGATTTCGAAGATGATACAATACCAGATACTGAAACTAGTGGTAAAATTACATTAAAACTACTAAAAAAATGGGAGAAAGATATTTTAAATGATAAAACAAATAAAACAATAATTGCATTAACACAAGCCTTTCATGCTGCATTGAAACAAGTCAATCCAGAGGCTGAAGATGAGGAACAATCACCGTATACAGTTGATGGTAAATTTTTAACTTAATCCAAATTTTCTTGAATAATCGATAATTAATTAAATTTTATTAGGCTCGTCTGTTTTCAACGGTGTTGTTCAATTGTGTGTTTTACAATTTGGACCGGCTGTACGTCGATTTTTAGGCTTGAAAGACGCCTCAAAACAACCACCACATAAATGTAAAAAATTCAACAAAATCAAAAGTTGTTTACGTCGCTACTTTATAGATTTATTACAAATATTAAAAGGTGTAAGTTCACCGAATATACAAACGGTATTATTGAAACATTTACATTATATGTCACCATTTTTGGTATCTTATCCAAATATCAGTAAATCAATTTTGAAACGTTTGATTAATGTTTGGGGTACAGCTGATGAAGCTGTACGTGTTATCGCCTTCTTTTGTATTTTACGTATAACGAATAATCAACGTGTTAAATTTCTCGATATTGTATTGAAAGCAATGTATATGACTTATGTGAAAAATTCGAAATTTGTCTCATTGAATACATTAGCTGGATTGAATTTTATGCGACGTTCTTTAGTTGAAATGTACGCATTAGATCCAAATATATCTTATCAACATGTATTTTTATATATAAGACAATTAGCGATACATTTACGTAATGCGATAACATTGAAAAAGAAGGAAAATATTCAAACTGTATACAATTGGCAGTTTATTAATTCATTAAAATTATGGGGTAATTTATTGGGTGTAACTGTAAATAAACCACAATTACAACAATTAATCTATCCATTCGTACAAGTATGTATTGGTACAATTAAATTAATACCAACATCGCAATATTATCCATTACGTTTTCATATCAATCAAATTTTAATCGATCTAAGTCGTGATAGTGGCGTTTATATTCCAATATTGCCATTTATTGTTGAAATTTTAAATAATTACGATTTCGGTAAGAAACATCAACGTGTCTCAATGAAACCGTTACAATTCACTTGTATTTTACGTGTATCGAAATCGCAAATGTCGGAGAATGGCTTTAAAGATACAATAATCGATACGATTTATCAACAATTATTAGAATATTTATCAATCTATTCGAATAGTATAACATTTCCCGATTTATCATTATTTACAATAATTGAATTGAAACAATTTGTAAAGAAATCAACAAATTCTAATTATAATCGTAAAATGAAACAAATCATGGAGAAAATTCAACAGAATTCACAATTTATAGAAAATGAACGTTCTAAATTAACATTTAATTTAACCGATTTCCAACAAATAACCGGTTGGGAATCACAAATTAAATTAAAGAATCCACCATTATTACAATATTATAATAGTTGGAATAAGATACATACAATTAAGAAGAATAAACAATTAACAAATA
Source organism: Mylabris sibirica (assembly GCA_039776855.1). Lineage (NCBI taxonomy): Eukaryota > Metazoa > Arthropoda > Insecta > Coleoptera > Meloidae > Mylabris > Mylabris sibirica. Next base: position 6,869,185 of record CM077842.1, read on the forward strand.
ATGATGAATTGGGTAATTATAATTTACCGATAATTAAAAAGAAGGCAATTAATGTGGATGATAAGAATAAGAAGATGAAGACAGTTGAAGGGCCAGTGGAATTATTTCCAAGTGATAGTGAAGATGATGATGTTGTTGGTGGTGGTGGTGGTGGTTTAGTTGGTGGTGATGAATTGAAACGCAAACGGGGTAAACGTGGTGGTAAAAATGTTAATAATAAGAAGAAAGTAAGGAATGATAATGGTCCTGTTGAGGATAGTGGAGAGAAGGATATTGTTGAAGATTTGAATGTAAATGATTGGTAATTTGTATTTTTCATTTTGTAAATTATTTGGGAATACAATTTTACTAAAAATCTATTGTTTGAATTTTTTGGGGTCCCATTTTTATCACGGGCTGTTTGAAATTGAACCTCCTACATTAGGCAAGGTCGTTTGATTGTAATGGTAATTTGACCTTGTTGATACCACCCCTACATTCGTTCAAGGTTATGTAAATCATTTGGATTTGTAGGGCAGTCCTTGTGGAACACTTCCGACAAAATTAAGATGGCTTAGCTCATTTGGAAGTCAGTTAAAAACTCCTTTCAAAAACAACCTACAGTCAAAATACAGGATGATTCACGTCGGACCAAATATTCTTATGGCAAATCCCATTAATTGGCGAGCGATTCGAAAAATATTTCAAAGATTTATAGAGGGGTCCTAGAGAACATTTTAGCCAAATTAGAACCTCGTAGCTCATTCGGAAGTTGGTCAAAAAACGATCGTTTTGGGCAAGATAAACGCAAAACGAGCAAGAATAACTCTGAGACCCTCTTTTTCTCCACTGCATTCTAGAAAAACTGCAAAATATTCCCACCTATTACAGAATGAAATTAAGAAAAACGAAAAAAATCAATGTTGGCAGGATCCTTGGTTCATTCCAAGACGTTTTGCGTGTTTAGTTCGATTTTGAAAATCGCGACATCGTTAGAAATGAGCGTTTTTGACCAACTTACAAATGAGCTACGAGGTTCTAATTTTGCTAAAATGATCTCTAGACACCCTCCTATAGATCCTTGAAATATTTTTCGAATAATGGGAATTGCCATAAGAACTTTTGGTCCGACGTGAATCACCCTGTATATTTATTTGACAGGAGGCTTAAAGCTAATTAATTAATGATAATTAAATAAATTTTATTTTCATAAAGATTACAATTATTACAAACAAACAATTTATTAGTATTGTACATCATTATTCAATTGTTTAAAATTATATTATTAGATAAAAGATTAATTATTTATTGTTTTACTATTATTAGTTCTATAGTCTTTTTTTGGCACTGCACATTTGCCTTTTCATAAACAATACAATTAAACATACAGCATCTATGCCGAGACTCATCAATGCTAACGTTAATTTTAAATTTTGTCAAGCAAAAACGTCAGCATTAATGCTTAATTGATGGTCGTTTTTAACTATTTGTAATCATTTAAAAAATTTGTAATAATAATGGACAAAATATTGAATAATTATAATAAAAGACCAGAATTAATATAAATATTAAAATTAAAATTAACATACAATATATACATAACATTCACACATACAGATTTCCTAAACCAAGAAGATTTTGTAAAAATTTTGGGCGAATTATCCAGAATTTTTTACAAAAATTTGAGTATTTACATAAAAAAATATGGCCGATTTCTTTTTTTTTAAATATTATTAACAAATACTTTATAAATATATTTAATCTTTGTTCATACAAAATAAGGGAGTAAATCAACAAATTATATATAAAAAAATAAATCAAAAAACAAAACATTAAGGCACATCAACATTTGAAATCATTGTAATCACGTACGTAGCGTAACGCTAAAGTGACTCAAATCCGGAAATATCACTACTCTGAAATATTAATTAATTAATTATTGATTAATTTAATACTCAATTATAGATACCCGGTCTGGTTTGTAGAGGTGCGTGTGGGGTAGAAGGAAAGTTGAGCCTAAATCACGTTCCGCCATTGTGTTCGCCTCCTAAGAAAAAAGGGGTCGTGTTAATAAAATTGTAAGTGGAACGATCAAAATTTGAGGACTCACATCGTTTTGGTGTTGTGATGATGGTTTTGAATCATAGTCGTTCCTGAAGGATTTCATAGGGGGCGGGATTGTGGTTTCGTCATAAGACCGAGCCTCGGATACGGTACTGTAAATTTAAAAAAACGAGTTGGAAAAGGGGCCGAATCGAAGACCCGGCCTAGCAACTTCCCCGACTGATCAGTCCCAGTAGTTAATCATTAATTAGAAAAAAAATTTTCTACGATCAAGAGAAAATTGTCAAATTTCTGCGAAAAGCACAGTGGTTGCGCTCTCGCCTGACATCTGTTTGCTACGGGGTTCAATTCTCGCCAGAATAACTTTATTTTTTTTCTTTTCAATTATGGAAATAATCATCTTTACTATTTTGTTATTTTATTCTTAACAAATAGAAAACTTTAGTTTACTTACTGCCTCTATGGATAGTAAAAGTATTATTAGATACTCATTATGTTATCCATTACAATAAATTCACAACAAAAGATTAAACAAATATTCCAGTAAAGCTTTTAACAAAACCAAAGATGTCAAAATCAGCACCGAAATTTAAAAAAAAACAACGCAATTATTTACACCTACTCGATCTTTCACGAAACAGTCTTGTTGCTAGACAACGGCCGTAAATCCTGATTTATATTTGATATATTAATGTCTTATTCTTTTGTCTTGCGTACATACTTGATTAGTTAGCAACGGACATTTTATACCGTACGGTAGCAATGAGATCATAGCGCTGAACTATCACACATGTGAGCGCTTGTATAGTTACAACTCGATCGCTCTGAATCTCTCTGCACAGTTATACGTTTATTCGCCGTGCTTGTAACATTACAGTCAGTCAACATAGTTATTGAAGTAAGAGATCGACGTCACGCACAATAAACAGGTGGCCCACAGCGCTCCATATCTGTTGATTTAATTGATTTTATACTGCCTTTTCATGAGCGCCACAGTGAGGTTGGCTGGCTGTTGGAATATTTTAAACAAAATAGAAAAAATACCTAGATATATCAAATCAATTAACAAAAAAGTGAACGAAATTTTCGAAATATTATTTATGGATTTTTAAGATAGGTAATTGGCAATTTAAAAATTATTATACGATTATTAATATTCGGCTTGTAGAAAATTAACAACAATAGACAATAGACCTCAATCAGGGAGAAATAACGAATTTCGATATTATTGTTTTTATCTAGTGTAATGTTCCTTTTTTTCGATTTGTTTATTGATGATTGTCTCAATGTTTATTTTAACTTTGTAGATAAAGTTTCACGAAATGAATGAAAGAGAAAATTCTTATTTAAATAATTAATATTCAAGTTTAATTTAATCAATATGTAATTGTACTTGATATTGTTAAATTGACTTTGCATTTTTCTATTCTTTTAAATATTAATTTTCTAAGAAAATTATCAAGAATCTATTCTAGCTTTAATTGCGTATAAATACGTATAATGTATCTCTGCATATTGAAGAAATTCAAGATGTGTTTTTAAACAATAAATGTGACACAAATTGCGATGTAATCAAATATAAGTAAGTGTTTGTGGATTTTAAATTTAGCACGATCCCCCACGCCAATGGATGGCTACCGACGTACGACAAACGCCGGACACGCGCGCCGTATATTAGGGCACAAACACAGAGCTTTCTATGTCCGTTGCTTGTTGATTAGTAAAGAATCACTGTCCATCTAATTAATTTAATCATTATAAGTCGCCAGATTGAAAAATATCGCACATGATGGGTATTATTTCTGACATAAAAGCACATGCCCTTTCGATTGGTGATATCAAATTAATACGTTATCTTACATTTTTTTCAATCAACCCCCTCCCCCGTCCACCCCCGTGGTCCGATTGGCACCAAAAACTAATCAACTCGAAAGTCCACGGAATAGTTGATGCTGGCCAAATTTGAGCGCAATCGGTTAAGCCGTTTTTGAGTAATCGTTGGAGAAACGACAGACGCACACACACACACACACACACACACACACACACACACACACACGGACATCATGCTAAAAACTTCAAAAACGTGTTCAAGGGACCCCAAAACGTAAAGATCTGGTGAAATCTCGAATTCGAAATTTTGGTCCGAAACTAATAACTTCCCTACCCTCTGGTCGGGGAAGTTAAAAATCGATAATTTTGGACAAATTGAGTAGTTTTAGAGATATTACTTGATTCTTGGCGTGATATCTAACCAGTCTTCCATTGGATCCAAATCGTTAACTCTGTAATAGATTAGAAATAATTTTTTTCTCGGTACTATAATGGTTACTTACACTAAAGATTTTCTAATTGTGTTAAATTGTGACCGTGTTCCAGTACTTGATGATAATAAATCAGCGCTAATTTTCTGTATTAAAGTAGCATTCTCACTACGATCCGCTTCAGTACCACAAGTAGTACCTAATGTTCCCATATTGTTGAGCATAACCGTTGCAGAGACTTCAAAACCGGCCGAAACTAGAGCACCTGATGTTTTCCTCGAATTTGATTGCTCATTGATGAACGAATCACTATGAGCATGGCTAAATTTCCGTTTATCATTATTAGTAATATCATTTGATCGATTCGGTGTTGGTCCAGCATCCAGATAACTCAACAATTTCGTTTCATTCGATATAGTCGGTACTGATGGTTTTCTAGCATCAAAAGTTGTATAGTTACTCAATGGACTAGTCGGTGGTGCTGGATGATATTTAGCTCTTGGTATCATCACAGTTAAAGAACGATCTTTTTGATCGTTAGTACTATCAATAGTTTTACAATTTTCCACATTGTTGTGTTGTATTGAGGTCTTCTTTAGAGCACCTTTTAGTTTTTTTGTTTTGGCAACATAAGGTGGTGCATTTGTATCCGAACGGCTATCTTCTGAACTTGTGTCTTGTATCATAGCACGACGATCAATAGTACCACCATTATGTCCGGAGACACGTTGTGGGAAGAAACTCATACCGGTTGGAATTTTCGTTTTTGGTTCCCGCCGGCAACACATCATTACCAAACACAGTACCAACAAAACAAATAGTATTACCCCCAAGGTTACTAGAGCTATCAGCATTACTAAAACACAAATGTGATTAAATATTGATTAATTTTGTAAGAATAACAAGTACCTTTAAGATTTATTTGACAACTATCACCAGTGTACCAATGGAAACACTCACAAACTACTTGATCTTCACCTCTTGAATAACACGTACCATGATAATTACAGCGTTCACAGCCGATCATTTCGGCAGAACATATCCGGCCAGGGTATAAAATATTTTCTGATAAATCAGTAAAACCTTCCTTACAACTACACGTGTAGGTACCTTTCAAATTGAAGCATTGCGCGTTCTCTGAACAATCGTGGTACTTTATGTTCGTACACTCATCAAAATCGCTAGCTTGCAGATTATTTAAACTTTCCTGTGTTGCGTACAGTTCAGTACCACCTAAACTGTAATTGTTGTTGCGTAAGTACTTTTTAAAGATGTCTTCTAAACGTTGTTCATTCGTGTTATCCGATAATTGTAAATAGAATTTTGCTATAATTCCAGCTTTTGCGTTGGGTTTGTACGAGTGAATATGGACGCCATGATAGATATCCCTCAGATCGGATTGCATTACCATTCTATCAATAGCTTCGTGGGTTATTTTTGTTAACTGCTTAAATTCTGTTGAATTTTGATTTGTTAAAGCTTGATTAAATTTAAGGAAGTCTCTCCGGTGGCGTTCCAAATCAATTTGAAGAGTGTAAGTGTAAGTGGCTGGAATTAAGATTATAAAAATTGAGCTACCATTTTTTTGTTCAATTTGAGGGTACTTACGGATACAAGGCCTATCGAGGAACATTCTGGCAAAACCTGGCCGACATACACACCGCATTATACCGTCAACTTTCTGACACAACTCGTTCCTTGTTGCCTTACATTCTGGATCGCACTTATCCGATTGTGGTCTTGGTACTTCCAAAATAGGTTGATTCGGTGCAAAAATACCACCAAGTAGAACATTATTCACCTCATTATTATCCAACATTTCATCCCTTTCTTGTGTTTCATAACTATCATTAGGTACTTTAATGACGCTACCTTTATTCTTATCCGTCATAACAACAAAAATTGAATCGTTCTCGTTTACAGCCTCCGGCTTATCAGGTACTACTGGATCAAAATCTTTTATAATGAAATCTTCTAAATCATCATCATCATCAACATTAGCGTCATTATTATCATTAGCATTTATTTCAATTTTGGTTATTGTTGGTATCACTTGGGTAGGCTTAGTAGAAGTACTCGGTTTAATTTCTGGTTGAAAATTACCATAAGTACCAGAAGAATACAAAGTACTACCTGGATTAATGGTAGTAGTGATTGTTTCGATAATACTAGTAGGTTTAACTAAAGTGTGTACTTGAGTTACAGTATCCACAATAGTTGATTTTTCTGTTTTCGTAACCAGTACCGTGAAGGTTGATGGTGGTCCACCCAAAGTTTTGACTACTGTTGTTTTGGTTATTGTTACCGTTGATGTTTTTGTGTGTGTTATGTGACGTGTTGGTAGTATTGTTTCTCGTGAGATTGTTGTCAATTTTGGAGTTTTCGTTGTTGTAGTACTAGTCCCGATAATGTCATCGACAATTTTTATTTCGTTTCCAGCATGATGTACTGCGGGCGTTGATATTTCTTCTTTAGTACTTGTTTCTATTGTAACTTCAGGATTTGTGATAAAACTAGAACTTGATTCGACTTCTAAACTTTTAGTACTAAGTTCAGTTTCTTTAGGTAAGCTGACAGTTGTGGATTCTTCTTTTGGTGTTGTAATCGGCTGCAAGCTAGGATTCCCTATTATGACCTCCATAGTCGGTACTGTCTTGATTGTAGGTGATAGCGTTATATTGTCTTTTCTAGTACTGGTTTTATTCCTTGTATAGATCTCATAATTCGGTCTTAATGGCTGTCTAGTGGGTCTAGTATCAAATATTGGTCTCCTAGTAAACGGTCGTCTTGTTGTACGGCGAGTAGTACTAACATTCTCCACTTCAATAGTGGTGGGCTTATGGGTCGTTACTATTTCTGCGATGATTGGTCTGTGAGTTGAAATTGGTGGTGGACGCATACCAACAACTTCTTCAGTCGATGGCGGCGGTACTATATCATCTAAAGGCTTCGGTACGTACGGTCTATTTGTACTGGCATGTGTTTCTAGATCTTTATCCGCGCCCAAATTAGGTACTCTTTGTATGTCAGCACTGGGTGAATTAATTGTAATTTTCGGCGGTTGCATTTCTGTGTCAGGTACCGGTGGCGGTGGTCGCATTACTACAAGATCCTTAGTACTATTGGTATTAAGGTCAAAGAGTGGCGAATCTGTTACTTTTTCACGGTTAAGCAGATTAGTGATGGTTAAGTGTGGTCTAAATGGTTTTTCTGTTTGACTGTAATTTGGTTCAGGAATTTTCGGTACTTCTGTTTGAGTATCGATAGGCAAAGAGGTCACTTTTGGACGGTTATTGGGTGTTGTAACTTTTGGCCTATTACTAATTATTTGATCTTGATAATGTGGGTGTTTTGTAGTTGGTATGTGGACAGGTATTGGTTTTCTTGTTTTGGCAGTAAAATGGTTGGTGGGTCGTGTTGTTGGAACAACAGGCCATTGATTTGTTGGCCGATTTATCGGTCTTCGTTTAGTACCAACGTATACTATTTCCGGTTTCCTTTGTGTTGTTGGCCTTGGGGTTGTGGTATAAGTGGTTATAAATCTGGTTGTAGCAGGTCTATTGGTGGTGGTACCAACGAAAGTGATAAAACCTTCGTCCGGTTGTTGAGTTTGTTGAGCTAATTGCTCATAAGTATAAGTACCTTGATTGCTTGGTTGATTGTTAGCAAACGGCCTTGGATTTGATACAATAGGCCTAGGATAATGACTAATTTGCTCTTCGTATGGGAATCTAATTGTATTATTCAGCACGTTAGTCTTTTCTGATGTTGTTTGCACTTTCAGAATTTCCTGCGGTACTTGACCTGGTTGTAATGGCCTACTATTTGATTCTTGGATAACTTCACCATCTTCACTTATCAAATCATCATCATCATCATCGTCATTATCTATGCTTTCCACTCGTTGATCTTCAGACGAAGGTGTGTTTGTGTAAGTTGAATCTTGGGATGTTGCGTATTTATTTTGAGGTATCAGTGGTATGGGTTGTGGTCTTGATGGTACATAATTGTTAGTACCTGGTCTTAGTGCTGGTGGGGTCATAAATTCACTAATCGAAGGTTTGGGTTGCGGTTTTGGACGTCGACGATAATTCGGTTTCGGTACTGTAGGTTGATAGGTTGTTACGTGGGCTGTGTTACTATTTGGAGGTTTTAGATCCACAATCTCCTGTGTTGGTCGTGATACATAACTTGTAGGTGGTTTTAAGGCGGCAATAAAATTACCAGGATTTGCGCCATATTTGATGTTTGGATTTGGATTTTCAGGCTTATTGGAAATAAAACCATTTTTGACGACTTCATAAGTAATTGGAGGTGCATCGAATTGAGTTTGACCATGATTGATAATATGAGCATCAAAATCATTGTCTTTTTGCATCATACCGAAAGATATCGGCGGTACATTGATGCTAATCTCATGGTTAGGGTAGTTAACGAAAATATCATTAACTTGACTCGGCTTAGATGGTTTAATGCTGTATTGGATTTGTTGGTCTTCAACTGGCTCAATTCGTATAGATTGTGTGCCGACTTTGATAACACCACCGACTTGTTTTTGATCAATGGTACTATCACGATAGATTGAAGCAAATTGTGGTATACCACTACTAAAACTTTCAATTGCTGAGAATTCCGGTTCTGGATATGGTGAAGGATCATCAAAGTATTGTCCATTACGATGTTGTTCTGTGGTACCACCGTAAACCAATGCTGTTGTTCTGTTATGCGGAATATTAACAAATGCTACTTGACTCGGCTGAATATTGACCAATAATGGTTGCCCAGTTGATCTTTCAATGATTTCTGGTAATACAATAGAAGGTCTTAGGTTGAAATCTTGAATTGGATCTCTAACAACCTCATTAACACCATAATTGATATAATTTTTGTGTGAGTGAGCATAATTTTGCTCCGGATATGTATTTAACGGTATATGCTTGTTTTGATCGTTCCTTAAAGGTGGAGGTGGTCCAATATAATCATCCCTACTTGCTTTATGTGATGGTAGAGTATTTCGTTTTGGCCATATCTTGTTCGGTACTGTTGATGGTACTGATAGTGGTGGTGGTTTCAAATCATAATCATCAACTTTGATTTGATTTATTGGTATCGAAGGTATTCTAGGCAATATTCGTCCAGGCTTACCGACAATTACATCAGAATTAGCAGTGATTACATCACCTGGTGATATCGGTATGCCACCATTTAATAAAGATGCTTCTTGTATCGGTCTTTGGTTCTTCTTATCCCATACGGTTTCTTGTAAGTGAAATGTTGCAATATTTTGACTTTCAGCAATTTCAAAATCATCAGCCAAACCACCGACTGGTATATAGATTGGTGAACGATTTTGCACATCTACTTCTTCTTTCCTCAATGGTCTTGGAGTCGTACTTGTCGTCGTCGTCGTTGGTAAAGTGGTAGTACCAATAGTATCATTGCGACGATTCGACTTGAGATTCGTTTGTATCAAACCAGCCATAGCATTTAGAACTGGCTTCAATGCTTGGATATTAATCGAACCAAGACCTAGAAGATCCGGTACTTGATTAGTTACCACAGGCTTCACAACTTTTGACGATGGTTTCTTTTCATTAACACTAGTCGCTTTTGTTGCTTCTAATCTAGTTTTTGTAGAACGTCTCAATTTACTTGTAGATGCTACAGTTTTTGTCTTTTTGCTAACTTTGGAAGTACTCGTTAGAAATGGAGTTGCTTGTGTTGGTTCCTCATCCAAGAAAATAATTGTTGAACCAACAATAACACTAGGAGTTGAAGCTTCAATTTCTACAGTATTTGATGTTTGTGTAATTTGTGGCATTCTAGTTTTCTCAATTGGTAGTACTTTTGTTGGTTGAATAACATCAGCAATTACGGTTATTTCCAGTTTTTGACCATCTTGTAAAGTTGCAGTAGCAGTAATACGATCTGAACCATCTCTCAGATTATCTTTAATTCTCTTCAATTCTCTCTTATCAAGCAAATTGGGATCTATAGTTTCTGTAACAGTATTTTCAACAATCTTCGAATGGGAACTAATCACAGTTGGAGTCGCTGTATTATCTTCTTGTAATAGAGTTGTAAAGTATGTAAATGTTGTATGATAAGTTTTTGTTGCTAAAATATGGAAATTTTCAACAGATAAGTTAGGCCGTTGTTTCTTTTGCTCATTATTTGAACTAATCTGTGTCCGTTTTGGATGAAGATACAATTTTTCGGTGACAACGTCACTGGAAGTTGAGATATTCGTTTTGGTAACTGGAGTACCATTCTCTACAAATGTGTCATAGTAAGTATATGTGACATAGTAAGTTTTGACAACATCGGTAGTTGTGTAATTGATAGAAGTTGGATTTGGATCTTCTACAGCAATATACGATGTCATCACAGAAGTAGCCTTAGGTGGTACTGATTCTGTTATAACTACTTGTGTTACTACTTCAGTAGTACTAATCACTTTTGAAGTATCGCCGTCGTATAGTGTTTTCTGTAAGGCTAAAGTACTATAATAGGTGTTTGTGTCCTTCAGCGCAGACGTATTAGTTGAAGAGTGCAGTAGTGACAGATAATCATCTGGTGCCGTTACAGTATTTGTAACTGTGTGTTTTGATGATACTACCAAAGGCTGTTCTCCATCTAGAATTGTATTTAAATAGGTGTAAGTCGTATGGAACACTCCAACTGATAGATTTGGATACTGTAATTTTAGACATAATTAGTACTTTGATCTATGCTTAAAACTTACATTGTAGTACCTGTGTTAAAGTGACTCCCATAGCTGGTGTTGGTAGTATTTTCCCTGTATTTCTCTCTTCTGTTGCAATATTAGAGACTACTTGTTCATGACTAGATACAGTAGTAGTACCACTTTCTAGAAACGTTGTTAAGTAGGTAAATGTTGTTAGACAAGTTTTTGTCACAAATTGATTTGAATTATTGATCTAAAATTTAACGAAATTCAGTTAGTATTTGATAAAAGTATTCGATAATACGTTACATCTGAAGCATCTTGTGGCAACATCATCATCATATGATCAGTCAACGTACTTGGTTTTAATGTAACAGCTTTGTAGGCGGTACTCGGTAGTACTCGCTTGATATCGGGTCGTCCTGGTAGAGTACTCTTATCGCCGGCTACTATCACTTCAACACCATTCGACATGACGCGTGTGGCCAGGTTATGACGAGCTTCATCGAAAGCTCTACCTTCTAAGTATTGTTCTCCAGATTAGTACAATTATTTTGACTGTAGTACTTTAGAAAGATTTACATTTGTTGTTTTTTTTTACAAAGAAATATTTACAAAGGAAACACCAAAGGAAATAAAAGAAAATAATATACAAAAGCTAGAACTCACCTTGTTGATTATTTAGTTGAGAGGATTCCGGAAATGGAGTAGTAGTAGTACTAGTAGTAGTAATAGTAGTAGTAGTAGTAGTTGTCGTAATAGAAGTAGAAGTAGCGTCGATGTCCAATAGAGTTAATGTTGTGTATTTCGTCAACGGTTCTGTCATTATTATTGTCTTTGTCTGTGGTCGTACCTCTGTAGATGATGTTACAATTTGTTCATTACCATTAACGCGTGTCACAACAAACGTGTAAGTTTTTAATCGACTTTGTATTACCGTCTTTGTTAATAATTCAATAGATGATAGTACTGTTGTTTTCAACAATAGTAAGGGCGCCTCAAATGTATCGGATAACTCAGGAAAGAATGGCTCATAATCAGGAACATGATATGGGGTTTCTTTAGAAGTACTTTCTAATTCATTATCATCACGTTTTATTTCTTCAGTACTGTATTCTTCTGAATAATCAGATTCTGTACTGTCGTAATCTTCTGTTGATTCAGTATAATCTGAGGAATTTGTAGATTCTGTAGAATCACTCGTAATATCACTAGAATTAGTACTACTACCGGCTTCTACTGATTCGGTCGTAGTAGTACCGACAATATTTTCAATGTTGGATTCAGTATAAAAGTCATCTAAATCATTCAAACTACTCGTTTGAAACTTATAAGTAAAATCCGCGGTACTACTAGCTTTAGTTAGAGCTCGCTTCTTCGTTACGATAATTTTCCGCCTACGTTTTGTAGCTGAAGGTACTGGTTCAGTTGAATTCGTTTTCAACAGTCGTTTCTTCTTTCTTTTCTTGATAACTACTCGTTTTCTATGTCTTCTCGCTGTGGTAAACTCATCACTTTCTGTCGTTGTGGTTAATGGTCGAACATTAATTAATTTTTTGACAATTCGTCTTTTTGGTTTAGGAACTTCATTTGTATTACGCCTAAATCGATTCTTTTGGCCAATTTTATTCGAAACGTAATTTTGTTTAGAAAAAGATTTTGATTTATTGCCCCTGATTAGTAGTGACGTTTCGACCTTTGGCATGAGAGGGGCTATCTCATCAAGGTCCGTTAGACTAAAAAATTACCGGAAGAATTCGTTATTTCTTCCGATTTTGATTGTGGTGCTTTTACGTACTTAAAATTCTTCGTTGGAGCAATTTCCAAGCCATTAGTTGACGTTTTGACATACTTATCAACATCACCAACTACACTTTCAAGACTCTCTGTCTCAGTAATTTCGCTTGTATCCAAGTGTTCATCTTTTGTTGCTGGTGTTACATAAGCATCAAAGAAATCTACAGTACTGCTTATTGTTTCGTCGGCGATAATTCTCGAAGGTTTCACTTTGATTTCACGTTTTTTACGCTCATTTTCACCAACGATCACCGTCGATAAGACAGTACTAAATTCACCGGGCGTTCTACCGGAAACGTATAATGTTATAACACTGGTCTCTTTTTGTGGTTCTGTTGGTGCCGGTGGTGATAGTTTCTTGGTCTTCTTTCTTGATTTTCTTCTTGGAGCTTGTGTAACATCTAGTGTTTGCTCATTATCTTCAATGCTCTTATCATCATCTATAGCCAAATTGTACGTTTCAGGCTCATGATGCAATTGTTGGGCCGGTTGGATTTGTTGGTTTGATAACAAATCATAAACTCCAGCTGGTTGGTTTGGTATTAAAGCTGGTGATTGACCTAATTGCTGTTGTAGCAAAGGTAACAACAATGTGTTCAATTGTGGTGTAATTCCAAGAGTTGGAGTTACAACAACTGTATCTGTGAGGAACTCAGTTGCTGTCAACACTTTAATGTTACTATCAACGATCGTTGTTAGAATTTCTTTACCTCGGAACGTCAATGGAATTATGGTTGATGTGGAGCTTGTTACTGTTGTAACATAAGTTGTAGCTCTTGTTTTATATTCAGTAGTAGGTGTAGCTGCTGCACCTTGATTTTGCAATGCTAATAATGGATTTTGTTGCTGTAACCCGCCTAATAGAAGCTGTGATAATAGAAGATTTGCTAACGGAGCCTGTGCCGCCAATGCTGGCTGTATTGTATTAATTACTTGATCAACACCATAAACAGTACTTGGTATCACATGAGAAAATGAAGTTTTTCTGCCACGAATATAAGTAGGTGTGAATATGACGCTAGTTGTTGGTGTTTCATTTAAGACAAATTGAGTGATGAGTGTTGCTCCATTATCAGCTACAGTTGTAGCTTCACTTAGCAGTACCGTAACGTCTTTTCCAAAAGCGTTCTGACTGGTACTGTATTGGTTTGGCACTAGTACCTCAGTACTATATTGTGCCGTAATCACGTTCTTGTATTCAGTAATTTTACCATTGACAACAGGAATCGTTACTTCAGTCGGTATTTGATGAGTTATTGTAATAGTACCATCGAATTGTGGTGTGACAAGGTTCTCAATTTCTTGAGATTCTGTCCGCAGTCTAGAAGGATTTCTTCTTCGGCTGTTGTTCGTAGTAGAACCTCTTCTACTTGACGTTTCTACTTGATTTCTCAGCTTTGGTGCTTTTGGCCTTGATGGTACTGTTGTTCTTGTTCGTGTACCGGATGTTGGCCGTTTAAAGCTCGATCTAGGCGTTGTGTCTTTTTCGCGTAATGTAAATTGAGTTCTGCTCTGTGTTGATGATTTACTAGGCGATATTCTTTTGCGATGGTTGACGGGAGCTGAGGTTGTTGTTGTTGCTGTAGTTGTCGCACCTGTGGTGCCTGGTCGTTTTCTGGTTGAAAATCGCCCATTAATTCTTCTTGGTTTGGATGGTTCGGTTGTTGGTTCAGGTGTAGTTGTGGTTGTTGTTGTTGAAGTTGTACGTTGACCGGGTCGACGAAATCTTGAATAAATTGTATCTCTTTTTAATCGTCGCCTAAATCCAACAAAGGGTCGAATTTGGATGTCAGGTTTGAATGAACGTCCGGCTCTTGGTGATTGAGGACTAGTTGGTGGTGATGCTGTTTGTGTGTTAGTTTGACTTCCTTCATAATCCGTATCTTCATCTTCATGTTCTCCTTCTTCTTCTAAGTCTTCTTCATCTTCGTCTTCTTCGTTTTCTTCAACAGGAGCTGAAGTAGTTGTGGTAGTAAATAAGTTTCTTCTTGGGAATAGTGCATTAGTTCTTGGTCTTAGAGCTGGATTTGGACGTGCAAAATTACTTTTTGGTTTTGTGGTAGTTGTAGTTTTTGTTGGTTTCGTTGTTCGACTTCTGGGCGTTGTTGGTCTTGGCCCAGAAGTTGGCCGTGATATTGGTGGTCGTCTAAATTTCAACAAAGGATTAGTACTTCGTCTTGCACTAGCTTCAGTTGTTGATATGGGTAGTGTTGTATCGTTACTGTCTTCAATGCTATTCGTTGGATTATCAGTTATTTGAGTTGTCAAATCATTTTCTTCATCATTACTTAACGGTACTGATGAACTTGGCGAGCGATTCAATGTTGAAGCTAATGTTGGACGAATTCTAAATCTAGAATTTCCACCAAACAAAGAACTACTTCTTTGCACACCACTCGATTTGAATCCACCCCGCCTTGAACTGCCTGCAAAACCGGTAGCAGTTGGTTGGATTTTCGATGAACCACGTCTACCACCAGCAGCACTGAATGATGAGTTCAAACCGGCTGCACTTGTCGATTTTGGCCGTGAAAACCTTCTGGTTCCAGAAGCTGTAGGTACAATGGCATTATACGAACTAGCTGAACTTCGTCTACCACCAAATCGAGCTGGTTTCGATGCTGGTACCGCAGTCACTGTCGGTGTTACATCACTTCTAGTTACAGTAGTAGCCGGACCTGGTCCTTTACGCTTCGGTGCAAACGTAGGACGTGCTCGCGAAGCAAACGGACGAATCGCCGGAGTAAAGGTACGTTTTTTTGTTGTGAAAGTCAACCGTGACTTCACTCGACTATTACCCTCTTCAGTCTCCTCTTCTGATTCCTCTGTAGTACTCTCCTCGTCAATTTTGCTAGAATCACTCAATGAACTTTCAATAACGACAGGTGACGGTGATATCGGCACCGAAGTCGGTGCGATTTGTTGATCAGGTGCTTGTGTTGGTGTCGGAACAATTTCTGTAACAACACTACTCGGTTGTATAGTGCTTGGTTTACCAACCAAAAAACTTGATGTGCTTTCAATAATTTGAGCGTACCTTCCATCAATTACAGTACCCAAAACTTTCGATTGATATAGAGTTGTCGTTGAATTTTGTACAATAGAACCCTCAATAAGACGTACCAAACCGGTACGATGAGCTATCGGAATATCAGTGGCAATAGCTGCCCGTTTCTCTTCATCAACTTTAAGTGAACTGGTACTTTCGATTACTTGAGCATACAGATTATCAATATAGGTACCAACAGCTTGTGTTGTATAATATAGAGTACTAACACCGTCAGCATCAACTATTTGGCCTTGATTTATACTAACTACACCAGTAGGCTTGAGATTCTCTGTTGTTGTGGCAGTAGTTACAGATGATGGTAATATAGGCGGTATAATTGAAGAAGTACTTTCAAGAACTTTGGCATAAAGACCATCAATATAGGTACCATAAACATCAGTAGATAGAACAGTAGTGGTACCTGAATTTTCTAATGTATTCACGATTGTTGATAGTAGACCCGTTGGTTTAATTGTGGTAGTACTATCTTGAACTTTCTTACTAGCATCTTCAATTTTGTTTTGACTAGCATTTCCAATGGTTCTTCCTACTTGATTCGAATCAATATCGGCACTATTATTTACAACATTAGTGACAGTTTCTAAACGGCTTTTCAAAACAGTACTGTCACCAACATATGAAGTTGTATAGTATGTGTAAGTCGTGAAGTACGTTGTTAATTCATCATCTCCTATAGTTGACGGTTGTACCGTTTCCGTCGTTTTAATTTCATCTAAAGTACTAGTTGGTGTTATACTTATTGTTACTGAATCACTAGGTGTGGGAGTTACAACATTTGAAACAGTTTCTTCACGACTTGTAACTCTGGTAGTACCATCTTTGTACAATGTTGTCCAATAGGTATATGTTGTGAAGTATGTTATAGGTAAACTTAAATCTTCTACACTTAAAGTGTGTGTAGGTGTTAATGTTTCTGTTACGACATTTGTTACAGTTTCAAGTCGACTGATAATATCACTTGAAGTAGTACCATGGTATCTTGTAGTGAAATATGTAAATGTCGTGTAACTTGTTTGTAAGAGTAGAGTTGGTGATGGTACAATTTCTGAATCATTATTCGACTCAGAAACAATTTGATCATCTAGTAAAACATTACGTTTGCCAACATTATCGATAATTCTTCTACCACCTTCTGAGGTACTGCTTCTAACATCTGTTACCATTGTTGATATAGTTTCATAATCGAGTAAGTTGTTGTCAATTGGTGCATTCTCTGTAGTAGTACCACGTTGGAGAGTTACATAAGTTTGTTCTTTATTAACAGCAGTTGTAAAAATATTGTTATCTAATTTATCTGTTAAAGAAGAGTAAATATTGGTACTACTTTGTTTATCTATTGTTGTAGATTTTTGTCTACTAATAGTACTACTGTAAGTATTTGAAGGTGTGACTTGTAAACTCAAAGGTCTCTTTATTGATGATTCTTCAGTATCTTCTTCTACTACATTTGTCGGTACTATTTGTTCGGCAGTTGAAGCTGTTGCTTGAATACTTGGTGTAACATAGTTAGTGTAAACTTCAGTTCGACTTGAAATTTCCGTTTCACCATCAGCGAAAATTGTGGTATAATACGTGTATGTTGTATAATAAGTTTTGATACCGTTCTGTGCAATTTTAGCATCATTCAAAATAGGTGTTGCTGAAACGTCATTATCATTTTCACTGAAAATTGTGCTTTGTGGTAGTTCTGTGACTTTTGTTGGTGAAATTTCAGCAAAGTCTTCGAATGATATTGTTTTGGGTTTTGTAATTAAACTATCATCATTCTCAAATAATCCTGCAACAGCAGAATTTGAAGCATCACTACCTGGTACTAACGTTGATGTGATAACATTTGTTGTAACAACAATATTACTTGCAATGCTTGATGTTGTATCTTGGAAATATGTTGTTAAATATGTATATGTTGTATATAATGTTTTGAAGATTAATTCAATCTCTTCACCACTTTCTGTAGTCATTTCTGTTGTTTCCGGTTCTGATTCAGTAACATGTCGACGTTCTGTTGTTATTTCTTCCGGTGTTGTTTCTATCATTGGTGTTGTTCCTGTAGTGGTACCACCATCTGTTGTGGTAATAATTTCACCTTCTTTTTCAGTGCCACTCTCATTCTCTTCAGTTGTTGTTTTGATTGTTGTTATTGTTGATTCAGTAGTAGTACTAACAGTTGATGGTGAAATAGTTTCATCGCATGCTTGTGTTTGGAAACCAATTTCAGTTGATATCACAACATTCGATTTAATCGAAGTTGATACACTATCATCTTCTGGTATAAAGAATGACGTCAAATATGTGTAGGTCTTATAAACTGTTGTCGGTACTATTTGAGTACCATCAGTACATTGAATATCATCCTCGATTTCAGGTACTTTTTCAGTTTCATTCTCATTGGAATCATCATGTGGTGTTGTGTCTTCTATTGGGACGGTACTAATGATATTCTCACTCGTTGTTTCAATAGAATTAGTTGTTGTTTCTTGTTTTTCGGTTGTTGTTTGTTCCTTTTGAGTTGTTGTTTTAGTGGTACTTGTAGGAATAGTAGTAACAACCTCTTCGTTTGTTGTTGCTGTTGTGGTTGTTTCTGGAACTTCTGTTATAATTCCAGGTGTTTTCGTTGTTGTTGTTGTTGTTACTGGTACTTGTACTATTGCAGTATTTTCAATCGGTGCTTCATCTTCAAAGAAAATCGTAGTAGCACCACTAGAAATTTCGGTTGATACATCTGTTTCAAGTTTAGTTTCACTTGTTGTTTCATCTAAGAATATTGTTGATGGTGTATTTAAAGGTTGTGTGGCTAATTTGGCTTGGGCTTGTAGTGAAGCAAAAATTTTGGCAATATCTTCATCTGACGGTGTCGAAAGCATTAAAGTTTGCGTTTCAGACGGCTGAATCACGTCTGGTGTAAATAATATTGTTGATTCTTCAACACTTGTTGTTTTTATGTCTGGTTGTTTTTCTGGTATCTGCGATGTAATCTCACCGGATTGTTCATGAGCTAGTACTGCAGATTTGGCTTCCATATCCACCATTATTTCTTCGGTACTTTCGTCTTTTTTCGGTTCACGTTGACGGTCACCTTTATCAATCACCATCGTTGGTAATTTTGTTTTCATATCCAATTTATGCCCTTCGGCCGTTTGTGTTTCTAGGCCAGGTTCTTGTGCAAAGAACGTTTTGACAGTGGTACCAATTGTTGGTGTTATCTGTGTTATAGTTGGTTGGATCGTTGATTGTATTTTACTGGTTTCGCTCGGTACTTCTGTCGTGTGTGGTGTAAAGATGATGACAGTATCACCGACTGTTGTTGTAAAATCAGCAAAACCACTGTAGGTGATTGTTTGTAAATCTTTGGGTTCGGGTTTCATTAAGCCAGCACGTAGTAAAAATTTCGCTTTGCGTTGTTCGCTTGTTAATGGCGTGGTACGTGTACGTTCTGTATTTTGATCAAACTCGGGCAAATCGCCTAAATATGAAAAACCACTCGGTGAAAACTCATTACGGACGGTAAATGTTGGTAAATTATCCCATGGTTTCACTTTAGACGTCGAAATTTCTGGAATATTTTTCGCGTTTTCTTTATGATTGATAACATTCTCGTGTAACGGTAAGTCTTTGATTTGCGGATTGATTTTGAAAATTTTAATATTATTTTGACGTGGTAAATTGTCAAAATCGTACAAAATTCTTGGATTATTCGACGGTTCTTCCTTCAGTACTTCTTCATTCTCGTTTAATTCTTGTGTGGGATTATTGATAGGATTCGGTTGGATTGTTGGAAAAACTAGTATGGATTCCACATGATTTGGACGTATAAAATCTGTATTTCGTACAAAATTACGTTCATTAATTACACTATCTGTATTTAAATTCCATTTTTTTGATTCGTACAATTTAGTTTGTTGTGATGGTAACAATAATAATGGTGTATTATCACCATTATCGTATAAAACACGTGAACTTTTCGTCAATAAATGTGCATATAAACGTCCATTGTCTAAGGTGGTACCAAGTACTTGTGTAGCGTACTCGGTAGTAACACCATCATTTATAAATGTACGTGCTGTTGATGTTATTAGACCTAAATCCGGTTTAACACTCAGGTAACGGCCGAAAGAAGATCGTCCATGATTGTCCACCAGCAAGACTGTGGTGACATCTACAGCAGTCGGAGATAGGAAAGATGTCAGTTTTTCTTTTCTTTTGATTAATTCTATACTAATTTACACTATTTTTTTTTTACTACAGGTGATTAGTTGGCGAAATTGTGTAACCAACCACAATCAAACCTAGCACCTAATGTCCCACCAAATTTTGTCCACTCTTGTGCTAATAGATGGCGCTTTTAGCTAACCCTCAACTGACATCTATACTAGTATGTAAGAAAGAGTAGGTACAAATTTCAACGTAGAGGTACCGCTTTATGTGCACTATTAGAAGCATTTTGTAGCATTGAATAAGAGAGGTGTGAAAGTGGTGGGACATCAAGTATGTACCCAAAATTACATTTAGATTTGCATGAAAGAAGACGATATTCTACAGTTACGTAATTTAAGCAATAATTTATTTACATTTAAAAAAATCAACGACAGATGGACAGAAAACGTACAGTTATTGGAGGATTAAAAGACAGTTTTGTTAGAAGAGCGAAGAGATAAAAATTGCGTGTTTTTTTTTTACATTACATCTCTACTTAAGTTATTAAAGTGAAAGTAGTTGTTATTAGAATTTTTTTAAATTGTAAAATTGAAAATCAGTTAATTATTCAATGTCCGTATCCTTGACGAATCTCTTTAATAATAACAATATTTATAATAAAGCCACTCAAATGACTTTTGATATTTTCTTGCCTATTATTATCTTTTCTCTTTTTTTTATTTCGCTTCTTCAATAGGAATATTTAAACCATTTGTCATGCTTCTCTTTCATCTGTGGCTATTTTTAATTCTTAGTTAGAATAACAATAACAAGAACAAAAGTTATTGCGGTTTTTCTACAAGATTTTGCCATGCTTATATAAATTCTAGACAAAATCAATAATAGAAACCATTTAATTTAAAATTAGAATCAACAATACGGATCAGCCGTTATCTTTCATAATACAGTTTTTGAAAATTTTGAAAGTTGAAGGATGAAATTTATAATAATTATAGAATCTTACACGGCTTAAGTGTATCATTTTTTAATTACTATCGATAATAAATCAATCAGTGGCGGCTCGTGTAGCGTCTAGCAGAGCTGTGTGCTTCACAGTTCCAGTGCAGCTGTGATTGCTTATTCTACGCAAGCGTACTACGTTTATGATTTTTAAATTGAACCGCGAACCGCCACTGATAATTTGGAATTGTTATTTTTTCTTGATTTTCGTTCAAGACTTGTGTTGAGAAAGAGAGAGGGAGAAATTCTGATGTCCTAGATTTTATTGAAGAAAAATCGACGTGTTTACATAGAAATTCCAACAGTTTATAAATTAATAACAATTTATGTGTGGAAATATATAAAAAAAGAAAATTTGTAATGATAGAGAAGCGTATAGAGTTCTTATTTTAGAACAAGTTTAGAGTGAAGAAACTGGATTTTCTTATTTACACTTTTACGCGATTATTTGTACGTCTTTATAATTACATACTTTATCTACATTTTCTAATAAATAATTGTTTTTTATTGTTAATTTTGTAAAAACTCTTTACCATTATTGTCCTGTCGTCGTCGTCTCGCTGATGTTCCGATATCGTCCAGACCTGTAACAGAATTTGTTCAATTTAAAAACCACAACGCTTCTTTTTGGGATCAATTAAAATTGCACATTAGCAGACAACCTGCTTTGGTGGTACTCGTCGAAAGTATGCCAACAACAATGATGTAAAGAAGACGACCTGACAACAGATCCTGTCCGGAATATTTCTGTTTTTTCTTTTTCGATCAAACACGATAACGTTTTTCCCTATTCAATTTTGAGTTGAGTTGTCGATCTGTTTATTTAAAGGAAATTCGTTGGTTTGTGTGAAAACGTGGATAAATTTTGACCTAGAAAATTCACCTATGAGCCATTCGAGCGGAAGATTCTTAAAATTATCCGCCGGCATTCTGATGACTATGAAAGTAAATGAAATACACAAGGCGCACACACACACACACCCAGATCTAGGTGAACTTACACCCAGAAACATACATTCCAATCGAATAAGAAATCAGGCAAAATCGAGGATCTAATATTTAATTATCTGATACGATTTTTTGAAATAACGTTATTATTAAGTGAAAGAAACCACAAATTTTTGGGTGATGATAATTTCAAGTCTTTAATGCATGATAATTGATGTTTTCTAGTTTCTATCTCTCTAATTATCCATCTTATAAGTGATAATCGTTGAGAGAACGGAGTAAAAATCGAAGAAATTACAAAACTTTTTAGAAGATTAAATAAAAAATAAACTCAATAACGTGTTAAACGCTTTATTACAGTTTAAACTATTAAACTAGAAAAGATTAGACTTTTTGCTGTTTAATTTGCTAAAAAAAACGTTGCTTTATTGAGATACATCCATCTTCAGTTAAACATCGTGCATATTTCATTAAAACACACTTTTACTAGAAATTATACGATTTTCACTTTCTTTCTCCTTTGAATTTCATCCAGTTTAACATTTATTGTTGCATTACAATAGTAAGAAATCTAAGAACGAATTGAGTGTCGTTTTGCACAATTTTTTAATAAATAATCGCTCTTAAATTGCATTAAATGTCGACTTTTACACTTTTTCAAGCTATCCAAAGTTAGAAAATCTAAATCATGAGATTGTCAATAATAATGAAATTCTAAAATAAGCCGAAGAAACTTGACTTCGAAACTCCTTTAAAAAATTATAGAAGACTACCACAGGATATGAAACTGGATTGAGCAGTTTTCATTGATAAGGCTGCCCGATGATAAAAACTCTAAAACAAGAGGTTGGCAGGAACACCATAAAATTTTGAACCTAATGAACACAGAATTCTAGTCATGGCGAAGAAATTTGGCAGGTTGATTTCCTTTGATACAGTATTAGAAGATTAAGGCTGTCCTAGGCTACATACTTTAAAAAATGAGATTTCCAAGAATAATGAAATTCTAAATCTAATAAGCTGAAGAAATTTGACTTCGGAACTTCTTCAGAGATGATCATCGAAGATTTTTCACACCTGGAGGTTGTTCAAGGCTAAAAACTCTAAAATAAAAGACTGGAAAGAATACCTGGAAATTTTGAAGCTAGTGAACACAGAATTCTAGTCAAGTCATCGGATGCCATGCTGAGAAAATTTGCCTGCTAGATTCTCTTTGATGTAGTTAAAGAAGATCATCAAAGGGTTCAAAAGTTTCATCGAGCAATTTAACATTAGTTAAGGATGTCCTAAGCTAGAAACTCCCAATAATGAAGGTTGACAAGAATAATGAAGTCCTTAAATGAATAATTTAAAGAAATTTGACTTCAAAACTCATTTAGAGGTGATCATGGAAGATTGGCACATGGTAGGAAACTGGATCGAGCAATTTTCCATTGATTAAGGATGGCTCAGGCTAGAAACTCTGGCAGGAACACCGTAAAATTTTGAAGCTAATGAGCACAGAATTCTAGTCATGGCGAAGAAATTTGGCAGGTTGATTTCCTTTGATACAGTATTAGAAAATTAAGGCTGTCCTAGGCTACATACTTCAAATAATGAGTTTTCCAAGAGTAATGAAATTCTTAAAGTAATAAGCCGAAGAAATTTGACTTCGGAACTTCCTCAGAGATGATCATGGAAGATTTTTCACAGCTGGAGGTTGCTCAAGGCTAAGAACTCTAAAATAAAAGCTTGGCAAGAACACCTCAAAATTTTGAAGCTAGTGAAAACAGAATTTGCCTGCTAGATTTCCTCTGATGTAGTTAAAGAAGATCATTCAAAGGGGTCAAAAGTTTCATCGAGCAATTTAACATTAATTAAGGATGTCCTAAGCTAGAAATTCCCAATAATGAAGTCCTAAAACGAATAATTTAAAGAAATTGAAAAAAAAAATCTATAGAATCTGACTCAAACTATCAGATCTCATGCTACGGAAATTTGACGTCGAGGCTCCTTTTAAAGTGGTCATCAGCAAAGGCTAAGAAACTAAAAATTGAACTAGAGATTCTTCACGCAAATTCATGAAAAACGGATAAAATAAAAAACTACAACTGAAAGCTACTCTGAAATTCTCAGTAGATTTATCTACTGGACAGTCTTTAGAAAGAAACACTTCATGCTAAAATGTCAACGAATTTGCAAAGGAAGGAGCAAAAGTTCCACTTCTAAGGAAAAAAGAGATCTGCAAGTGTGGAAGGAGCACTAAAATGATTCACAAGGAACTCAATAAGGAACTGAATGAAAAAGAAGATGGGTTAATCGAAGTATAGAAATTCAGTTTCTTATACACAAAGCATCACAGCAAAAAGTTTACAGTCAACAGGTGAAAAATAAATGCCTGTTGAGGAAGATAAAGTCCCACAATTCCCAAAAAAGTAAAGTTTAAGGACTTTGCAAAGTAAGGAGCAAAAGCTACACTTCTAGAGAAAAAAAGAGATCTGCAAATGGAGAAGAAGCACTAAAATGATCCATCAGGAACGAAATAAAAAGGATGCTTGATTCTTTGAAGGCGGATCAATCGAAACATGAAAATGCAGTTTCTCATGCACAAAGCATCAAGACACCACAGCAAAGAGTTTAGAATCAAGTGGTGGAAAATAAATGCCTGTTGAGAAAGATAAAGCTCCAAAACTCCCAAAAGAATAAAGTTTAAGGAAAAAAAGCACATGAACACACACCAGTAATAACATGCAAAATTACTCATTGCTCATTAAAAAATGAAAAAAGCTTTCCGGCTTAACCACCAACGAGCTGAGACTTCTCACAACTTATCATCTATCGACCACAAGACAAATTCCTTGAGTACGTATTGTGTAAAGGAGATGCTCAGGCGGTTTCTGAGTAATGAGTACATCAAACATGACCCAGTAGACAGTTAATTACAATAAAATGTATTGATGATAGTCCATATACAGATAAGGCAATCAAAACTACAAACACTAGATAAATATACCTATTTTATATTGATAAATTTTCTTCTGTTATTTTATGTTTGCGTTTTTGTTTGCCAGCATTGTATAATAATATGATTTTTCCTCCTATTCATCATGTAATTGATGATGAATAATTAAAAATAGGCGTAGAAAGGTGGAGAAAAAAACGTTATTAATTTCATTATTGCGTGAACAAGTGAACTCACTTATTATTAATAAGAAATTTCGCTTTTAACGAGACTTTCTTCCGTTATAGTGAGCATTATTATTGAATTTCTATTCTAAATGAACATCTTATTGATTTCTAAAACTACAATTTAGGTGAAAATTCTAGAAGAAAAAAAAATACAAATACCTACAACAAGAAATTAAATAAAATAATTATCATAATCATTAAAATAAACAATAATTTGACCTATATTTTTAATAATATAGAAGGTACTAATTGTACTCGATAAACAATCAGTATTCTTGTTTGTTTATAAAACCGGAAATTCACGGTGAAACATATAATTGAGAATTTGTATTTCAGGTAAAATTTCGGTATTAATGTATAATAATTGAGAAGATCCGGTTATAAAGTAGACTGATTCTCAGACTGTGTTGCTTATAAATTGAAATTAATTTGATTAATTTTAATGGAATTAATGAAGTACTTCCGGTGGGTTTTGATCGATTTTATCAGTGTTATTATTATTGATGTCTTCTGAATCGTTTAGTTTTATAATGTGGGTCAATGGGGAGAGTCGGTCAAGTGGATGGGCCCCTCTAGCTGTATTCTTATAAGCGACAACAAGCATTGCTGTTGTTATTGTCCTCTTTCGTCTACATTTTAAACACACAGACAATACGGTATAAAGATACAAAATCAAGTGTCTCGTCTTGAACAATTTCAAATAAATCATAACCGAGCGCACACAACGATAAATTGATACGATAAATCTGTACAGTTCTTTTCTTTCGATTTTCCGGATTCAGTCCACCATGTTCCCAATAACACTACAGGAAAGAACTGTACAGATTTATCGTATCAATTTATTGTTGGGTGTATAGCTCTTCATACCTAACGATAAACCGATAAGATAAATCTGTACAGTTCTTTTATTTCGATTTTCCGGATTCGGCTCAAATAACTCCCTCGTCATACACACAATGATATTCCTTGAGGAAGATCAATCCAGCAGGCAAATTTTACACAACGCCACCGACACGACGATTTATCTGCACAGTTGTTTGATTGTATATGGTGGTCCCGACCGATAAAGTAACATATACACTATGGAAATCTACAGGAAAGAACTGCACAGATTTATCGTATAAATTTATCGTTGTGTGTATAGCCCTTCATACGTAACGATAAACTGATACGATAAATCTGCACAGTTAGATTTTCCAGATTCGATCTGAATACCCCCTTCGCCATATACACACAACGATATTTATTGAGGAAAATCGATTCAGGCCATTTAGCAGGAAGTTGCTTCCTCTACCACGCATATACTAACTTTTAGAGTGTTTGTCCTTGTCTATCCTGCCGTTTATCCCCTGAGAACTAATCGATATTCCCCATAACGCCGCACTCATACCGATTTATCTGTACAGTTTAAACTGTGTAGATAAATCTAAACGTATTTTGATTGTAATCTGATGATCTGACTCGACCGATAAAACTGCACAGTTTCCAACCCTACACACAAAATTCGACACCCATACACAACGGTAAATCTATACGATAAATCTGCACAGTTCTTTTCTTTTGGATTTCCGGATTCGATCTGAATACCCCCTCTGCCATTGAGGAAAATAAGTTCTTTATAGCATTTGTTGGAGATTTCTTGCAACGCCTTATTGAACGATTTACCTGCACAGTTCAAACTTTACAGATAAATCTAATAGTTTTTCGATTGCATCTGAAGAACTGGCTTGAACGACAAAACTGCACAGTTTTCAACCACATACTTCGGAAATTAGAAAGAAAAATACTGTACAGATTTATCGTTGTGTATATAATCAACCATACACAACGGTAAATCTATATGATAAATCTGCACAGTTCTTTTCTTTTGGATTTCCGGATTCGATTTGAATACATCTTTGCCATTGAGGAAAATAGGTTCTTTGGAGCGTTTGTTGGAGATTTCTTGTAACGCTTTATTCAACGATTTACCTGTACAGTTCAAACTGTACAGGTAAATCTAATTGTTTTTCGATTGTAACCTGATGATCTGGCTTGAACGATGAAAATGCACAGTTTTAGACCACACACTTCGGAAATTCGAAAGGAAAAAACTGTACAGATTTATCGTTGTGTGTATGGGGGGGGACTGAAGATTGGAAGAGATACAGCATGAATTTTTGGATCACGATTCTGTTGTTTTCGGTTCTATATTAGTGAAAAATTATAGTAATCGTGTCCGTGATATTTATGATAAACTCTTAAATCGATAGATTAATCATTACTGTGTTCCCCATAACGCTACAGACACAACGATTTATCTGCACAGTTGTTCGATTGTATTTGGTGGTCCCGACCGATTAAGCAGCATACACACTACGAGAATCTAAAGGAAAGAACTGTACAGATTTATCGTATCAATGTATTTATTTACCCTTCATACATAACGATAAATCTGCACAGTTCTTTTCTTTCAATCTGAATACCCCCTTTGCCATTGAGGGTTCTTTGGAGCGTTTGTTGGAGATTTATTGTAACGCTTTATCAACGATTTACCTGCACAGTTCAAACTGTACAGATAAATCTAATCGTTTTTCGATTGTAACCTGATGATCCGGCTTGAACGATAAAAACTGCACAGTTTTAGACCACATACTTCGGAAATTCGGAAGGAAAAAACTGTACAGATTTATCGTTGTGTGTATGGGGGGGGGGACTGATGATTGGAAGAGATACAGCATGAAGCCCAAATTTTTGGATCACGATTCTGTTGTTTTCGGTTCTATATTAGTGAAAAATTATAGTAATCGTGACCGTGATATTTATGATAAACTCGTAAATCGATAGCTTGATCATTATTGTGTAGAAACTTAATTGTTGTTTTTGTTTCTACAAGTGATTAAAGTTTCCGTTATTTCAACAAATAGAAAAACCTGAAGAAACTGTCATCTGTTAACGGACGAAATAGATTTAACTGTATACGCACTGTTAGTTTTTCTTATAGTTGTATAATAATGCTTAGTTTTTATATTGTGATCATTTCAAATACCGTCAAGAATTTCTCTGTATACTGATATGAAATATTGGAAATCGATTTCTTTGATTTTCCTATAAATAAACACATAAATCAATGGTTTAATTTTTTTCAAAATAATTCCCAACGACATTGTTACATTTATATCAATAATAACAGCAACAACCGTCGCAAGGTTGTCGCTGTTGAAATTCTTGTTCATAATGCGAAACAGTAAGGTCATCGGGTTTTATTCATCGGATTCTTGCAAATTTTTCAAATATCGACAAATATATAGACGACTTTCACTGGGAATTTTAGAGAATTTTCCAAAATTGTTCACACCCACCTGCCGCCTACCCACAGGCGAATACCTCTACAATATGTATGTTTTGAAAACAAAAATGTGAAATTTCACTAAATTATTTGCGTGCCATTATGGAATTTCTACAGGAAATTAATTGATGGTCCTTTTTTTTCAAAAAAAATGCTTAATGTAAATTATTTAAATGTACGTAGCCTTGTTGGACGAAGGCAAAAAGAATTCGAATTGCCTTGACGACAATCACCACTATCAATTATTCAAGGATGGTTATATAAAATCGAAATACGCCCTATTTTCCACCTGTTTCAATATTTAAAATTATTGGCTTTTTATTAATTTTTGTTATTAATATAGAAAAGAATGCAAGGTTTTTGTATTGTGGAACTCTTCCTTTAAATCTCCTTCATATCTGTAGATTTCTCCTTTCGTCTAAATGTATGTGTTAGTGAAAATTGTATGAGAAAGTAAACATGTTAAATAGTAATTAAAATAATCCTGAAAAAAATGTACGAGTTGATAATTAGAGAAAGTGTCAAATGAGTGGTTTATTTATAAAAGATAATCGATCCTAAATCAGAACAATAATGGCTAGAGAAAAAATACATCTACTGATGGCTATAGAAATAAAACAAAAATTACTTAAGCAAGAAAAGCCACCAAAAAAGTTCTAATAGGACCTGGACAATAATTAGAAAGAAAGCACGAATTCTACATTTTTACCAGAAGTAGTACTGTTGAAGGATGGAGGATCTAAAGAACTGTAAGAATTAAACTAGTTACAGTACTCTAAAGAATGATTTCCGTAAAATTGTAGCATAGGCTAGTCTTTTTTATGTAGTACCTGTAAAAGAGCATCTTAGTGCATCACTTGGGAGATGAATATGTAACTCTTAAAGAAATAAGAAATGCTTTTAGCAATAAAGCCCAGGTTTTGAATATTTGGGCATTAAGTACCACCAAATGAGCTCCAATTGGATGTGGACAACAATTTGAAAGAAAGCATCCACTCTAATTTTCTACCAGAAATAGTACTGTTGAAGATATTTTTGAAATTTCTTCAGTATGGGAGATCTGAAGCTCTACAAGAATTAAAATAGTCACTATGCTCTGTGAAAACATCTGCATAATATTTATAGAAATAAAACAAAAATTACTTAAGCAAGAAAAGCCATCAAAAGAGTTCTAATAGGACCTGGACAATAATTAGAAAGAAAGCACGAATTCTACATTTTTACCAGAAGTGGTACTGTTGAAGATATTTCTGAAACATACGAAGGATGGAAGATCTAAAGAAATGCAAGAATTAAACTAGTTACAGTACTCTGAAGAATTATTTCCGTAAAAATGTAGCATAGGCAAGTCTTTTTTATGTAGTACCTGTAAAAGAGCAACTTAGTGCATCATTTGGGAAATGAATATATAATTCTTAGAGAAATAAGAAATGCTTTTAGCAATAAAGCCCAGGTTTTGAATATTTGGGCATTAAGTACTACCAAATGAAATCCAATTGGACGTGGACAACGATTTGAAAAAAAGCATCCACCCTACTCTTCTGCCAGAAATAGTACTGTTGAAGATATTTTTGAATTTTTCGATGTGTGTGTTATCTAAAGAATTACAAGAATTAAAATAGTCACTGTGCTCTGTGGAAACATCTGCATAATATTTGAGCTCAAGTGAGTCTTTGTTATGTAAGGCCTGTGAGAAGCATGATAGTGTAGCATTTAGGAGATGAGTTTGTAATTTTTGGAGAAATAATGAATGCCAGAAATAATAAAGCCCAGACCTAAGCATTAAGGACCACCAAATGAGCTCCAATGGGACGCGGACAATAATTAGAGAAAAAGCATTCATTCTACTCTTCTGCCAGAAATAGTACTTTTGAAGATATTTTTGAAATTTTCGATGTGTGTATTATCTAAATAATTAGAAGAACTGAAACTGAAATAGTCACTGTGGTCTGTGGAAACCTCTGCATAAAACTTTACCTTAAGTGAGTCTTTTTTATGTAGTACCTGTAAAAGAGCATCTTAGTGCATCATTTGGGAGTTAAACATGTAACTCTTAGACAAATAAGAAATGCTTTTAGCAATAAAGCCCAGGTCTTGAATATTTGGCCATTAAGTATCACCAAATGAGCTCCAATTGGACGTGGACAACAATTAGAGAGAAAGCATCAATTCTACTTTTCTACCAGAAATGGTACTGTTGAAGAGACTTCTGAAATTTCTGACGTATGGAACTCCAACTGCAACAATTAAATTGGTCGCCATGCTGTGATGTAACATCTCCATAAAATGGAAGCTTAAGCGAGATTTTATATAAAGCATGTGAAAAGCATCTTGTTGTAGCATTTGGGAAATGAGTATATAACTCTTGGAGAAATAAAGAATGCTCCTTTAAATGTGACAAAGTAGAAATAATGGAAGCGGAAGGATTAACGAAAATAACAGACTAATTTACGATTGCTTCAGTGCACTGAATAAGCTTGCTGAACACAACAAAGGGCCGCAAACAGCATTACTTGGACGTAAATCATCGTGTTGGTGCGAATGTTAGAGGAGCCTGAAGAGCGAAATTAGAAAGAAAAAATCTTGTCCAAGACTCCTGAGTTGTGGAAAATCTGAAAAACTCTTGGAATTAAACTGATTACTGTGCTCTAAAGAATCATCGCCTTATGTAAGGCATGTGAGAAACATCACAGAGTGATGCGTATGTAACTCTTGAAAAAATAAGGAATGCGCTTTTAAATATGGCAAAGTAGAAAGAATAATGAACAGTAGGACCAAGACAAAATGCTTAAGCAATAATGGCTGTAGACAAATCGAGAATTGCTCTGGCGCACTGAATGAGCTTGCTGATAACAACAGAAGACTGCAAATAGCCCCCATTTAAACCCGAATTATCGTAATCGTCTGAAGAGGAGTCTGAAGGATGAAATTATAACGAGAACCTTGCCAAAGATGTTTCTGAGATATTCGAATTGTGGAAAATTTCAAAAACTCGAGAAGCTAAGCGGGAGCAATCAAGGTAGGGCACAGGACTGTTTACTGGTCAAAATAATGTTGATAGAAGATAATTCTAACTTTAAGGTTTGCGTCTAGGTTAGGTACTTTGCAGAAAGAACTCTCATGATCGCTTATCTGAAATCCGTTACATATCGTTTCAAAAGAAAGAAGATACTGACCTATATCCTGAAATTCCCATAATTTCCAATAAGATTCAAGAATACGCCCGGATTTGTTGAGTTGTGAGTTAAACGTGATAGGTCGATTGTAGATTTATCATCGAAGAAAAACCTTCAATAAAATCACGATAAAACCTGCCGTTATGTAAATTATCGTCTATTAATTATATTTAATAATTAAATTTGAAGGTGAAATAGATTGATAAATTAGTCCAGTTTTTGACAAAAAAGGTGAGATTCATATTATGTTATCTTTGATAAGAAACAAGAAAGTTTAATTAGCGTGTATTTTTCAGTTTTAAGGGTAACACCACTTCCCCTACCTTTCTTTGCGAATTATTGTAAGGTAGTCGATATTTCTACAAAGGGCGTGTTTTCTCTTACAAAATATAAAGAGTGGAATTCCAATTGATGTAAAAATTGTCAAAGTAAACACCTGCATTGAATAGAATATCCTGATTGGTGCGTTAGGTCACTAGAAGTGTCTGTTCATTGATAATTTCGTAAAAATAGATTACTTTGCATGCTGATTATGAAAAACCGGTAAAGAAAATTGAAAATCGAAGCTCACATTTTTATAGAGTGAACTTTGCTCGATCTTTTTATATACGTGAGTATTAAATTTATCAAATTTTACACAGGGAATTTTGTGTTTCGCCAAGCCACTCGTTTCAGCACAAAAAGTTACTTTTTCCTTCTTCTGTGAAAATCCTGTCAAATTTTCAAAAATCCAAGCCCTTATTTTTGTATATGACTGCCTTTAGAATCGAATGCAACTATTTCTAGGTCGCTATCTGTTACCGTTTACGAGAAAAATGTGTTTTACTGTCTTATGGAAATAATTGGTTCGGATAGAAGTCAGCCTTAATACAATTCTATTGCAATTACACAGTCTATGGACGGTGAAAGAAGTGGAAAATCGGCGGTATATTGCTCTTCTTCTTATTATTTAATAATAATCACGCAAAATTTGAGCTTTCGAAATAGAGGATACGCACAATCACGTATCTTTTCTCTAGTTGGGTAGATGTAGCGACCACCGTTAGTGCGTCATCATCAACATCATCATCATCATCAACGTGCCTTCTCTAGTATGGAGTGTGGGTCAACAGTTAGCGGTACTCACGGCCGGCCGTACTATCGGTAGGTCGTCGAAGGCCCCCAGGCCGTGCAGGATGTTCTTCTTCTTCTCTCTGCGTGTTGTTAAAATACACAACAACAACAACAACAACAACACAGAACAGTGGGTGTTTTCGTCCGTCGTCATCCCACTGACACACTAACAACATCAACAACAACAACTGACATTGAACTCTTATGCAATTCAAATTTGGACGAGGAAGAATTTTTCGGATATCGACTAGTCTCTAATCAGAATAATAAAAGCACCATTTTCAGGTCTTTAGAACATTGCAGATTATCTAATCGGAACAGTTGTGTAATACATCGATTGCATACTGATTGGTGTTTTTTTTTTGTTCTTTGTAGTTTTATAGAGTATGTCAATTCTTCTATAGTAATGGTCAATTTTCAACAATTACCGGAAACCAAATGAAGAATTTAAAAAAAAAATACGTATCGATGTAATACTCAATGTAATTTTCTTAGAAATTATCATTTGTGTGTCGGTATGATGTGTGTTAGTATAATATTGGCCTGTTTGACTTTAAGTTGTTTTATTAGTAGGCTGGGCATGTCCTTTTTAGGAATTATCAGGACATCTACCTCAACAACTGAATAAACAAAACAATTCTCCTCATTAACAATATTATAATCAACTGAAGATGATTTGATTAGAAAACGTACCTAGTCTAACAACTAGAGATGGAAAAATCTTGATAGAGCATGCGTATAACGTTTACGCATGCGTATTATATATTTTTTACATCATTTTTTTAATATATAGTTCGTTGAAAGGTGTATTTAAAGATAATTACACTAAAACCTTGACAAGCCTCTATATGACTCCCAAATTTTAATTATAGAAATCCATATCATTATCGTTTCATTTTTTGAATATTAGGTGGTGTTTTAAATAAATTTGTTAGATATTTATAACTACAATAATTCTATTAATTTGAAATTCATTAAATTAGTCATCTTGAAAAATGCTGTTGAATAAATTTAGCATTAATTAAAAGAAAGAGAAAAAAGGTAAAAATGCTTATAAAAACTTATTTTTACTGAAAATATGCAAAAACTTTAAAAAAATTCGTATTTGAAGAAGCAAGAGTGTACAAACTACAAATAGCAATAGTGATAACGGTGATAATATTTAGACAATTTTGGTAACTTACTGTGCTTTAAGCCATTTTTGTCCAAATTATAAGTTTTTAGCACATTTTGATATTAATTTAGGAACAAGAAGCAATTTTTGTTCCTAATCGTGAAAAAAGTATTCTTAAGATACTTTAATTGCAGTTTGAGCAAATTTTCGAGTCCACGCTCTAGACTGTGAATTTTGCTACGAAATCCTCAAGACTTTCAACCAGTTTAAAAACTGAATTTTGCACTTTTCGTCTAGATTTTAAGGTATTTTCTTCGTGTAGCATTAATTGTTAGCGAATTTTTCTATCGAATTGCGAAAGTGGAATTTTTGACTTAACATTTTTGCCCAAAAGATCAATTTTTGACAAACTCCCCTACTCAAACATTTTTGGCCAATTTGAAAGTTGAATTTTGGGCCTCAAACATAGGTTCTAGTATACTTTCGTTCTGAAGCATTAGTTTTGGTGAATTTTACTATCAAATTTTGTAAAGGCTATTAGGTGATAGGCAACATTTTTAAACCGAATTCTAAATTTCAAGCCTAGATTTTATGAAATGCTTAGCCTAAAATATGAAATTCTTACTTAATTTTATTACTGATTCATCAAAACGGCCACATCTTTTTACAATTAGTCAATTTGACAGATACATTTTCAGTTAGAATTTTAAGCCATTTTCGTCCAAAATGATAAGCTTTTAGCATCTTTTTAAGAAGCAATTGTTGTTCCAAATCGTGAAAAAGTACTATTAAGACACTTTAATTGCAGTTTGAGCAACTTTTCGACTCCAAACTCTACACTGTGAATTTTGCTACGAAATCCTCAAGACTTTTAGCCAGTTTAAAAACTGAATCTTGCACTTTTCGTCTATATTTTAAGGTATTTTCTTCGTGTAGCATTAATTGTTAGCGAATTTTTCTATCGAATTGTGAAAGTGGAAGATTTATGCGTAATTTTAAACGATTTTTTAGTTCAAAATTTTTGACTTCAACATTTTTGCCCAAAAGATCAATTTTTGACAAACTCAAACATTTTTGGCCAATTTTCAAGTTGAATTTTGGGCTTCAAACCTAGGTTCTAGCATACTTTCGTTCTGAAACATTAGTTTTGGTGAATTTGGCTATAAAATTTTGTAAAGCCGATTAGGTGATAAGCCTAGATTTTATGAAATGCTTAGCTTAAGATATCAGATTTTTACTTAATTTTGCTACTGATTCATCAAAACGGCCACATCTTGTTACAATTAGTCAATTTTACAGATACATTTTTAGTTAGAATTTTAAGCCATTTTCGTCCAAAATTATAAGCTTTTAGCATATTTTTATCATAATAAATTATGAAAAAGAAGCAATTTTTGTTGCAAATCCTGAAAAAGTACTTAATATTAAGACACTTTAATTGCAGTTTGAGCAAATTTTCAACTCCAAACTCTAGACTATGAATTTTGCTACGGAATCCTCAAGACTTCTAACCAGTTTAAAAATTGCACTTTCTGTCTAGATTTTGAGACATTTTCTTCGTGTAGCACTAATTGTTAGCGAATTTTTCTATCGAATTGTGAAAGTGGACGATTCATGAGTAATTTTAGACAATTTTAACGCCAAATTCCGAATTTTATGTCTAGGTTTTAAAAGATTTTCCTTCCAGCTCATCAGTTTTTAGTGAAAAGACGTTCTACGTTTTAGGGCAATTTTATTGGAAATTATTAGTTCAAAATTTTTGACTGCAAGTCTCGACCTTTTGGTCCGAATGATAAATTTTTAATAACCTATGCTATTGAATCCTTAAAACATTTTTGGCCAATTTTAGAGCTGAATTTTGGACTTCAAACCTAGGTTCTAAAACGTTTATTTTAAATAATTTCCCTATCAAGTTCTGTAAAGTGGAGGAGTTTAGCGCCATTTTAGAACTAACTTCTGATTTTCAAACCTAGATTTTATGAGATGCTTAACGTAAAAGATCCAATTTTTACTTAATTTTGCTACTGATTCATCAGATAAGTTGTTGAATTAGTCTAAATTTTAGGGAATATTTTTTTTTAATTATAAAAATTAAACAGCCATCGCTTTTTTATCTAAATTTTCAACTTTAGTCTAGATCTTAATCGTAATCAACGATAGTTTTGTCCTCGGTCATTAATTTTTAAACAATTTTTCTAGGAAATCATAAAAAGGAGATTATTGGGACACATTTAGTTGCTTTTTAGGCTGAATTTCCAGCTATTCTTGCCCCTAATTACACAATCAATTTTAAGCGATTTTCGAACTAAATGTAATCCAAATGTTGGGAAATCTTCCCTAAATGATTAATTTTTTAGCAATAAGACGACTATTTTTTAAAGATTCTTGAAACCAAACAAATCAGTATGCGTCTCTTGGATAATGTTAATTAATTGCTTTAATTATTAAAATTTCCCAAATTATTGATGTGAAAGACTTCACACAGAACTAATGAGAGGGCTAAATACCAAAACTTCTCTTTTAGAGACTTCAATGGCGACTAAGCAGAAAAACCGTCTGAAACTGGGAATTTTCAGCAAGAAACCCACAAAACTCTTTATTTTTTCGAAAATAAATGATATTTGACTTCTTATAAGAGCTTCTCTTATGAGATCTAATCTTGTGTCTCCAAGTACAAGTCAAATATTCAAATCAGTACCCACATTCTTAAAAAAACAACACCGTTACAATAATTATTAAAACACTAATTGCTCGGGTATTAAATAGCCAAGTTTTTATTGGAGATTTTAATAGTGAATTCAACACGTAACCCGACTGTAAGTATGCTTTTACAGTACAGAAACCTTCAAAATTTCCTATGAATTTTAAAAATAAACCATCAAATTTTATTACAACACAGTCATATAACATCTGTGAAGCGTTGTTGGTTGTTTTGATAACAATTCTAGGGATTCACTCAATTATTTTAAGTTGGTTCTCAAATTTATTTTAGCCTAATTGGCAGGACAAAATCTGTAAATTTCAACGTGAAAAAAAAAAACGAATTTCTCTAAAAACTTAATCGACCGAGAATTGTTTGAATATCAATCCCATTTTTTCTCCTCTGTTTCTCTTAAATTAATTACGCAACTCTATAGCCTTTCACTAATATTATAACTATATAACGTCATTTACATACGTATATTCAACAATAATTAGGCCTATTACGTATTGTTCTCATAAAGAAAAGAATTTCAGGATGTGTGTTTGTTGATAACAATCACCATCATCATCAACAACAATATTTTCATCAACAATAGAAATTTTCATGTTTTTTTTTTTTTAAAAAAAATTGTTGCCGATTTCTTCGCAATTCCATCAATTGCAGGCACCGATATCAAATAAACTATAATAAAAACAATTTAATTAACTAATTTGTAATTTAATTAAGAAGAACAATGGTCAATTAACGATGAATAAATATAGAACGGAAATTTTATTGTTCACGTTGGGAATTGAACATTTATCAAAATTATTTCTATTAATATGAAATATTCATGTTACTGTGTCGAAATTTGCATTGACTGTGTAAAATAGATGTTAAATTATGATTTTATGGACTGTTATCTCATTATTAATATGTCACTATATTATTTAAGTACATAAAAGAAAGTAATTTTTGGTCATTATTATTATTATTTGTTGTTAGTTATGGTTACATTAGCATGACGAATATCTGTGGCTGCACAAATAATGAGTTAAATACCGAACATTTATTTTCTGTGATCTTATAACGAACGTTTCTTTGTCTTTCTTATAATTCATTACGAATTTAATTTATTTATATAATTATTATATAACAAATTATTAGCATTATTATTATTGTCTGTAATGCTATTGATAATGAGATTGAAATTAAAATAATTATGGAACAAGTTGTGTAACTAAAAGAGATTTATGTTCGTTATAACCGTATGTATTTGAAACTATGAAAATTTTCTCAAATCAGCAATTTTAGATTAATATCCTTTATAACGAACTTTATTGAATTGTTATTAAAAGTTGAGGAATTATCTCTGATTAGTGGAACTTTTTATGAATTTGTAGTTTAAAGTGAGCAATTTAGAAAGTTATGGAAAAATTGTAAAAACTTAATTTTATTTGAAATTACAAGAAATTAATGAAAATTTTTAATTACATGTAAAATTGTAATCAATCATAAACTTGTCATCAGTACACTAAAACGTAAATAATTTCAGCTGAAATTTTTAGAACTCGTTAATATTCATAATGATTTATTTTATTTTGTGAGAAAGTAACAAATTTCAAATTAAGTAGGTCTTCATTTACGAAATTTGAACCTTTTTATTCTCGTCTCTGTGGTATTTTTCCTTTCTAATGACAAACAAAAGGCACCATTTTTTGTTGTTGTAAAGAATGATTACTGATAAGGTATAAACTTGAAGTAATCTTTATAAAGACTACAATGATAATCCAAGCCTGTTTTAGCTAATTTTCTTATATTTGGGTTTGAAAATCTCAAGAAACTTGTTAGAAACTGATATTTGTAAAAGTGTGTGAAAAAATCTACAGGGTGTCCCAACTATTTATGAAGAGTGCACATTAGTTGCTACAGAGGTAGAAAGGAGACTTGTTAGCAATCAATTGGAGATAATTTTGATGTTCTAGGAATTTTGGAAATGGGAAAATTACTAATTTTGAAATATCTCAGTCAAGTTAACAAAAAAAATATTACAAAATTTCACAAATTCTTTTAGGCAAAATTTTGAGAACCTTTGCTTTATTTTGAAGATTTCTTAGTACCTTTATTCAAAATTTAACCTTTTCACGAAAATTTTGATATTATTTCCAAAAGTTCAGCACATTAAGCTCAAAATTTTGTGTTTTTTAAGCCGTCCAAAAGTTTCATATGCCTGAAAGATTTATACTTCTAATCCAAGTTTAGGGGAGTTCACATTTATGAAATTTTATAAGACTATTTCTTATATCACAAGATTTTGAAAACTTCGTTTTTAAAAAAAAATTTTGGAGTATTTCCAAAAATTTAGAACTTTTACTCTAAAATTTTTGTTTTTCAAGCCCTCTAAGATTTTCATATCGCCCAAAGACGAACTTTTGGAAGATTCACACTTCTAGCCAAAATTTGGAGGAATTAACGTTTGTGAAAATTTATTTATTTTGAGATATTTATATCACAAAATTTCAAAAAAAAAATCTTTTTGTAGGCAAAAATTTGATATATGTATATACTTACAGTTTAGTGAGATTTTGATTTATTTCGAACATTACTTAGCACTCATAGTCAAAATTCGAATTTTAACGATAAATTTTGTTTTATTTCCGAAAACTTGGTACTTTTAGTGTAAAATTTAGCTTTTTCAAGCCCTCCAAGAATTTCATTTGCTTTAAAGACAAACTTTCGAAAGATGCACGCCTCTAGTTCACATTTGTGAAATTTAATTTATTTCAAGCGTATAGGACTTTATATCATAAAATTTCAAAAAAGTTTCTTTTAAGCAAAATTTTGAGAACTATGCAATTTTTTATGACATTTTGCTTTATTTCGAACATATTTCTAACACTTCTAGTCGAAATTCGAGATTGTCACCAACCGAAAATTTAGCACTTTTAGTCTAAAATTTTATTTTTTCAAGCCTTGCAAGATTTTCATATGCTCCCAAGACAAACTTTCAAAAGATTCACACTTCAAGTTAAAATTTTGGAAAACTTAGCACTAGTAGCCTAAGATTTCACAATGTTCACAAGAAATTTCGTTATATTTTGGACATTTCTATAAGATTCTAATACAAATCTTCGAAAAATTTAATCCTTTTTAGTCTAAATCGTAAAATTTAAAATTTCTATATGGAATTTTGTTTGTTTCTGCCTCATTTTCAATAAAAAATTTAAAAAATCTATCTTTTCATCCACTTTTTCAACATCATCATTCAATCGTTAAACTTTCCAATATTGAGACACCCTGTATCTATTTCTAAGCAATAACGGTGAAGACGCCTGTGGTCAAACACAAAACGCCCCAGGTTCGAATCTTAGCGGTGTAACCAGCTGTTATTTTATTCATAACAAAACACTAATCATCAAATTGACTGAATTTCTTTGTATTTAAAATACAATACAGGTGCAAATTTGAAATATTTTACGAAATTTGTTGAATAGTTCTAAAAAGGGTCAGAGTGAAAGTCGTTGGATTCATTGAAAGATGCTCGATTGGAAAGAAAGTCGTTAAGTCAATATTAACACTAAATATATGCGTGAAATTAAGAAAAAAACAAGAAGAATAAGAAGAAGAAGAAGAAGAAGAAAGAGAACCATCCAAATTTCCGCTTGTGTAATCAAATGAATAGTTTGTAAATAATTAAAGATTCTTCTCTCCTACTGGCCCACATTTCAAGTTTTATTCAGATTCTATATTAAGGCAGCGTTTAAAACTTGTTTTCCATTATTATTATTATCATTATTATGTTATAGTTGGCACATTTGTTTCATGTTACATCAATTTTACAGTTAGAAATAGTCTATTGATGGTAATCGATGGATATCTTCACGTTGCCCCATGTCCAATATTGCTAATGTATAGTGACGATTCAAGAAAAAAGAGACCACTACTTATGCGGCTTTGTAAAACAGGCTTATGAGGGCGGGCGGTCATTACAATGTAACCGAATCGTAACAGATCAAAATTTGGAAAGAAGGAGGTGGGGTTACTGATACCAGTTTGGGTATTTGATTTGGCTGAAACTGGCGCCAACACCTCTTAGTTACCCATCTTCTTACCCTTACGAGAGAAAATATGTGAAATTCTCGCTCAAGACTCGGTCTCTTTTTTTTGATTGCCACTGTAGGTACACTTTGATTACACACACACAATATTTCTATCTATTAATAATTATTGTAATATCTGAAGGAAATTGCTGCATCCTTAGGTATATTTTCTATGATGATAATGGTTTTGATAATCTCGAAGATAAATCGTTGCGATATTTTCGAATTGCACAAATCGTTATTAATATGAAAATTATTCAAATTATACTTTTTTTGGCGCGTTTTGTTAAAAATTACGAATGAAATTTAGGAATGTAATGGAATTTGCGCGCGCACTGTAACAACACAATCGTTGCTATGGAAACGTGAAGAAAGTAGGCTTTTTGAAACGTTACTCAACCAATCATTTCGCTTCTTTTTGATGAAATACAACTTCTAATTTTCATTATTTATTTGAGTATAAGTACCATTTATTGGATTGTCAAACTAAAAATGACGCCATAATAATTGAATACGGTCGATGTATGGGAAGCTTTATACATAATACAGCAGTAATTTAAAATGAAACAGTCTGTATACTAATTGGAGACTTCAACGCTAAATTAGACGTGAAACTGTTAAAGTGGAAATTTCAATAAGGCATTTAACAAGTGAATCCACTTTTCAGTCACACAATGAATGATTTTAGTGATGATGATGATGATGATGATGATGATGAGTCAGGTGTGGCACTCCTCGGCGATCTTTCAACGATCCATAAATTTAAGCCACCTGTTCTTGCTTTAATGTTCATTGTTCTCATCATAATGCAAAGTGATACGTTTAAAATTGGAGACTTCAATGGTTGATTAGACATGAAACTCGCCTGTAATCTCGTTGGATTTCGATGCAAAACTAATAACTGTTAGAGAAAATTGTTTATTTGTTCAATTTCTATTTGTTTTATTCAAATTTGTACAAATTCAAAATGGCACTAATTTCTCATTTGTCTTCATTAATAAATTGTTTAAACAAGATATTTTAAACCTGAAAATTATGAATACAAAAAAGATCTCCAAAGGCAGCAAGTACCTTATATAGCGATTTTTTTTTATGTACAATCTACATACTGAAATATTAATTGCAAAACATTCTTATGATACTGACAATTAATATATTTTATTAACATTGAATCAACTAATAAATTCATTCCCGATGTTATTTTAATATTTATGATTTTTATTGAAAAATACATTTAATCCACAAACAATGAGAAACAATAATAAAATTTCATTCGTTTGAAGTTTGTTGTTTGTCTAATACGTCTAATCAAGGCCTGCTTGATTTTTTCAAGCAAAATTCTCTAGCAGGCCTTGCGTCTAATATTAACTGTCAAAATTAGTTACCCCCCGCGATATTCAATTTTTTTTCTAATATCAATTGTGAAAACACATAGCCACCTGAGATATGTGATTTTACTGCTTATACTCAAAAAAGAGATTTTTGCATTTTTCTTGCGATCCAATGAACCGATTTTGATGATTTTTTTTTCTGGGTCATAGAGAATGGTCGGCTCTACTGTTATTTTAATTTTCATCAGAATCTAAGCAAATGTAATATTGAAAATGATTTTTTTTAACATTTCTTCAGCTCCTATTCCAAAAGTGTTGGCCCCACCAGTCTGGCCAACGAACTCATCCAAGCTATTCCAAAGACCGATTTTTGTACCAAGTTTCATTAAGATTGGTGTATTTTTACGGCAGTTATCGTGGGTATACATATATATATAGAAATTTTAACGAACGGTGGATATGGGTTCCTGAGGTCCCAAAACGAACTTCTGTGCAAAAAATTTTCGGAAATTCAAAAGTGAGGATCTCGTCATAAGCTAATTTTTTGAAAAAAAAAAGATCTCCAAAGGCAGCAAGTACCTTATATAGCGAATTTTTTTATGTATCTACATACTGAAATATTAATTGCAAAACATTCTTATGATACTGACAATTAATATATTTTAATAACATTGAATCAACTAATAAATTCATTTCCCGATGTTATTTTAATATTTATGATTTTTATTGAAAAATACTTTTAATCCACAAACAATAAGAAACACTAAAAAAAAAATAATAATGAAGTTTGTTGTTTGTCTAATACGTCTAATCAAGGCCTGCTTGATTTTTTCAAGCGAAATTCTCTAGCAGGCCTTGCGTCTAATATTAACTGTCAAAATTAGTTGCCCCCCCGCGATATTCAATTTTTTTTCTAATATCAATAGTCAGAGAACATATAGCCACCTGAGATAATCGATTTTACTGCTTATACTCAAAAAAGAGATTTTTGCATTTTTCTTGCGAACCAACGAACTGATTTTGATGATTTTTTTTCTGGGTCATAGAGAATGGTCGGCTCTACTGTTATTTTAATTTTCATCAAAATCTAAGCAAATGTAATATTGAAAATGATTTTTTTTAACATTTCTTCAGCTCTTATTCCAAAAGTGTTGGCCCTACCAGTCTGGCCAACGAACTCATCCAAGCTATCACAAAGACCGATTTTTGTACCAAGTTTCATTCAGATTGGACTATTTTTACGGCAGTTATCGTGGGTATACATATATACATATATATATATATATATATAAAAATTTTAACGAACGGTGGATATGGGTTCCTTAGGTCCCAAAACGAACTTCTGTGCAAAAATTTTTCGGGAATTCAAAAGTGAGGATCTCGTCATTAGCTAATTTTTTTTAAAAAAAATCGCTAAAATAAATCAATTTTTTTGGTTTCGTGTAATTTTCAAATAAAAATCTAGATTCCTATCCGTTTTTCTTCTTTTGTTCATACTTAATATATTCTTTTCAGGTTTTTCTTGTTTCTTCTGGTTACCTTTCCTTAGAACCTTGACATTTGTTGTTGTGAATTTATTGTATGTTGAAAGTTTAGAATAAGTAATTTTTAATAAAATTAGAAACAATAGAGTCGATGAGTTCATTGGAAAATCAGATTGAAAATAGACAATTCCTATGGAAAATTAACAAATGAAAATGCTATATTTTTTTGAATTTATGGAAAATTGTTAGCAAAACGATTTTCAGTTGAATTTTAGGAAAAGCGATCCTAAGATTATCCTGAAGGCCGTAAGTCTTTTTGTCTTTCTATATTTATATAATTCGACCTTTTCTCGTATTCTGTAAATCTACCAAATGTCAATAAACAAGTAAATTTTTCTATTATGCGTTTGATTTATATAATTTCGTAAATATTCCAATAATTTTCTAAGCTAATACGATCGTAATGACATTCATTATGGTACACTCGGGTTCATATAAAAGAGACCACTTTTTGTACAGTTGTGTAAAACCGGCTTTTGAGGGCGGTCGTAACAATGTAACAGAACCTTCAAAGGGTAGGATTTAGAAAAAAAGATATTTAATCAGAAGATGAAGGTGAGGGTACTGATGCCATTTTGTATGGTGTAAGCTCATTCTAACACCTATTACCTGCCCACCTTCTTACCTTAACGAGAGAAACATCCCGATTTACACTAACCGAAAAACGTGATATTCGTAGTTCAAGCGTCGGTCTCTTTTATGTGCACCCGAGTGTACAAGTCCTGACGTATAATACCTATACAAAATTTTATGTGCTAACGTAAAAATTGAAGAAAAACTCAGAGTAATTTCCAAAATTTTAAAAAGTTCGCGTTCTCCTCGTTTCTATAGTAACCATTTGTTTTTCGTTGTTGTATGGCGCGCGCAACTTCCGTTGCATGTTAAAATTTCACTCTTATTATTTTTAAGAAAACGCGCCAA
The DNA here is from genome assembly GCA_039776855.1 of Mylabris sibirica. NCBI lineage: Eukaryota > Metazoa > Arthropoda > Insecta > Coleoptera > Meloidae > Mylabris > Mylabris sibirica. The sequence continues at coordinate 6,913,627 of CM077842.1, forward strand.
AGATAGTTTAATTTCAATTTTTTTTCCAACTTTTATCAAAGAAATAGCCGCCCCAATTGTAATTCAAGGTTGATTCTCTACAATGTGTTCAATTATATCTCGATAATACTGCACAATAATAGCGGTCATATAATAATCAAACAACTTTCTCTGGAATCTGGAAAAAAGCACGATAATTTTCCAATCAGTACTACTTCCTTAATATTACGTAATCGACTAGTTATTTATTTAATTTTAATTGTAGGCGGCATACATCACATCATCTTCTCCATATTATTATTAATTAAAGTAATATAACAATTTTTTTTTCACTCGTTAATTTATTTGATTATTATTGTCAAAAAAATAACGGCAACAGGTGTACGATACGGAACATTTCCGGTAAAAAGTACAGTTGAAAGTGATATCCACTGGTCAACAATACACGAATAATAATACAGTTTCGATTAAAATTCGTGTTGTTATTTCATTGAAAATAATTCTGTAATAATTTTGTACAACTTACACGAAAGATTCACAAAAATTTAATTATCGTCTATTCGTTAAAATTCGATTTTCTTAAAGAAATCACATCCGTGTGCATTATTTCAGTCACGAAAGTGTTTTTATGGCGGATTTTTTTATAATAAAATTGATATTTTCTTTTAAAATTCTCAGAGATTTCAATAGTAGCTGAGACACGAAATCTGACTGTAATTTGTATGTATGTAATAGTAATCTTTGTAAATACGTTGGGAAAATTGCTTCCGGTAGCGCTCTATTATTGACCTATTTTGATAGAAAACAGTTTTAGCAAGTCTATTTTTTATTTTCTCTGAGATTTCATAGAGACTTTAATGGTGAGTAAGGCACGAAACTCGACTGAAATCTGAATAACATTCGGAGAGATTCTTAGTTCTTGGCGAGATTTCAGTAGTGAGTTCAATGCTGGATTCTGGAAGAAAATCGATTGTAATCGTTGGAAATATGTACTATCAATCTGACAAAAGAGTGACCACTTTTTGTGGGGCTCTGTAAAACAGACTTTTAAAGGCGGTTGTGATAATATAACAGAATCCTTACAAGTTAGCATTTGGAGGAAAGATTTTCTAACAAAAGAAGGTTATTGGTATCATTTCATGTTAAGTGGGTGGTTTTACAAATTTGGCATGGTGGAAACTCGTCCTAAGACTTCCTACGTACACATCTTTTTACCTTCACGAGAGAAACAGCCTGATTCACACTAGCCGAAAAATATGACATTCCTCGCTCAAGAGTCGGTCACTTTTCCTGGAACTGAAGGTACCTACTTGGAGATTTGGGCAAAATAATCGCAAAAGAATTGATATTTTGGCAAAATTGTTCATTGCAAAATGTTAGTACTAAATTTCACACTTCAAATTTGCTTGTTATTTCAGTTATGGACAAATTCGTAGTTTTTCAGTCTTTTGGAATGTTTGTTAAAATTTTCAGGATATTTCAGTAGCGAGTTATACAAGAAACCCAACCAATTTTTTTCCCCCAATCAGCATTTTTAGAGACTTTAATGATGGACATAATGGAAACTCGATTGTAATTTGTTGTAATTAAATTGATATTTTGGCAAAATTGCTTCCGGTAGCGCTCCATCATTGACTTATTTTGATATAAAATAGTTTTTACAAAACTACTTTCTATATTCCTTGAGATTTCTTGGAGATTTTAATGGTGAGTAAGGCACGAAACTCGACTGAAATCTGAGCAAGATCATTTTTAGAGTTCCTTAATTCTTGGTAAGATTTCAATAGTGAGTTAGACTGAAAACTTGAATTTATCAGAAATATTGGATCTAAATAATCATAAAAAACTAATATTTTACAAAATTGTTTATTGAAAATCGTTAACACTAAAAGCCAAAATTCAAATTCACCTTAGAACACTACAAAAATTGCGCTTTTTATTTCAATTTCCCGATTAATTTGTAGTTTCCTGGCCTTTTGAAATACCTGCACAATTTTGAAGAGATCGACCAATGATTTCTCAGAATCAGTATTTTCAGACACTATAATATCGAATTACACAGCAAAAATTGTTTCTAATAGCGATCCATCGCTGACTTATTTTGATAGAAAATACTTTTTACACATCTATTTTTTATATCCCCTGAGAATTCGTGGAAACTTTAATGATGGGTTGGCCATGAAACTTGACTGAAATCTCAGCGACATGATAATAATCGTTGAAGAATTGATATTTTTTTGGCAAAACTGTTTATGGTAAGACGTCATCACTAAAGGTTACAGTTCAAATTCCACACAGAAAATCACAAAAAACATATGAATGACATTTGTAAAATTCATATTTGGCAGTTTTTAGAAGATTTTAACAGCAAGTTGGAAAGATAACCCGACCGATTGGACTTCCGGTAGCTCTCCAGTATTGACTTATTTTAACACAAAATCCTTTTTTCATAGTTACTTAAGTGAGTTGTACACGAAAATCGACTTAAATCTGAATAATATAACAATAATTAGGCTACAGCTCGAATTCTGTCTGAAAATCAAACAAATTATCAATCAAACTGTAAAATTTCCCTATTTTTCAATTGTTGCAGAGTTTCTGAGTGTTTTTTTTCAATTTGCTTCAAAATCATGTAAACATTTCAATGCTGGATTCTAAAGATAATCAAATATTTAAAGTAAATTAACAGAAAATATGGAAGTGTCGTAGTAGATCGGTATTTTCCTGTTAAAATTAGGCGGTTCGTACACGCAACGGATTGCGTAATTTTCTTCACACGACACAGAATCCTTTATATTTCATTATAATTTATTTAAAATAAATGTAAAGAGGAAGAAAACACACACAATACTGATGATACAATTGTGTCAGTTTTGTAAACAAAAGGTTTATATTATTCCTTCCCATCATCATTATCATCCGCATCGTTACTTAATATTTGTGAGATATTTTATTATGAATCGTACTCACGAACTAATTTCTTTTTCTATATAGATAAATACAAGGAAAAAATAAAAATAAAACAGTGTTACATCTTCTTATTTCACATGATAACACCCATAGAAAGTTGGCTATATAGTTTGACATTAATTTATGTTTACATAATCACAGTTCAGTTTCGCTATTTCAGGATTTTGTATGATTCAACTATTAGAAAATTGAATTGCATCTATGTTTGAGTAGAGTAGCGTGTGCTTATTTCAATATAAAATAATAACGGCCTCGTCACTAATTTAAATATAATTACAGTACACGATTAGAGGAGTTTACGGTAGTCAACATGTAACAACGTAATATTTGATTTATTAAAACCACTAACATTTCTATTCTATTAAATGTTTATTATCAATAAGAATTTCCATCAAATTATAAATATTATCTCCCTTTAACTATAATGTTTACTGTATACGGTCGAATTCTTGCAGTTATTAACAGGACTTTCCAGAAATTTGAAACAAGACATTGACTCGCTTAAAACTTGAAACACACCCTTTTACGAATCTGTTATTAATATTCAATCAAAAAATATGACAAGAATTCTAAGCTGAAAACAATAACAACAAAACAAGTTCATCGATATCAATATTGAAGGAGAGATATTGTCGATTGTTGTGTTGAAGTCTTGCGAAATTCGTGGAAATCTTAATGATGCGTTTAAATAACACATCGGACAAACCTCAACTTACGAAACCAAAAATCTAAGCCTCATAATTTTTCGAGATTTCAATGATGAGTTACGCTAGAAACCCGCCTGTATTTTAATAAAGATTCCATTAGACTTTGACGATGGGTGAGACACGGAACCCGCCTGTAATCCATTAATTCGCATGTTGCATAATTAAAAAAAAAAAATACGATAAAAAGACAGGGCCTGTATTAAGAAAGTCTAGCCTACAGCTTGATTTTGCGACCAATATGTGTTACAATAACTGTACTATTAATAGATAATTCTTTTTAATAAGTCCTAGAATTGAGTAGTTGTAACATTTAAATTTAAACATTCACTTGAAATGTTATATGGAAATGTCAAATATTACATCTTCACTGCATCTTTATTAATTGTACAATTGCTTACCTTTAACGCCGATTAATAAGGTGATTATGCCGAGGACTAGATAGGTCCTCTTGCTCCTCGGTTGGAGCATTATTGCACTTTTATTATTGTTATCAAAAAAGCACAGTTTATAAAAAATTTCCCTTCAAAAAATAAGTTAGTATTGATAATAAAACACAAATAATTTAACACCAATGATAGTTGATAACAATCACATTTCCCACAAGTTATCCTTAGGCGAATCTAAGAAGAAGATCGATTTTTTCGCGTTTATATTTCGTACGTAAAGCCGCCTATATCAGTTCTTCGCGCCGTGTCTTAAACGATACTACCAGAAGAATAAGTAACTGTCTTCGACAAAACGCTCACCTGTATATTGGAAAAAGGCTCCAAGGTAGAAAGCTGGTCGAGTGTGTTGTTTTAATTCTTTTGTCAGTGTGTTAGTGTGTTTTTTGTATATATATGTATTGGTGTGTGTTACTAGGTATATGTGTGATTTGGCGAAAAATTTGGGTCGATTTTTCCGATTATTAACAATATAAAAAGAATTTAACAAAGTTAGTGAAGCGATATTGTGGAGGTTGATTTTAAGATGCGATTAGATTACGTCGATTGAATGGGATTTATTGGGAATTGATTACACGACATGACTAAATATGTATAGTCGGGATAAATTGCATAATAAATCTGTATGTCTCTCATTCATGGTATGCATAGTGTTGTTTTGTGCAACTTTCACGTACTTGTGATTGTTATATTGCAAATATATATAAATAGTATATGGTAGAAACTGGACAATCAATAGAAAAATTTCTGTGAAATCTTGCAAAATTACAATAAATTACCCCATCTCGATTGAGTAAAAGAGCGCTTTTTTCCTGTTCTCAACTAATAGTTAGTCAATTTATGATTTTTCAGATAATCACAAGAACAATCAGTGTAAACAACCTTGTGGTTTTTGATGATAAAAAGAAAACAATTCCGTTATTACTTTATAGACACGACTTATTTAATTGTTTATTAATGTTATTGTTGAAATTATTTACATTTTTTTTACATAATTCCCTTGATTAGAATCGTTTTTAAATCGACTATAAATAGATCCGGCTTTGTATTTATTGAACTGACCGATTTTTAATCATAAGAGAGAGAGAAAAAAAAATTGAAAGTAGACTAATATCATTAATTTTTTCTGTGCGTTTTGGCTCTTATTCAATAATTTTAGCAAAGGTCAAAGTAGGACGACATCGATCTAGATGCAATTAATATTCTTGTCAATGTAAAAAAATGTATCTCGCAATCTAATTTTCAAATAAAATTGTGAAATTCAGCAAAAAATGTGTTGCTGCCACCTAGTAATTGGAGTTTGTAACTAAAACTAAACAGGATTTAAAGTTTGTAGGTTTCTTTCCAAAAATTTATGGCTCTTTGAGGATATTTCTTCCCTTAGTTAGCACCATCAGGTTCTTCCAAATGCAAGACTAGAATCAACCTTTACTCAAGCTCGCCTTAGCAAGACCTTGGGCTAAGTAAAGGCGAACTCTTCCAAAAGTTATTACGTTTGGCCAGAGCCGACCCAAGCGAACGCCCTACCAGCCTCCCATAAAGTCACGACTGCGTTTCGCAAACGTTAGATAGCCCTGAAAATAATACGTCTTACAACATTAATTCAAGTCAAAGTGGGTTATAAACGTTCCAGTGCTTCAAAAACTCTTGGTAAGGGGGTAGCAAACCTTTTCTTTGGTACATTAGGAGAGATGGGAGGGGCCACCCCATCGGCGAGTAATCTCCGCCAAATTTTTCTACTTTTTCTTCAAAAACTTTTTTTTAAATTTGGCATAAATGAAGTTCCGACTAATATTAAGCTCTGGTAATTTTTTGAAGCAAGAATATTCTTTTTTTATCCAGTAAAGTCCAACTGCAAATTGACCTAAGCGTGGCTTTGTATACATTTAAGTGGAGACTTATACATGCACACAAATATGTAAGCCTATCGTTAGCTCGCTTCGAGCCATGGTCATGTTAAGACGAGCTTAAGTAAAAGAAGAAACACCGAGTTACTGGGCCACGTTGAGTGAACCTCTCATTATGGGACATGTATGATTCATACCTGAAAACTGGTGAAAATTAGCCAAAATCTAGGCTTAAAGATTACTCACCCAAGACTGCTAAGACACTTCGGCTTGATCGGCAAGAAGCTAAAGCCCCTCAGGAAGCTTCTACCACAAAGTATATCTGATAGCAAATGTGAATTAGAGGAATATTTGCTATGTAGACCCTTGAATAGCACCTGAAAATGTCGACATTAGAGAGGTTTCACTTTTTGGTGACAACCAAAAAGATACAATGTTTCAACACTTTTTATTGTTCACTTCACCATACAATTAAATTAGAAGAAAAAAAATTATAATAAATCACAACTTAAATTTAAACATATTAAGAGCGATTTATTTACAAATTTACTTTTTCATATCATGAATAATCAAAATAAATAAAACACAATTAAATTGTTGCATCAGATAATAATTAACGATATAATTCATCAGAAGATTGATTTTATTCTTGTTTAAAATAACCCAAAATGAACAAAGAATGAATGTAATTAATAATACGAATTATTATTATCAATATTAATATTAAAATGAACTAAAATTGATACTATAACGAGTTAGTTTCATTGAGAAACAAAACAAAGATCAAATTGTATCGCCTTATATTCAATAAATCATCGAATAATCACCATTATCATCCACCTAAAATGATAATAATATTAATAACAAAATTATTATTATTAATTAAGTTATTAATACTGTTTTTAATTTATTTAATTAGATGTAGTTCGTGGTAGACCGCAAATTTCGCAATTATTAGTCCCTGATGTATTTAAGAATGTGCAATGCGAACAAGTCCATTTAATATTACCAGTTGATGATCCAGCTTGATTATTGATAATTCCTGAAGCAACACTACCAGGTCTAAAAAATTATAATAATTAAAACAATCAATTTTATTTATAATTTTTTTTATCGCAATATTTAACCTGGAAGGTGGTGGTGAACTGGCAGCAATTAATTGTTCAATAGTTGCCCAATGTTCTGATCTAGACCATTCTATAGCTGCTTGACGATCATTTGTTTTTAATGCTTCTAATAATGGACCCATATATTCTCTCATTGGTAACATATCCATTGTTGCTATATATAAAATTAAATGGAAATCATTGATTGCTATAAAGAATTCATTCTTATCAAATTGTGATAGATATTGATTTAATGCATTAAAATCTTGTAATTCATTATCAATTAAACGATTCTCAATTGGAAATGGTTGTTTTGTTCTATCTGTATTAAATGTATAATGTTGTTGTACTGGTGTTGAAGCTGGTACATCAACTAATAGATATTCAACTGGTAATGGACGTCCCAAACGTGATACTTCATTACCATAACTATCTTTCTCCTGAAAATAAATAATAAAAAAATTAACTTTTAGTTTATTTATCGCGAAAAAAACAACCAACAAAAACAATAATGTGAAAGAATCAAGTTATCATACTGAAATTAGTACGAAATACTATTGATTATACTTAAAAATAAATCATAATATTACACAATTCATTTATTGATTGTTGTTATTTAATTTAATGTTAATCATATGATTAAACTGATTACAAAATAGTAAATACGACTAGTTAATTGTGAAATATTCCACATTATCAGAATAAAATAATAATTGTGTATATTTATGTACAAATTCCATTATTTTTTTTTCGATAAAATATTAATTGCATAAATTTATAATTTTAAATTTGGCGCTCATTACTTAATTGGTATGAAGTTGAATATGCGTCTGTCAAATTGAAATTCGATCGGAACTAAGGCTGCACCCACAAGGTCACGACATTAAACGCAACCAACTGAACGCGAATAAAATGTAAAACTGTAGTGTTTTTTTTTATAGAAAAACAATGACTAGTAAAGGATTTTTGTAGTTTTTATATAATTCCAATGTAAAGTTTTTCGAAAAAGCCGAGTTGCTTCAGAGAAATTTGTGATGTTTTACAACATGACTTATGCCGACCTCAGGGGTGTACCTAGAAGTTTGGACGACCGTATGCAAAACACGGCATTTTTTCATAATATTATTATGAATAATAAAAAGCCCAATAAGACTTAATAGTAGAAAATATGGTCAATTTTACCCGCCCCAAAGATTTAGCAGCCCGTTTTTCTTGCACACCTTATCAGGACGTCCATGGATGACCTAAAAGCACGTCTACAGGGAATTTTCTGGATCTACATGCATAGGACTGATAAATCGGTTTCATTTTCTCCATATACTTGAACATGTTAGAGAGTGATAGTACTAATTGAGTGTTAACGAGGGTGGTACTATTTTTCCTATGCATTGAAAAAGAATAACAAATGTTTTTACATAGCATTCTGTTAACTTTAAACAAGGACAAGTGAAATTAATTTATCCAACAGGTTTGGGTGTTTAGCTCGTTTTTGAACATCGCAACATCATCAGAATCGAGCGATTTTTGACCAACTTCTGAATTGAACTTTATAGAATCTACCATATTTAGATCGAACACCCAGTATGTAGGGGTAGTTCATTTTATTTTAAGGACTATGTATTTTGTCGTTTGCGCTCATACTCAATTTTAAGGGAGATATTGCGGTTTGAAGTTACCCCTGTAAAATCAGCTTTTTTATGAATATCTAATTAAGTTAAGGCTCAATATTTTTTAGTGGCTTAAAAATTAGTTGATATAGATTCGCTAGGGCTATCAAAAGGTGTAAGCCGCGTTTTCATCTCTCGCTTGAGGTTGCATTTATAGATGATTGAATGCCCTTTTTTGTTTCTTTTTTTTGCAATTTTCTACAACATGGGCAAACGCATCGCGATGAAAATTCTTCTGCTAATAAAAAATTTGAAAATAAAAGTTGCCTGTTTGAGAATTTTTCTGTATTTCAAATAGTTACCTTGTAAATAGCTCTTAGGGCTTGTAGTCTTTAGGGTGAAATTTAAAAAATGACGTTTCAAAGACTAGCTTAATCGAACCTCTTTAAATTTAAGAAATATTTTAAAGCACATCATGTCGTCGGGAGTTCAATGTGAACGTACCTTCAGCCTGTCTATTGTTAACTGCGCATGATCAATGATCATAAAATTTACCCTTCAAATGTAGCCAACTTCACATCGTTGTGTGGTTTAGTCGTCAACCGTCAACATGATGTGGCACAACGTTCGGTGGCCACAATAAATTTTTTTTTACGAAAAAAAACAAAAATTATAAAAAACAAAAACCCAAAAATCTCGTAAACGTCTCAATATTTTTATCAAAAAAAAAGGAAAAACAAATCGAAAATTTCCGTAAATCTACCAATTATATCGGCCCGTAACACAATTATGTAATCGTTCAAAAAAAATAATAATACCGACAAAAAAAAACAACAAACCACTTAAACATATTATCGTCTATACAATATATCCGCTGTTCGCAACAAGAATAAGGAAAATCGTTAAAAAATAGTACAAAGAAGACGAAGAAAAAAAATAACGTGTATAATTCACTCGTATTTACCGAAATAATATCGAGTTTCTGTTCGTTTATTAATTAATATCAATTAATAATAACGTTAATTAATTGAGGAAGAAAATTTGTAATAATTATAAATTATAATTGAAGAAAACAATAACGACGATAATTGTGACGACGACCACAACGACAACAACGACGACGACTACAATCACGACGAAAAAGAAGAAGAGAAGACGAAAATTCGGATAATTGACCAAAAATCCAATTTAAATATTTAATTTAAACAAAAAAAAAAATACGATAAATCAATACAGATATCGGATTTACTCTAAGGCTGTGCAATTTGTAAAATAATTTAATTAAAAAAATAAATAATTAATTAATTAAAAAGCTAGTAATCGAACGGTAAGCATTCAATTTTTTTTGATTGACAACAACAATCGAATTCCTGTTGATTTTGCAAACTTATCACACGGAAATCCGACTTATTTTCAACTATTTTGTAAAATAACTGAATTTCATTTACAATTTTTATAAAAAAAATTATGGCGCCAATTCTTATCAATTCTAATTATTCAATGTTTAAAACTATAATTATTACGTTTTGTTTCACCAATAATTAACTTGTTTATATCGATATTAATTACATGTTTATGATAGAGGTTTTAAACAGGAAACTATAATGGTCATATATACTTATGGTAATTAAAATATACGCACAAAAACTGAATCAATACATGATTACATTCATTTTTTAATTAATGTTAATTTAATTTTTCGGAGGATAGAAATCAATAATGATGTATTTCAATTATGATAATTAGCAATTTTTAAATATTTACATCAACGCTTGATTTTTAACAAGAGATTGATTTTTTTTTTTTGGTGTTATAGAGATGGAATCGATAGTGCCGGAATTCGAAGAATTAATGTTATGTGGTTATTGTAAAAAGAAATTCAACGATACTGATCAGAGTCCGAAATTATTATCGTGTAAACATTATTTTTGTTTAAAATGTTTACGTACAAATTTGAATAAAGGTCAAGAATTATATTGTATATATTGTTGGAAGTGTACTGAAATTAATGATATAAATATTGATACATTACCAACATACACGCCGATATTGTGTTTAACAAAGAATTTTTCACAAATGAAATTATCTAATTGTAATCAACAACAACAACAGCAATCATCTCAACAACAACAGCATCAACCATCAACACAAGTGATAACAACAACAAAAATACCAGAAAAAACCCAACAACAACCAACAGTAACAACAACAACAACAACAAAAGTATTATCAGAGAATTGTCATACACATGCAATGCCATTAGCATTATGGTGTCATACATGTTGTTTACCAGTATGTAGAGCATGTGCAACAACACAAGATCATACAGCACATCAAATAAAATCACAAAATGAAGCAAAAGATCAATTAATAACTGAATTACAAATTGATTTATCATCAATGAATAAAATATTAAATGAAATACAACGTTTATCAATACAACAAAGGGAATTCTTATTAAAAATTTTAGAAGCATGTGTTACATTAAAAACACATATTGAAGCTGATTTAACAAATAATTCACAACATTATGAATTTAATGAAACAAGAGATAAATTAACAAAATTACGTTTAAATTTATCAATGATTGAAAATTTAAATGATATACATAATTTATATACAAATGTTAATATAGAAAAACAACGTTTACAATTACGTTATCAAGAAATGTTTATACAATGCCAATTAGATGATTTAATTAAAAATTCAACGGTAATATTTGATTTTCAATTATTAAAACAAGCATTAAGTAATTTACATAATAATGGTGAATTAGGTTATCCATTAAATTCACGTATATTACCACCAACAATACAACAAAATCCTATATTATTTCTAGCAAATTATTGTATGTCACAATTATATTCAAGACATGTTTTAACAAAACAAACAACAATCAATGGTAGTTTAGATTATCATAATCATAATATAAATTTACCACCGATTAATTATTTAAATCATAATACACCCCAAAATCAACAACCACAACAACAACAACAACAACCACCACCACCACAATCACAACAACAATGGGTATTAACAACACCAAAAAATATTTATCAAGAAAATAATTTAACAACACAAACTACAACAACAGCAGCAACAACAATAATGCAAAATTTAATACATTCGCCACAGATCCGTAATCCAGTTAATATGTGCCCATTATATTATTTTAATTTAGAAGTGAATGGTGTTAGTTTAGGACGTATAGTGATTGAGGTACGTGCTGATGTTGCACCAAAAATGGCAAAAAATTTCGGTTTATTAACAACAGGTGAAACTGGTATTAGTTATAAAGGTTGTCATATATTTCAATGTTGGGAAGGTGAAAGTGTTATTACTGGTGATTTTGAATTAAATAATGGACGTGGTGGTAGATCAATATTTGAAGAATCATATTTTTTACCAGATGATACAAAATTATTAGCTGTACGTGGTACAGTTGGTATGAGACGTACACAAAAACGACATGATAATTTAGGTATGGTTGGTTCACAATTTCGTATTATATTACAAGAAATGAGAGGTTTTACTGGTATTTTTGGGCATGTTATTGAAGGTTTAGAATTAATTGAAAAAATTAGTACATATGGTGATACAGCTGGTAAGCCAACGAAGAATATTTTAATTGCAAAATGTGGAAAATTATAAAAATTTTTAAAAATAACAAGAATATCAAATTGGTAAACTTTTATAAATTATGGGGCGAGTTTAACATATCAAGTTGGAAAAAGTATCACAAATTGATATTCTTTAATACAATTATTCCAAAAATTCTATAATATTTGATGTATTTCAAAAACAAGAATCAAATCGCTTCAACAACCAATTCTTGTACAAAAAAAACTATATCTAAATGTTTGATATATAATATAAGTATTATATGTAGCTTCAAGCATAACGCGTAGAATTCTATAATTTTTCCAATCAATCAATTAATTTATTATCTTCTCTTTTTCTTTGATTATTAACGGAAATACAAGAAAATATGAGAAGAGATGAAGAGAAAACGTTAAAATACCGTCTTAGCTTTATTATAGTTGAAAAGAAAACTATCGAATTCCGAAATAACTATATTTTCGTATCGTATTAATAAAATATCGTATAATTAAAACTATATTTAAAAAAAAAATACATATTTAATAGAAGACAAACGAGCGATATTTTTTTTAATTGTTGTCGTTTTCAGCTTTGTAAAATATTTAAATATTTTAAAAACAAAACAAATAGAAACATTTTTCTAGCTTCAAAATATATGTTTTATGTATAATTATTATTTTTTGTTATCTACATTAAGGGGGTGGTACGTTGAAATGTGTTAAAGTTGAAAGAGTTTAATGAAAATTTAAACAAGCAAAATAAATGTTCGAAAGATGGAATTGACGTAATTCCAACTTTTATACAGGCTGTCCCGGAAATCGACATCAAGCCGAGATCGGATGATAGCTTAACTCATAACAATTAACAAAATAATAAAAAATAAAATCACTGTAATGTATTTTAAAAATTACAGACATTAAAAAAATCAAGAAAATCTACAAATTTTAACTTTATTTTCAATTTTCTTTTTATTATGTTATGCTGAATAATGCTTCTGAAAATTTTTGCTTAAAATTTACAGCCAACTTTCAGTTCAGAGGAAAATGTAATTTTTTCCTCAACCAAGTAGTCAAAATTTTATTAATACTTTGCCCAGTTTTAAATGACTATATTGAAATAGTTATTTATACAAAAAATGCGTTAGAGAACAAATAAGACCTGAGAGAAAACATTTACCCACAAAGCGTTAGTCGAGTGGAGTAATTTTCTCTAACGTCTTTTTTACCCTTTATCGCAAAACCATTTTAAATAATAAGTTGGCATGGAAAGTTACTATTTTATCATTATACAAAATCATGCGCGTTAGCACACCATATCTATAATATTGACATCACGACCAATAGAAATACAAATTTCTATAACACACTAGTGTGTTATACACTTGCAAGATTATTTGTTAAATTATGGGAAAAAGAACAGGAGTTAAAAAACCGTCAGAAGATGTAGATTTTCTCGATGTTTTTATTGCCTGTAATATTTAAAATACATAGCAAAGATTTTAATTTTATTTTTCTGTTAACTCTTATGACTTGACCTATCACCGGCTTGACGTAGACTTCCGGGACACCTGTTTTTTTTTTAATATTTATAATTTTTTCTTAATTAATTCGTTCCAAAATATAGTGCAATGTTAATTATTACATTATTGGTAAATGTACCAAAATTTTCGCTTCGTTCTAAAAACGAATTAAGAATTGATGCGTTGAATTCGAAATGAGAAACTTGGATTTCTGATTTTATTATTAATTTTTTTCCATTATCAATACGAATCTTTAATAGTTTAAGTGAACGGTATTTCGGTAATTGTTTTTTTTATAATTGTATTTCTAATTAGTTAAACAAATTAGGGATACAGTTGATAGATTTTAAGTTGATTTTATTAATTAATATTTTAATTTTAAGGCGTAATCGGGTATATTTATCGAAAGAATCTAATATAACAGCTATAGAATCGCTATCAATGTTATATAAATTTTCCAAAAAATTAAATGTATGTTATATAAAAAATAGAAGTGGGTGATCTAAATTAGAACGAATATTTAGATCACTCGTTATTCCTAACAATTTCTTTTCTCAAGATCAAAAAAAAAAAATAATTTAGTTAAGGTTCGAGGCACTACATTACAACGAATTGGAGGATGGTTCATTATTTTAAATCTTATTGTTAGAACTATAAAAAACAAAAAGCATATCATTATTTTTATCGCGCGTGTTATCCCAATTTCTCCGTTGTTTTTTCCGTTTCCAATACTAATAATTTCGTGCCTTACAGAAAAAATAAATAAAAGCTATTAGAGATTTATTTTTATTTTTTTAATATAAATAGAAAATTAGTAAAATTATTTTGCTGAATCTCTTATTTCCAAAAAAAAACAACAACCTGGACCAGTCATTAATAGAATAAAAGTACTGATCAATAATAATCGACCAATCAGAATTAAATCTGATTAGAGAATATAATTTTATTGTAGTTTAGGTCTTCCGTTTCTGCATTAATTTTTCAAATTGATAAACTACACTATAATGATAATAATAGTATTGATAATAACGATTACCGATGACTGGTTCTTTTTCTACATTTGATTTCCATCATATTGAAAGTACAAATAATAAACGATTGATTTCTGATAACAGACACATACATACATATATAGTATTAAAAAGAAACATAAAAGACGGAAGTGAGTGGAATATCGTATGGGCAATTATTAGATTTTTATCTAGAACGTCAAATATCGTAGCCTATATGTTTAAGCCTAAAATAGAAACCAAAAAAAAAATTATTCATCAATGTTGCGAGTTCTCTCTTTAAATGCATTATTTGTCTAAATGTTATAACAATCGATGTTATTGAATAATAATCGTTTTAAGAAGAATAAGAAGAAGAAAAAAGCCAATCATAATGTAACAAATTTAATAGATTTTAAGTTAATACTTTATAATAGAGAGTTTTCGCCCGTCACCCTTACGTTATAAACTATCCGTTAAAGCTTGTAAGATCTAAAATCATTTCATATAACATGTATTTTTACGATATTTTCAGAAATAACGGAACCAATGAAAAATTGTAGATATAAATCACGTGGCTCCGAGCATACGTGAATCAATATAGGGGAAACCGATCAGCTGATCGTACAGCTAATAGCGATGATCTCAATGTATATCACTTGTCATTATAACGTCTTTCCGTTATAATCTGTACCGTATAGTTTATGGCTATAAAATAGCGTATCGCTGACGGTCGAAAACTCTCTAATTATATGAATAGATCCGCCCTTATTTACAAATAAAATAGAAAATTATAAAACTTTTTAAATTTGTTACAATTTGCTTTTCCATTCGAAACAAAACAACAATTCAAATAGATATGTGGCAAAATAAATGTTGTTTAAAAAACGTGAATAAATATAAAAATACCGTTCTTCTATATAATAGCGATTAGAATCGTTGTCAACTTTTTTCAAATTAGCTTTAGTGGGAAACTAAATGTAAACGGAAGTGATGTCACGATTTGTGTGATTTTTGTAAGATAATCCGTAAACGTATTTCGAACGAGAAAAAAAATAATCGCCCGTATTAATTCTAAGGAAATTAACGTAATAATAGTAATAATAAGAAAATAATGAAGGATTGTGACGTCACATCTGTATTAAATATAATAGGACACAAAAACAAACACTTTTTGAAATTTAAAGAAAGAAAAAAAAATAACAAGAATCAAGCTACAAATTAAAAAAAAAATTAATAAAAGACAAACAACCCTCTCCCTATCTCAAATTTCAATTGTATTTGCGAAAACAAAAATTATTATCTAAATGTAGCAGCCAGTGTTTTGTGCCTTGTACCCGACTAATATTTGTGATAAATAAGTACCTACTACTACTACTACTACTACTATTACCACCTCACTCTTAGATTTCAAAAGTAAATAAAAAGAAAAAAAACCCAAAAAAATACTTTCCGCATCTGTAACAACGCAAATTGTGTTTTATTTAAACTAAATCCCCTACCCTCCCATTAATCCATAATAGTTGTTGCATGTTCAGTTAGAGACGAAGCGATAAAATGGGGTGAAGACCGAAAGTTAATTAAGAATTCAACAAAATATTGTATTTTTTAACACTTCTATTACTTACAGTGATCAACAAAAGTCTGAGTATATATCGTAATGATGTAAAAAAATTCGAAATGTTCAAACTTAAAAATATGTTCCTACCGTCAAAAGTCATGGTAGGAACTAGTGGTATAACGGGCTTCAGCTTTCAGTTTTCCAAAATTTTGGAGTTCTATTTTGATTTCAGTGTCGCATATTTTTAACGGATGTATAACGAAAGTTATATATCCGTTAAGCGCCGAAACTTTCGTTACGAAGATTTCAACTGATGATTGGTTAAACATAGAAAATACTTAAGAATTTTGAAACCGTTTAAATAAATTACTATGACATTAAGTATGAAGTTCTCGAAATAGTATTTTTTGAAAATTAGATTTCTGAATTACAGAGGAAAATCTTACAGTATGTCAAAAAAAATTCTCCTTCATATTTTGTACAATTTCTAGGATAAAAACCGTTTGATACCTCGCTCAAAAGGTTATCCATAGGGAAATGTGAAAAATTTAATTTTGGAAAATTCAAGGAGTTAAAAAAAAGTAATAAAATTTTTCTAATTTTTTGAATTTTTCAAAACCGTCACACTCCCTCAAGCAACATATCGTACGATTTTAAATCGCTAATGTTGTACAAAATAAAGAAAAGTTTTTGAAATGCTCTAAGATTTTCCTGCGTAGTTCAGATTCTCGTCAAAATTTTGCAAAAGGGAAACTGTCGTCAAATTCACCGTAAAACACCCGATTCAACACTCGTTACGGAATTTTAATAACTCGAAAAACAAATGAGATATCGTTGATTAAAGAGTGGCATTTTTTTCAGACACCGAATCGAGAGTCGACTGCTGGACTGCTGGAAAAGGTGTATTTCATTCAAAACAAGGTTCCCCTATCTCAGAGTGTTCATTTTAATTTTATTCTTTTGGTCGAGAAATGGGCCCTTTGATTGATGGGTGGTCTGGGCTACAGCCCATAAATACAATCCCTAAATCCTTCCCTGTTACTGAAGAAAATTCCCTAAATTTTTTACTCGTTTTAGTCTAATAAATGCTTCAAAAACATTTGCACAAAAAACAAATATGCATGAACTTTAAATTCGAAAAGAAAATGAATCAAATTCTTTCGAAAGACGGTGGGAAAAATGCCACAACAAACATGGGAAATCAGCAAAAAAAATAAATTTGAAATCAATAAAAATATTCCAAATTTTATCATGTGCTTGATAAAAAAGAATATCCTACAAATATCATCAAGATGCGTCCACTAACAGGAATGTTTTTAGAAAAACAACTTGAAAAAATAATTAACAAAGGCGAGACATACAGTGCAAACAACGATATTTCATCAAATAGTTGGCCATGCCTTTGTTATATGAAGTCGTAGCTTGGTTCATACTTTAAGGATCAATTTCATCAACGTCTGTTAGATTTTACCTAACCAATAAGTTATAGAAACGATTTATATAATCATAGCAACGATTGTTTTTAACTATCCATTAGTCTTAAGGGTATTGTCAATTCATGCAAATAAAACTAGTTTTCGTTACTTGTTTCACCTATTTTACGGTTGCTTACAGATGTATAGTGAAATTTACCAACTAAGAGATTGACTAAAGTAATAAAATTAGTATACAATAGTTTCGGTGACAATAGAGTTGATGGGTTGGTGAAATATTGACACTGCCATAAATATTCAAAATTTGCCATGACTATGAAGACACCAGATGTTTCCTAAAATTTGTTGAAGAGATCGTCCTTCTTGGAAAACAGGTAATTTTTCAAATAAAACTGTTTAAAATTATTGAAATAACATTATCGAGACTGATTAATCTATTGTGAAAGTGAATAATTATCTATCTCTTAATTTACTATATTTTTAATATAAAATTTCATATGCAGATTGAATAATTATTGTATTTTGATTACATCTTCGAATGATTCGAGTGATTATAAATAAAAAGACTGACTATGGGTATTTACTGTGCATCAAATGGTTATCAATTTTTGAAATTTTTTTTTATTGTTCATAAGTACGTAACGGTATTCATTATATAAAATATAAATTTCATCTCACAATAAGTATTAATTCAATAGTATATTTATTTCAAATAATTTAAATGATTTCAGTGAAGAAACTACCTGCTTTCAAAGCAAGTGAATCCCTCCAACAAATTTTACAAAACATCTGGTTTCTTCATAGTCGTGGCAAATTTTGAATATTTATGGCAGTGTCAACATTTCACCAACCCATCAACTCTATTGTCCCCGAAACTATTGTAAACTAATTTTATTACTTTAGTCAATCTCTTAGCTGGTAAATTCTACTATACTAGACCACTTACAATTAGAATAATGACTAACAGGGGCGGATGGGGCCACCGGGAGTTCGGGAATTTTCCCGGTGGGCCGCTATCGAAAAAATGGAAGGCCCTCACTAACGATTTGGCTGACAGTATATTTTAAAGGTGTTTTTTTTTTTGGAATATATGTATATGTATAATAATAAGCAATAAATATTTTTTTATCACATTATCCTAATTTAAAGAAAAAATAAAACCCGCATTTTATGACTACATTAGAAATACGATGGTATGATTTATAGTTTTCAATGCTCATTTCTAATTATCCTTCAATTAAACATTTGCGCACGTGTTATAATATAATATTACCTATAGTACCTACTCAATTCGACCATTTCATCTGTGAACTTCTTTATCGGCATCGACATGGAGAAAAAAATCGAGACACAATAAAATAAAGAGATAACACAATACATTATACGGATTTTGCAAGAATTGGTGTTTTTTTTTTATACAGGATGTTTGGTCTAAGTATGATGAGTTCTAAGAAACTCCTATTAGTCGATGAGCGATTCGAAAAATATTTTGAGGATTTGTAGAAGAGTCCCTAGGAACCATTTTAGCAAAATTAGAACCTCGTAGCTCATTTCAAAATTGGTAAAAAACGATCGTTTTGGACAATTTAGCAATTTTAAAAACCGAACAAAACATGCAGAACGACTAAAAATGACTCAGAGACTTTCCCAAAATTGATTTTTTTCGTTTTTCTCCATTGTATTCCAAAGAAAATACGAAATATTTCCACCTGTTCCAGAATAATATGGAGAAAAACGAAAAAAATCAATTTTGGGAGGATCCTAAAGTCATTCTAAGTCGTTTTGCGTGCTTAGTTAGTTTTTGAAAATCACTACATCGTCAGAAATGAGCGTTTTTTGACCAACTTTCAAATGAGCTATGAGGCTCTAATTTTGCTGACATGTTCTTTAAGGACGCTCCTACAAATCCTTAAAATATTTTTTTAGTCGCTCGTCGACTAATAGGAGTTTCTTAGAACTCACCATTCTTAGACCAAACACCCTGTATACACATTGCAACTGCTTATTTAAATTTTCAAAGAATGAAGGGGGTAAATGCTCAACGTCTCGATCATCTCTAGACTTACGCTTCAAATTTCTCAGGTAGCATGTGAAAGATCCTTCTCTACACTTCGATAAATTAAAAATCGTTTAAGAAGTACCCTATCAGAAAATCGGCTCGAAGCATTCATGATTATAAATGCAGAAAATTTATTATTAAATAAGATAGAGAATGACGATATTATTGATAAATTGGCTAATATATACCACTTCATTATTAAAACAAGAATTAATATATTAATTATTACTCGATATAT
The DNA here is from genome assembly GCA_039776855.1 of Mylabris sibirica. NCBI lineage: Eukaryota > Metazoa > Arthropoda > Insecta > Coleoptera > Meloidae > Mylabris > Mylabris sibirica. The sequence goes on from CM077842.1 coordinate 6,933,688, forward strand.
TTTTTATTACCTTCTTTAGGTCTTTTTAAATTTTTTTTTGTACGTCTATTATTTTATTATTCACAGCTGTAACACTTTTGATAGTGTACTTAATAATACTTCTCAAGATAATATTTAAAACTTCATTAGTAACTTAGGAACTAAGGATGGATATAATAAACCATTGCCATTAAATACCCTAGTGGGCCGCTGACATTATTTTCCCGGGCCGCTTTATAGAACCCCATCCGCCCCTGATGACTAACGTATAATTGTATTTTGTATACCTTATTGTGCACCTGACTATGTTGAATACAATACTCGTTACTTATTGCTTATTCAGATTTATAATTTCTTAAAAAAAAATTGGCTACTTTCAATGCACTTTTTCCAGAAATGAAAATGGAAATCGAAATTCGATCGACGTCCCCCCATGTATTTGACTTTCCTTTATTTATTCATGCAAATTTAATAAAATTATTTTCACTATACAAGAAGTTATGTATCCCAATTTGACACTACATTTTTAGGATAAAAATCATGTTATTTCCAGATATTTAGAAAATCTAATCGGTTTTTCAAGGAAAATCAGGCGTCCGCCCTTGAAGAATAAAATTTATGATCGATTGAGATATTACAGAGCTCAATACCTATTATAGTTTACTAATAAAGCGACCCAAGATTTCTCTTATGGAATCTCTATGTAATTGTACGATATCAGTCTCGCAATTGACAATACCCTTAAGTGAAATCCGGTGAAATCGTCCCCAATACCGAGTGTACCACCGTATTTCCTCTTGCAGTTGGCTGTGCTTTTGGTAACGTAGTAACGTAACTTGATTCACACATGATTCACACATAAATGTTTGATGTTTTGTTCACGTAAATACGCCTCATCCCATGGTTCTAACGGTGAACAATGAACACAACGTGAATTGTTATTATGACCGTGGTACACTCGGTACATTTAATATTTTTCAATGAAAAAACAAGTGTTCTTACGTAAGCAAAGGCATGGTCAACTACGAAATAGAATATCATTTTACATCCTGTAATTTTCATTAAATCAATAATGACAAATTAGATGATATTAAATAACTACTACTAATATTACCAATAGTACGGGGTGTATCACGATATTTATTCTCCCAGTTGAATGTGCTTTTGATAACATAGTAACGTAACTTGATTCACAATTGACATTTGGTAATGTATTTTTCAAATTGTAATTTAATAGAAAATTACTCACCTTATAATACACATCTGGAACATATTGTTTATCTGTTGATTCTCGTACATATCCTAATTCTGGAGCATCCTTTGTTGGTAAAAGACAATTATCACGTACTAATGCCATACATTGATTAGAAACTTGATAACCCTCCATATGAACTTGATTAGTTTTATCACCTATAATTATAATTAAATAATTACATTTATTATTTATTTTATACAAGATGTACAACGGTATTTCATCTCACAATAGGCTATGCTTTAATTATGTAGAATCGTAGCTTTATTCGTACATTTAATTTATGTATATTTTCTCAAAGTCTGCTTGTCTAACAAGGCCTGTATCTTTGTTTTTTAAATCCCATAAGAAGCAATTTTTTGAGAAAATGTCAATTTTGGTTGCATTAGCGCTAGTTACTAGAGTATGAAAAAAGCTAGTATTTCTATCTCTATTTTATTGTCATAACTTATGAGTAGAATAGAGATAGAAATGCACAGCTTGTTAGAGAGCGTTGAGCTGAAAAATCAAGCATGCCTTGTATTTTCTAATAGAAACACATGCAGTCCAACCAAGCTAAGACGTTACGTAACTAAAAGCATGACTGTTAAGTGCATTTGCGTTGTACACCCTGTATAAGAAATTATTTAAAAAAAAGACCTGTAACACAGACTGTAACAAATTTCGAACCAAAATAACCATTTGATGAATACCGACATGGATTTGGATGTAAATTTTGATAATAACCAGCCATTATACATTCTTCAGCTGTTAAAAAATGTGTATCAATATTTCTAATATGTTTAACTGTACCCTTTTGTATATCATCTGGTATTAAATCAGTAAATATCCAACCAATTTTCTTTATACCCAAATTATTTGCAATATAATCAACAATATCAGATTTATCATCATTTAATAAATGTATACTATCACGACTACTCTCTTGTGGTGGTTCATATATAGCAACAATATTTGCTTTTATACCTAAAGGCACATCTTTATAAATTTCATATGTACCATATAAATAACCAATTCTTTGATGGCCTGTTTGACGCCAATAATTCAAGAAACGTTCAACAATATCCTTATTCTCGAATGTTACATTATCCACATGACGATAAATCTATAAAAAGTGATAATCGTTAATTGTTTAGAAAATTTGGGGATATGTTATAGGACAAACTTGTCGATTCAATGTGATGGCATTCGGTTGACATTTCGAACATATACCCTTTGGCCATGGTGGATGATCTTTACATCCATCTTTAATGCGACATGAGATATCTTCTAATGATAAAAATTTGCCTTTATCAACGCCGGATGTCATCTTCCTTAAATATGAATGAAACGATAAATGTTTAATGTTTTGTTCACGTAAATACGCCTCATCCCATGGTTCTAACGGTGAACAATGAACACAACGTGAATTGTTATTATGACGACATCTAAAACAAAATTAAATTATAACAAAAATCAACCATTTTCTTCTATTTAAAACAAATACAATTTCGGATCACGTTGTCGTTCAATTTTCTCATCTAATTTATACAATTGTATATCGACATCATCCTCTTTGATCGGTATCGATGATTTCTTGTAACTATTACTAGTACTAGGTCGAGAATTTGTTATACCGGAACTAGTCGATGGTTCAACAGAGATCGGTTCACCTGATGGTGTATTATTTGACTGTAAACCAAGGTAAAAAAAAAATTGAATTAATTTCTAATTTTGTGTCCAAATAGAAGACTTACAGTTGTAGGGAATAATACGGCGCCATTTAATGGTTGTAAATACAACATATCACCGTGTTGTAAACCCAAATTCGCCAATGTTGTAGTTTTACTACTTGCAATCTCATCTTTTTGATTGCGATCTCTATATAGAGCAAATGCAAAACTGTTTAATTCGAATGTTTCATGGACTTTTTCGAATAAATTACATGTCGTATCGGTTAATTTGACTTCAACACGTTTCGTACCTTCCGGTGACTGTATCCTCAACAACTGTAACAATAATTTAATTATAATTGTTGATTAAGAAAGTTATTTGAAGTTTTTTTTTGGTTAAAAAAAAAACATTGAGGTTATGTTAATTTCAAAATAAAAGATCTATAGATTATATAGATTTTTATTATAATTATTGAGCAAATTTATTATATTTTATTAATAAAAAAAAAATTATCTTACGATTAAATTTCCTTTGGACATTATTTAATATTGGAAAAAATTCAATTTTATATTTTCTACGATTAGTCAGTGATTTTAAGTCGAATTGTCAAATCAACAGTCTACCAATATAGCAAAACCATAAATCACCAAAATGTCAAGCAACTAGATTCGTTAAGCGATATTTAATTTTACTTCTCGCCAATAGAGGACACAAAATTGAAGGCGGGTAATTTGAAACAATTACAAATAAGTTGAATTTCTATTGTCTGTCTATTGGTATTTTATTTTTTATAAAATACGTGTATATTATACCGTTTTATAAAGGTGTTTTTGCCGTATATTAGTATTATACATGCAACTATTATTTACAATTCTTTAATTGTAAACTTTCTAAAAGCTTCTCTATACATAAAAGAGCCTAAATATAGTGATCCTTCATGGTCTTGGACGTCTTAGAGCTTTGTAATAAAGCTCAAACTTGGTAAGAACTCAGTTTATAAACAACATAAACTGCTTTTTTTAAGGTAATGTAAAATTATTTGCACATCGATTAACGATATATAACAAATAAATTCTATAAATATTTAATAAGAGCCACTGATTACGATTTTTTATAATCATAAATCAGAAAATAATACTCGTAGTGTGTAGGGGTTTACTTGTTGAATTTCAAATTTTGCGCGGAAGTGAGTATTTTGTGTTGCCTACTCCACACAACAAACTTTACTTATTTTGTAACGTATATAACACCAAATGCCCAGTTTTCACAGATTTTATATGTATATATACCAAAGATATTAGATATTTAGGGTATTTTTTTTGTTTTACGTATATAGGGCTTGATAAATGTATTCCACTTTCCCGATATTTAAATAGTTCGACTTGGCAACGCAGAGATCACGTTCCTATATTTAGCGGAATGAGTACACGTGACATTATTTATTTTAGATTTATCAGTCGACATTGGAAGAATTTCACAACAAAAAACAAAAAGATATATAAGAAATTAATTAATAAATGTAATCAATATAATTAAAAATACATAGTTGAAGATATTGAAGAAATATTCAATATTATAATCGTATCAAATTGTTGGTTTTCGAGTTAAAATCTAATAAATGTAAGTTATAGGTTAGATCCATATGTTGTAAAAATGCAAAATTCAATTGTTTCTTATCTTATCACTGATTGATTTCTTGTTCGAGAAGTCGACAGTTATTTTTAAATTGCATATAAGTAAAAAATCTTGTTGCTATCGTAATTAAAATGATCAATCGCTTAGGTCCTCTCAAGTTGTTGGTAACCCCCCAGGGCGGGGAAGCGAAGAGTGATAGGGGCACAAAAAGGTTACCGTCTTGGACGGAATATGTTTAAACGTAAGTGTGATTTTTTTTAGATTTTTATTGCCGCTAATTACACCAAAAATTAATTAACAATCGTATAAATATCATCTGGCGATTTTTTAGTCGCGTTCCGGTAGACATGTTAGCCGCCACCACCACTAGTGGTTGGAGGCCACTGCTTTTTTTCAGGATTGCTTTGTATCATGCCACTGGAACGTTGTGTAAACTTTCAAGGAAATCTTAGATTTCTACTGCCTTAGGAGTGCTGTACACAAATATATTAATTGAGAGACTAAAAAATCACCGGGTGTCATTTACGGCTAAATTATGACTTAATTTTTGACGTAATTCGAGGCGATAAAAATCTGAAACAAATCACTTTTACCTTTGAACATGTTCCGTTGTAGATGATAACATTTTTGTGCATCTATCACTCCCTGGCCCCCAATGGGAGGTATTCCTTGATTTTCTATTTTTAATGACTCCCTCATTATACCCACAAAATTTTATAATTTTATTTGTAATCCAAAAGCCCTATTCTTACCCACATTTTAAATGGTACCTAGATTTTAATCAAATTTTAGATTATAAATGATGTTGACCGCAATGTGGAGGAATCAAAAAGATTTCGAAGAAGACTTAATCAGATATTCTGAATTTAGTAAACCGTTAAATAACAAACATGTAGAAACACCACAGACAATATTAGAATATCGCAAACAAATGGAACAGAATACAACATCACCGAATCGACGGAATATTAATGAAACATTAACATATGTAGCAAAAGGGCGCGGTCTTGGTATCAAAGATCGTATAGTAAGACCTGGATATAATGTCGAACATCATCCACTTGATGATGTAGAATTGAAGAAAAGTATACGTGAAGTAATTATAATTTAATAAACGTAAAAAATTAAACTAATTTTCGGGATGTTTTTTTTTTTTTTTGTAGGTTGCTGGTCTTGGATATTCGAATGAATTAATTGAAACATCATTTAAGGTAAAATCGGAAAATCGATTAAAAGATACAAAATCAATATCATCATCATCGTCAAGATCATTGATGGATGTTGAAGAACAATTCCAATGGGTAGCGGCCAAACAGAAATTTTCCAATTCACAAACATCAGTTGATGATGAATCATCATCAAGTGCTAGTACTAGTGATGAGCTACCAAAGAAATTCAATCGAATGAAGAAGGCGAAATGTGATGATGTTATAAGAATCGATTAAAGTGCAATTATCGAATTAATAATTTTTGATAAGTGCACATTTTTAGTGTTAAAAATTTTCAAACGATCGATACCCATTATGTTTTCATTCTAATTTAATTTCAAATATCTATCACTGTTGGTATACCCAATAAAATCTACAACTTATTTTTAAATTAGGAGGAGTAATGATTAAAGTCGGGTTTACACAGGAAAAAATACACTAGATTATTTTGGCGCTACGTTTAAATACTTATGATTATTATTTTAAGTTTAATCTATTAAGCTCTGATAAAAATTAAGTTCTTATAATTAACAAGTCATATTAGAGTGCTTTTAAAACAATATTCAATGTTTTCACAATTATTTTTTTATTAACAAAAAAGAGTACAAATATGTTGCTCCTCCTTTATTGGTGTTACATGAAATAAGAAATGATTCTTGGTTGTATTTTGTCAGTTATTAACTTATAAAATTATTAATTAATTAATTTTATTATATAAGACTAAGGGTTGATTTTATCAATGTCTGTTAAATTTTAACGAATAAGTTATAGAAACGATTGTTGTAATCATAGCAACGATTGTTCCTAACTGTTCATTAAGATTAACTGAAGTTGGTGAAATCGACTATGTATGTCAATACTAAAATTTTAAATCTTTGAGTTGTGTAAACTTGCCTCTAAAATAACCGATAGGAAGCTAACATTAAGGCGCACAAAATTTAAATCACTCCTAATTGAAAATCAGAATTTAGATTTGATAGAGTTTGTTTAAGTTCAAATATCTATTTTTGTAATTTTAAAATAAATTTGATAATTTGTTTGTATCTATAGGGATATTATCCAAATTGTCCAACCTTTGAATTTGCTATCCTTAAACCAATTAGGTTACAATTATTGATTCTGTCTGTACGCTAGGATTACATGTCAAGAACGCATTTTCAACGAATGGTGAAGATCGATCGGTTGATTTCAATTTTAAACGTGTCGACCAACTCGATGAAGAGGGACGCTAATTAGATATGTATCGCTTTATATTTAACGTAATGCCAACATGCAACATGCAATCTTTATCATTTTCGTCTTGTCACCAATATTTCTTCGTCTTGTTCTAAATATCCGTGATCTAATTGGTTTTCTTTTCTATATAATCGAATTGTTAATGTTTCAATGCTGTTATAGAAGAACAATCGACACAATTCATGACTAATAAATGTCACATTTTCAATTCAGAAGCTGATTCTCTACACATTCACTAACCGATAGCCAACTATAATAACAATAACAACAACAACAGAAGGCTTAACATGGGGCATACTGTACGCATGCAAACGGGACAGAGAGCGAACGCGGAGACGCGGTATCGGTCCAGTGATCTTAAGTACCTTCCCACATTTAAACATGTGTTATACACACACAACTATTTGTTAACAGATCAGATTTTGTCGCTGTGGTTCTTTTAATTTTAATTTCTTTTTTTATTATTATTATTTTACAGTACAACCAAAGAATTTCTGTCGAGATTATCGTTATTTATAATAGATTGTAATTTCTCAAACGGATCGTATTTGAATTGAAACAATCATTATGGAATATTGTGTACGTTTATCGGTGTGTTTGTAATGTACATTGAAGTAAATGCGCTAATCAAAATGGATTCATGGTTTCCTATTAAATTCGTTCTACCAACCATGAACAAATTTATTTCTTGTTCCTTATTCACCAACAAAATGTTGACATTTATTCTATTACATATAGTATCTGATTCTATTCAAGATAAAACTTTATATAGAGTGGGAGATTTTTCTTTATTCATAAGATAAAATAATTTTTTGATACAAATCCGAAGTGGTTTCAAATAAGGGCAAATCTTTGAAGCAGGGCCGTCACAATTGGGTGTGCAGGCTGTAGTACACCGTACAAGAACGCGCCAAATCACGGTAATTTTTTCTAATTTTTTTTCTATTTCTGTCAGTATTTACAGATTAAACAAGACGTAGGGGTCTTGTGAGCCCAGGTGCTCTTACTTGTTTTCTATCTGCATTTGTTTTTAAATATTATAGATAGGAATTCATGTATTCGATGCCGGTCGGATATGTCGAGCAGTTGTTGACCCAAATTTGAGAAGTTACAAACGCGATTTGAGAACTGCCGAAACATGTAGCGTTCTCTCCTACGTCGGGTGCAGCTTTGTGTAAAGCATTCTGAAAAATTTTTGTAGTGTTTTTTTGTATTACTTCATTTTTATAATTTTTAATCATTTTTTTTTTTGTATGTTCAATATGTAAATTAGTAAGACTTGCATGGGTAGTTCAATGGCAATCCCAGATGTGTTATACTGACACCCATCTGCTTTCTTATCAACTCTTGACAGCAAAATTATGGTAGGTTAGTATTTAACCAGCGATCATCAAACAATAGTTTCCATTTTCAAATGAGCTACAAAGTTCTAATTTTACTAAAAATGTTCTTTATGGACACTCCTATAAATCCTTAAAATTTTTATAGCTTTTGAAATAGGAGAAATATAGTCCGGTATACAAAATATCGAAGGGTTGTTTATGTTGACAAAACCGTGAAGTTTCTATTAATTAATGATTTCTGTGCATGATTCACGAACTTTTCGAAATTTCCAGTTTTTAATTATACAGATTCCAATTGGAAACTGTATTGTGTGGTGTTAAATGATGGTAATTATCAAATGATAGAGATTGAATGGCACGTGGCAGGCTATAATCATAAAGACTATATAAGCCTGACCTATATAATTGGAATGCAAAAAGCGGATCTAACATGAATTTATTGGATGAAAAAAATATGTGTTAATGATCTAATATATAAATGAGTAGAAGTGTATTTACATGTGTATTTATATAATTTATAACTGAAATAAGAAGAAAGACAGACCTAGATGCTGGCTGACCTAAGGTGTGGATGGTAACACACGAATGAAATCAACCGGAATGTTTATTAGTCCATTGTTGAGGTCATAAGTTACTAAACAACAATTGTTAACTCTTTCTTATTTGTTTGTTATTTATTTTAGTTTTTTTTTCTATGTATATAACGATTTGTTAAAATCTATCCATCATAGTTTAAATTTATTTTTTAATAATTAATAAATTCTTACACTATCAATAATTTGTATAACAGGATATAATAATAATCATAAGGATAAACGTTGTATATAGTAGATGGCCTGTGGCGAGTCGCGTTTCGAACAAGTTAAAGATACAAGCACGAATACCAGCAAATTCCTAACAATCTTTTATTAATTTTTTTGTTGTTGTTGTTTCAGATAGAAATAATGTGAAACACGGAAGCATCACGGTATAGGTGGTTTAATATCGGTCTTGTGTGTGTGTTTTTTTTTTTGTTCTTCTAGTGTAGAAAAAGTAACATTGCAAATATGTTCGAAAACTTCTAATATCTGGACGCACGTGTCTCATGCAATGATTCATTAACCGTGATCGGCATCCAACCTCGAAGCTATACAATACTACTTCGACATGGATATAATGAAATCGAATTATTTTCAGAATAATTAAAATCGTGATAGTATTCGAGTTTAATTTCGACTAAAATCTAGATGGGAGAGCGTTCTACTCATGATATTTATAGACTTGACACTTTCCTCTTGTAGTCTCTAAAAAATTGTAAGTAAATGGTACCTACTGAAACGCAAAGGATGCTCCAAGAGAAGCATGTGGACACAATTTATGTCTCTCAATTATAGACAATAAAAATACTATTGGGAATTTATTTAAAAATTTACAGCCCAATATAATGCAAGCTGAGATTCTTATAAAAGATATCTACTGAAACACAAAAGTACACTTCCAGAGGGATACGTGGATGTAAGTAATGCCTTCTAATCATGTGCAATAAAAGGAGTAATGCATTAAGAATTTACATAAAAATTCTTATCCCATTCTATAATACAAGATCAAATTCTTGCAGAAGATACCTACCGAGACGCAAAGGATGCTCCCAAAGGGGTACGTGGACACAGGTTATGCCTCCCAATTATGGACAATTAAAAGCGCAATGCGTTAGGAATTTACCTGAAAATTTATAACTCACTTAGCATATAATGCAGGCTCAAATGTTTGCAAAGGGTACCTTCTGAGTCTCAGAGGACGCCCCCAGAGACAATCATCATTTTGAGAAAATGTTTGATATCGTGGACGGTCTAATAAGATTGTTTGTAGAATTTGAATGTGAATACGATGTATGCCTTCCAATTATGGACAATAAAAGAAGGAGTTTACCTGAGAATTCTTTAGCTACTCTGTAATGCAAGCTCGAAGTCTTGCAAAAGATACTTACTGAAATGCAAAATACGCTTCCAGGAAGAACGTAGGCACAAGTTATGCCCCCTAAATATGAACAATAAGAGGAGCATTAGGAATTTATCTAATGCAAGCTCAAATTCTTGCAGAAGATACCTACTGAAACGCAAAGGATGCTCTCAAAGGGTACGTGGTCACTAGTTATGCTTCCCAATGATGGACAATTAAAAGAGAAATGCTTTATGAATTCACCTGAAAATCCACAACTCACTCTACATATAGTACAGGATCAAATGTTTGCAAAGGGTACCTACTGAATCGCAGAGGACGCTCCCAGACACAATAATCGTAAATTTGAGAAAAATTTCGACATTGTAGACGGTCTAATAAGATTGTTTGTAAAATTTGGATGTGAATACGATGTATGTTTTCCAATTGTGGACAATAAAAGAAGGAGTTTACCTGAGAATTCTTTAGCTACTCTGTAATGCAAGCTCGAATTTTTGCCGAAGATACTTACTGAAACGCAAAGGACGCTTCCAGGAAGAACGTAGACACAAGTTATGCCTCCTAAATATGAACAATAAGAGGAGCATTAGGAATTTATCTAATTCAAGCTCAAATTCTTGCAGAAGGTACCTACTAAAACTCAAAGGATGCTCCCAAAGGGTACGTGGTCACTAGTTATGCTTCCCAATGATAGACAATTAAAAGAGCAATGCGTTAGGAATTCACCTGAGAATTCACAACTCACTCTACATATAGTGCAGGATCAAATGTTTGATAAGGGTACCTACTGAATCTCAGAGGACGCTCCCAGAGACAATCATCGTAAATTTGAGAAAATGTTGGATATTGTGAACGGTCTATTAAGATTTTTTGTATAATTTGGATGTGAATACAATGCATGCCTTCCAATTATGGACAATGAAAGCAGGAGTTTACCTGAAAATTATTTATCCACTCTGTAATGCAAGCACGAATTCTTGTAAAAGAGGCTTCCAGAGAGAAAATAAACACAATTATGCCTCCTAATTATGAACAATAAGAGGAGTATTAGGAGTTTACATGAAAATACCGAACTCACTGTATAATGTAAGCTCAAAGTCTTGCAAACGGTAACTGCTGCAACACTAATGACGCTTCCATCGATAAGCATCATAAATTTGATAAAAACTTCGACGTTTTGGACGAACCTCTAATAAGATCACCTCGATACTCGATAATTATGGTTAATAAAAGCAACATTTGAACTTTATCTGAAAATACTCAACCCACTACATAATGCAAGCTAAAATTCCAGCAAACACTACTGAAGTTTCCAGAAAGATACATAGGTCAACACAATTTATGCCTCCCAGTTATGGACAATAGAAGGAGCATTCGAAATTTACGTGAAAATTCTGAACCCACAATATAATGCAAGCTCAAATTCTTGAAAATGGTACCTACTGAAACGCAAAAGATGCTCTCAAAGAAGGACGTGGATACAATGAATGCTTCCCATTAGGGACAGTAGAAGGAGCATCAAAAATTTAAATGAAAATTATGAACCCACTCTATTAAGCAAGCTCAAATTCTTGCAAGAGGTATTTAGCTTCTGAAAGCCAGAAAGGGACGTCAACACAATTTATGCCTCCCAGTTATGGACAATAAAAGGGGCATTCGAAATTTACGTGAAAATTCTGAACCCACAATATAATGCAAGCTCAAATTCTTGCAGAAGATACCTACTGAAACGCAAAAGATGCTCCCAAAGAAGGACGTGGATACAATTATGCTCCCTCTACTGTCCCCATTATGGACAGTAGAGGGAGCATCAGGAATTTAAATGAAAATTATGAACCCACTCTATTAAGCAAGCTAAAATTTTTGCTAGAGGTACCTGCAAAAACGCAAAGGAAGCTCCCACAGAAATATTTAACTTCTGAAAGGAGACATACATCTTTTCTGGAACACCCATAGGTATGTGGTCAAATTAAATCTTCTATAGATAAATTTTCATCAAAGAATTGTATTTAATTAACAAAATACAAGAGAGTTGTTCAATATAATAAAAGGTTGATTTCAATGCACAGCGCTCCAGTTTAACAAGGAAACGAAAAGAACGAGGAACAGGATCAAAAATATAGAAAATTGATACCAGACACTTGTATTAAACATTTACGACTTTATTATACCGTCGTTATATTATTGAATTTAAAATAGATTATAAAAATATATACTATATATATATATATTTATCTATAGAACTATAGTTCAACATTAATGTTTAACTGATCTTATCGTTAAAACTAAGGACAGTTAGTGATTGACTTTTGATTGGCGATCAATAGATAACAGAACAACAACAACAAGAACAACGGTAATTTATTAAACAACACACGAACGATATAAGAAATATCCATCTATCTATCGATAGTAAGCTTTCACAAGGACCATCGAATTTATTACACGATACAATTTTTTTTATTTAGTTTAGTCTTTTGAAATTCTCTTCTTATCAATAGTTGGACGGAATCAATTTGTAGAATCTGTAGGTGTTCAACAACACGAAGAAAACCTTACACACACACACACACACATACAGACACACAGACAAACTTATCTTTGTGTTGTTTATTGGATATATTCAGGTTGTTTTAAAACAATACCGCAAACAATTCGCACTTAATCTAACTGTTACAGATAGTCGTATTCCCAATATATACATTATAGGATCATTACATGTAACAATACAAGAAACTTGAAATTCTTTCATGTATCTTTGTCTTATACTACACAAATACAATAAACGATAATTGAACAGATAGAGATAGATATAGAGTTGGGAACGTTTCGACGAAAATTGTGATGTTTTTATTTTTTTTTTGAATTGCTTAAGAAACATGTATAATAGTCGACATTTATTGGTGATTATCACCCTATAATTGCAACAATTTAATTCAAACTTATCGCATGTACTAAGTATGGTAAGAGAAGAATTATAATTATGTTACAAGTTCAATACAATCTACCCACAAACAAATAGATAAATGTATAGAAAGAAAAATAATATCAATCTTTATAGTTATCAAGAAAGTTGGTAAAATTCTTTCTAATATTTGTTAATTAATCAATTGATTTTGTAATTTTAATTAACCTAAACACTTGATTTATTTCGATTCACTTGTACACGATCGATTCCTTTAATTATTGGTATAAATGATTTAAAAGTCGCATTAATGGAATAGTTTTTAATTACACATGATTTATAATCATTACTAATTAATCGACGTAACTCCTTTTCGAAGATTATAACTAGAGGGCTAATAATTAATTTCTGTCATTGTATAAGTCTTTAGTATAAGCATGTAATACGTTATTTCTATACGTTTAATTTTTCTTCTATTTTTGTTACCGTTCAGTAGTTAGAACTGTTCTCTATAGAAGAACAATACTGTTTTAAATCACAAAATACGATCATTATTTACAATTTTCAATATTTTTGTGTTTAGAACAAAAGGTAGCAGTAGTGGACTGATTTTTTTTGTGGTTGTTGTTACTAGTATCGACGAACTATAGAATTTATTCATTTTTATAGTTTTATGCTAGAGTGAATGAGTGAGTTATAAATGTTATACAAAAATAATATCCAAGAAGTGTTATTTAGATTTAAAGTAGGTTGAATGTGTCTAAAACGTGCCCTTTTAATGGATAAAAGACATAAAAAAAACTTCAAATGCATATTATTTCAAGGACGCGTCACGTTTATTACATGCATGTCGTTACATAAGAGAGAAGAAAGATATAACATAAGAACAAGAAGCAAAAGAGAGCGCCATATACATAACGATACAAAGCGATAGAATAAGATAGAGTCGTGAGATTCTCCTTCTCTCTTTGTCTCACACACTAAATCTCTTTTATTATTTTTAGACATTTGGTATGACGAAAATGACTATAACTTTTTGGAAATTGGTTACTGCATGTATCCATCTAAATGAAGCTTTCCAAAAATTAGATACTAACATGCAGCTGTAATTTATTGAAAGAATTATATATTTTAGTTGGTACCCCTGTAAAAGGCACTGTTGCTGATGTTTGCTTTTTCTGTCAAAATCTTACATTAAAATAGTGGATTTCTTATACCAAATTTACGAGGATAAAAGCAACAACACCTCTTGTAGGTCAAAAAAACGTTCTGAGAAAGGATATCTACACGAGGAAAATGAGCAGAAATATGCTCTACTGGAGACAAAATGGACGAATCCTCCACGTTTAAGAATTGTGTAGGGGTAAGAAATTTCATCTAACTTTTTTCTATTCTCGGAAAAAAATCAGACCTTATACAGGAAGATTATTATGGACCTCCTCTAATAATTAATCTTCCAATTATGGATAGAAGAAACAATTTATTTGGAATTTGACTTAAATTTTTGCAAAAGATTCCTTCGTCAACAAACTCACCCCAACTTGAAAGCCAGGACATCAGAAAGCCGAATATAGAGGGATTGCCAATATAGCGAATGATGGTCACCATATCCTCCCAATACAAGGGAGGTCTTTGGCTCTATCTCAATCTTAGGCTTCTCATCTTAAGAGACTGATGTTCTCTGCCAGTAGAAAGTGTAGCTTATGTGCATTGGCTATGAAACTTTCGAGCACATATTGAGCAAAATGGCATGCAATGACTTGTTTTAGAGTGATCCATCTGAGCAAGGCGACTCGATAGCTTGCCGAGGTGGAAGGACAATCTCCCAGATAGGTCTTCTCTGTTACATCAAAAAAGATTCCTCCCTCAACAAACTCACCCTTCTTGAAAGCCAGGACATCAGAAAGCCGAATATAGAGGGATTGCCAATATAGCGAATGATGGTCACCATATCCTCCCAATACAAGAGAGGTCTTTGGCTCTATCTCAATCTTAGGCTTCTCATCTTAAGAGACTGATGTTCTCTGCCAGTAGAAAGTGTAGCTTATGTGCATTGGAAATGAAACTTCCGAGGACATACTGAGCAAAATGCCATGCAATGACTTGTTTTAGAGTGATCCATCTGAGCAAGGCGACTCGATAGCTTGCTGAGGTGAAAGGACAATCTCCCAGATAGGTCTTCTCTGTTACATCAAAAAAGATTCCTCCCTCAACAAACTCACCCTTCTTGAAAGCCAGGACATCAGAAAGCCGAATATAGAGGGATTACCAAATTAGCGAGTGATGATCACCATATCCTCCCAATACAAGGGAGGTATTTGGCTCTATCTCAATCTTAGGCTTCTCATCTTAAGAGACTGATGTTCTCTGCCAGTAGAAGGTGTAGCTTATGTTCATTGGCAATGAAACTTCCGAGGACATACTGAGCAAAATGGCATGCAATGACTTGTTTTAGAGTGATAAATCTGAGCAAGGCGACTCGATAGCTTGCCGAGGTGGAAGGACAATCTTACAGATAGGTCTTCTCTGTTACATCTACATAGAAGGGTTATATAAACAATGGATCAAAACTGGTTACAGTTCTGAGAGGCTCTTGGTAGCTAATCGACCCAGATAAAATAACTCATAAAAGATGTCTAGCAAGTTAGGGAGCTTGGGAGTTGAATGTAGTGAAATGAGAGCAACCTAATTAGTTCGCAATCAAAGAGATCCTCAGGTGGGAAAGAAACAATAAAATACAGTAGAATCTTGTTATAAAGAAATGTTAACGGACAAGAAAAATTGCTTGTTATAAGCAAACCGTCGTTATAAAAAAACAACCTGTGTTCATACATATTTGGATGGACCACAAAAACATCTCGTTATAGCCGAAATCTCATTATAGCCGACCTCGTTATAGAGGGATTCTACTGTACTCTACTATAGATAAAATTGAGGAATGCGATTTAGGAACAACCTATGGCTTATCATGTAGGAGTATCATCGATATGATTTGAGACATTTTTAATATACCTACAAATGAAAGAATATCTATAACCAACAGATAGAGTTGTCTATTTTAATAGACACCATTAAAATAGTGAAATAATCAAATAATAATAATAATATTGACAGTTATTACCACCATACTTTTCATTTTTCCTCCTCATTATTCCTACAGCTATAATGATATTTTAATATCACTTAACTAGTGAAAGAAATAACAACTTATATGTATAGTAATATTTTTTAATATAGTCATTCTAGTATTATACTGTCATTACTATTAAATTCAAGTAATAAATAGCTATTTCATGTTGTCTATACTTATGATATGTAAAGTGCTTTATTATTATTATTATTATTATTATTATTATTCTTTGTGTTTTTTTTTGTCTCATATTTGTAGCATAGTTTGTAGTACAACTATTTACAATAATAATAGTAATACTGAGATTGATATTTTTTATTTGTTATTTATTTATGTATAAAATAATAGATTTAATTATAGTTAATTATTAATAATAATTATGTGACATTTATGCAGTAATGAATTTATATTACACACTCTAGTTGTTAAAGATTAATTTTCTGTTATTTAATTAGTGCGAGAAATTTCAATAATGTTTCATGATTATTATTATTATTATTATTATTTAAATTTATTTATTAAAAGAGAATTATTAAAATAACTGGAACAACTAGATACTATACACATAATCATTATTTATAAATTTGAATAAAAATGTCATTATACCTGACCAGTAGTAATTAACTCTCTTAGGTGATATTTAATTATTGATCATCACCTTGTTGTTTGCTTATCTAGTAGTATAACGAGAATTAAAATTAGAATTGGATTATTGACTAATAGATAATTTAAATTTAATATTATGTTTGTATAGTAATTGATAATTAAAATGTACAGTAGTAAAGTGTAGGACACGCAAACGTGTACTCACCAACTATTCGTATACTGTAATTATTTATTAATGTTTTTACAAAACTAACTGTGATGTAATAAGACACATTACAGTATAGATTTTATAGTAGTGCAATTTGTTTACTTATCATGATTATTATCATTATCTTCAAGGTTATACAGGGTGAAAGATTTGAAAAATATTTCAAAGATTTGTAGGGTGGCGGCGGTCTGGAGCGCATTTTACCTAAATTGGAATCTCATTTGAAAGTTTGTCAAAAAACGATCATTGCGATGTTCAAAAACTGGCTAAGGACGTTATACGACTAAGAATGACTCTTGCATTCCAGAAAAAATGCAAAACTTTTCTACCTGTTCTAGAATGCATTGGACAAAAACTTTGGGAGGGTCTGGGAGTCATTCAAAGTCATTTTAAGGAAGAAGCAACTTCCAAATGAGCTACAAGGTTCTAATTTTGCTTAAATGTTCTCAAGGGACCCTCCTACAAATCCTTAAAATAGTTTTTTAATCGCTTGTCAACTAATGGTAGTTTCATTGAATCAACCATATTTAGATCCGACACCCTGTATGTTTTTTTTTGCATTCTAGTCTTGTTCAAGAGACTTATAGGAAATTGAAAAGTTTTTAGTTGCTTTTCAGACTAGAGTTTGAGAGGTGAAGTTTTGATAAGATTTTATTTTTAAATAATCAGTTTTTGACCAAATGCTGATTTTAAGACGGCAAAAAAGAGGATTCATATATTTTAGGCAAATCTAAAATCCCATTTCTAGGGTGTTTATGGTGTTTTGATGGGAAAAACTTTAGATTTTAAGTCGAAGTTTTGCGACCCTTTCTTCCGAAATTATCAGTTTTTCAGACAATTGTAGTTTCGGTTTTAAGTCTAAATTTCCAAACATTTTTGTCTTAAATAATCAGTATTTTTTTTTAAAAAAAAAGTGAAAATATAGTGATTTTAGTGACTTTTTTAGGAGGATTTTTGGGTTTACATGTTCATTATCATCCATTCTTTTTTGCGACTTTCGCTTAATTAAAGTAATCTGCGTAGTGACTTTTAATCGGTTTTGACTGAATTTTTGAACTTAGCAGGTTTTAAGAATTCGTCTTAAGTTGCCAAAAGGAGGAGATCGTCATTTTTACTCAAATTTACAGCCAACTTTTTGAGGACTTAAACCATTTTTGTTGAGTTCAAGTTTCAATTTTTAATCGAAGTTCTAAATTTTTTATTTATAACTAAATTTTACGACTGAGTTGAAAACTTAAAGCAATTTGGGAAGTCTTGGTCTATTTTTTAGCTGACTTCTAGTCTGTGATTGAAAAAGTATTCGTATTCAATGGTTTTCAGCGCATTTTACTGATAAATTGTGAAAAACTTGTAATTTGGACACCAGTAATTCATTTTTGAGCTGGATTTTGACCGTTAGGTAAGATTTTTAGACCTATTTGTCTCAAATCTCAATTGTATTAAGTTCATTTTAGTCGACTTTTGAACTCAGTTTTCGTCATAAATCAACCTTTTTAACTTAATTTTACTATTCTTTTATAAAAGGAGCTAATTTAAATACTTCAAGATTATTTTGTGGTAACATCTCAACTTTTTGGATGATCCTTAATTGTTTTTTTTTTTTAATTACAGTTTTTCGTGCGACTTTGCTATTGTAACAAAAAAGGCGACATATTATTTCAATTTTCTAGCTAAAAATCTGTTTTCCCCCCAATTTTTAGAAATGTTTTCTCTTGAGTCCTCCTTTTTTAAAAGACTCTGGTACTAAATTGTAATTTTTCTTCCGTTACTTAAGCTTAAATTGGGCTAACAGTAGACCTACACACATTTAGGTTCATATACAGCTCACTATCTAAATGGCTGTGAATACACGCTTAGATCTATTTAAGCCAAGGCCATGCTAAAACGAGTAAGTAAGGGAAAAAGAACTAGATTTAGACACTTGTGAACTAGTTTTCGAGTTAAATTCTCGACTTTAACTTTAGGTGTTAAGATACTATTGTGTTAATTAAGATACTTTTGTGTTAAGTCATTAGTTATTTGGGTAAACTATTCTATGGAGCAGTAAAAAATAATAGATCCAAAAGTTTTAGGCTAATTTAGAAAAGTGTATGTATATATTTGAGAAGATGGAATTTTTTGCTAATTTAACTACAGATAGCTTTTTGTTTGCCTTTTGGCATAAAATTTCCAATTAATCTGTTCTAAATTCTTCTTTTAATAAAAGGAAAAAATCGATTACTTTGACATTTATGAATGGCAAAAGACAAAATTGATCTTCAGGCTGACTTTGACGGATTTTTAAGATAGTGAATAGAGATTTGCAGACAAATGACTACTATACAACTCTATAAAAACCATACATGTTCTTCTTTTGCGATGATGATCTCGAAAAAAATACAAACATATACAACACAACACTAATTATAAACGATTAAAATAACAGTATCCGACTTGTTTAGTGTTACATTGACTAATAGTTCATGGCTAATAGCTCCTGCCCAGGTCAATATAAATCCATCCATATAAGATTTCGATCAGTAATTATTGCCGTGTTAACTCAATGATCCTGTAGGTATGTATAGAAGTATAAGAAACGAAAGAGAAAACAGGGCGCGAACGAATCTTAATAATTATAAAAACAAACCAAACGATTTTTCCCCAACTACTTTCATATTTCCAACAATTTATTAATGATTAGTTGATAGAAATTTTAATAACTATCTAACTAATCAACGATAAGTAACTTTAACATTTACGCTGATATAAATTGTTGAATTTCTTGCAAAATAAAATAAATCTTTATCAATATCAATATATCTAAATGTCTACAACTATTATATTATAGAAAGATAATTAGCGTAAACAAATGCAAGTTATTGTCGCAAATTATAAGTTATTATAACCTGTTTTGTATATAAAATCGAGAAAATAGGAACAAAAACAGAAAAGCGTAATATTAAGGCTATTTGTAAGCGGGCCTCGTTTTATTGTCTGAAAAAGTGACAATTTTTAATCATCGATTTCTCGGTTAATTTCTGAGATATTCAAACACTGTGACCAGCGTTGAATTGGGAATTTCCCCGTGTACCCGACAGACTTTTCCATTTTCGAAAATTTTCACTAAATTTCAAAGTGCAAAGGAAAATGTCGGAGCATGCCAAAAAAATTCAATACAACGTATTATCTACAATTTTAAAGATAAAAAATCGTACGGCAGCTTATTTGAAAGCTCATTCATGTGCAAAGGGCATATGGAACCCGAAAAATCCAATTTTTGAAAATCCAAAAAGTTATTGAACAACAATTAAAAAGATTTTTCCAACTTTTTCATTTTCTCTCAATAACTTTTTGGATTTTCAAAAATTGGATTTTTGGGACTTCATATGCCTTTCGCACATGAAGTCCCAAAATAAGCTGCTGTACGATCTTTTATCTTTAAAATTAAAAGATAATGCGTTGCATAAAATTTTTTTGACATGCCACTTCAAATGCAATATTTTCAGAAATGAAAAAGAAAATTGAAATTTGAAGACTGTCCCCCAATGCAGTTGACTTTTCTCTATTTATTCGTGTAAATTTTATCAAATTATTTTCAGTACACAAGAACCTGTGCGGCCCCGCGTAACACTAATTTTTTAGGTGAAAAGTCATGATATTCTCAGATATTTGGAAAATCCAACCAGTTTTCCATTAAGTCGGGTGTCCCCCAATGAAGAATAAAATTAGTGATCGATTGAGTTATTTTGGAGCTCGATACCTCTTACCGTTTACCAATAACACGACCCAAGAGTTCGCTTATGGAATCTCCATGTAATCGTAAGATAACAAAACCAAATTCGAGATGACCCTTAATGAAATTTATTTTGAAATGAACCGAATTTATGATTTGTTGCGTTTTTTTTTCCTAAAAAGCAATGCTTTAGTTCTAGATTTGACAAAAATTTTGCATGAACTGTCTATACCGGGCTAAATATTTAAATGTAACGAATCTTATGGGTTCGTAGTAGTCCGCCCATGGATAAGCTTTCAAACAAGCTATAGTACGATTTTTTATCTTTAAAATTGTAGAAAGTGTGTGGTTAGAAAATTTTTGACATGCTCCAACATTTCCCCTTGCACTTTAGAATTTAGTGAAAATATTCCAAAATGAAAAACTCCATCGAATGCACCGTGAAACGCCCGATTCAACGCCGGTTATGGCGTTTGAATATCTCAGAAAACAAGCGAGATATCGATGATTAAAAATTGGCACTTTTTCAGACACTGGAGGCCCTTGAAACTCCTGTTAGTTGGTGAGAGAATCGAAAAATATGTCAAGAATTTATAGGCGCATCCATAGCAGTGCCATAACATGGCAAGCTTGCGCCGGGAGCAAAAATCACATGTTGCGCCCTTAATTTTGGATTAGAAGAAATTTAAAATTAAATGGTTTAAATCTCCTTCTTTTGATGCTTCCGAAACAAACTTTGCAAAAAATCGATGATTAAAACAGAAAATATCCAAAATTTTTGATTCAAAGTACGCTAAAAGGTAATAATTGTAACGAAAACACCAACTCTACTAGGAGGAATCACCAGGGATGATCCTGTTAAAGATATTTCTGAAATTTTTCAAACCGTAGAAGACACAAAGAACTCCTAGAAATCACAGGACTGCGTACTGGACATTGTGGACTGAGGGAGCATCTCAATAATATTGCGATTGCAAAAGACCCAACATGCAGGGCCTGTGAAGAGGAGGATGAAATGCTACTGTGAGGCCTTGATGGATCTCAGAGCGTGGTACCTGGAAGGGGAATATATCTCTCCGGAAGAAATAAAAAGTACTCCCCTGAACAGTATCTTGGACTGTATTAAAAAAATGGGACTTCTGGGGGAAAACAGCTAACCCAAATCAGGCGTACTGACGAGCGTACAAAAGGCCTTAAAGGCTGAGGTACAGTGGGGCATGAACCACCGCTCGGGTGGGAGGATCTGGAAAAGACCTCTCACGAAATAAAAATAATAAATAATTGATTCAAAGTTGTGAATCTAGCTCTAAAATCTAAAATCGTTTAAAAGTGTTGAAATTTGTTACATTACATTTTCACAATTCGTCAGTAAAAAATTCACTAAAAAAATTTGAATCATCCAATTTTCATCACTTAGTAGTAAAATGTATTAAAAAATGCTTTAAAAAGTGACTCTAAAATGAAATAAAAGTATCTGATTGTGAGTCTCTTCGTTTGGACCACTTAAAAGTAGAATTTGCAAAAATATTAGTTACGACAAAAAGTTCTCAAAATCATGATTAAAAGTCAAAAATACACCTTGAAGTTCGACTAAAAATGACTCAATAAGCATAGTTCAAAGAGCAAAATTTTCCAAAAAATGATGATTTGGGACAATAATGTCTCAAAATGTAGTTTTAAACTCTCAATCAAAAATATTTCTAAAAAAATGGTCAAGTTTTACAGCAAAATTTGGTGAAAATTGGTAATTCAGAAAACCTTGTTTGTTCACCACCTCTTGCTAAGCCTCACATTCCTTTTTATGAAAGAACTCATTTTTTTGTTCAAAAATCATTTGATATTTTTATGAGATTGTTTTTTTTCTACCTAGGACAAGTATGGCGCTAATTCCACGCTAATTTCGGTGCTGATCTCTAGAAAACATCTTGACAAAATTAGAACCTCGTAGCTTTTTTAAAGTTGGCCCAAAATTGCTCGTTTTTGACCGATATCGCGATTTTCAAAAACCAACTGCATGCCTAAAATTTTTTTCGTTTTTTTTTTCCTTTTTATTCAGAAGCCAGTCGATAAGTTTCTCATTTTCTCTAGAATGCAATGGAGGAGAAAAAAATTAATGTTTGGAGGGTGTTCCAGTCATCCTTGGATCGTTTTTGAAAATTGTGACCTTCTCCAAAATGAGTCGTTTTAGATAAAATCCTTGAAATAATTCTTGAATCACTCGCCAACTAAAAGTAGTTTCCTAAAATTCGCCATATTTAAGTTTTCATGCAGACCGGTAGTTTCAGTAAGCACACGCCACACACACATGCACACGCACACACCAATTTTAATAAATTACCTGTCAATATTCCTGAACAAATTACAGTTTCGTGATAGCTCCTTCTGAACGAACAATCTCCCTCTCATTGAGCATTAAATAACCACCTCACGTTCGACAAGAAAAAATTCTTTGTTCTACCTGTTCTCTACTATATATGTATACACATGCAAATAGATGGATCAACTTAAGTGTGCTCGAGTCGGCGCATTCAAACAAGATTTTCGGACAGTTGTCTGCTTAACTGATCATTTCTATTCAGTAGTGCGTTATCTCGTAGGCAAATTAGACAATTATGGCTATCTCCGTTCTAAATTGTCATATTTTTGCAGTATTAAAAGGAGGCCCAAAAATCTATTTTGCCTAAGCCTTTCAAGATTCTTAACGCGCTATTGTATCCATTCTAATTTTGTTTTTAATGTGTCACCAGTAGAGTAAAAGAGCGACAACTCCATATTGCATGGCTTTGGACAAACTTAATTTGATCCATCTATATTTATTTATTGGACTTAACGATAGTATGATTGGATTTCATATTAAGACAAGATTCACACCTCTCTTCTATCTCATCAATAATAAAATCGATAAATAACCGTAAAATTGGTAGGTAATAGTTGTTGGAGGTACTTATTTTTGCCCGCCTCCGTTCACACGAACAACAACAGAATTATCAATAGTAAGAATAATAATAAGAATAATAACAGTCATACCAATTTTAAGTAAAAAGTCAAATAATTAATTCTTTTAAATTTACTGTGTGTACCTACCTATACCAATAAAGCTAATCTTTCCTTTCTATTGTAGTAATATTGAACACGGGTGTCGGTTTCAAATTAGCTTTTCTATAATTAGTGTGGATGACTTGACAGAAATATAGAGTGCACTCGGAAATATGTAATAATAATAATAATAATAATAATAATAATAATAATAATAATAATAATAATAATAATAATAATAATAATAATATTGATAATAATAGTAACACGCACAGAATCTAAACAGTTATGTTGCTATTATCCGAAAGTACAGGGTGATCCACAATTGTGGTCTATTAGAAATATACTACTACTACTAGTACTAGTTATAGTGCCAAATCTGATAACAAGATGTGTAACATAATGATTATTTACGATCCGTGAAAATTGAAGAAAAATTCAAAAAGAGTAGTTTTATTTTGAGTTTGACATTTCTCTATACCTCTTTCTTTTTCTTCTCTCCCCTTTTCCTATCTCTTCTCCTTCCCTTACTCCGTCCTTTCTTCCTTCCTTCCTTCTCTCCTTCTTTACATCCTTTCATCATTGCCCCTTACTCCCTCCCAAATATCCCTTTTTCCTTCCTTCCTTTATTTTGATCTCCATTACTTTTCTTGTTTTATTTTTATAAAATCCTTTTGTTCTCTCCTATTTTTCCTTTTTGCTTCGTTCCTGTCTTTACTTTTTGCTCCTTTCTATGCTCTGCTTACTTCATCTTTCCGATATTTAATTCTTTCTTTCAATTTCATCCAATTTTATCTTTTTCTTTTGTCCTTCACCTTTTTCTTCCTTCCTTCCTTAATTCTTCCCTTCCATCCCTCCTTCCTTCATTCTTTCCTTACACCCTGCTCCTCTCCTTCCTTTCTACCTTTCTGCAGTTCCTTTTCTCCTTTCTTGCTTTCTCTCTTACCTATCCTATTTTTCTAAAAAAATAAAGTAAACCTTAAAATGATCAACCAACAGCTCGAAACACAACAGGACCAAATTCAAGTCAAATACTGATAATAATAAAAACATCAATAAATTTGATAATCGTACAGTTAATAACTTGATTAGAAAAAAATCTTCCTTCCTTTCTTAATTCCGTTTTTTCTTTACACCTTATTCCTTCACCTTTTCCTTCCTTTCATTCTTCCTTCTTTCCTTCCTTCTTCACTTCCTCTCTTATCCTCTCCTTCCTTTCTGCAGTCCTTTCCTTATTCATTATACATAATACATAGTACTAGGTATGAAGTTTATTGGATTAGACGAAGACCGAGTCTGATAAAACGATGTGTAACATAATGATTACTTACGAAACGTGAAAATTGAAGAAAAATTCAAAAAGAGTGGTTTTATTTTGAGTTTGACATTTCTCTGTTCATCTCTTCTTTTTTTTCTCTTCCATTTTCTCTCTTCTCTCCTTTCCGCCCCCTTCTTCCTTCCTTCCTTCCCTCCTTGCTTCTTTCCTTCCTTGATTCCTTCCTTTTTTATCTTCCTCCCTTCCCCCTTCACACTTCCGTCCTCCCTCCCTCCCTCCCTTCCTTCCTTCCTTCCTTTCTTCCTTCCTTCCTTCCTTCTTTCCTTTCTTCTTTCCTTTATTTTGAACTCCATTACTTTTCTTGTTTTATTTTTATAATATCCTTTCATTCTTTCCTATATTTCGTTTTTGCTTCGTTCCTGTCTTTACTTTGCTCCTTTATATGTTCTATTTGCTTGTTTTTTCTGATATTTCTTTTATTTGCCTTCTATTTTTAATTTTTCTTTCGTCTTTCTTGCCTTCCTTTCTTCCTTCTGTTATTTTTTTACACCTTATTCCTTCACTTTTTTCTTCTCTTCTTCCTTCGTCCTTTCTTCTCTCGTTCTTTTCTTCCTTTCTTCAGTTCCTTTCCTCCATTCTTTCTTTCTTTCACTCTTTTCTATCATTTTTTCTGAAAAAAATAACATAAATCTTAAAATGATCAACTAATAGCCTGAAACACAGCAGGGCCAAATTCATGTCAAATCCTAATAATAATAAAAACATCAATAAATTTGATAATCGTACAGTTAATAAATTGATTAGAAAAAAAATCATTTCTTGTCTTAATACACATGGCTCTTTCTATTTATTTTTTCTCTAACATCATTATAAATATTCTTTTTCACATTTTCACATCATTCCATCATCTATTTTGTAATAAATGTATGTGTGTGTTCAATACTACAACAGTGGTAGTGGCCGATCAAAGGAGTGGTCATAATTACTAGTGGGGTAATTAATATCGGCCTCCTATGATCTAGCAGGATTTATGTGGATACACGGATGGACTTCTTGGTTTACGGGTCATGTATACATTTGAAATATTATCTAAAAAATCAATGGAGAAGCGATTTATGTGTTAGCCAGATTTACACTATCTTTATTATGTAAGTACTTTGTTTAATTATAATAAAAATCTGATTTTTATCGAATTGTTAGAGGGACATAAGAATGAGTAAAGACACCCTACTGTGTTGACAATTTTAATGGATGTTGGTCTTTTTTTTGTCTTGTCCACGAACAAATTCTACAGTTCATTGTACTGATTTAATATATATATGATGGACAATCAATTCTGCTTCAGGCTCATGGTTACATGTGTAAGAACGCGGGTGTTGTACTAATAGTAGTAGTAGTAGTGGTATAGTAGTAAAGAAAATCAACTGAAGTTGACTCTTTAGAGCACGTCTTCGGTGAACCGAAGCGTACACCGTGCAGTCTCTCATACTATGATGGATGACCTGCTGTTATCTGCATCTTATAATACCCGGCAAACTGCATACCGCTATATAGAGGTTGAGAAAGATAAGTAGATGAAGATATGGTTTTGAAATGGTACAGCTGCTGCCTGTCTGCCGTCCTTCTACTTTATCTCTCCGTCTATGTATGAGTATGTGTATGTATCACTTATTAGCATTTTACTACAATGATATTCATCAAGAACCGTGTCGAATAGCATGAAATGCGTGATCTTAACTAGTACTTTGAAAATCGCGAAATACACAATACCTTCACACAACAATAAATAGATTCGTATCATTTTTCTACGATCGTAAAAAAAGTATACCATTGTATCTAGGTAGATATATATATATACGCGTATTAAGAGCTTTTAGTAGCAACATGCAAACCTATAAACTTGATAACCGACAGTGAAGATTGCTATAATTTAACATTTATTGTAAAACAACATGCAATTTTCTTTAAAAAAAAAGTATACTTTAAATTCGTTTTGCCAACACAGTATACACTTTTATAATTTTGACTTTGATCTGTGTAACGTTTAGAAACTGGTATAGGTGTAGTTTAGAACTCTTCAAACTGTCCAATTAGAAAATATTTTCCGCATCAGTGTATGTGTGTGTTTTATATAACATATAAGCGAGTATGTTATGTAACTAATAATATACTACTATGTAATTTATCCAAGATGTGAAAAATGAGAAGGAGCGGTTGCTACCCATCATTTCAACTCATACATCATACTGTCTTATCTGACTTATAATCACTACCTAATTGGAACGATTTTAAACCAATAAAGTTGTCGGGTTAATTCTGGAAGAATCCGGGAATTTTCAACGATTTTAATTGAGAAACTCTGTACAAGTTTCTAGTTATTATCAAATAGTAATTGAAATCAAAAATTATTGCAATTCTTAATCAGAATGATTAGTTTATTATTGTAATTAATTGTAACGCAATCGTTTAGACAATAGCCACGTGTATTTGTTTATTTTAATCTAATGAGTCCAACATAGTTTACTATAAATGGATTTATTGATTATAGATGAAAATTCGTGCTGTATTATTCTTTAATTTTTGTATTGTTTTTCAATGCAAACGCAAAAAATCTACTGGTTTTTATCTGATCAACTGATCAGCCATGAGCGATTTGAATGTTTCCTTCCTTCTATTACGAACATTAATTATAATTTTTTTGGAATATTTGAAATTTTTCAGTATTTACTGCAACAACATCTGCAAATCAAGTTTGTATGGAAAACGAAAAAATGAGGCTCTCTTATGCTCAACGACCCGCGGCGCCCCCTAGGCGTGCTGTTGAAATTAAAATAATAAAGATCTATAGTATAACTATATATCAAGTTGTGTTAACATTGCAACATCATTTTTCATAAATGAAAAAAATTGTAGAACACATAGAGAGACACACACATATACACACACATATATATATAAAAACTAACACATATGTAAACAGATGGTTATTTTCGGTCATCACTCTTATACCACCCGCATCTAAAACATTCCAGTCGTGTATCAGGAAATATTACCAAAGAACAACAACAAAAGAAAAAGAACAAGAAGAAGAAGAAGAAAAAACGTTGACAATATCGATGATAGTTAAACACTAGTGGTTACTTTATATATCATATAGCATATATTATGTATATGTTAGTCAGATAAAGAAGAAATCACACAGTAGGATATCATCGGTGTCTGTGTGTTGTACACACAAAAGTCAAGGGTGTGAAAGATGATTCTGTTTAAATGGCTCCCATAGTTGGCGGGTCAAGTCATTCATTATAATCCTTAACAGTTTATATAGGTAAGTACAGATAAAAGATTATAGATATCTATTGTATATTTGACATTTTCGTCGTATACTGAAAAACAAACTAAAAGCTACTTAAGTACACATCATGAAGAAATAAGGTTTGTGTCTTCGACTAGCATTAAAGTCTCTATTTAAAATCGAAGACCTCTACAAAATTCACGAGAAAATCCATCAATATAGTGCAGGAAATATGAGAGGCTTCATTATGGTTAAGCCACGATTCGCATGAGTGACAACTAAGGATGAGTGACTACTTAACAAATTTTTTAGGAGACGATCTCTAAGGACATAATGATCAACTAATTTTCTGCTAGACATTATTTCCATAGCTCAACTCATCGGGTGCACAACGGTAAATCACCTCAGAGTTGGCTATGACTTTTCTATGTACTATCATAGCTTTGTTCGACCGTTTGTCGGTAATGCAGATCACTTTCGTACATTATTTAACGTTTGTTAACGAATGTTTCAATCGAAGTTTAATTTTGAATATACAAGGTGTTTGATCTAAATATGGTCGATTGTACGAAACTCCTATTAGTTGACGAGCGATTCAAAAAATATTTTACTAAATTGTAGGAGAGTCTTTAGAGAACATTTCAGCAAAATTAGAACCTCGTAGCTCATATGGAAGTTGGTTAAAAACGCTCGTTTCTGACGATAAAGCGATTTTCAAAAACCAACTAAACACACAAATAGACTTAGAATGACTCTAGGATCCTCCTAAAAATGGTTTTATTCGTTTTTCTCCATTTTATTCTGGAACTAGTGGAAATATTTCGTATTTTTTCTGGAACACAATGTAGAAAAACGGAAAAAATCAGTGTTGGGAAGGTCTCCAAGTCATTCGTAGTCAGCTACGAGGTTCTAATTTTGCTAAAATGTTCGCTACAAATCTTTAAAATATTTTTAATAACGCTCGTCGACTAATAGGAGTTTCATAGAATGGACCATATTTAGATCAAACACCCTGTATAATGTATTTTAAAAAAATTAGTGCTTGTTTTGATTATAATTAATTATTTTTCCATTAGTTCTTGTTATAGTATAAATGCGGCAGTAATCTATATTACCGACAAATGACCGAACAAAGTTACGATCTTATATATAAGCAAGACATGGCCAACTGCGAAATGAAATATCGTTGTATCTAGAAAAAAGACTGAAACGTATTTTGCCCGGGCTTACGCTGGCCAGAGAAATGTCAAAGGAACGAACGGTATCTCGGGCGCCACTTGCTGAATCCAGCGAGAAAAAGACGGCACTAACAAGCTATGCACAATAATTTATTTACCGAAAAATATAGTATATCTATGTATAGGGGAATAAATAAATAGTAACTCTAATACGGCAAGCGGGATGATTGCGGTCGCCACCAGCCACAGCAGAATCGGTACGGTCGTTTATTCAGGTCGCCAAAGAGCCACTGCGGACTCGGAATTCTCCAGGTTGCCAAAGAGCCACTGACAGAAATGTTAGGAGCGAGGAACGGATCGGGAAGGTCTCTACGGCCGGTCGGTCGGGCTTATATTGCCTTTCTTATCACTCCTACTCAGATACGTTGCGCGTTGGCTGGCTATGAGTGCGCCTGTATTCGACGGACGCTTTGTTACAAGACAATGACAAAATTTTAGAGAGAAATATAATTGTTCTAACTTTGTCTTCAAGATGAGTGAAATAGTTAGTTGCCCGATGGTTGTTCTATACTTGTCTTTTTTCTATTATTTGATATAATGAAATTCTAGAGAGTTAGATAAAAATCGTACCCTACGCTCAAAAGATCTTCCTACAATTAGAGGATCTTAACAATATCTCTCTTCATACAGATAGTGTTTATGTCTCACTTGAGGATAATCGCCAATTTCTAAACAATCTGTTGGTCATATTCTCAGAAATTTTGAAGATAGTCTCTACGGACAATAGTTATTTCCATTATGTTCAAACAAGGTGGCCAATTTTGTAATATCTAGCAGGTTGTGCTTCTGAGAAAGAGTATCCTCTTAAAAGAAGATTACGCTGCAAAAAAATGTAGATTAAAAGTTGTATCTTCATTTGTTTCGCCGTGAAGACTATACTGATAACTGTCCTTCTACTCTTCTGAGTTCACTTAAGTGCAGCTCAAATTTAAATCCGGCAAAATGAACTGTATGACTTTTCAAAATTTTGAATCCTCTTACTCCTCATTGGGTCGCAAAAATTTACAGATTTTTTAGAGATAATCTTTAAAGATAATGATTATCTCCTTTTTTTGCTGGCAATGATCTTCATTGCTTGTCTGATTTGATTTGTATATTAAAGGAGACAACCACTGCAAGTTTTAGGGAGCGAAAGAGAGAGAGATGAGTAAAATAGAGTAGTGCGCAGTAGGTTGGGCTATAATTGGTGATTAGTTGTCCTTATTCAATTATTGTATATAATGCAATTGTAGAGAGTGAGATAGATAGCTTCGTAGAGATAATGTTTGTATCTCACTTTATGATGATCGTCAATCTCTAAAGAATCAATGAGTTATGTTTTCTCAGATTTTTTTCAAAATAATCTTTAATGATCTAATCGTGGTAACTTTGTCTTTAAGATGAGAGAAATAGATAGTTGCGCGTCAAGTTGCGCATTAGTTGTTTTATACTTGTCTCTTTTCAATTATTGTAAACAAAGGGTCTACCTAGGGGGGTAGAAAGTGAGATAGGAAGTTCATTTCTAAGAAACCTGGAAACACCATCTTTGTCTAATATTTCTATTATAAAATCTAGTTACCTAGTTAGCATTGAAGTCTCTCATTAAAAATCAGATATTTCTAAAGAAACTCTTTTTTCCTGCTTGATTCATCAACAAATCAATTGTTTTTCTATGTTTTTACAATGATTTATTATCATTATTAGAAATTTTATTATTTTTATTTTATTTAATAGAAAAAAGTATTTCAATAAAGTCGTTTATATAGTTCGTTTCTCATGATAAATTGAAACAAGAAAAAAAACTAAGTATAGCAATATAGGAAACTGCAAAATTGTTATAAATGTGACAGTATTCCATTTAGATCTTGTCATTTTATATTTTTTTATTTATTATTTATAAGCACATAAATAAATAAAATTTGAATCCTATAACTGTTTCTTCTCGAGTTAAATCGATTCGAATCAGGGATTTTACAAGGAACAACAATATTGTTTCCCATATAAATAACAAGTTGTCATATATTAAATAGTAAATACACACCGATATCAGATTGAATTGTGGAATTTTCACAGAAAAACTTTATCGCGATTAGAATTATTATGATTTGATTGATGTCAACAATATTGAAAAGTATACCAGTTCGAGTCGATTCAAATGAGCAATTATAGAGAATTTTTTGTACAGTGGCGATTGAAAACAAGAGACCACCTCTTGTGCGGCTGTGTAAAACAGGCTTTTGAGGGCGGTCATTTTATCAGTGCCATTTTGGGTATTTACCCGAATAAAAAAAGACTTTCTATAAATATGCTATGGCTGAAACTGGCTTCACACTTCCTACCTATACTTCTTACACTAATGAGAGAAATAACCTGATTTACAATAACGAAAATATGTGAAATTCTCGCTTGAGATTCGGTCTCTTTTTTTAAAATCGCCACTGTACAATTCGTCTTATTCTAATTGTAGAATATAAGAATAGAATAGAATAGAAGGGGAGGAATGGAATCACAGATCCGTGATGATGTTGATGATGGTGTCAGATTTCTCTCTTCAACCAACCGACCGGTTCTTGGAAATTTTCGTTGAAATCTCCAACCCCGGGTCTAAAATACGACTAGACAATACTGGTGGTGGCTTCTTTATCTCTAAATAATTTATCTTGCCCCCTCCGTTTACTAAATAGGTGATTCCTAGTCGTGGAAACTTGTCAGTAGAGCATCCTTTCCCACGACGAATACGGATAACCAACCGACTCATCAAGATCATCTTCTACAAGTTCTTCGCTATTCAAATTGTCTAACTTGAAAAATGTATGTGGAATAATACGAAGAGGGTTAAGTTGGGTATATTTTTTTTTTGTATGTTAATATTTAAAATTATTCCGGTGACGATGTAATCCACGCGTCATTACCATTATGATTGATAATATTAACGTTTATAGGGAACTAGTTTGGGATCAATTTTTTTTTTTATTGAATAATAAAATTAATAATAAAAAGTTAAGCGCCTTTTCAGCGGATTTCTATGGTCGATAAATCAATTGTATAGATGTATAAATGTGTGTGTGTTTAATCTCTTTCTATGGACTCTTCTAGATGGCTATTCAAATACATACATAAATCACTGGAAGAGAGCCATCTTGTTGAAAGTGTTTGACATGCCGACACGGGACTTTAAAAAGATGTGGCACGTGTCCAGTTAACCATTTACGGTGTTAAGTCTTTTGTTATTGTTTTGAAGTGGTGTTTCTATTTAGACTTGTTTCTCTTATACCTATACGAGAGCCGGCACCAGTTCTACTTTGAAGCTTGAATGTGTGTTGATTCCCTAATGGGACCTTTTATGCATACCTGTCGAGGACAAAAGGACACTTGATCTTTAAACAGGTTGCGCCTCAAACTAAACAACAACAACAACAACAACAACGAGTGGATGACTTGCAGAATTTCTTTATTCTTTGATATTTTTCCTTGCGGTGAAATTTAGTGAAAATCTCATAATCAATACTGAAAGTTACGCAGTTCATCCAATCAAGATGTAAACGCTTCGTTATACTTGTATTTATCAAGTTACAACAGGAAAAACATCAATGTCTTTTTCTATTCTATTATTAATTATTCTTTGATTATTGCACAATTTGAAAGTTTAATTAGAAATCAAATGATTTTAATGTAAATAGAAAGATGGCCTATTTAATGGAAAAAAAAGAAAAGAAAAAAGAAAGAAGACGAAAACCAACAACAAGAAAAATTAATTAAACGCTTAATATTATTATTATTATTAAGTTGATATGGAAATCAATTTCCGTCAGATGAAATCCGGCTGTCAAATTATATGATGGTAGAACCGTTAAGGACCTCTCATTTAATTTAATAAACAATAATAGCATTTGACAGGTTGTATGGAAATATTGAATATTATAAACAAGTTGGATTTGCTATTCAATTAATTGTTAATTATTAATTTTCTTTATTATCTTCCATATATAAATCGGGGATAGCGTTGTATTTTTCGGGGCCCTGGGCTAAATAATGAAGCTGTGAAAAATTGTTGATTCCAAAAGCCTCCTATTTAGGAACTCCTCTTATTTCCTCAGTAATTGATCATGTAAGTAGCACTAATGTGTCTTAAAACTACATTTAAAATAGAGAATTCAGCCTCAGAATTTCATAAAGTTAATTGAATCTCATTTTTTTTACATTTCGGTAGCAAAATTTGTCGAAAAAAATCCTAAATCTCTTTTTTACTATGATTTAGTACTGCAATTCATTAAAAATGTATGATTTCCAAAATTTATATCAGAAAATTAGAATTTTGATTTGATTTATGTGTCTTTGAAATTTCAGTAGTAAATTTTCTAAAAGGCAATCATATAGGGCTCAGCCTAAAAGTCGCAATTTTTGGGCAGAAACTGGCAAAAGTTTCTCAATTTTGCATCTTTAGGCTACAGAATAAAAGTTTAAAAATGATGATTGTGTAAAACTGAGGAGTTCATGTCGAAAATCCATTAAAATTGACCAAATTTCCAAATTTTTGCTATCTGATAGCAGAATTTGTTGAAAATTCTAATTAAAGAGGAAAATGACAAAAATTCTTACAATTAGTTGAAAGTCTAGATTACAACTCAAAAATTGTTTAAATAAAATTTATTTAAAAAGAAAATCCGTAACTAACAATAAGAGTTAAGATCTCATAATTAACTCAAAAATAACATTTAGACTAAAATTTGAGGCTAAAATTGCCATCATTGTTTCCCTTTCATTACTTAAAGGTGGAGAATTTAGGCTCAGAATTGTATAAAGTTGGCTGAATTTTTTTTTCTAAAGTTTCGGTAGCAAAATTTGTCGAAAAAAATTCTAAATCGTTTTTTTACTATGATTTAGTACTGCAATTCATTAAAAATGTATGATTTATGTAAAAGATTTTCTAAAATTTATATGAGAAAATTAGAATTTTGACTTAATTTATGTGTCTTTGAAATTTCAGTAGTAAATTTGCTAAAAGGCAATCATATAGGGCTCAATCGAAAAGTCGCAATTTTTTGGCAGAAACCGGCAAAAGTTTTGTATCTTTAGACTCCAGAACAAAATTTGTTTAAAAATGATATAATTGTGTAAAACTGAGGAGTTCATGTAGAAAATCCATCAAAATTGACCAAATTTCCAACTTTTGGCTATCCGATAGCAAAATTCTAATTAAAGAGAAAAATGACAAAAATTCTCAATTGAAAGTCTAGAACACAACTCAAAAATTGTTCAAATAAAATTTATTTAAAAAGAAAATCCGTAACTAAAAGTTAAGATCTCATAATTAACTCAAAAATAAAATTTAGACTAAAATTTGAGGCTAAATTTGCCATCTCATTGTTTCCCTTTCATTACTTAATGGTGGAGAATTCAGGCTTAGAATTGTATAAAGTTAGCCGAATTTTCCTTTTTCTAAAGTTTTGACAGCAAAATTTGTCAAAAAAAATTCTAAATCGTTTTTTACTATGGTTTAGTATTACAATTCATTAAAAATGTATGATTAGAAGAATTTTCACTTAAATCATGTGTCCTTAAAATTTCAGTACTGAATTTGCTTCAAAGGAATCATGATTTCAATCGCGTCTAATTTAGGAACTCTTCTTATTTCTGAAAAATTGATGATGTAGCACTACTGTGTCTTAAAAGTAGATTAAAAGTGGAGAATACAGCCTCAGATTTGCAAAAAGTTAGCTGAATTTCATTTTTCTAACCTTTCGATAGTAAAAGGTCCAAAAAAATTTCTAAATCGTTTTATTATAATTTAGTACTGCAATTCATTAAAAATGTATGGTTGAGGGAAAACATTTTCTAAAATTTGTATTAGATGATTACATTTTTGACTTAAATCATATCTCATCATATCATCATATCTCTTTAAAATTTCATTAGTAAAGTTACTGAAAAGCAATCATAAATGGCTCAGCCAGTAGCAATTTCTTGGCAGTAATCGATAAGAGTTTCTCAATTTTGCTTCTTTAGGCTCCAGAACAAAAGTTTAAAAATGATGATTGAGGAGTTCATGTCGAAAATCCATTAAAATGGACCAAATTTTCAACTTTTGTCTATCTAATAGAAAAATTTGTTGAAAATTCTAATTAAGAGGAAAATAAAAAGAAATTCTTAATTGAAAGTCTAGAATACAACTCAAAAATTTTCCAAATAAAATTTATTTGAAAAAAAAAGACGTGTGGCACTCGGGGACTGCCGCGGTAAAGCTATTGCATAGCATTTTGTATCAACTTATGCAATTATAATTATTTATTTATTTTATTTATGCAGGATTTCTTTTTCTTTGATATTAATTCAAGTTACACTTTTTGAGCGTGGTGACCGATAAGAAAACAAATTTTTTTCTTTTATTAAATAAATAATAGGTCTAGTTGCACGCACACAAACACCGTGTCGAAGACTGCCGAAAATAAACGACGTTCGACAATGCACGGCCTTCAAGGCACACCTCCGTGCCAGTCGGAGTGGGGATTCGGTCCCCGCGCTGAAGGCCCGCGATAGAAGCTATGCAATAGCTTAAAAATCCCAAACTAAATTTTAGGTTAAATTCGTCGTCATTGTTCATTACTTAAGGGTAGAGAATCCAGCCTCAGAATTGCTGAATCTCCTTTTTTTCTGACGGATCAGAAGCAACGTTTGTCGAAATTTTTTTGATCGTTCTCTTACTATATTTCAGTACTGCAATTTATTAAAAATGTACTTATGGTTTATGGATAAAATTTTCTAGAATTTGCATTAGAAGATTAGAATTTAGCTGGAAGATTGACTTAAATCATATCTCTTTAAAATTTCAGTAGCAAATTTGCTAAAAAGAAATCATATAAGGTTCATCCAAAAAGTCGCAATTTCTGTGCAAAAATCGGCGTAAAGTTTCTAAATTTCGCAAATCCTCTACTTTTGGCCATCTGTTACCAAAATTTGTTAAAAATTCTAATTTAGGAGGAAAATGTCAAAAAATTATCAATTGAATGTCTAGAATATAACTCAAAAGTTAACCAAATGAAATTTCTTTACACAACTTAAGACTGAAGACTCCTGCCTCAGAATTTCATAAAGTTAGATGAATCTCTTCAGTAGTAAATTTGCTAAAAAAAATCATATAGGGCTTAGCCAAAAAGTCGCAATTTCTGTACAGAAACCAGCAAAGAGTGTCTCAATTTTGCATTTTTAGACTCAAGATCAAAATTTGGTTGAAAAAGATAATTTTTTGAAGGATTAACTAAAGCTGAGGAGTTCATGTCGAAAATTCACCAAAAATTGACAAAATCCCCTAGTTTTGACTATCAGATAGCAAAATTTGTTAAGAATTCCAGTTTAAGAGAAAAATTTACATAAATCTTAATTAAAAGTCAAGTATTCAACTCAAAACTGGATAAATGTTGTCGAAATAGATTTTCTTCACAATGCTAAAAATAAATGGTTTAAAAATATTTTTTTTAAGCAAAACTAAACATCGGGAATTTATCTCAAAAATAAAATTAAGATTAAAATTTGAGACTAAATTTGCCAAAATTGTTCTCCTTTCACTACGTAAGGACAATATATTTGCCGAAAATTAATGACTCAAGACGAAAGTCTTTTAAAACATAAATGTTAACTCTACAATTCGATTCGCTAACAAAATTCGATAAAGATTGATGATTAATCAGAAAAATGTTTTTAGACATAAAACTTATCGCTTCAAAAATACAGTTATGAGCATAAAAACGTTTTTCAGTTCGTGTAAATCAGACTGTTTCTCTAGTGAGATTAAGAAGGTCGATAGGTAGCACCTTCAACCATACCAAATTTACACAATATGGCGTCAGTAACCCCACCCCTTTCTTCTGATTCAATATCTTTCTTCCCAAAATCTGAATTGTCAAAATTCTGCTATACCTATTACTTATCAATATATTTTATACAGATACACAAAATATGGTATTTTTTATATGCTTACCACCGTACATATGGGGCCCTACCTAGCACAAGGCCCTATACATCGTTCGCACGCACCCATCACGCCGGTCCTGACATAAATCTTTTAAAACTTGTAGAATTTCTGGTTTTCTAACACAAGAAAATTGTCAGCACGATTAATCTGTAATTCGAATCTAATTGATTGTTGTCTAAAATTGAAAAAAAAAAACACCACTAAATGTTGAAATTTTCTAGAATAATTCCAATTGTAGGGAGTTTTCGGTGGTAAGTTTCCAGTTTTGGGTTGCGTTGAAATTTCCTTTAGAGTTGTCGAAACTTTAATATAGTTTAAGTCAGTTGTAATTCTTTTAAACAACCGGTACAATACTCAAAAATTACGTCAATCTATTATACTTTTAAAGCTTGCTCAAGATCAAAGGAGTAATGTGCATACATTTAAAGGGCTTGGAAAGAATTGTTAGAAAGGGGTGGGTTATCAGCTGTTTAATCCAACTTGTCTTTGTTCGTTGTTGCTTTTGTTGTTGTTGTTATTATTGTTGTTTTGGGCTATTTGGCGCCATTCTGAAAGCTACATGTTTTGCTTTGATACTTGGTCGACCTTTACTTATTATTATTATTATGATTTGAACATACATGTTGTAAATTTATCAGAAACTACCGTATATTTGTAATGTGTATGTGTATGTATTAATACATTTTGAATTTATTGCCAATGTTGGTATAAACACGCGTATAAATCTGATTTTATCATTTATTACCCTTGTTGGTCTTTATACAATGTCCAGTTTTATACTATGAAAGGTCTTATCTGTGTGAGTGTGTGTGTGTGAGGGGAGCGGGGAAGAAGAGGAATTGTGTCCGAAGAAATTGCTTATGTCTACTGATCAATAGCTACATCTGTTTAGTTAATAAATAAATGAAA
The DNA here is from genome assembly GCA_039776855.1 of Mylabris sibirica. Taxonomy (NCBI): domain Eukaryota; kingdom Metazoa; phylum Arthropoda; class Insecta; order Coleoptera; family Meloidae; genus Mylabris; species Mylabris sibirica. Next base: position 6,972,195 of record CM077842.1, read on the forward strand.
ATTATTGATATGGAAATTGATCTTGAGATTAATAAAAACAAATCATAGCTTATATAATAAAGACTAATAATTTATTTTACGATTTTAATTAGAGAATTGTAAGTACAACTCAAAATAAGATGAAATCTAGAAGAGAGCAACTTCAATACTTAATAACTCATCATCTAGTTCTTTGTTATTGGAGATTATCCTCAAGTGACTCACAAACACTATTTCAATGAAGAGAGTTATCTATCTCACTCTTTAAAATTTCATTATATTTAATAATTGAAAAGAGACAAGTATAGAACAACCATTGCGCAACTTACAACGCAACTATCTATTTCACTTATCTTGAAGACAAAGTTATAACAATTATCTTTCTCTCTAAAGTCTTTGTCAGTATCTCTTAATTATGTACATATCAAATAGAATAAGAGATGTAGGGAATTTTTTAGCAAAGAGAAAAAGGAGATAATTATTGTCGTTAGAGATCATATCCAAAAAATCTGAATAGGATCCACAAATTGGCGATTATCTTCAAGTGAGACACAAACAATATAGAGATGAGGAGAGCTATCTATCTCACTCTTTACAATTTCATTATATCAAATAATTGAAACGAAACAAGTAAAAAATAACCATTGCGCAATTTATTGCGCAACTATCCATTTCACTCGTTATGACGATTCTTTCTCTCTCTCTCACACACACAGACACTATCCAAAACTTATAGTCATTGTCTCCTTTAATATACAAATCAAATCGGACAAGCAATGAAGATTATTGCTAACAGAAAGAAACATGTGATGATTATTGTTATCATCAGAGATTATCTCTAAGAAATCTGCAAATACGACAAAGAGTAAGAGTATGCAAAATTTTGAGCGGTCATACAGTTCTTCATTTTGCTCTATTTCCACAGTACTCCTAGCTTAAGATTCTATCTGTACTTAAATAAACTCAGAGGAGTAGAAAATCAACAATAAAGTCTGCATGTTTCGTGTTAGGAATGGAGATACAACTTTTTGTCAAAATCTTCTTGCACACTTTTCCAAAAACGCCATTCGTTAAGTTCTGAAAAATAGACTTCCTTGTCTGAAGTCAATAAAAAATCTGTGAGTACTACCCAATGAGAAGAAAAAGTACCTATGCAAAATTTTGAACGGTCATAAGTACAGTTCTTCATTTTGCTAGATTGTCATAGTACGCCTAATTTTAGATTTGATCTGCACTTAAATAAACTCAGAGGAGTAGAAAGCCAGCAATGTAGTCTGTATGGTAAAAAAGGAGTATGGATCAACGATTACTCATATTTGGAATAAAGATCCAAATTTTTGGCAACAATTTTTTGCAGCACAATTCTCTTTTAAGGAGAATACACTTCGCCAAAAACACCTTTTTGTTTGAACTCAGTAAGAAATCTGTGAATATGACCTAATGAGGATCAAGAGCATGCAAAATTTTTAAACAGTCATATAGTTCTTTATTTTGCTGGATTGTCATACACAGTACGTCTAGCTTCAGATGGAAAAACAGAAAGATCAATGATTACTCGTATAAGCAATGAAGATACAACTTTTTGGCAACAATATTTCTGCTGGACAATCTTCTTTCAAGAGGATACACTTTTCCAAAGCGCAGTCTACCAAGTCCTGAAAAATAGACCTTTTTGTTTGAACTCAATAAAAAATCAATGAATACGACACAATGAGAAGAAAGAGTAGGTACCTATGCCAGATTTTGAACGGCTGTAAAGTTCTTCATTTTGCTAGTCTGTCGCAGTATTCCTAACTTTGCACTTAAATAAGCTCAGAAGAGTTAAAAGTCAGCAATTTAGTCTGCATGTTAAAAAAAAATATGGATCAATGATTACTCATATTAGGAATAAAGATCCAACTTTTTGGCACCAATTTTTTGCAGCACAATTCTCTTTTAAGAGTATACACTTTCCCAAAAACACAATTCTTGGATCTTATTTTTTGAACTCAGTAGGAAATCCGGGAATACGACCCAATGAGGAGCAAGAGTATCCGAATTTTTTAAACAGTCATACAGTTCTTCATTTTGCTGGATTGTCATACACAGTACGTCTAGCTTCAGATAGCAATACAGAAAGAGGATGGATCAATGATTACTCGTATAAGCAATGAAGATACAACTTTTTGTCAAAAATTTTTTGCAGCGCATTTTTTCTAAAAGGATGCAGTTTTCTAAAAGCACAATTTTCCAGTTTTTGTAAAATAGATGCTCTTGTTTGAACTCAATTCATCCGTGAGTCGTTTTGCCAAGTTAGGGAACCAGCCAGAATAAACTTTTCTAATTCGTAACAGAGACTTTATCCACTCAACTTTGCATGTGATATTTTTTCTCGTGTATAATATCTCTCTTTATCCACTTATAGGTACTATAAATAGCTACTCTTTGCTTGTTATAAATTCGGCAAACATGGTAAGTGAGATTATTTATTTTTTGGGCATAGTATTATAGAAATAATAGCTCTATACCACATAGTTTCAGGAAGAGTTTTTGCTTTTGAACTTAAGCAAGCTGATGATGTCGAACTGGATAATAATAATAGCACATAACATAAATCTATTGAACGACAGTAATTATAACTTTAGCTATAGAAAACACATTAAATCATATACTCATAGATTTCGTAAAATCGACACAGATATAATTAGTTTAATTCCAAAAACGTGAATATTTTTTAAAATGCGAATTAGGAATGAATGAGAGAAGTAGAGTTGAAATTAGAAAAAATAGATCTCTATTTTTTTTTTATTATATCATTATTTAATAATCATCAATTCTGCTACAATTAATGCTAATTGTTGTGCTAACAATTAAAATTACCGAGAATAACATCCAACTGTTTTGAAAATTAGCAACAATTCCTCAATCTACATACATTTCTACACATTCATTGTATTGGTTCATTTTAATTGTCTGATCTTATCTTCACCGCTTTGGGCAATAACACAAACTAATAATAGAAAATAATAGTTTGGTGATTATAATTGTGTACATTAATTAAGAATTTTTTTCTATTCGTTTTGTTATTATACGAAAAACTAGTTTCTAACGTGATATTATTATAGAAGCGATTAGAATCTACTTATTGTTAGTAGATCACATCTAAAATTTTGCAATTCATATATTCTAAATTGTATTCAAATCACATTTAATAATTTATAATATTTTTCTTCTACAATATGTAAATCAAAACGGTTACTATAATGGTAGGTATAACATTTATGTCAACTTTAGCCGACAGTTTTCAGTGAAGTTTTCCGTTTGACTCACCATTGAAATCTCCGATTCTCAATTGAGCAGTATTGGGCATCGATTTGAACGAAATTTTTAGAGGAAATTCGAAAAAAATACAGTTTTCAGTGAAGTTTCCCGTTTGACTCACTATTCAAATCTCCGATATTCTCAATTGAGCAGTATTGAGCATCGATTTGAACGAAATTCTTGGAGGGAATTTGAAAAAAATCAGTTTTCAGTGAAGTTTTTCGTTTGACTCACCATTGAAGTCTCCGATATTCTCAATTGAGCAGTATTGGGCATCGATTTGAACGAAATTCTTGGAGGAAATTCGAAAGAAAAAACAGTTTTAAATGAAGTTTCCAGTTTGACTCACCATTGAAATCTCCGATTCTCAATTGAGCAGTATTGGGCATCGATTTGAACGAAATTCTTAGAGGAAATTACAGTTTTCAGTGAAGTTTCCCGTTTGACTCACCATTGAAATCTCCGATATTCTCAATTGAGCAGTATTGGGCATCGATTTGAACGAAATTTTTAGAGGAAATTCGAAAAAAAAACAGTTTTCAGTGAAGTTTTCCGTTTGACTCACCATTGAAATCTCCGATTCTTAATTGAGCAGTATTGGGCATCGATTTGAACGAAATTCTTGGAGGGAATTCGAAAAAAAACAGTTTTCAGTGAAGTTTCCTGTTTGACTCACCATTGAAATCCCCGATTCTCAATTGAGCAGTATTGGGCATCGATTTGAACGAAATTCTTAGAGGAAATTACAGTTTTCAGTGAAGTTTCCCGTTTGACTCACCATTGAAATCTCCGATTCTCAATTGAGCAGTATTGGGCGTCGATTTGAACGAAATTTTTAGAGGAAATTCGAAAAAAAAAAGTTTTCAGTGAAGTTTCCCGTTTGACTCACCATTGAAATCTCCGATTCTCAATTGAGCAGTATTGGGCATCGATTTGAACGAAATTTTTAGAGGAAATTCGAAAAAAAAAACAGTTTTCAGTGAAGTTTCCCGTTTGACTCACCATTGAAATCTCCGATTCTCAATTGAGCAGTATTGGGCATCGATTTGAACGAAATTTTTTGAGGAAATTCGAAAAAAAAAACAGTTTTCAGTGAAGTTTCCCGTTTGACTCACCATTGAAATCTCCGATTGTCAACTGAGCAGTATTGGGCATCGATTTGAACGAAATTCTTGGAGGAAATTCGAAAAAAAATCGTGCTTATAGTCCGAGTTGGACGGCCTTGCCCTGCCTCTTTCCGCGTTCTTGACAATGTCGCTGACCTGGTGTACGTTTCTGTACAAATGACAACAATAGAATCTCCCACACACACACACACACACACACACACGCACATGATTTTAAACAATTCACAACAGGTTCAATGGGGAGTAATTGTGGGGAATGTTTAATTAGTTAGTAAGTAAAAATTTTAATTGTAGAACAAAGTTGATGAGGTTGAGATGGAGCGAGAAAAATAATCGTAAAGTTGAACCATTTGATGACGTCCGATTCGGTCCAGTGAAGATGGACGTTGTATCATGCTTTTCCATTTTAATATCGACTTGATGAAGACAATCTTTAACTATTAAATTTATATAGAAAATACGATATTTTATTCGAAATAATCACAACAAAGTGTGGATATAAAACGGAAAAACCATTATTATTATTATTATTATTATTATTATTATTACAACTATTATCATCGACGATTAAATTAATAAGTACGTTCCGGAAATTTGAACAACTTAATTATAACAAATCGACAGCTGAGAAAAAAAATCTTCTACACTTCGGTGTTTCTGTGTGTTGTTCTTATGAATCGAAACGTAAAAATCTTCGCCAAGTTGATGTGTTCACTTAACTCTTGAATTAACAGTTGAAAAATCCAGTGGCGTAACTATAAATTTTGCATCTTCATCCCTGCAAGATTCATCGCTGGGTTCACTCTTGAGCGCATGAGTCTGAAAGGAGCGCCATCTAACTTGCAGGCTCCCAAATGATAATAATAAGAATCGTGAAACAGGGACGGTTTTTCTTCTCCTACTTAAGCTCGTCTCAGCAAGATCTTGGCTTAATTTGAGTCAGAGTCCATCCAAGTACAGCTTCCTACCGGAATATCGGTAAATCTACTCTTAGATCGATTTAAGCTAAGGTGTTAGTAAGGCGAGCTTAAGTAGCGGAAGAAGAATGGGGCCTTAGACAGTTATAGTTGGTTTTTGAGGAGAATTTTCGTGTTTTATTTCCAATTTTGAGATAATTCCATTATTATTGATCAGTTTTTGTTATTCAACGATATAAAGGAGACACTTCTAGTCAATTTTTAAGTTGAATTTTGTGATTTTAAAACATTTTTGTCATAAATTATTAATTTTTAGTAAATTTTACTAATGAATCGTACAGAAAATATAAATTTTGAAGCTTTTAATCGTTTCTTGAGGAGAATTTTTGATTTTAAGTCTTGGGATACTTTCATTCCACGTCATTACTTCTCAGCAAATCTGATATTAAAATGGAAAAAAGGAAAAATGATAAGCAATTTCAGTCTCAATTCTAAGAAGTTTCCGTGGGCTTTTAATAAACTTTGCTATTTTTGGTGAGAATCTTCAAATATTTTAGTTTTCCGTCAATTTTGTTATGGAATCATCAAAAAAGTTGAAGATTTAATCAATATCAATTGATTTTCAAGCTGAGTCATCATATTCTTCTGTTTTTTGAACAATCTTAAGGGCGATTTTTTAGATTTTTGGCCAGAGTGCGAACTTTCCATGCTATCGCTTAACACTTGTAAGTCCCGGAAAAATTTTAGACACAATTTTGAAAAATTGACAGATAGAGCTTATCTGACCTACTTTCCACTGGGTCCCCTGCACCAAGGCCTTTCCTCTCTCGCCTTGTGGAGACCCAGTTATTGTTCTGGATTCAAAATAGTGAAATCACTTTTAAGTAACAAACTTCTACGAGGAGTTGGGCAATGAAGCTTATGTGTCGAACTGCGTCAACTGCAGAAGTATCCCTCTTTGATCCTTGGTCACAACTGCGCCACCAGTCATCGAGACCGTTTTAAGCCTTCATAGTTGGCACCCCTAATAGAATTTTTTCCTGGGCCTCAAATTTACACGTTTTGAAGTTTGCAAAATAACTGGTGAACATAAAGAAAATTCTGAAAGTTTTTTTGAAAAATAAAATAATGTCCTATTTGTTCAATGTAAGATGACGCTTTTTTCAGCATTGGCAAAAAAAGCTTGCAAAATTAAAAGACTGCTGAGAATCTGTAATTTATTGACTTTTTCACGCTATTGCATCAAGTCAGGTAAGTTGGCGCAGATCTGCCTTATCACCACTAGTAACATTAGAATTATTTACAACTACCATACCGCTTTGGTTATGAGCACGAAAAACTGTATAAGTTAGGAGCTCATTGGTAAAAAATGTTTTCCTATTTTGCGTTGGAAATAGACTTATTTTGACATAAAAAGTAGTGTGGAAATGAAATATTTCTTAACTACTTTGAGTGTAGAAATATCTAGGATAATTTATTTTTTAGAAGTTGGTAACACTTGCCTTATTATTGAAATGTCACTTTTTGACAGATATTAAAAACAGTCAATTTAAATAAAAATTTTATTTCATTTAATTCAAATTGTTTCTCCATTGCATTTTCAACAATTTCCCACAGTTCGGGTGGAGTACACGATAAGTGGTCACACATTTTCACTTAAAAATTGTAATGAAAATGGAGACTAAAACAATTGAAAATCAACTTGATGGATACTAGATACAAAAATTGAATATCGGTCACACCTACAATACCAACTCCTATAAAATTCCCTAAATTTCCAAAATTTATTTTTTTTTGCAAATAGGGTGCAAGGGGGTGCAAAATAGGAAAAATAGTATAAAAAACTCGGTTCAGAAGTCAATTCCTGCATTCGACCATTAAAAAACTCGCCGCTTCGCGGCTCGTTTTTTAATATTGGTCTCATGCAGGAATTGTCGACTTCTGAAACTCGTTTTTTAATATACTATTGCAAAATTGAAAGGCTGCTTAGAATCGATGATTTATTGCCATTTTTACGGCAGTGGATTAAGTCGAATAAGTTGACGCAGTTCTGCCTCTTCCCCAGTATTTATTTTCAGGAGTATAGTGGGCGCCGAGACTAACCCAACAAGTGACCCATACGAAACCACTTCTGTCTGGACTACTTTCATACCATCCCCAGTACTAGCATTAGAATTATTTACAACTACCATCCCCTATATCTGAATTTACAAAGGTACCTTTGTCTCTATACATCTAATAACCCCAATGTTGGTCATTGGAGCCGATAAGCTTCTTTGTCGAACCTCATCATAAAATTTTGTGACTTAAGTCATTTCATTATTATGAGTGTTGAACAATACCTACGCCTCTGGATAAGCCAGTTTTAATTGGGAGTAAATTACTCATCACCTCTACCTACCTACCGTTCTATCTTCTCCACCCATATAAGAACAACTATAAATAACCGTTCTGTACATATATAGGTAGGATACCTCCTATGGCCACCATAATTTAACCCTTTTAATAATAGCAAAACGGAGCAAATTGGAAAAATTCTTGTTGGCGAGCAATATCGCATTTCATCTGGTGCGGCATATATACGATAACTAGACGATTGCAAATAGGTGCACACACACACACGAACACACACGCACACACACATGTATAACGCTATTATTGTAGCAATGTTGCAATACAATTTGTCACAAGATGACAGCTTCAAGTTCACTATATGTAAGTATATATGTAGATATTCATTCATGTTAAATACTTATTATCTGATTTATTTTAATTGGTTTGCGTAATTAAAGTGTTCAGTTGATTTTAATCGAAAAATTGAAAACCACAACTGACAATCATCATCATCATCATCATCATCATCATCATCATTTTGTGATGAAACAACAATTTTAATTGAAATTTTATAGAACATTCGCATGGAAATTGTTGACATTAAACTATGATAGAAAAGCATTAAGTGCATTCTATCATCGATCTTATCTTGCCGGTTTCGTTGTAACCAATGGAATATTCTTGATTCAGTACCGAGGACAATTGTACGACTTCTGGAAAATGTCTTATCACCAAGCGCCACCTGCTGTTATCCATTCTGACAGCATCTTCAACGCTAGATGTAAAGTAAGCGTCAAGACAATTTCCACTCATCTAGATCTGAATTTTAAACTGTCAAGCTAGATAATTTATAGATTGACGTTCTGTTTACGTAACATTAACATTACTGCTCTGCTTACGTTAGCGAGTTTTCGCCCGTCATCGATAGTTATTTTATAGCTTTAAAGTATACGGTACAGATTATAACGGAAAGACATTTTCGCTTTAAATAAACCTATATGAAGTCACATGGTTTATACCGACAATTTCTCATTGGTTCCGTTATTTCTGAAAATATCATAAAAAATACACGTTATACGATGTTATCTTAGCTTAGCTCTTATAAGCTTTAACGGGAAGTTTATAACGTATCGGTGACAGGGCGAATACTCTCTAATTTATAAATTACTGTTCCGGTAACGCTTGACACTTGTCGCGCATGCGTAAGATCAATATTTACTTGAAACTTGAGTATTTCTGAGGTTAGAAGTTTCAGTTACTTACAATACCTAGATTTTATACCGTGTGAGGAGATTTTTCGCGTTATTTCTGAAAATAACTGAACCAATGAAAAACTATTAGTGATTCCATGCTCAAACAAGTCAATATGGCCTATATCGATCAAGTGCTCATATTATTAATAGCGGTATGATCTCAATCTAAAATAATCAGCTGTCACTTGTCATTATAGCGCTTTAAATCTGTAACGTAAAACGAAAACGCTTTTCCGTTATAATTAATCTTTACGCTCCTATCCATTATTATCACGATCATAGATGGATTTTTGTTGTCGGGTCAGTTTTGCAGCTTTATACATCTGTGAAAATTCCCAGCAATCTCAATAGAAACAACCGTTCACCCCTTTTCATCCACCCTACTTTGCAAAAATTCTTCAACCCCTTTACTTGTACAAAGAACGAAATTTGCATTTCCAAAAATCCTAACACAATAGCCACACATCGAAACGACGAATTGAATTAATTCAATTATACATTTACAGAAAAATGATGAAATATTGTTTTTTTTTTTGACTGGTTTACAGGTAGTGTTTGATTATTGTTTTCAGTTTAAAGAATCGACATGCTACTCCCCCAGGGTGGTTGGGGGCCATCGTATTAACCCTTCCTTGGCCAGACGGATGAATATGGGTGGACCAGTGGCTCTAGTGGCGGGAGCATTCCAGTTCTCACTCACTCACTAGCTTGATCCCCATCTAGCTTGTACTCTTTGACCAGCTGGGAGATCTTCGCGGACAACACTCGCGATCTAACCGCGCTCCGGATGACTCTCTTCAAAACTTGAGTTGCAACAATAACAACAACAACAACAACAACAGCTGACTGCCGCCGTTCATTCGATAAACACCGTCAATAATCGAAAAATTTCAACTTAATTAGTGGCAATAAGTGTGCGACGTTAGTTAAGTGGAGTTTAATCAAAGTTTTTGTGTCTTATTTACCTCAAATGAAGATGACGATAGTGGGAGAGGATTAAGAAAATCTCGATAATACGGTGAGTCTTACAATTTTCAATTAATTAATGTAAATGTATTGTTCTTAATTGGGTTATATTTGAGTATCGTTAGCTATGCACGCATAATTCGTAAAATTAACTGTAGCGTGCGTTCTAACGCTAATACACGCATTCCTTTCGCTCAATTTCCAACTATAATCGTTGAATTTAAATCGAATCTATCACAATATAATAAATCTTAACAAAAAATCCACGAAATTAAAACAAATAATGATTCAACTTCGATCAAATTAGTTTAAAGACAAATAACCAGAAAACAACTTTATGTTGTTGTTTTTGTTGTTAAATTCCGTCGGTATACAGTCAACACTATCCCAATTTAATAAATTTATAGCTGCACAACTAGATGTATTCATAAATGAAATACGCCTACAAGACTTATCAGCTGATTTATGTGTCAATTCAGCCCCGAAAATTCGAGCGATTCGATGATTTCAACTGAAACAATTAAATTTTATGCAAATCAGCTTTGTTTAATTTTCTCGTTTAATAATTTTAAATGAGATTTTCGTTTTTATTCATTATCTAAGATTTGATCTAATTATTACCTACATTATTTTTTTTTAGAGTTTCATTGCGACAGTTTATTAGGCAATTAAAACACACAACATATTTCTAGATTGAATGAGAGAGGTTGAAAAAAAATTAACAATCTTAGATGAAGTATCAACATCCATAATTGGACTATTAATTGACTAGTTTAAAGTCTTCTTAACGAAAGATTCTTATCATTATGAAAATTTTATTAATTATCAATTCAATTCATACAATTCAGTTTGTGTTTCTTTTTCTTTAGGTTGTTTTTTTTTCCTCTTGTACATTTTGTATATATAATCATAAATTTTAGTCCAGATACGTTATCTGTCTTGTTAGTTCGAATTCTTTTTGAATTAATCGTAAAATTAAAATATTTCTTAATTTGTCTGAAAAAATTTGGAGAATTTTCAAGATTCTTGTCAGTGCACCCGTTGAAATCTCTTCTAAGACGCGATTAAAACCAGTTTATTTCTGTCAATTTCAGTAAGTAAAGATTTTTCCAATTTTTTGTCTATTTCTGAAAATTGTGCCTGAAAATATCATCTGAAAGTTGGTCTTAATCGAAACGAAGAGAATCTCGAATTTTACTTAATTAGACGAAATTTCTCCAGAAATTAAAGCACTTATTGAAATCTTATTAAGCTCAATAAATATCTGTTTTTAACTAATTAATAGTTTGGATATTTTGATTTTATTTGGGAATATGGGAAATTTTCAAATTTTTATTTTAAAAGCAAAAGTGGAATAAATTTGGAATTCCTCTTAAAAATTTAGTACCGATTTCTATTCTGGACAGCTCTCATAATGGAATCTTTTCTTAAACGTTTCTTCTTCAATTTTATTGTTGTAGACGAGAATTCTTGACTCTTTAATCTAATAAAAATTCACATTTATGCTAATTTTGGTAACAGATTCTCATTTTATCTATTTTTAAAGTGTTCAATAATTAATTTTCTTGATCAATATCTTTGGCAAACAACTAGAAGATCTTCAAAATTTGCATCTTATGCACGCATTGAAATCTCTTGTAAATAACCAGAAATATCGCAGTTTTCAACAAATTTTCGCATTTTTTTTATGAAAATATACTTTGGACTTTGCCACAACGAAGCGATTAAAATACGGAAAATTTTCTAGTTGTTAATTACCTATTAATTATTAAAAAAATTAATTATTTAAAAAAATAGTCGAATAAGTTTGAAATTCCTGCTTAAAATTTAACTCGAATTCTTCTTTGTGACACTTATGTGTTTTTAAATTTTATCATCAGAATGAATCCCAAATTTTCCAAAATGATTCCTAAAGTTCTACAAAACTTCATATTGTCATCCTATCTTTTTTTCTAAGTGTTTTTTAATTAATTTCTTTGGTCAATTATTTTAGAAGAAAACTTCGAAATTTCCTTTTTTTTTTCAATTAAGTTTCGCATGGAAAATCAATTAAGTTTATTTTAATGTGTGTTTATTTTGATTTTATAAAAAATTTTTGGAAGCTACTGTTATGAATGGATTAAAATACGTAAAGTTTACCAGTTGCTCACCTATGCTCCCATTCAGTCTCCTACAAAGCCATAAAATTTTCGAGGAAATGCGGAAAATTTGTAATTTCTTTATTGTTGATAATTTAAAAAAAAAAGTCAAATAAGTATGTCATTCCTCCTTAAAGTTTATCTTGAATTTTTCTTCTATAAAGTATGCGTTTTTAATTTTATCGTCGGAGTGAATCCAAAACATTCCAAAATGATTCCTGAAGTCCTACAAAAATTCATATTTACGTAGATTTTAGAACTATCAGATTTTATCTTTTTTTAAGTGTTCATTAATTAATCTTATTGATCAAATTTTTGGAAGAAAACTGAAAGATCTTCGAAATTTCCTTCTTATGCAGAAAAATTGCGGTTTCCAACTAATTTTCGCAAGGGAACCCTGTGTATTCTTCGATTTTATTGATTTTTTTCGAACTTTGCTACAATAAAAGGATTAAATTAGGGAAAATATTCCAACAATGAGCTTATTCAAGTAATTCTTGAAATAACAAAAGTTTTTCTATATACGTAAAAATTCCAATTTTTTTATCGCTTATGAAATTATTTGAGATTCGTCTTTAAAGTTTAGCTCCATTTCTTGTTTTCTGTAAAATGTGTTTTTAAATTTTACCGTCGGAGTGAATAACAAAAATTTCAAAATCGATTCTTAAGATTCTACAAAAATTATTCACTCTAGTTTTAGTGTCGGATTGGCATTTTATGCTTTAGCAAAAGACTTGAAGGTGTTCAAAATTCGCTTATTATGCACCTATTGAAATCTGTTCTAAATTTCAACAAATAACGCGCTTTTCAAATTTCCTCTCAAAATTTAGTTCGAATTTTTCTTCTCTGTACTATACTTAAATTATGTCCAATTTTTGATAACACACTCTTATTTCAGATATTTTTTAAGTGTTAATTTTCTGATTTGCGGAAAAACGTGAAACAATAAAATTTTCGAAGAAATGCGGAAAATTTTTAATTTCTTCCTTGAAGTTTATCTTGAATTTTTCTACTATAAAGTATGCGCTTTTAATTTTATCGTCGGAGTGAATTAAAAACCTTCCAAAATGATTCCTAAAGTCTTACAAAAATTCATATTTACGTTAATTTTAGAACTATCAGATTTTCATTTTATCTTTTTTTTTTAAAAAAAAATTAATTTTATTGATCCATTTTTTAGAAGAAAACTGGAAGATCTTCGAATTTTCCTTCTTATGCAGCACCCATTGACATCTTTTTTAAAGTTCAACAAAAATTGCGGTTTCCAAATAATTTTTGCAACGAAACCCATTTTTCTTTCGAAATTTGCTATAATAAAAGGCTTAAATCAGGGAAAATATTCCAGCAATGCGCCCATTGAAGTAATTCACGAAATAACAAAATTTCGAGTACCTATATACGTACAAAATATTGAAATTCGTCTTTGAAGCTTATCTCAGATTCTTGTTCTCTGTAAAATTTATTTTTAAAGTTTACCGTCGGAGTGAATAACAAAAAACTGCAAAATGATTAATAAGATCCCGCAAAAATTACTCACGCTAATTTTAGTGTCAGATTCGTATTTTATCCTATTTTTTTTTAATTCTCATAATGGTTATTTAATGGTCAGTACGTTTAGCAAAAGACTTGAAGGTCTTCTGTTCTAAATTTCAACAAATAACGCGCTTTTCAAATTTCCTCTCAAAATTTAGTTCGAATTTTTCTTCTCTGTACTGTACTTAAATTCATATTTTGTCTAATTTTTGATAACACACTCTTATTTCAGATATTTTTTAAGTGATAATTTTCTGATTTGGGGAAAAATGTGAAACTTTTCCAAGTTTATTTTCTATACACTCATTGAAATCTCTCTTAAAGTTCCATAAATGTCTCAGATTCCGCTAATTTTCCCAAGGAAACCAAATTCAATCTCAATTATTATGTGTATGTTTCAATTTTTAAGTATTTGATTCAAACTCTGCCACTATAAATGGAGGAAAATTTGCCGTAGACCAGCTCATGAAATTCTCAGCTTTTAATTGTTAATTATTTTAAAGGAAAAAGTTGAAAATTCTCACAAATATATAGCACGAATTTTACATTTTGCACAACTCTTAAAATGGAATCTTTTCTTAAAAGTTTCTTCTTGTATTTTATCGTCGAAATGAATGATAAGAATTCCAAATTGACTCTTAAAATCCAGCAAAATTTACATTCATGCCAATTCTAGTAACAGTTTCCATTTTATCGATTCTTAAAACGTTTATTATCTAATTTTATGATCAATTGCTTTGGGAAAAAAAAGTAATGAAAAATTTCTACATTTCTTTCTTATGCACACCTATTAAAAATCGTCTTCTATAAAATCTTAGATAAAAATCATTACTTATTAATAGTCGTGTTTTGATAAATGTTAAATAGAAGAAATACAATTTGTTTTTTTAATAGCTATCGACTTGAAGGAATTTCTTCATTTATGCATAAATAAATTGGTAATAAAACTGACAATTTTCCAAATCTGTTCCAAAGGGTACAATGAATGATTTCAGTTTGCTTTTTTTATGATTGACTCTTTAAAATATTGGTACGGTTTGTGGTTCAGTTGCACGGATTATTAGTTTAGATATCTAACGGCATTAAATTCCACTTTTTTCTTATTGTTATTAATATTATTATTATTATTATTATTGTTATTCTAGCTGCTGTCCTTTAATATTTGTTGTTTTTATTGTTGCAATTCTTCTGGGATTATAAAGACTTTTAATCTGTGTGATTAGTTGAACGCTTAACGCCCGAAAGAAGAAATTTATTATCGGAAATATATCAGCTTATTAAAGTGACGGCCATCGTTTACGGTTAATGTGCTTTATATATATACAGATCGGGCATATTAAATAGGTACATTTCGACTATATCGAGCATATAAGTTAGAAAGAGATTGATGTACCACCTATCCTTATTCTTTCAATCAAACAAACGATTTTCTATTATACTATACAAAATTTACTTGCTTCAAATTTTTTTCTTTAAATGTCTTGAACAACTAGATGTTAAAGGTTTATTATCTTTGTTACACGCTATAAGAATTGCTCGTGAAACATCTACTTATAAATGCATCAAACAAAGAAGAGACTCTTCTCAAAATTGGTTATTCAATTTTTTTAAGTCTACCTCTGTGCTAAAAACTCATCTCTTAAATATTTTGTTACTTAAGAAAACTCTTGAAAATAGTTTTTTCTTTGTCTAATGCATTTGTTGAGCAATCACTGCTATGCTCATGACAAAGATAACAAATCTGAAACATGTAAGTTCAAGTAATTTGGTCAAAAGATGCTGCCATCTATTTGTTAAGAATCATAATTCTAACTCTGTGTGAGTGGATTAACACTTGTGATATGTATTTTTGAGAGATTTCCTTCTCTCAGGAAGTAGATGCACTTAATGATGATTCTTGTTTGAAATTATGTTGTCATTGCCGGGAGTACTACTTCGATAGTGTCGCCGCTCGGTGGTCGGAATACTCACTACGCTAGGAGTACGTCGGCAGTGGCTCTGAGTAGTGTCAGGAGGACTTTTTTCGATTACACAAAACAGCATAGGCCTAAAATCTCTCAGACAACTCTTTTTTGGTATAAAAAAAGAAAGCATTTTTTGAGGAATCTCTGCTATGCTCATGGGAAAGATAACAAATCCTAAACAACCGTTTGTTCATTGTAAAATTGTAAAATCTGAAATATGTAAGCTGAAGTAATTTGCTCGGGAGATGCTCACATCTATTTGTTAAGAGTCATAATTCTAACTCTGTGTTTTCTTTAAGACTGTCTTAATTTCGGCTATAATTAATGTGTTTTCATATAGTTGTCCCTAAAATGAACTATTTTGTTTGTAGATTTTCCACAATTGTTATGTTGAGTGGATTAACACTCTGTTTTTTGAGATCATGATTTTAATGATGATTCTTGTCTGAAATTATGTTGCCATCGCCAGGAGTACTACTTCGATAGTGTCGCCGCTTGCTGGTCGGAATACACAAAACAGCATAGGCCTAAAATCTGTTACTCAACTCTTTTTTGGTATAAAAAAAGTGGTGTGTTTGATCAAAAGACTACAGATGGGTGGTAGTAACCGCTATTATTTCTAATTTTTTGTCCACATATCTACTCTCTGTCTCTTTCTATGAAAGTGGAATAAAGGTGGTGAGCCTGATGCTTTCAAAATGTACCCTTTATACTGACCAGTGCTGTATGTATAAAATGGTAAACTTAAAGAATGGCCAGTTGGTTAGGCTACGACATAAAATTCACACTTTGCAACACCATGTTTTTCATTAGACAGATATACCTATATATATATATATAAACGTTTTTCAAACAGAGATGAAAGAACAAAACTTGAATGGCGAGATGGTACACATGTCTTTCAGTTTATCTAGCGTTGATATCAACAAGATAAAGCACCAATTAGTCGATAAAGGACACACCCTTGCTGGACCAAAAGAGATTTATCACATGAATTGTACAAGAATACATTTAAAATCGTCTTTTTATTTCTTTTCTTATTCTTATTCATTCTTTACAACATACACACACAACACTTCGTAGAGATACTTTAAAAAGTGATATAGTAGGAGTCACTGTATCAAGAATAACGTTTCCATAACAAGAACAAATATTATGCTAGAGCACACAATTAAACAACATATTAAAATTCATCTCGTATAGCTTCTTACACGCAACTATCTATTTCTTTCTTTTCCACCATCATCATCATCATCATCATCATCATTGTTGTTGTTGTTGTTGTTGTTGGTGTTGTTGTTTTTATTTTATCCACAACTTCCTGTAAAACTGCATCACTACTACCTAGACGTTCATATTTTCTAAATGTTATGTTTTGATATTCTTTAATTATTAATATTTTTTTTTAAAAAATTATAAATACAACTTTATAATTACTACTGTCTGTTATTGTAAATAGTTAATTTACATTTTGCACTTATAGTTGAGCCACAAAATAGACAAGAAGGTAGTCATTAATAAATAATAAAAAGAACAACATTATTATCGACCACTGTTTTGCACTTAGTAATTTACTGATAAAAACATATTGATGATGATGTGAGAATTGAAACAGCATCATTTCTTTTCTAAAATGAAACACTACCCAGTCCTGTAATCGACTAGTAAACGTAAATTACTGATATTATCATTCCACATAGAGTATAGTTTCCTGTTGTGTTTCGTTGAAGAAAAAAATTATTGATCTTTTTCAACTAATAATTGAAAATTTTCAGAGAAATTTATTTTTTCTGTTAACAACAAGATGATTTTAATGGTCCTTTGAGGGCCTTCAGTATTCATAGGGCCTTCAAAATATAAAGGGACACTGTTTAGAGACTTTTGTGGTTTATCTTTGAGTGATGTAAAGGAAACAATTTTGGAATTGATGGTTTATTTTGATTTTGAATTCGTGACTTTTACTCGAGTTTTATTGGCGTCTCTATCAATTTTTAGAAAAGCTTTCAAGTTGCGAAAAACTGTTTAAGATTGAACTTTACTGGATAAAGAAGAAACTGTAAATTTGAAAATTTTCAAGAAATTACCAGAGCTTAATATTAGTCTAAACTTTGTTTATACTGAATTTTAACAAGATCCGATATGTAGTTTTTGATTGAATGTGAAAAAAAGCATGGAAAAAAAGCCTTTGGTATTCATAGGGTCTTCAAAATATAAAGGGACACTGTTTAGAGACTTTTGTGGTTTATCTTTGAGTGATGTAAAGGAAACAATTTTGGAATTGATGGTTTATTTTGATTTTGAATTCGTGACTTTTACTCGAGTTTTGTTGGCGTCTCTATCAATTCTTAGAAAAGCTTTCAAGTTGCGAAACACTGTTTAAGATTGAACTTTACTGGATAAAGAAGAAACTGTAAATTTGAAAATTTTCAAAAAATTACCAGAGCCTAATATTAGTCTAAAATTTGTTTATACTGAATTTTAACAAGATCCGATA
Organism: Mylabris sibirica; assembly: GCA_039776855.1. Classification (NCBI taxonomy): domain Eukaryota; kingdom Metazoa; phylum Arthropoda; class Insecta; order Coleoptera; family Meloidae; genus Mylabris; species Mylabris sibirica. The sequence goes on from CM077842.1 coordinate 6,990,200, forward strand.
TGTAGTTTTTGATTGAATGTGAAAAAAGCATGGGAAAAAGAACCTTCGGTATTCATAGGGTCTTCAAAATATAAAGGGACACTGTTTAGAGACTTTTGTGGTTTATCTTTGAGTGATGTAAAGGAAACAATATTGGAATTGATGGTTTATTTTGATTTTGAATTCGTGACTTATAGTTGAGTTTTGTTGGCGTCTCTATCAATTTTTAGAAAAGCTTTCAAGTTGCGAAACACTGTTTAAGATTGAACTTTACTGGATAAAGAAGAAACTGTAAATTTGAAAATTTTCAAAAAATTACCAGAGCTTAATATTGGTTTAAACTTTGTTTATACTGAATTTTAACAAGATCCGGTATGTAGTTTTTGATTGAATGTGAAAAAAAGTATGGAAAAACCATCTTTTATTATCTATTTAATTTTTATCTCAAAAACGGTACACCAAATGTTGTTTGAATTTTTTTGATCACATCTAAATTAGTTTTATTTAGCTCCTGTATTTTTTTGCTTGACTTTGAATTCACAGTTTCGAAAATATAAAATAAAAATTGCGAAATAAGGAAATAAACTTGAATTATGTTAATATTTGCTTGGACCCAAGTGTGCAGTCTAGAATCAGCAATGAAAATTGAAAAATTAATTCCTAAAATTAAGATTAATTTCTAAAAAAAAAAGACAATTAAAAAATTTAATTTAGAAATACCGTCTTACTCATAGATTAATGGATGGTGGCGCCCTCAAATATGAGCAAGAATTTTTATAATTTCTTTCTTACCGCCATCTGTTAAGTAGTGAAAAGTAAGAGAAATCAAATATTTGAAAAATTTATCTACCAATAGCAATGAAATAATTTACAACAGTTTGCAAAATGCGAAGAAAGACCTTATTTTTGTAATGCTGCGAGTTAGGGAGGCTAAAGAGTAGTACCTATTTTTAGTAGATATTTCAGGCAAATTTTCGACTATTAGTCCCAAATTAGTAACTTTAAACTTTATCTATCAGCTGGTGAACAAGAGGCATTTTAAATTGATTTTTGGGTCTTATGCTTGACTTATTAAGACAGTTTCTAACGGTCAGTTTTCATCAAATTTTGCTAATGTAAGATGTTTAGCCGATTTTAGCAGATTTGTCAGGTTGAATTTGATATTTTCGCCTTAAATTATCAATTCATGGAGAAGTTTGTTGAATCGAAAGACGGATACAATTCAGGAGATTTTAAAGCCAAAGTCTCCGTTTTAAGAAGGTTGTAAGACATTAGTTTCATCAAATTTTGACCTGAATTCATGACTCTTGTTTATAATTTGATGACTTTTTCGTTCTCAATACGTAAAAATGGGACAACTCAGATTTCTGAGTACAATTCATGGTTATTATTTTTGGTTTTAAAACGTTTTTTTTTTCTTTCAATTTGCTCTGAAGTCATGAAAAGGACACTGTTGAAACTTCTTTAGTAGACTTTTGAAATAAATTAAACGTTTTGGACTAAATGTTGTTAAACAGTTCTAAAAAGTAAGGGAATTTGAACACTTTTACTCAATTTTTAAGCTGGATTCTTGACTTTTTAAGACATTTACATTCTTAGAAATGTGTTTTTACATAAATTTTGCCATTGAATTATCAAAAAAGACACTTTTTAACAAAAATCGACAGAATTTTATGTACAACTTTCGACCTTCAGTCTCGGTTTCAAGACATTTTTGTTCTAAATCATCAATGTTTAACAAATATTGCTACTAAATGGTCTTAGTTCTTTTTGATGCTTTTTGATCTGAATTCTTGACTTTTTGCCTACATTCTGAGACATTTTTGCTCAAGATTTTGACATTTTAGTTCTGATTTCCTTATTCATTTTTATACTGAATCTTTAGTATTACATTACATTGCCAAAAAGGAGGTTATTTATTCAATTTTAGTAGATATTCGAGATAAGTTTTTAAATTTTTATGGAATCCTCGAAATATTCTTGCTCAAAATCATCAGTTTATGAGAATTTGACCATAAAGAAGGATACTTCTCTTTTTTTTATTACTCAAACTTCAGGCAAGGTTTTTTAGAGTCGTAAAAGGAGACAATTTAAGAAGTAATGATCCATTTTTTGACAGTTTTTAGCCAATAAGTTCATCAATAGTAAAAAAGGCATTCTTAGTAAATTTTTCAGCAAAATTCTTTGTTGTTAGTCTTAATTTATGGTAGTTTCAGTCTTAAGTATTGTTATTTGTTGAATTTTGCCACTCAATCGTTCAAAATGAGGATAAGCTAAATTCTCGAAATTTGGACCAAGTTTTGGGATACTTTTGTTCTTAAACATCAGTTTGTAGGAAATTTCTTGTTAGCTCTTCGTCGACGCTTTGATAATGACTTATTCGGATCAGAATTTTGAGATTTTAAGGCCGGGAGAATCAGTTTTTGTTGAATTTTTCAAAAAGTAAATCCTCGATTATTGAACAGTAAAAAAACTTCTTTATCAGAAGCTCTAGATCTCAAATAATTTACACATTTAGCTCTGCCGAAAAATCTGCATTTTTGTGCTAAAACTATCAAAAATGAACACTGAGATGGATGCAATCGTCTGAAAAAATATCGTCTTGTATATGTATCGGATGTTCGTTGTATTTTCCCAGCCCTTTCATCTTGTCACTTTAAATAACTTAATGTATATCGATTAGAGACTGTCAAAAACCCGACCATTTCTCTTCTCCTCTTTCTCATCCAACCTACGTTTGTTTGTTACAACTATTTATTTAATCTCTCGTATATATACACGGTGTCGAGCACGTCGTCTCAGAAAAGAGATCTTGAACGGTCGTCTATATTATAGGACGTTCTTCTGCGATTTAACACGCAAATAAAAGTAAATGGCCTGATTTGCATAATCAGGGATGTGTGTGTATGTATATATATATATATAGGTATATACGTATCTAAATATATTTTTCAAAGGCATTTTAAAAAAAGCACGTGAAAAATTGTAAATTTATGTATCTAAAAGTTAACAAAGTGACGATATTTCGGACACAAATTGAAAATTACGATTTTTTTCATGCTAGCTTTCACAGGAAATGCATTTACTCTCAACTAACTAATGAGTCTATATGGCTTTTGGTCTTTTACGCAATAAATAATGAGCCGATTTACTGTATTAACATGAAATGGGCGTTGAATGTGCATGTTGAATTTTAATCGCAAATATTTTTTCTATACGTAAAGAAAATGAAACGAATCTCTTCATGCGTACGTATAAGTCAAGATTTTAATTATGATCCAAAACGTTAGTTGAATGTTAATTGCATATTTTATAAAACTAACAGAAATAGTATGATCATAATCGATTAGAAAATTTCAAGATGTTGATTAGAAGTTTGCTCTGTATATTTCTATTATCATCATCTAAATAAAAAAATATTGTAACGACAAGTTTAATTGCATCGATTTTTCCCATCTAGATGATATGAGCTTAATCATAAATGTTAATTATAATATTATCGTAGCAAGTCATCGTTAATATTGCTGGTCATTTTAACATATCCACAATCTAATTTATTCGATAATTCTACACACAAAAACAATATTAACAAGATGAAGGATGGAAAAAATATTGATGGAGATTTGAACGTTCACACAGATAACGAACCCCATAAAAGCTCACTGGTAGAAGATTTCTTATAAAATTTCTCAAGGGTGTTTCAAAACATGTGCCGAAAAATGAAATCTGTGATTCTTTGGCTCTATCTGAGATAAAAATAACATAGATCCGCAAACAGGATGCCAAAGAATTTTTTTTTCTATTTTTGACAATTTCTCAGGAATCTTTTGAGATACAGTACTCAGTTTTCGCTCACGCCATACCATACATTTTAGTCACTTTATGAGTGCTAATTCAATTTGTTTTCACATGCCACTGAGAAAATTGGAATTTGGGAATCACAATTTAAGACGTCAATACTTGCTCAGAAATTCTAATCTAGCGTGTTTTCTAGTGAACGAATGTTTTTGCCAACACCAAAACATGTTACTACATTTTTCATGGTTTTTTTTCTCATCAAGAAATGAAGTTTTCTCGAAAACAGACCAGGTTAGAAGAGTACCTTTTTTTAAATTGGCATTCCAAAATTCTGCTTTTCTTAGTGCTGTAGAAATCAGGGCAAAGAAATTTCATAGAGCCCTAAAATAATCTGAAAATAAATTGAATTAGCACTCATAAAGTGACCAAAATGTGTGGTAAGACGTCGACAAATGCTGAGTACTGTACCTCAAACGGTTCCTAAGATATTGTCAAAAAAACTAAAAAAATTATAAACTTTTTGACACCCTATATCTCAAAAATAGTGCTATGTTATTGGGAACGAACCAAAGAATCACAGGTTTCAATTTCCCACACTTGTTTTGGAACACCCTGTATATCCCATATAGTTCGTTCTCATTAGTTCAACGTTAATTGAATTCTTCATTCACTCCACTTAAGACGACATAGTGGATTTCCTCTGTATAGAGAGATTTTATGGTTAGTCCTTAAATAGAAATCTGATGTTGATGCTATAATTTTGCACTAGTCAGCAATGTACGAAACTAATCGAAAAAAGAAAAATAATTGCAGTTTAAAACTGTTGTTCGTTACTAAAGTTAATTGCTTAATTACTTCAGCCAGTATACGCGGCTACAGTTACAATCTCAATAATTCTATACGAGACAACATCTCAAGTCTCCTGCTTGGAATTCTTTCTGATAATTATCCAGCAAACTTGATACAACATTGAGATATTGAACAATTCGTGTCTGTTAAGTAAACTATAGAAAAATATTAGAGAATAAAGTCGGATGATAGCAGAGAAGAAAAAAAAAATACAAGACAATTGAAAACTCACAGTTCATTACAGGTCTACCACGATACTTGTTTATCTCCAACTAGAAAAAAACTTCTATTATCTCCATCTTATTTTAGACACGGTACTTGTTCGAACAAATCGAACAAGGATAGATGTATGTGATTGTGATTGTGATTGTGTCTGTGTATTCGATGTAATGAAGCCGTACGAACATTACAGTGAATTACAAGAAGATCAGTGTCTTCTTCGTAAAAGACTCGTTGATGTAATTTTGTGTACAGAGATCTGGTCGACGACAACTGTGCCAAACGATCAAACATGATCATCGTGTATTGTCTTCCGAACAGATGTTGTACAATGAAAATCGAGAAATCTCTAGCTTTATCAGTAGCAGTGGACTAATTCGATCTCTGTGCTCAGAAGCGTACGATTAACTTCTATTTGGGATTCATGTTGATTTTATGTAGTCAAAGGGGAACAATGTAGGCAAATTAGGTCTCAAATTTTAATCCTACTTTTAAGATATTTTCCTTGCAAACCATCAGTTTTTAGAAAAAAATTCCTATTAAGATGTGAAAAAGAAACCATTTAGCAACATTTAGGCTATTTTTTTGAGCTAAGCTGTTGACTTTTAGTTTGGGTTTAAAATTTTTGCAAAATTCTGATTTTTGGGAAATTTCTGTAATAAATTGTAAAAAAAGTACACTTTTCGTAGATTTTTGGATCGAATTTTCACTTCTAACGAAAATTTTTAGACATTATTTAGCAAATTTTGTCATCAAATACTTAAAAATAGCAAATTCTAGTGGATTTTGAATTGGAATATTCATTTTTAGCCAATGTTTCAAAACATTTTGATTCTAAATTATCAGTCTTGACTCAATTGTATTACTGAGTCTAAAAAGACAAAATTGAGGCACTTTTAGCTTGTTAAAATCTAATCTAAAATCATCAATTGTTATAGCGAACTTATTATTAACATATGAAAAAGAGATGCTTTAAGTCGATTTTTAGTGAACTGCAGTATTAAATAATAATGAAAATATAATTTTGAGAATTTCTAGACAATAATTGGGCTGTATTGGCATCTTTGATTATAGATTTTACAAAATTTCCACCATAAATCGTTTGAAAGTGGAGATTCATAAAACTTTATAATGATTTTCTAGCTGAATTCTCCTCGATTTCAACCATCTTTCATAAAATTAGGCTAGGATTCACCATTTTGCATAAGGTCTCGTTAAATCTACCTCCGGTCCTAGGGCTAAACAACCGTTTTCATCAACCTGAAGTACTTTAATAGTATATTATACAACTCGCTATGATGAGTGCTGTTATTACCGAGAACAGAGATTAACATTCGAGGTAATGATAGCACACATTATAGCGAGTTGTATAGTATACTTTATCTACGACATATATATAAAAAGACTATTACACTTGTGGTTTTTGCAATATAATGACTTATATTATTCCCTATTATGGCTCACGAGGTAGAATAATGAGCCATTATTCCATCTCTCTTAACCCAATTAGAAAATTGTATTTGAATCATTGTTTTTTGCATTCTAATATAAAAAACCATGGTAATTACGAAAATACATAAAACGACAGTTTCAACAAGTAGGCCTAAAGTGGGCGTTTTTTGTGCGATTTTAGAATTGAAAATGATCAAGAAGGTAAATATTCTTCTACACTACCAGTACCTTACACTTACAATTAGAAATAAGTCGTAGATAAACATTTTTATGAGTGGATTACCGCAAAAATATCTGGAAAGTAGTGGTTTCCGATGGTCCGACGGGTCGGTCCGTTTCTGGTCGTATTTATACAAGAAACAACAATGAAATCAGAAGGAAAAAAATCCGGTGTTGGTACCAAATGGATTAGATTGGATTTAGGTGTTGATGTGACCGCACTAATAATAACACAACAATCAATCGTCTAACAGTTAATAGAAATCGACCAACAATAGACGCAATTTGGCTGCCGAAATTGAAAAATATCTCGCCGCGTTTTTTTTCCTGCCTGCTTCTCTCTAATCGTTTTCCGATATCGAAACCACTATTAAATTGTAATAATTGTAATTAATTTATAATTTTTTTTTTTTTTAATAAGCATATTTGAATAGTCACGATAGAATGCGAAATTCAATCAATACCGATACGGTTGATTGAATAATGGAGCGTTTTTATGCCCCCGCCCCTTTCCTCTTTGACTATCACTACATTTTTTTTTTTATAACAAATAGAGAATTGCAATTGTTTTGAAAATCGCCAGGATTCCTATTTATTTTATTGTTGATTTTACATGCAGTTGTTTTTTTTTTAAAAAAAGTTTTCTATGATAGAGGTGTGCGGTTTTACGAAAGGTCATTTCGATATCTCTACCACAAATCCAAGATCCGTGAAGGACCACTGGATTGCACCATATTACATCGATTTCTTGTGCACACTACACTTTATATCAATATAATATTAATAATAACAGTTATTTTGTGTTGATTTTACGCGATAAAAACCGCTAGAATGAAAAAGAATTGAAAAATCATTCGATAGTGGGTGTTCGTTCTAAATATGGTCAATTTTATGAAACTCCTATTAGTCTTTAGAGAGCATTTAAGCTAAATTAGAACCTTGTAGCTCATTTGGAAGTTGGTTAAGAAACGCTTGTTTCTGACGGTATGTAACGATTTTCAAAAACGAGCTAAACACTCAAACCGACTTAGAATGACTCGGGGATCCTTTCAACATTGATTTTTTTTTGTTTTTCTTTATTTTATTTTGGAGCGGAGGAGAATGTCTTCCATTTTTTCTAGGATGCAATGGAGAAAAACGACAAAAAATAATGTTCGGAGCATCTTCGAGTCATTCTTAGTTGTGTTGTGTGTTTAGCTCGTTTTTTAAAATCGCACCATCATCAGAAACGAGCAATTTTTGACCTACTTTCAAATGAGCTACGAGGTTCTAATTTTGCTAAAATGTTTTCTAGGGACTCTGTTACAAATCCTTGAAATATTTTTTGAATAGGAATTTTATAGAATCGACCATATTTAGATCGAACACGCTGTATTGATACAGGAACTTGACTAATTCGTGGAAGAAGACTAATTTCGCACATCTACCGTCTATTTAGAAATATTTACCATATAACTTTATATAAGTGTGACACTTAAGTATCATTTTAGCTTCCAATACAACATCTTTAAATTGATGAGAATAGTTAAGTGGCACATTATCGTAATTAAGCATCGTTAACGTTGCTTGAAAATTTCCTCTTTATCGCTGAATTAATTTTTAGTAAAACTTGATTCTAGTAATTAGCAGAGAGATAAGAAAAATCTGAAATTCTTAAACAACAATAAAGAACGTAAAACGTATTTGTTAAAGAACTACTACCAGTGCTAATTTAGGGCGCTTGATAAAAGATTCAGTTTTCCATTCATCAACATTTCGCTCAATTTATTTAATGATAAATTTCAAAAATGTCGTAGAAGTTTAAAATTATAAACAATTTTTCTTCCTCTCCTTAAGCTTCATAATATTTAACACGACCTTGGCTTAAATCCAACTAGCGGTAGTTTTATACACATTTGAGTAATGGTGCGTCCGTGTACAGGATTTCACCCAAATGCCTGTAAATCAACCTTCAGCTCAGTTTAAGCCAAGGTCTCGTTGGCCTTAGGGCGAACTTGAGTAGGGAGAAAAAAAACGGGACCTAATAGTCTATATCGTTTGCTATAAAAGATTTAGTAGCAAAATCCTTTGAAAACTAATGATTTAGGCCACCTCAAAAATTAGCTATAGGGGAGCCTAGAGAAGCTCCCTTTGGCTCAAAAATTGAATGTGAATGTTTATTTTAACGCCTCTGCAAGGATTAATAACCACAATAGCTTAAAAAAAAACGATGAATTTGGACTCGATTTTTCCAAAACTAGAAATAAAAGTGAGAGAATCACTTAAATTAATGAAAAACTTTTACCTACTTTAGGAGTGTGTTCAGCTTGCCTGCTAAATTTGACAATTCCTGACAGTTTGGCTCTGGAATTAAGTTAAAGTTTATCTATTAAGATTTACTAAAGTCAAATTCACCAATAGGGTAATAGTTTAGATTTTCCAAAAATTTTGAAAAATATTTTGGAATTCCATCTCAGAAATTGACTCATAATCTTGTAACTAAAGTTGATATTCACTAACTTTTTGCAGATTGGCCACTTTACCCAAATCCGAGACTAACAGAGTCACTTAGACAAAAGTATCTATCTCATTCTCTACCATTTCATTATTTCTAATAATTGAAAAGAGACAAGTATAAAGCAAATATCGCGCAATTTACTGCGCAGGTATTAGGCTTACTATCTCCATTTCTGTCAGAGTATCCCTCTTATACAGGGTGTTTGGTCTAAGTATGGTGAGTTCTAAGAAACTCCTATTAGTCGACGAGCAATTCGAAAAATACCTTAAGGATTTGTAGGAGGGTCCTTAAAGAACATGTCAGCAAAATTAGAGCCTCGTAGCTCATTTTACAGTTGGTCAAAAAACGCTCATTTCTGACGATATAGTGATTTTCAAAAACGAATTAAACACGCAAAACAACTTAGAATTAGTTTAGGATCCTCCCAAAATTGATTTTATCGTTTTTCTCCATTTTATTCTGGAACAGGTGGAAATATTTCGTATTTTCTCTGGTGTGATTTTTAGTCGTTCTGCGTGTCTTGTTCATTTTTTAAAATTGCGACATTGTCCAAAACGATCGTTTTTTGACCAAATTTGAAATGAGCTACAAGGTTCTAATTTTGGTAAAATGTTCCCTAGGGACTCTTCTACAAATCCTCAAAATATTTTTCGAATCGCTTGTCGACTAATAGGATTTTCTTAGAACTCACCATACTTAGATCAAACACCCTGTGAAAGTGATTGATAATGAGACAGTCACTTGTATCTAACTGAAATGTGACTCTCCTGATTAATAAAGACTAATCTCTAAAACATTAGTGACTGCCACCCTATAATTTAAAGACTAAAGACACGTAAAGGCAACTTTGTTGTAGTAGATGGTAGTAGATTATTTATATTTCAATTAAAAGGAAATACACAGAGATCTTCTCCAAGACTTATTATTGCATGCAAAAATCTAAAAAAAAATATCTAATAAAGTTATCAATTTTGATTAGATATGCATAACAATAGATTTTCATTGCATAAATAATATCTACAAATAAAAACTGTAATTATATTAATTATATCTGAATGAAGTTAAAATAAACTAATTAATGTGTGCATATTGTGAATAGTTGATAATTTAGCATAAAAATATAATGATAATTATTGTATACCTCCCTCTTCCTTATATTTTCATTTTCATAAATAATAATAATAATAATGATAACAGTAAATGAAATATATACATAGTGACCACGTCGCCACATAATGCCATTGAAGATTAAAATTGTATTCCATCTTGTAACTTAATCTGGTGCATTCATTTTATTATAATGAATACACACACATACACACATACAAACATAATATGTATATGTATAGTTGGTGAACCTGTTTTTTTCCATCGGTTGGTCATAATATTTGTCGTGTTAACTTCTTTTTCCTTTTTTAATCGTTAATTTTATATTTCCACAAAAAATAAATAAATGTAGTAAAGTATACGTGACAGGATGGGCAAAGATGCATCAATAACTGGTTATGATCCACCAGCCCCTATACATAATAATAATGATAATAATAGTAATAAATAACTGGGGAAAGATTTTGTCTTACCTTTAAAGGGGATGGTTTTGCTTTCATCAACAAAAGATAATCAGTTATTGTTAGGTTTAAATTCCAGAAAGCTGTCTGATTATGGAGGTACCTTTTTTTATATTGGTACTATTACTAGCATATAAAAGAGACCGAATTCTGAGCGAGGAAATATTTTGTCTTGACTTTGAACGGGGATGATTTTGCTCTTATCAAAAAAAGTAGTCACTTGGATAATTAAGACTTTCACTCCAGAAAGCTACCTGATTAAAATAAGGGTACTCCTTTATATAGGTACTACTGAGTTCATATAAAAGGGATCGAGTCTTTAGAGAGGAAGATTACGTTTTTCGGTTGTTGAGAATCAGACTTTAACCCTACCGTCTGTTTTCTGATTGAATATCTTTTTCCCAGGCTTAAATCTGCAAAAATTCTGCTATCACATAACAACTGGGGAAAGATTTTGTCTTACCTTTAAAAGGGACGATTTTGCTTTTATCAACAAAAAATAATAATCAGTTATGTAATTAAGTCATTGTTAGGCTTAAATTCCAGAAAGCTGTCTGATTATGGAGGTACCTTTTTTTATATTGGTACTATTACTAGCATATAAAAGAGACCGAATTCTGAGCGAGGAAATATTTTGTCTTGACTTTGAACGGGGATGATTTTGCTCTTATCAAAAAAAGTAGTCACTTGGATAAGTAAGACTTACACTCCAGAAAGCTACCTGATTAATATGGGGGTACTTCTTTATATAAGTACTACCGAGTCCATATAAAACAGATCGAGTCTTGAGAGAGGAAGATTACGTTTTTCGGTTGTTGAGAATTAGACTTTGACCCTACCTTCTGTTTTCTGATTGATATCTTTTTCCCAGGCTTAAATCTGCAAGAATTCTGCTATCACGTCCGCCTTCAAAAGCCTTTTTTACACAGCTCCACAAAATGGTCTCTTTTATCTATCTTGGTAATAAGTAGTACATGAACTTCTATAAGAATTATGTTAAATCTCAATTTTCTTCAACAGAATGTTTAGTTTGCAGAGCCTCTAAGAACAATTTTCTTATCACTCAAAAATTGATAATTTTTTTACAACTGCCAAAATTATTAAAAACTGATGTTTTAGATCAAAAATTTCTTAAGGCTAAGAATTAAACTCAAAAATTTATTAATATTGATTAAATTGCGCTCTTTTGATGATTTATTGGTAAAATATGCTTTGGAATTTTGGCCGAAGTCATAAATTTAGCGCCAAAATTCATCTAGCTAGCTGAAGTTGGTTTTTCTTTGCAATATCTCAAGTTTTAAGTTGAATTTTTGGGAAATTTACTGAGAATCGACTAAAAGTGCAAAGATTAATCCTTTAGGACAAGAATGACAAAAATTTATCTAAAAACTAGACTAAAAGTGTCTAAATTGTTTTCTTTTGATGATTCAATAACAAAATTCTTTCAAAACGCAGATATGTATGGGAGTGGAATGTCTTAAAACTTTATTAAAATTCCAGAATTTGCCGTGAAAATCGACATAGAGTTGAGAAATAAAGTTTTTTTATAATTTAATATCCAAATTCCTTAGAAAGGACAAACGACCTGAGTTCAATGCTACTAAAAATTAATCTTTCAAGAAAATAAACTAACTCTAAAAATCAACCAAGAGTGTCTAAATTGTTCTCTTATTATGATTGAATAGCCAAATTCCCAAAAAAACAGGACAGCGTCACAAAATTCACAATGGTAATCGAAAATTTAGTTCAAAATGGATAAAAAATCTCTGAAATTTTGAGCAAAATTATCTAAAAACTGATAAGCAATCTCTTATTTAGATTGAGTTTATTGTGATCATGTGCTCCCACCCCTCTTTCCCTGGAGGCGACCGGATGCAATAGTATATTGAAAAACGAGTTTCTGAAGTCGCCCGCGAGTTTTTTTAATGGCCAAGTGCAGGAATTGACTTCTGAAACGAGTTTTTTATACTATTTTTTCCATTTTGCACCCTTTTGTACCCTTTTAATAAAAATTGAACCCTTGAAGTTTAGGGAATTTTGCGGTAATTGATTTGAATTAGAGCGACATTTTAAAACTGCACTTCCTCTATTGTTTATATTTAAATTCAAAAACCATCACAAATGTGAGTGGCAATAATAAATTCAGTAAAAACATTTCTACCAACATTTAACGTACCTGCGCAAGCTGCTAAATGAAAATAAATTATACTACCTATTAAAATACATAAAAGGAGTGCGTTAACAGGTATTAAAGCATTCCTTTTGTTTTATTATCAACGCTATTATAGACGCAAAATAAAAAAAAAATTAGAGTTCTGCTCACTGTAGATTCAATGGACCCGAATCGAGCATTTCAACTTTTGATTATCATCCGTCTAATTCGTGTACTGTGGGCGTTAGAAGAAACAAATTAAAATTCAATCAGATCAACGATATTCGTAGTAGTCGTCATCACATGGGAACACACAAAAAAAATGTGAATCATCAAATAAATCGATATAATGAGTATTCATAAATATGATGGACAGGTATAAGATTTTTAAAATTCGTACCGTTAATTAAACCAAAATCTATGATTATAATGAGTGAGAAGAAATGAATTAAAAAAAAAACGTACCTATTTTTTCGAATATTTCAGCTCACCTATCCGATTTTATATTTAAAACGAAAATCTTCATCTAATTACAGAAGCCTGAGGAAAATCAACAAGACAATCATTCATCCTTGTATAGCAACAATTATCTCAAACGGTTGATTGTTGTTTTTGTCTTCACTATCATCATCATTAATTCTTTTTTTTGTTATTTTTTTGGCCAATGAAGAAATTATTGGCACGAGATGCTCTAAATAACCGTCTCGGATTCTCAAGATCCATATCATATTAAAACACGCACTATTTTCTTAATTTGTTACACAAAAGCTGTCCAAACTGGGGATAAATAGTTCTTGGACGTTACTATCAAAATTATAGAGAGATCCAAATAGTATTTCAAAAATATATAGGGATGTGCCTGGGGAAAGTTTTCGCAAAATTAGAACCTCGTAGCTTATTTGGAAGTCGGTCTATGAACTCTCGTTTTGGACAATGTCACAATTTTTAAAAATCAGCTATACACATAAAACAACCAAGGATGACTGTATAATTCGATGTTTTCATGTTTTGATCGACTCACAAATGAGCCATGAAGCTCGATTTTTATTCAAATGCTCCTTAGGGAAGCAGCCAAATTGTACACTCCCATCTTATACGCCTTGTATATCCATTAAAAAATTCTGAGCTTGTGCACAGTAATGAATAGGGATCTTTTCTCATATGTTTGGCTCCATTTTTGGACGATTTATAGGGTAGTTCCTAGGGAAAATTTTAGCAAAATTAAAACCTCCATACCCCATTTGGAAGTCGGTCAAAATACCTTCAATTTGGACAATGTCACAATTCTTATAAATCAACTATACACGTAAAACGACTGAGCATGATTCGATGATTTGCGTAAAATTGATGTTTTGTTTTTTGACCCACTGCCAAAACAGATACGAGGTTCGAATTTTGTTCAAATATTCCTTGGGGAACACCCTACAAATTCCCCTAAAAGAAAAATTCGAATCGCTTTATTGTCTTGGTGGAAGCAACCAAATTGTACACTCTCAGCTTGGATACCCTGTATGTCCCTCATAAATTTCTGAGAATGTGCACAGTAATATAGAAGAAACTTTTCTCGTATGAAATATAACTACAATAATTTTGATTCTCTTTTAATGAATTGTTTGCTGGTTTCAACTGCTCTAAAATTGCTGAGCGAGGCAGAACCGGCGCTAGCGAGCTTGGCTCCATGGGCCAACTTTTGAACGTTACTATCAAAATAATAGAGCCATTTAAATAATATTTAAAATACTTCTAGGATAATGCTTGTGGAATATTTTAGCAAAATTAGAGCAACATAGCTCATTTAGAATTAGGTCCAATGTCACAATTAGGACAATGTCACAATGTTTAAGAAATCAGCTGCACACACAAAAAAGACTATGAATGTCTTGATGTTTTCATTTCTTAGTCGACTTCCAAATGAGCTACGAGGTTCAAATTTTGTTTGAATGTTTCTTGGAGCCAACCTAGATATTCTTAATATATTTTTCGAATCGCTTTATTGTTTTGGTGGAAGCGTTAAAATTGTAACTCCCAGTTTGGACACTGTTTATATCCCTCGACTAGATAACGGCAAAGCGCATACTAAACGCCTTTTTTATGAGCTACAAAGTTCTAATTTGGTAAATTATTCTGCAGGTATCACCCTACAAATTCTTGAAATATTTTTCGAGTTGCTTTAATATTTTTGCTGGATACGAATAATTATATACTGCCAGCTTGGACGCTCTGTATATCCCTCATAAACTTCTGAGTCGACTAGCTAACGGTAGAGCTTTTCTGAGGCCGGTAGAATTCCAATTTTTTCATATTACATCTGACCAGGTCAACTTTATTATCAGATGATTGAATTTGTAAAGTTGACAAGACGACGAAGTTATAACGAGGAAATGTTCTTATAGTCAAGAGGAATTTACAACGATTAGAGGCTCCCTACAGTGTTTGTGCTTTGTATAAAAGCAAAAGCCGACGACAATATCATCATCTCACAACAACACACTATACGCTCTTTTTTGTCCATCAATAAATCAACAATTTTTAAGTGTGTACAACAGGAAGAAACGATGATCTCTTAAACTTATGTTAATCAAATTTGTTATAATTATACCGGTATATAATTAAGTTGAATTGAATCAACAGTTAGACTGCCTTCAGGTGGTACAATATTTAAAATATCATTAACATTTTTAGTCGATGATGAAGGAGAAGAAGAAAGAAAGAAGAAGACAAAGATGTGGTGATTGATGATTTAATTTAATTTCGATCTAAATTAAAATACGATTAAGTATATTATACGAGTATACATTGAAACAAGAATTCCGGGTGGTCGGTGGAATTTAATCGTTTTCAAACCAAAGAAAAATACAATAATTTAAATCAAGACATAACAATAAAGTCATGAATCGGATTGTGTCAACCATTAAAACATCGTAATGTAATCGTAATGTGGTAATTCTATCGAATTTCATTAATTTTCAGCCTCTTGTCAACAATGATTCGCGGTTCTTTGATTGGCGTCCTTCTATACAACAAAACACCAATAATTCTCATGTCTAAACACAAAAAAAACAGGGCCGTCGTGAGGATATGTGCCGTTCTTGGGCAAGCCCCTTTACATTATCCGATTATTCGTTCCGATTAAATCAAACAAGAAATTTGTGTCTTTACACTATCCGATTTCTTATCCGAGCTGTTACATCCGAGAAATTTCATCCGAATTTTTTCAGAATAGAACGGTCTCTAATTTCATCCGATTTACATGGGCAGATCTTCACCTAAATGTATGTATGAGTCTACTGTTGGTCGACTTAAGGCAAGGTTTTATTAAGGCCAGCTTAAGTAGGGAAAGAAGAGCTTTTTTTCTTTGATCATTTCTATCCCAGCCTTGGAACTGCTGTTAGCATTCCTTCAGAGCAGGTTTGGACTTGCATCTTGGCATTGCTTGATGCCAAATGTGCTCTCTTTTGTAAATTTAACTTCTTTGTTGACTTTCCGGTGGGGTTTGAACTTAAGCTCGTCTTAACTTTGGCTTAAATCGACCTAAGCGCAGATTTACAGACATTTGGGTAAGGACCTGTACATGGGCAGATCTTCACCTAAATGTGTGTAACCCTACAGTTAGTTGACTTAAGGCAAGGTTTTGTTAAGACCAGCTTAAGTAGAGAAAGAAAAACGGGGCCTAAATCGTCTCGTTTTTACAACTTATGAATCCAATTTTGTTAGAATTTGATGATTTAGGACGACTGAAGATGTCTATATTGTTGTAGTTTGGAACTTAAGGCAAGGTTTTGTTAAGGCCAGCTTCAGTAGGGAAAGAAAAATGGAGCTTTTTTTCCTTGATCATTTCCATCCCTGGCTCGGAACTGCTGTTAGCATTCCTTCAGGGCAGGTTTGGACTTGCATCTTGGCATTGCTTGATGCCGAATGTGCTCTCTTTTGTCAATTTAACTTCTTTGTTGACTTTCCGGTGGGGTTTGAACTTAAGCTCGTCTTAACTTTGGCTTAAATCGACCTAAGCCTAAATTTACAGACATTTGGGTAAGGACCTGTACATGGGCAGATCTTCACCTAAATGTGTGTAACCCTACAGTTAGTTGACTTAAGGCAAGGTTTTGTTAAGACCAGCTTAAGTAGAGAAAGAAAAACGGGGCCTAAATCGTCTCGTTTTTACAACTTATGAATCCAATTTTGTTAGAATTTGATGATTTAGGACGACTGAAGATGTCTATATTGTTGTAGTTTGTAACTTAAGGCAAGGTTTTGTTAAGGCCAGCTTCAGTAGGGAAAGAAAAATGGAGCTTTTTTTTCCTTGATCATTTCCATCCCTGCCTTGGAACTGCTGTTAGCATTCCTTCAGGGCAGGTTTGGACTTGCATCTTGGCATTGCTTGATGCCAAATGTGCTCTCTTTTGTAAATTTAACTTCTTTGTTGACTTTCCGGTGGGGTTTGAACTTAAGCTCGTCTTAACTTTGGCTTAAATCGACCTAAGCGCAGATTTACAGACATTTGGGTAAGGACCTGTACATGGGCAGATCTTCACCTAAATGTGTGTAACCCTACAGTTAGTTGACTTAAGGCAAGGTTTTGTTAAGACCAGCTTAAGTAGAGAAAGAAAAACGGGGCCAAAATCGTCTCGTTTTTACAACTTATGAATCCAATTTTGTTAGAATTTGATGATTTAGGACGACTGAAGATGTCTATATTGTTGTAGTTTGGAACTTAAGGCAAGGTTTTGTTAAGGTCAGCTTCAGTAGGGAAAGAAAAATGGAGCTTTTTTTTCCTTGATCATTTCCATCCCTGCCTTGGAACTGCTGTTAGCATTCCTTCAGGGCAGGTTCAGACTTGCATCTTGGCATTGCTTGATGCCAAATGTGCTCTCTTTTGTAAATTTAACTTCTTTGTTGACTTTCCGGTGGGGTTTGAACTTAAGCTCGTCTTAACTTTGGCTTAAATCGACCTAAGCCTAAATTTACAGACATTTGGGTAAGGACCTGTACATATGCAGATCTTCAGCTAAATGTGTGTAAGCCTACAGTTAATTGACTTGAGGAAAGGTTAGGTAGGGAAAGAAAAACGGGGCCTAAATCGTCTCGTTTTTACAACTTAAGAACCCAATTTTGTTAGGATTTGATGATTTAGTACGACTAAAGATGTCTATATTGTTGTAGTTTGAAATATGGCTTAAAACAAGCAAAAAAGTTACTTAAAAATGCTATGAAACGTTGATTGAAGGCTCGTTCTAAAATGGACAAAAATGTAAATTCTTCCTTCTTTACATGATTAAATTTAGAAGAAAGAAAATCTGATAATTTCGATTAAAAACATTTTAAAATATAGACTAAAAGTAGAGAATTCTGCTTGGAAACTGATTAAAACTTATAAAATTCCTAAAGTCTACCTTAAAAATTTGAAGTTCTCATTTAAAAGCAACTGAAAATATCTGCATGGCCTATTTTTCTCGTTTTAACAGCAAAACTCAGATGCTTTAAGGCAGATTTAAGACAGAAATGTCTCAAGAATAGAACTAAAGAGCAACAGTTTGTTTGTAAAATTAACAAGAACCGTCAGAATTTTTCTTAGGCGGACCTGACTCGTAATTTTGGGACATTTGTGAAGTGTCGCCCTCAGGCCTCAGCGTCTGAGTTGTCTGAGCTTTAGTTAGAACTCTATAGGAAACGTTCCCATATAATTCGCATTATCGACACTATACCAATGTCTAATAAATATTTTATCGCCCACTTTTATTCCATTGTATTCCTCTATTCAAGTAGTTATAGATGATGTTGGCCGAAAAATTCACAACTATAGTTGTGTCTTATCGCAATTTGTTCACAGCGAATTTATGCGACTCGTTAATTGTCTCTATATACAAACATGTAAAGATTTAAAACAGTAGTCTCTTCACCAATGTTGGTGGTGATTTCTTTTGTATTTATTAGTTTGATTCTCAATCAGGTAGTCTAAGTTCTCTGTCTCTTTTTCCTTCTCTTGATTCATTCATCCAACGGTTTGAGAATCGAACGGTTTGTTATTAGTGCAGGTTCCCATGTCACAATAATCACATGGATTTGATGTGAATGAAGAGTCGAGGAACTGGAACCGAGTTGGTTTCATTTTTCATGTCTTGAAATACTATCGATTCGTCACCCTTATTTAGTTAGTTGTAGTTATGTATGTATATGTGTGTTTATATGTGTGTATATATGTATATAGTGTGTCTCTCTTGGTTTCTCAAGTATAGATAATAAAGTTTCATTGCTCAAGGGCTATTATTCTGAGAATACAGAACAAATTTAATTGGACATAAACATATGGCCGTGATTTTTTTGTTCTATTCTTCTTATTATTACTACTATTATTAAATTATATGCATACGATTATTATTATTGTTCTATTATACATGTTGATTCTGTGATGGATTTACATAATTTGGTAATTTCAATGCATTAAAAAATAATTATGCACTTATATTAGAAATTATAAAGATTTCAATCTTATTAGAGGACTAACAACAAGAAGCGTCGAAATTAATTAATATCTACTATTGGAATAAAAGAAAAATGGATTTATTCTAGCGATTGTTTAAACAATTCAAATGAGGTCTGAGGACCACCTTCTAAATTTTTGAAATAACAACAACATTGCCTAGAGGCCTCAAAAAGTAAACGTAAGATAAGATGTGTTAACAAGAGTATGAAGCCTAACAGCCCAACTATAATTTTGTTCAAAAATCGACTTAAAGTTAAGAGGAGTTGATAACGCTACTGCTCAGCTTTCCGCGATCAGATATCGATGATTCTCATAACTGTGAATTGTGAGTAGTTCACTCAAAAAATTAGTTATCACTTATATGCCACCAAATTCTGCTGGAATGCCGTCCACCTCTCAAATTTGAGCCAATTTTGAGCGATTTTCTGAGGTTCCTGGCATTGCACTTCTTTATCGGTTCATTTCCTTGGTTATCAGATTCTAGAAAGCTGCATATTATAAATTGAGAAAATAGTCCTTGTTGTAACTTTTCTGATACTGGAAAGTGAAAAATTTGGCTTGAACGTTGGATTTAGAGTTGTTAAATTGTCTAAATTTTCTAAAAATTCATGATTCTTGAGAAAAATCTCAAATCCTGAGTTAAATTATAGGAACTCCCTATAAATGTATATTTTAACAACCTACAGCATGTCTAGTAATTTCTTCAAATGAATACTAAGACACTGAACACCGCTGAGACAGTAGGGCCAAATAATTGCTCAGAATTTTGCATTACTTAATGAATTTTGATTATAGCACCTCTAGCTTAGGACTATCGATCGATTGTATCCTGTGCTCAGTAATTTGCTCTAGATGAATACGAAATTGATGAGCAATAAAATATAGAAGCTCAAAAACTTAGATTGATGAATGAGTTTCTGTTATAGTGCGTCTAATTGAAAACTATCCATGAATTGTATTCTCTGTCCATTATTTTTTTCAAATTAAACAGCTTAATTAATTAATCAATGAGTTCTTTTTGTAGCTTAAAAATGGAGCATGTTTAGTTTATAACTGTCCGGTAATTTCTTCAAATCAATGCCGAAACACTGAGCACCGCTGAGACAATAAAGCCAAATAATTGCTCAGAATTTTTCATCAATTAATGAGTTTTCATTATAGCACCTCTAGCTTAGGATTATCGATCGATTATATCCTGTGCTCAGTAATTTGTTCTAGATGAATACCAAATTGATGAGCAATAAAATATAGAAGCTCAGAAACTTAGATTGATGCATGAGTTTATGTTGTAGTCCATCTAATTCAAAACTATCAATGAATTGTATTCTCTGTCTATTATTTTTTTCAAATTAAACAGCTTAATTAATTAATCAATGAGTTCTTTTTGTAGCTTAAAAATGGAGCATGTTTAGTTTATAACTGTCCGGTAATTTCTTCAAATCAATGCGGAAAACACTGAGCACCGCTGAGACAATAGGGCCAAGTAATTGCTCAGAATTTTGCATTAGTTAATGAATTTTGATTATAGCACCTCTAGCTTAGGATTATCGATCGATTATATCCTGTGCTCAGTAATTTGTTCTAGATGAATACGAAATTGACGAGCAATAAAATATAGAAGCTCAAAAACTTAGATTGATGAATGAGTTTCTGTTATAGTGCGTCTAATTCAAAACTATCAATGAATTGTATTCTCTGTCTATTATTTTTTTCAAATTAAACAGCTTAATTAATTAATCAATGAGTCCTTTTTGTAGTTTAAAATGGAGCATGTTTAGTTTAGTACTGCCGAAACACTGAGCACCGCTGAGACAATAGGGCCAAATAATTACTCAGAATTTTGCATTAGTTAATGAGCTTTTGTTTTAGCACGTCTAATTTAGGATTATCAACCGGTTATATCTTGTGCTCTGTAATTCCTGTTAGTTGAATGCCAAATCAATAAACAATGAAATAGTTAAGCTCAGAATTTTAGATTGATAAATGAGCTTCTGTTATAATGCATCTAATTCAAGATTATTGTCTGTCCAGTAATTTTTTTTAATTTAAACAGTTTTGAATTGATAAACGAGCTCTTATTGTAGTTTGATACACATATGGAACTAGATTTTATCCATTCACATCATATTTATTTGAATGATAACCTTCATTAAGTGTGACTAAATAATTATGACAAACGTATAACAGCTAATTATACTGGAACCGAACTACTACTTATCGTCTTAATATTAAACCATACAGATATTGTAGAGATGAGCGAAGCGACCTTCACAATTTGATTATCATTTATAAATATCTTGTTAGATACGCCAAAAAAGAACTCTGAATTGTTCGAACGTGCCCCGAATCGGTGTTGGAGTGTGTATTCCATGTGTACAGAGTGTCCAGCTTGGGATGAGCGTATAATTTGGCCAATTCAAAAAATATTTTAGGGATTTGTAGAATAGTCCTTAGAGTACATTTTAGTAATATTAGCTCACTTGGAAGTCAATCAAAAAGGGTCTTCTTGGGAATGCGATTTTCAAAAAGCTGCTGCACACAAAAAATGGCTCGAAAACACTCCCAACAATTTTCTTTTCGTTATAGATCTGATGGAAATGCTTCACATTTTCTCTAGAATGCAGCGAAAAACGAAAAACAATTTTGGGAGGGTATTTGAATCATTTTTGCAAAAAATCCTGATTATCTTGACCCAAAACGTTCTAAAATCCAGACTGGAAGTAGAAAAATATAATTGGAAATCGATTAAGATTTACTAAACTTCTAAATTCCACCATGAAAATCTAAAGTTTTAATTTAGAAGCAATTGAAAACATCTGTTTAAAGAGCTTAACTCAGATTTAAGATAAAAATGTCTCAGAACTAGAATTGTAAATCAAAAATCTTCGAATCAGTCTTTTAACTCAGTGTCTCTTAAACTTTTGAGTATGCGACCAAAAAATCTTCCAGAAATGGGAGTAAGACCCATAGGGCTCTACTCGAGAGAACTCAAACACTCAGGAGGCTAGGGCTAAGGGTGGAAGTCCTTATCCTTACAACAGAATCCTTAAAGAATAATTTTCGAAATATTTTTTAGAAACATGATAAGACAGAAATTCAAGAACAAGACCCATGGCTTGAGAACTGCTGCTTTAACGTATATATAGATGGATCGACCTAAGTTGGCCCGAATCGGCGCATCCAAACAAGCTTTTCGGAGTAAGTGTCTATTCCATTTTTTTTATCATGCATTATCAGTGAAGTGAGAGAGGGAGAGAAGACACTTTTACTATAATCAAGAGCTATTGTGCATCCATGGACTTGGGTAAACTTAATTTGATCCATCTATAGTTCATTTTCGGAAATTGCCACATTGTCCAAAAAGAGCGTTTTTCACCGACTTCCCGAAGAGCTACGAATTTATAATTTTGCTCAAATATTCTGTAGGGACTACTTTACAAATCTTTGAAATATTGTTCGAATCACTCTTTTAATTTAGTGAAAACCTAGGCCAGACAGCCTGTATACAAAAAGCTTACACATATAGAAGGCAGCGTATAAATTGAGTCGATATGAATAAGAATATGCAGATTATGATCGGATATCAAAAAGGAAACTTGCAGATTGCAAATATGGCGCTAGTTAATGCGTAGGAAAATATCACCAACAAAGAACTTACAAGATATTCAAATCTTTAAGAATTATATTTTTTGTGATTATTTAGATGTAATCGGATCAAGGTTTGCATACATTAAAGCTTATAATTAGGATGTGGCATGGCTTCTTGTATTTTTATTTTTTTTTATACAGTAGAAATTGGTCACGGAAATACCGGATGATGATAATTAACGAATATGTGGAATTTTTGTTATTTAAATTAGGTAACAAAAAAAAAATATCCGAAAACGTGAAAAAATCATCGCGTGCACAACTATCGGCTATAAAAGTTAGACCGACATTTCTATTATTATTATTATTATTATTGACGCCCCTTACAGGTAATTTAAACTATAATTAATTAATAACGACCATGCATCTGTCTCGCTCACAATCAGATAAGATCTGTATGTTAGCCGGAGATAATCGTCGAGATTATCCCAACGAAGAGAAGAATCGACAATGTTGGGAATATAAGCGGCATTCGAACAGGTTTCTTTTTAAAGTCTTCACACACACACACACATACACATATTGCAATTATTATAACATCGATTTATTTGAATTTTTATAGATGATTCGTAAAAATAATAATCAAATGCAGCCGAATCTATCAAAATCATTGAATGAACATTTAAAAATTCTCAATCACGTAACGTTGTAGAAGAATGCCAGATATCCATCTTTGACGTTCAAAATTATTATTTTAACATTTTCAAATCTGACAGTTAAATTGACACCTATATGTTTGGAAGACGTGACGAAATTGTATGTGTGTATATGTGTGTGCAACCAGATGGTCAATAGTTCTTTTTATAAAGCCTATAAGAGCATATAGATGGAGAATCGAAAATAATTAATCATTAAAAAGAACATTGGACGTGTAGTAGGCAAAAAGAAGAAGAAAATAATCTGGCAGTTTTCTCTTTTCACTAACAAGACCAATTAATCCTGTATATATGTTTAAATAGTTGTGTTGACTTTTCTATTTGAACAAGTATTCATCATCATATAAAATGCATTAATTGGTGTGATTGTTGGTTAATAATCACGAGATTTTCATTATGATTAATTCATTTTATTAATGATGATTTGATGATAAAAGTGTTATTGGTAAAATTAATAAGAAAATAATCCTTGAATTTATGTAGGTATAAGAATTCTCCATTTTTTTAGTATGTTGATTATAATAATTGAGAGGCAGTTTTCATTTTGGAGTTCATAGTCATCAAAAGGGTCTAAAAGTCGCCTGGTGTTAAGTCTACAAACTGTTCTTTTTGTAAAAAAAAAAACGTCTGAGTCTCATGCTTTTGACGACTGGATAGAGAAATTATTTTAAAATTCAAAATTTAAGTCGAAAATTTAGCTCAAAAATCGACTAAGGGTATCAAATCGTATTCTTGTTAGAATTTAGCACCAGAGTTTTTTTAAAACATTTGATTTAGGACAAAAATTTCCATAAACCTAAAATAGAAGACCAGAATTTGGCTCAAAATTTGACTTAATGGATTTTTCCTTTACGTTTCAGTTGTAATTATGTTAAAAATATGCTGATTTAGAATGAAAATCTGTCAAAATTCATTTAAAAAGTCGTGATTTTAGCTCAAAAATCGACTAAGGATATCAAATCGTATTCTTATTAGAATTTAGCACCAGAGTTTTTCAAAAACATATGATTTAGGAGGAAAATTTCCATCAACCCAAAATGAAAGACCAGAATTTGGGTCGAAAATTGACTTAAGGCGCCTTTCTTTTTTGTTTCAGTTGTAATTATGTTTAAAATATGGTGATTTAGGATAAAAATTTGTCAAAATTCATTTAAAGACTCGTGATTTTAGCTCAAAAATCGACTAAGGATATCAAATCGTATTCTTGTTAGAATTTGGCACCAGAGTCTTTTAAAAACATTTGATTTAGGACAAAAATTTCCATAAACCTAAAATAGAAGACCAGAATTTGGCTCGAAAATTGACTTAAGGGGTTTTTCCTTTTTGTTTTAATTGTAATTATGTTAAAAATATGGCGATTTAGGATGAAAATCTGTCAAAATTCATTTAGAAAGTCGTGATTTTAGTTCAAAAATCGACTAAGGTTTTTTTTAAAATGGAGGATTTAGGACAAAAATTGTAAATGAATGAGCAAAAAATTGGCCTAAGTAGTGTTTTTTTGTTATTCCGTGTGTAACATTGTCAAAAATCTGGTAACTTGGGGCGAAAATTTGTTAAAATTCATTTAAAAAGTCATGATTTTAACCCAAAATTTTATTAGATTGCAAATGAAAATGTTCTAAATATTGACTTAAATTATAAAAATTAGCTCAAAAATCAACCAAAATTGTCTAAATTTCCAGTTAGAAGTGGACAATTTACCTAAAAAACTGGACACTAAGTGTCCAAATTGGAACTGAAAGTTAAAAATTAAACATGAAAATCGACTAAAAATTCTCAAATCTTTTTTTACAACTTGCTAACAAAATTTCGTCGTGATACAGAATTCCAGCAAATTCAGCCCACTTAGACCTAAATTTTAGGGTTTTGAGGAGAAAATTTGTTTTATTTCAAAAATGTAACCGCTTTTGAAAAAAAATTGCAATTTTTATCAAAAATTTTTGGATTTTTATGAAGAATTTTGTATTTCTCGGAGCGCTCTTACTACTTTATTTGGTCTTAATACAAAATTTTAGAAGTTTTACAATTTTGAGTCAAGAATTTGACAATATTGAGATGTCTTGCTTTATTTTAAAAAGATATATGACTCTTCTTTGTGTTTCTGATCAAAATGAAAAAGTAATACTTAGCACTTTTGGTCTGAAATTTTGAGATTTTATTAGAAATTTTGCCTTATTTTGAACAGTTCTCACTAAACTTAAAACTCATATTGAAAAAACGACTAAAAATATAAAAATCGTCTCTTCTACATGATTTTTTCTTAAAAAAATATTACAAAAATATGGTTAGTTGAAGAAGAAAATTCTAAGCCTCTGACGATATGACAAGACTTTCTTGTCTAAATTTTCTCAAAGTATTTTTACGAAATGAGCTAAATTATTCTCACAAGGACGATTTAAACTACAGATGTACCACTTAAATCAAAATGTCGAGATTTTTATATAAAAAAATTGCTTTTTCAAGTTGATACCTATTATTGCTTCATATGGTCTTCATACGAAATTTTTGAAAATTTAGCACGCCTAGCACTTTTGTTCCATGTCAATTTAAATAAATAATTGCATTTTTGACGTAAAGTCTTGAAACATTTATAAGAAATTTTGGCCTAGTTTGGAGATTTGTCACCAGTTCATTTGATTCTAACTCAAAATTTCGAAAAATTTACCATTTAATCCAAAACGTCAAGATTTTGAAGAGATATCTTGCTTCATGTACCTACTATTGATTCAAATCGTTGTGATACAGAATTCCAGGAAATTCAACCCATTCAGCCCAAAATTTCAGGATTATGAGGAGAAATTTTGTTTTATTCCAATAATATGTCACGGTTTTTGGAAAAAATGCAATTTTTATGAAAATTTTTTGTACTTTTATGAAGAATTTTGCGTTTCTCGAAGCGCTTGCACTCCTTTATTAGGTCTTTGCCTGATCCTGATCAAAATGGAACAAAAAAAGAAATACCTAGCCCTGTTGGTCTAAAATTTTGAGATTTTTATTAGAAATTTTGCCTTATTTTGAACAGTTCTCACTACTTTTTTTGATCCTAACAAAAAATTTACTCTTAACTCAAAACTTATATTGAAAAGACAGCTAAAAATATAAAAATTGTCTCTTCTACCTGATTTTTTTCTTAAAAATTGGTAGTTAAAGAAGAAAATTCTAAGAAGATTTTGACAATAAGTCAGGACTTTCTTGTCAAAATTTTCTTAAATGCTTTTTTTACGAAATGAGCTCAATTAACCTCACCAGAACAATTAAAACTACCCGATTGTAAATTTTCCACGTTTCTTTCTCATTAAAATATTATGCTTTACTTGTTTTATATTCAATAAATTAACGAATTTTACATCATTCGTAATTTTGAAGCTTCTTTTGATTGTTCCACATTATAACAGTTATATTTAAATCAGTCTTCTCCAAGTCTAGATTTGCATCATAAACTTCATCATATTCAACAGGATGGAATAATTTAATCGAATAAAATTAACATACATTTCTAATATCTTATCGGAAAAATGATCAATACTCGTATCTATCTTATTAATCACATTCAAGTCTGCAATTTTTGCGAATCATTGTTACGTACATACTCTCTTACATACCAACTATACGTTCTGCTATCAAAATGAAAATTTAAACGATGATGTAACTTCTTTATTCACATGTGAAGTAACTTGTTATTGAATCGATTGCTTGATAATTACAGATTATCATCGTTATAAATTAAAATAAAAATGAGATTGTTGAATATGTTTACATGTAGATTAATTGTTGTTCAATTTGCATACAAGATTTGATGGTATAGTAGAATTTCAATTTTCCAGTTTTTCTCAGTTGCTTCCAGTTATTTCAAAATGTTTCCACACATGCGAAATTATAAAACATCATTCAAGATCCAACAAAACGACAAGATTTATTGAAAAAGAAACATTAAAAATCCTGGAACTGTTCTTACAGTTCAGCTACACACACACAAACACATACATCAGTTAAAGAGAGTTACATTAATATTTAAATTTATGTAGAATTATTCGATAACTGGCTCGGTCAACGCCTTACCGTTCAGTTCACTTCTCGATATTTTTTTTTCTCGTTGTTGTTGTTGTTGTTGTTGTTGTATTATAAAAACGAAACACTGATCAATCTCATGTAATTACCTTAAATTAAAAATAGAGCACACCTGTTGCTGTCGCCAAATATCGCCTCTACACCACAGATTTGAACACAATTATAATTGGACATTGGTTATTAGAGGAGACTTCAATACTAGATCAAGGCTGTAACTCTGCTGAATTTTATAATGATCGAGTATTTGGAGTTAAATCGATAACAAGATCAGGCGAGATTCTCGTTTTTAAGCATTGCAAAGCTGCAACACCCCTGTTTTCAATCCAAATTCAATTATAACATCTAGAGTAGGTCATGATTTGTTGTTTTTTTGAAGTTATACTAATTTGGCGCGTGAAATTTTGGAACGCGATAGAAGTTGCACGCGCCATTTAATGACATCAAGAGATGGTTGCTAAGAAGTGGGAGGAAAGCGCGCTTTTTGAAAAACAAAAACAAATTTTACAATGATCGAGTATTTGGGGTTAAATCGATAACAAGATCAGGCGAGACTCTAGTCTTTAAGCATTGCAAAGCTGTAGCACCCCTGTTTCAATCCAAATTCATTAATTTGGCGCGTGAAATTTTGGAATGCAATAGAAGTTGCGTGCGCAATTTAATGACATCAAGAGTTGGTTGTTAAGAAGTGGGAGGAAGGCGGGCTTTTTGAAAAGAAAACAAATATTACAATGATCGAGTGTTTGGAATTAAATCAATAACAAGATCAGGCGAGATTTTCGTCTTTAAGCATTGCAAAGCTGCAACACCCCTGTTTTCAATCCAAATTCAATTATAACATCTAGAGTAGGTCATGATTTGTTGTTTTTTTGAAGTTATACTAATTTGGCGCGTGAAATTTTGGAATGCAATACAAGTTGCGCGCGCAATTTAATGACATCAAGAGTTGGTTGTTAAGAAGTGGGAGGAAGGCGAGCTTTTTGAAAAGAAAACAAATATTTGAATAAAGAACCGAAGCTTATGCGTGGAGAATTCTTGTAAATCAGACGAACTATCTGGTTGTATATCAACTCCCACTGTTTTTAGTTATGAGCCGCCACTGATCAACATCGCTTCGAATTGATTTAAATGCGTAAATTTTATATGTATTTATACGGTTGTGTTTTTATTTTTGTGTTGTCTGTGAAGATGGTGCGTTTGAAATTCATCACTGTAGATGTCGATGGTGAACTCAATAAATTTTCGAACAAATACAACATTTCGAACGGACATGTCTCTCTCTATATATATATAGATATATGTATATATTTGTACACGATGCTTGGATGTTGAATAGCAGATTTATACATCATCGTCATCGTCATCGCTGTTGTAAGTTGAGCACTACATTACGGCCATTGTCGATGATGACACATCAAGTACTCATTATTATCATTATTATTATTATTATTATTATTATCGATATTAGTATTGAAAGAGAGCCGCCCAACACCTCTCATTATTATATTGTACTTTAGTTGGAGTATCTATAAAATATTTCACTCTACATTTATACATACACATACCTATATATCATACGAAATCAAGGCGTAACGTTTTGTATGTTAATATAATAAAAGATATGCATTATCAATCAAAATGCTTGTGCCATTTATATTGCATAGTGACTACAACGAATTGGGAATGTTGTAAATGTGTGTGTGTGTGTGTGTGGTGAAATGACAGTTATACTAGTGTCATATATCGTCCTGTTAAAATGCGAAATTCTATTAAAATTGCAACATTTTTTCCCGTTTACTGAACGTAACCACAGGAGAGCTGTATCTGTATATCGGCTATTATTCTTCTCTTATCCGATTTAATAGTAATAATCATCAACATATCAACATCATCATCGTGGTTTATGGTTGCATCCTTTCTAAATATAGTTGTATATAGCGTCCCTTACTGACAGTATGGGGGCCTATAAACATCCCAACACGTAGAAGCTATTGTCGATTCAAGTCTAAATTATCATCTACTAGCCACTGTACACATATGGGTATTATTTTAGACCAGTGTTTCTCAATCGATGGTTAAGAAATTTTTCAAGACACAACACATATAACTTTGTGTTTATTTTTTGCATTGTAGCTTACTTTAAAATATTGTCAAGTGATTGAGCAAGACTGATCTAAAATCAAACAAGAGTGCTAAAAAAGTGCTTGAGAAAGTTTCAAGAAGTGGGTAAAATCTAAAAATTGTAGATTATCTTGAAAATAAATGAAAATTTTTGCTAAAAATCGAAAAATTTCTGAAATTTTTGATTGTAATTAGCATCCAGAATGTCAGTACTTTTATGAGAAATTTCGCTTTACTTGAAGTACAAATTGTAGTTTCATACAGTGGTTATCCAAAATTTTTGAAAACTTAGCACTCTTAGTCCATGGTGAATTTTATTTTATTTCGAAATTCTTCCATTACTACCACTAATCAAAATTTAAAACGAAAATAGCACTTTGGACTTAAAGTATTTTGATGTTTATAAGAAATTTAGGCTTAATTAGAGGAATTCTTGCTAGTTTGTTTGATTCTTGCACAAAATTTTGGAAAGCTTACCACCTAATCCAAATTATCAAGATTTCTAACAAAAGTGCTTGAGAAAGCTTCAAAAAGTGGGTAAAATCTAAAAATTGCAAATTATGATCAAAATAAATGAAATTTTATGCTAAAAATTGAAGGATTTCTGAAATTTTTGATTGTGATTATTATCACTTAGGATATCTGTAATATGACCTTATAAAGTGATAAGAGGTGGTTGAATTTTTTTCGTTTTATATTTCGAACAACTAGCATTGTTTTATTTATAAGATTTGATACAAAACTTTGAGCATTGTTGCACTCCTAGTACAAAAGTTCAAGATTTTTGTAACAAGTTTTGTCCCATTTTAGACTAAATACGTTACTGGGGCTTAATACAGAAATTTTGAAAATTTAACACATTTAGTCTAAAATATCAAGATTTTGTTAGAAAATTTCATTTTATTTCGAAATTATCTCACTACATTATACGATTTTAATTAAAATTCAACAAAAAATGGTTTTTTCACATTAAATTTTGAAATATTCATCAAAAATTTTGACTTGTTTTGAAGAGTTCTCATTAGCTTTTTTGATTCTATTACAAACTTTTGACAAATTTGCAATTTAATCCAAAATATCAAGATTTTTATGAGACATTTCGCTTTACTTGAAGTACCCATTATTCTTTTATACAGTACTCATACAAATTTTTTGAAAACTTAGCACTCTTAGTTTATGGTGAATTTTATTTTATTTCTTTAGTTCTTCCATTACTACCACTAATCAAAATTTAAATCGAAAACAGCACTTTTGACCTAAAGTATTTTGATGTTTATAAGAAATTTGGGCTTATTTAGAATTGTTGCTAGTTTGTTTGATTCTTGTACAAAATTTTGAAAAATTCACCATCTAATTCAAAATATCAAGTTTGCTTTACTTTAAGTATTCATTATTACTTCATGTGGGGCTTATGCAAAATTTCTAAAAATCTTGCACTCTTAGCAGCTTTAGTCAGAGGCAATTAAAAAAAATAGTACTTTGACCTAAAGTTTCAAGATTTTTAAGAAAAATTCTGAGTTATTTTGAAGACTTCATTTGATTCTAAGTCAAAATTTCGAAAATTTTACCACTTAATCCAGAATGTCAATACTTTTATGAGAAATTTCGCTTCACTTGAAGTACCCATTATTGTTTCATATAGTACTCGTACAAAATTTTTGAAAACGTAGCACTTTTTAGTCCACGGTGAATTTTATTTTATTTCGAAATTCTTCTACTATTAAAACACTATTAAAACAAAAATAGCACTTTTGACCTAATGTATTTTGATGTTTATAAAAAATTTGGGCTCATTTAAGAGAATTGTCGCTCGTTTGTTTGATTATTGCACAAAATTTTGAAAAAATTACCACCTAATCCAAAATATCAAGATTTCTACGAGAAACATTGCTTTACTTTAAATATTTATTATTAGTTCATGTGGTGCTTCTGCAAATTTTCTGAAAACCTTGCACTCTTAGCACTTTTATTCAGTGGCTATTTAAATAAATAATAGTACTTTGACCTAATTTTTCGAGATTCTTAATAAAAATTTTGAGTTATTTTAAAAAGTCCATTTGATTCTAAGTCAAAATTTCGAAAAACTTTCCACTTAACCCAGAATATCCAATACTTTTATGAGGAATTTTGCTTTACTTGAAGTACCCATTATTATTTCATACAGTGCCCGTACAAAATTTTTGAAAACTTAGCACCTTTTAGTCCATGATGAATTTTATTTTATTTACCAATTCTTCCACTACTACCACTGTTACCTAATCAAAATTTGTAACAAAAATAGCACTTTTAACGTAAAGTATTTTGATGTTTATGAGAAATTTGGGTTTATTTAGAATAATTGTCGCTAGTTTGTTTGATTCTTGCTCAAAATTTTAAGAAAATTACCACATAATTTGAAATATCAACTTTTCTTTACTTTAAGTATCCATTATTACTTCATGTGGTGCTTATGCAAAATTTCTGAAAAATAAGCACTCCTAGCACCTTTAGTCAGTGGCAATTTAAATAAAAAATTGTATTTTGACCTAAAGTTTCAAGATTCTTAAGAAAAATTCTGAGTTATTTTGAAGACTTCATTTGATTCTAAGTCAAAATTTCGAAAATTTTACCACTTAATCCAGAATGTCAATACTTTTATAAGAAATTTTGCTTTACTTGAAGTACCCATTATTGTTTCATACAGTGCCCGTACAAAATTTTTGCAAACTTAGCACTCTTTAGTCCATTTACCACCTAATCCATAATATCAAGATTTCTACGAGAAACTTAGCTTTACTTTAAGTATCCTTTATTTCTTCAAGTATTGCTTATAGAAAATTTCTGAAAATCTAGCACTCCTAGCACCTTCAGTCAGTGGCAATTAAAAAAAAATAGTACTTTGACCTAAAGTTTCAAGATTTTTAAAAAAAATTTGAATTATTTTGCAGAGTTCATTTGATTCTAAGTCAAAATTTCAGAAAACTTACCACTTAATATGAGAAATGCTTTACTTTAAATATTTATTAGTGATTCATATGGTCGTAACACATAATTTCTGAAAATACATCCCTTTTAGTCCAAAATTTCAGGATTTTGAGGAGAAACTTTAGTTTATTTGGTCTTTTTCGAAGAACTCTTAGTACTTTATTTGGTCTTGATTCAAATTTTTAAAAGATTTACAGTTTTAGTTCAAAATCTTACAATATTATTAAGACGTTTTGTTTTATTAAAAATTTTTACTATCTTATGTGACCTAACGGGCATGAAAAAAGAAAGAAATAGCACTGAAAAGTTTTCACTACTTTATTTGATCCTAAAACAAAACTTAAAAAGAATTGCTCTTTTCAATTTAAAATTTATGTATGATGCATGATTTCGGCTTAGGCTTCGGCTTCATTGGATCTCAATGAGAAATTCGAAAAATTTAGCACTTTTGTCTTATTTTGAAAAGCTTTTTATCGACTTTTTCAATATTTTAAACTCTTAAGATTCATTGATATTGAAAACTCAGAAAAATTTTCGTAAAACAAAAATGATAATAACAATCAGGATTAATAGACACAAGATTTTGAAAAAAAGGTAACTTTTTCCTTAATATGTTGTAATTTTCGAAACTTACCGTCTTCTATTTTCAAAAGTCCTACCTCCAGTGTTTCTCAAACTTTTCCGGCTTGGACAATGGAAACTTTGCCATCCCCCACAAATATAGATTCATTCTTTTTGTAGATATAACTATATCGACTGTTAGAAAAATATTGAGAAACACTGCTTTAAATTTGCACACGACTCGACGAGCTTCGAGGTGCAGTCAAAGCACCGGCTCCATTGAGCCTCTGGAATTCTCAACTACAGAAGAAAAAAATCAAATCCAGAAGACATGTAAATTATACGAACAGGAAAGTAACAAAAATTATGATGGATTAAATAACATGTATTAAACATTGCAAATTTACGACATCGTGAGCTGCTCCGTTGTTGATCGGTCAAAAAAAAAATAAAAAAATAAAAATGCTTGACTGGCTGCTATAAGGCGTGCTTTGTTCGTGTATAGTTGAGTTGAAAAGAAGCCGGATGGTGGTAGTGGTAGTGGTGGTGGTGGTCGGGTCCCTTTCTTTATTACAGCAAACCAATTAATTAACTCATAATGTTCTCTGCGCCGTATTAATCTCGGTCGTGTGGCCTCTGTTTTGCTCCTGGGGCACCACTTTCGCTCCATACACAACTACACAATACAATCGTAAAAAGACGATTCAACTCAACTGTTGATATTGTTGTTTTTCCTATAATTTTTTCTCTCTCTTCATTTGAATATAATTTTTTATATATGTACATACATATCCTATGGTTTTACAACCATCTATGTCTACGATTATGAAATTATGATACCGATAAAACTGCTCACATACTGATTTTATTTTAAAATAATCATAAATATTTTACACAATGACACCCAGAACTGATATCATAAACTATATAATAAATATATACGCACCCATGTTTGTTATTTATAAGTGACCGACACGACATTCCTAATAGACGTGTCATTTTTATCGACGCTGAAAACTCAACAATTTCCGACGGATATTGTGTGGAATTCAAACTTATGCATAGCTTGCCTTATAAAAGCTGTATTGAAATATTCTAGTTCAACTTTTGCAAATAATCCACTGCAACTTTGTTATATGATAGACCGATGACGGTTTCTATTACAGTTACAGAATACCACCCGTTATTTTAGAAATACAATACAACAACTAGTAACAGAAAAAGTGGGTATAGTTTTTTGCATCACAAGTCCAGAAACTAATGATCGTCTTTATAAACCAATCTCGGACCCAGCCTCGAGCTTTGCTCGGACAAGCTCGGATCTAATCTCAAGTACGAGCTCTATCTGATAATTTGTAGGGTAGAGAGTAAACTTAAGGAATTCTAGTGACTTTTGTCGGTATCACGTTGTTATACTGGCGCGCACGCGCAAATACAATATCAGAAGAATGGGTGCACGAGCACCCGTCAAGGTTGCTAAAACATAACCTTGAATGCTTGAGATTTGTTCATAAAACACAAAGCAGCCGTTTACTTATACTCAAGCATCGTCAACGCCTAAAGTACGGCTGATAAATACGGGTATTGATGTCTTTACATTCCGTTATACAATTCAAAATTTTGCTCATAAATTTTCACAAAACGCGCTAACAGAGCTTCAAAGAAAAATGAGCTTCTACTAAATAATTGAGATGAGAATCGATGAAAACGTCCTTTATAAACGTGTATCCGTAATGGATTTAGTGAATAATGACTGATAAAATAGAAATAGATAATTACTATTGGAATTCCTCAATAGATGCACGATTGTATATTCGATTAATCGATACAGTCAGTAACAATTTAAATGAATACACACAAATACATGCACACATTATTTTATAGTGTATGTAGGTATAAGAAAATTATTGATCGATATCAATTCAATCTATCGTATGTCGGTTAAAGAAAATTTATATTTGATATACAATCAACTGATAGCCGGAAGTTTGATTACACCTAGAAATGTCCAACTAATCAACTAGTATCAGATTCTGCATTCCTATTTCTACACATTTTCTCAAATGGCTGCATATCTATAATTACAAAATAGATAAAAGTCCGTTTATATTATCCGATTTTTTGTTCCGAGCAAACCAAACAAGAAATTTGTGCCTTCACACCATTCGACTTTTAATCCGAGTCGTTACATCCGATTTTTTCAGAATAAGACGGTCTCTAAAAGCCCCTTTACATTGTCCGAGTTTTGTATCCGATTTTATATATTCGATCTTACATGCGTGCGCAAGCACTAACAGACAACAGAGAAGCTGATACTAAACGACACGACGACACCCAACAACAACCGTCATACTTTCAACTTGCGTTCAACCCCAAATTGTCAAGACAGTATACTGCGCATGACACTTTTTTGGTAAATCGGATGAAATTAGAGACCGTTCTATTCTGAGAAAATCGGATGAAATATCTCGGATGTAAGGTTTCGGACAAGAAATCGAATGGTGTAAAGACACAAATTTCTTGTTTGATTTGCTCGGAACAAGAAATCGGATGTTAAATCGGATAATGTAAAGGGGCTTTAATTTTAGTATTAGCTTGTCTGTTGTCTGTTAGTGCCTGCGTACACATGCAACTCATTCTGATAATGTAAAGATGAAAATATCTGGGATGAATTGGGAGATAAAATCGAATGGGAAAATCGGATATAAGACTCGGACAATGTAAAGAGGCTTTAAGGCTCAAGGCATCAGTTTTTCTTGCAGATTTTCCTATGGGATCGTAAAAAGGAGGAAATTCAAACTTATTTAGTCTATTTTAGAAACATTTTCTTTTTAAGCTATCAATGTAGATCGAATTTTGCTATTAAGTTGTGATTTTCGGGAGAATGTCCGGATTTAAGGCTAGATTTGAAGACTCTTTTGGCCTTAACCTTCAGTTCTTTTAGCCTGATTTTTTTCCATTTGAACTCAGATTATTTGGTCCTTTAGTAGATTTTAATTGAATTAATTGAAGTTTTTACCCATTGCCATGAGTTTTTCTTCATGACTTCTTAGGATAGTATCTACATAGGTCTTCTAATCAATTTTAGATACGATTTCTTCAAGTTTTAAACTATTTTTTGCTTTAAATCATCAGTTTTTAATTAATTTTGCTACTAAATTGTTCATGAAAGGCAATTTTGTTGCTTTCACCTGTTATTTGAAGAGTATTTTTGAGTTTAGCTCTAAATTTTGATCCACTTTAATTCTTTTAGAAGAATCCAAAAGACTCCTTTTCATAGGAACGGTTAAAAAACAAATACGATAATGCCAGGAAAAGGAATGCTTCAAGACGTATCACAACTGCTTTTTTTGTGACTAAAATCTTTGTAGGAAGCAAATTGTTTTATTTAATGTTTGTAGTTTAGATGTGTCTTTGAATATACAGGGTGTTTGGTCTAAGTATGGTGAGTTCTAAGAAACTCCTATTAGTCGACGAGCGATTCGAAAAATATTTTGCAAAAGAATCCCTAGGGAACAATTTAACAAAATTAGAACCTCGTAGCTCACTTGGAAGTTAGTCAAAAAACGATCGTTTTGAACAATGTCGCAATTTTAAAAAACGAAAAAAACACGCAGAACGACTAAAAATGACTCAGAGACCTTCTCAACGTTGATTTTTTTTGTTTTTCTCCATTGTCTTCTAGAGAAAATGCGAAATATTTCCACCTGTTCCAGAATCAACTAGAGAACAACGAAAAAATCAATTTTGGGAGAATTCTAAAGTCATTCTAAGTCGTTCTATGTGTTTAGTTCGTTTTTGAAAATCGCCACATCGTCAGAAACGAGGGGTTTTTGACCAAGTTCCAAATGAGCTATGAGGTTCTAATTTTGCTGAAATGTTCTTTAAGAACCCTCCTACAAATCCTTAAAATGTCTTTCGAATCGCTCGTCGACTAATAGGAAAATTTTAGAACTCACCATACTTAAACCAAACTTAAACACCCTGTATGTAAATGGGATACAACATTTCACAAATCTCATCAGTATAATTATTTTTTTATTATTTCATCGACTACTACTGATTTAATACAACAGGTACGTTATTCTCGTATTTAGCTTATTTAAGGGGATTGTCGAGTTTGGTTTTGAAATGGTACAATTACATGGAGATTCCATAAACGAATTCTTGAGTCCTGTAATTTGTAAACGGTAAGAGGTATCGAGCTCCAAAATACCTCAATCGATCACAAATCTTCATCTTCATTGGGGAACGCCCGACTTGAGTAGAAAACTGATTGGATTTTCCAAATATCTGAGAATATCATGACTTTTTACCTAAAAAATTAATGTTAATCGGGGCCGCACAGCTTCTTGTGTAGTGAAAACAATTTAATAAAATTTACATGAATATATAGAGAAGAGTCAATTGCATGGGGGGGGCGGGCTTTAAATTTTAATTTTCTTTTTCGTTTTTGAAAATATTGCATTTGAAGCAGCATGTCAAAAAAATTCAATACAACGCATTATCTTTTAATTTTAAAGCTAAAATATCGTACAGCAACTTATTTATGTGCAAAGGGCATATGGAGTCCCAAAAATCCAATTTTTGAAAATCCAAAAAGTTATTGAGTGAAAATGAAAAAGTTGGAAATTTTTTTAATTGTTATTCAATAACTTTTTGGATTTTCAAAAATTGGATTTTTGGAGCTCCATACGCCCTTTGCACATGAATAAGCTTCCAAACAAGCTGCTGTACGATTTTTTATCTATTAAATTGTAGATAATACGTTGTATTGACCTATTTTGACAATGCTCCGACATTTTCTTCTGTACTTTAAAATTTAGTGAACATTTTCAAAAATAAAAAAGTCTGTCGGATGCACGGTGAAATGCTCAATTCAACTCTGGTTATAGCGTTTGAATATCTCAGAAAATAACCGAGAAATCGATGATTAAAAATTGTCACTTTTTCAGACAATAAAACAAGGCCCGCTTACAAATAGCCTTAAACAATCCAAAATATAGAAATTAAATAAAATAAAAAAAATCAAGCTAATAAAAAAAAACTTGTATTGTTAGATGTTACAAAATTTCAGAC
This sequence comes from Mylabris sibirica, assembly GCA_039776855.1. Taxonomy (NCBI): domain Eukaryota; kingdom Metazoa; phylum Arthropoda; class Insecta; order Coleoptera; family Meloidae; genus Mylabris; species Mylabris sibirica. Next base: position 7,028,508 of record CM077842.1, read on the forward strand.
AAGTTTCTATCTAGCACTATCATTGAAATCTCCCACTACCAGATTCCGATATTTTTTTCAAAAATCAAACACTTCTCAACAACAGATGCACAACAACAACAACAACAACAAATCCCATTTGTATTCTAATATAATTACCCGAATATAACAACATGATCGTTTTCAATCGACCAGTTTTTCTATGCTTAAATCTATTTTAATGAGCCCGATATATATAGTGGGCTAGGTCCGATAAAAAAAAAAACACAGTAGAAAATGATATTGAATGGCCACTGTAGTGTATTTGAGGACAGTTTTTAAGATTCTATCATTATTACATCGAAAAATTCCTTTCAACTCCATTCCATTGAACGCATTCTATCAATAGTGTTTGAAATTGAGAAAAAAGAATATCGTGAATGTCTAAAAGTTATGCTTCAATCGGTTCCCTTCTTTTTCGTCTTATTATTATTATTATTATTATTATTATTATTATTATTATTATTATTATTATTATTATTATTATTATTATTATTATTATTATTATTATTATTATTATTATTATTATTATTATTATTATTATTATTATTATTATTATTATTATTATTATTATTATTATTATTATTATTATTATTATTATTATTATTATTATTATTATTATTATTATTATTATTATTATTATTATTATTATTATTATTATTATTATTATTATTATTATTATTATTATTATTATTATTATTATTATTATTATTATTATTATTATTTTTATTGTTGTTCCAGTGGCGTGCATAGTATACAGTGAAACTTCTACTAACGGACACCTCTTTTGAGCGGGCACTTCCTTTATGCGGACACATTTATCGGTCCCGAAATTGTCTATAGGGATTTATTAATAAATCGGTCTCTCTTAAACGGACACTCTCTTGAACGGACACGGACAGTCATTCGATTATTATTTAGGCTTGACTGTCTCTCTTATACGGACAGGAAAGTACTTATCTTTGATCCATTAAGTACTTGAGCGTAGATAATGTGTCGATTATTATTGTGAGAGGTACAAATTTGATTTGTTAAGTAATTTTAAGGTTATATTGAAAAAACACTTTTTCCGATATTTTTCGACAACGATAACTCGTGAACGAATCAACCGATTTTGATCGTTCAAACGGCATTTCGACGTCATTAGTTAAGGTTAAGAGCTGATTAAATTATGGAATTGATCGGTACAGCAGCTTAATAGTTATTTTGAAAAAAACATGATTTTAACAAAAGAAATTTTTCGGTTTTTTTGGAATTTCTCAAAATCTATCGGGCCGAATCGGTTCAAACTTACACGAAATCTAAGTTTGATGGAACCCTTTCGAATGCCGTAAAGAGCGTTTCAATAAGTCAATCCGTTCAAAAGTTATGAGCTGCTTACATAGTTTTCGCGCGCGCACACACACACACACACACACAATTTTCTTACCGGGAAGTTAAAAAAATATTTTAGTAGGTATCATTTGTTTCTATGGATGTTCTCTAATGAGCGGGCACTTCCTTTGAGCGGACATTTTCTGCGGAATGAGGGGTGTCCGCTCATGGGAAGTTTCACTGTACTTGAAAAGAACATTGCGAGGCGGTAGATAAAGAGCAGTGCTTACGCTCTATATGTTTAACTCTTAGGGGTGCCATTTTACTTGGAATCTTTCGAAATCAGAATTGTGAAATAGAATTGATTTTGATAGCTTTTGTCACTTTTTGAGGAAAATTGTAGTGCTTTAATTGCAATTTTACAATTGTTCCATTATTATTCATCAGTTTTTGTAAAATTGGAGAGTTGATTTTTTAGATTTTAAGACATTTTTGTAATAAATTAGTAATTTTTAACAAATATTGCTAATGAATCGTGAAGGAAGCACAAATTTAGATGTCTTTAATCATTTTTTGACAAATTCTGTTAATGAAACGTTTCTTGATAAGGATTTTTCAGTTTAATTGTAAGTCTAATCTTTGGGATGCTTTTATTCCATCTTAGTATAGTTTTTTTAATTAGCAAATCTTACACTTAAATGGCAAAAAAGAAAAATTAAGAGCCATTCCAGTCTTCAGATTTGTGAATTTTAGATTTTTGGCTTGAACGCGAACCAAAAACAATTTTTGACACATTATTTTGCAAAATTGATCTTATCTTATTGCCTTGACTTGACTAACAAGGGTGTAGTTCCGTTGCTGTTTTATACATTTTTTACCAATGTCGACGACAATAATATACAGGGTGATTCAAGAGGATGGACCATTAAAAGTATGAGAAGTTCTAGTTCTTGGAAGTTGATGAAATTGGTATATAGCCGTTAAGTCTCCTGAATTTTCTCTAGAAATTATTTTCGTTGTTCTAGCTACCCTCCTTATATGGGGTAGTGCACCCTACTCTCTTATTTTAAATAAAATGGTATATTTTTTATTACATTTTTGAATTCTTCAGTTAAAACGAAGGGGACTTTAATAACATGACCCATGGTCTATCGCTGAAAGTTTTTCAGATATTTCAGCTTTTAGTTCAGTTTTAAAATTTGCAGTGTTTAATTGAAAAATTCATATTTTTGAAACTATAGCATTTGAAATGTTCAAACTTGGAACCTAAGTAGTAAAAATAATGTTCTTTTTGCCAATTTAAACAGAATTCAATTACCTTTCAGCGTTTAGCTGAAATAAGTTTTTCTTATAGGCAATTTTCAAACTATAATATCTTGCTTATTTTAAATAGAACACCATATTTTTTATTATATGGTTGGATAGAGAAAAAAATTCTATATCAACCTGTATTAACATTCCCTATACCTATCTTTAATAATTTTTCAGTTATTCAAAATTTTCAGTTTCGTCGAAACGCATAGAAGGCTTAGAAAAAAATCAGAACATCACATATGACGTTAATATTGAATATTTTACATGTTTTTTCTATAACTTTTAAGATATTTTACATGCATAAAAAACAAATCCAATTAATATTGATTTAATTAATTATGAATTTCTTCCATTTTCCTTTCTTGAGATATTTTAAAATTAATCAATTAATTTCATCTTAATTGTGACAATTGAATTGAAAGCTGTTTTGCTAAGCCTTCTATGTTTTATATTTTTTTTCAGGAGAGAAAATTAGATGAAATTGAAAATGTTGAATAACTGAAAAACTATCAAAGATTGGTATAGGAAATGCTAATACAGTTCGATGCAAAATAATTTTCTCTATCTAACCATAAAAAGAAAAATATGGTGTTCCATTTAAAATAAGCAAGATATTGTACTTTGAAAATTGCCTGAAAAAAAATTTATTTCAGGTAAACGCTGAAAGATAATCGAATTCTGTTTAAATTAGGTGAAAGTATATCATCTTAACTACATAATTTCAACGTTTCAACATTTCAAATACTATAGCTTGATAAATATGAATTTTTCAATTAAACACTGAAAATTTTAAAACTGAACTAAAAGCTGAAATATCTGAAAAACTTTCAGTCCTAGACAATAGGTCATATTATTAAAGTCCCCTTAGATTTCATCAAAGAATTCAAAAATGTGATAAAAAATATATCATTCTATTTAAAATAAGAAAGTAGGGTGCACTACCCCATATAAGGAGGGTATCTAGAACAACGAAAATAATTTCTAGAGAAAATTCAGGGGACTTAACGGCTATATACCAAATTTCATCAACTTCCAATAACTAGAACTTCTCATACTTTTAATGGCCCATCCTCTTGAATCACCCTGTAGAAAGACGTACATACAGGAGGCTAACAAAGGATTTGTCGGTTGGGCATTTGTGCGATAAGCAAAGTGGACATTGCAATATTATTAAATCACCATATTGTAGTTATATACATATAGTTGACTGTACTTATATACGCATATAGGTTGCGACAATTGAACCGCCACCGTACTTAATATAGAAATATGGCATAATAGCCGTTCTTATCTAACAACAGTAAATTGTTCCATCGATATTTATTGGAGCCCATTTACATAGAACACATTTCTTCACTATATAGCTCTTGATTTTTTCTTCACCATCATCTATTTGATACAGTTTGTCTGATTTATATTTTGTAACTTTATTGAAAATTATTCCCATATGTTTTATTCTTTTTATTTTTCATATTCCAAACATAAAATCTCCAATACGTCAACATTCACCCAATATGGGTATTTCAGTTATCATTATTACACTTCAAGAATATTAAGTAAACAACAAGACAACATTAGAACCAATCGAATCTTGGCAATTTATCCCACCATTTACAATTGCAGATCGTTTATATTATGCAATTACAATCTGATTTGGATTTATGAACTTATGGACTATTTCATATTTTACAACAAAAAAAAAATAACGAATTATAACAGGGCGAGCTCAATGAAATGCAAATCTCTTTGAACGTATAAAACTCGCTAAAACTGGCTTGTTAGTTGAAAGAACCGTAATATGAATATATTGATTTAATAATTCAATCTACAATTATTTTTTTGTGTGTGTGTGTGTGTTTTGTATAAAAAAGCACAAGTCCAATTTAGAACGTGTCATTATCTCTAAATGTCACAAACTCACAATCATTCATCTCTAATTAAAGAACTTGTTCATTTCTTATTCCGCATAGGGGAAATTGACGACAATGCTAGTTGTTAACTGTAATAAAAGTCGTATTGAAGACTTTAATTACAAAGTAAAAAACACATTCCTCTGTTTACATTTGTTTTTCATAAGATACACCCTTGATTCTAAGATTTTATTCTACTAAAATCACCATTTATGTTGAATTTTTTCATTAGAATGTACAGTGGCGATCAAAAAAAAGAGACCACCTCTTATGCGGCTGTGTAAAACAGGCTTATGTGGGCGGTCATTAATTTTGGAAGAAAAATATTCAATCAGAAGAAGGGGGTGGAGTTACCGATGTCATTTTGGGTATTTATCTGCATAGATACAAATTTGCTATGGCTGAAACTGGCTCCAATACCTCCTACCTACCCAGCTTCTTCTTTTTTTTGATCGCTACTGTACAGAATTTTGAAAGACATTTTAGACTAATTTAAATGGCGCATAAACATTCGATACAATGAGAGAGTGGGATTCTAATTGCTTATCTTGATGTCGTGGCAGATTGTAATAAGCATTTTTTCAGTGAGGTACTATCGTTTTCAGATAAAAGTATACGATTTCTGTGCGACTGTGTAAAACAGGCTTTTGAATGTTGTAATGGCAATTTAACAGATTTTCTTAGTATCCGGATTTGGGAAGAAAAATATTCAATTAGAAGAAGGAGGTAGGATTACTGATGTCATTTTGGTTATTTATACCTGAATAGAAAGATACTTTCTACAAATTTTCTATGACTGAAACTGGCTCTAATACCTCCTATATACCCACTTTCTTACCCCCACAACAGATACAGCCTTTTTACTTTTATCTGAAACCGATAGTACATACAAGATGTCGATTCTAAGCATGGTCGATTCTACGAAACTCCTATTGGTTGACGAGCGATCTTTGAAGAATATTTTTAGGATCTGTAGTTATAATTGTAATTGTACTTTTTACGGATCAACATTAGAACCTTGTAGCTAATTTGAAAACTAGTCAAATGTTTCTAACGATGTCGCGATTTTCGAAGACTTGGTACACACTTAAATCGACTTAGAGTTACTCGAGGAGTTGCCCAATATTGATTGTTCTCGTTTTTTCATTATATTCTGGAACAGGTGAATTTTTCGTAGGATCCATTGGAGTGAAACAAGAAAAAACAAAGCTAACAGGGCCTTTGACTTTGAGTCATTCTTAGACGTTTTATGTGTTTAGTTCAATTTTGTAAATTGTGATCTTGTACAAAAGGAGCACTTTTGATCAACGTCCAAATGAGCTACGAGGTTCTAATTTTGCTGAAATTCTCTCCAAGGACCTCCTACAAATCTTTGAAATATTTTTCGAATAACTTGTCAATTAATAGGAGTTTCATAAAATCGACTTTATCTAGAATCGTCACGACGTTTAGGGGAGGAATCAGGTTCTAGACTCTAGAGTACTCTAGCGCTAAATCGACGTATTTTGACCAAAAAATGACATTTAAGCTACTAAAAAGCCATTTCGAGCTACTTTTAGCTACTTTTTTCGGCAAAATATTTCAAAATTCATGCGAAATTCGAAAAAAAGCAATAAAACAAAGACTATTACCCATTCATAGAAGTCAGACATTTTGCATAAAATCGACGATTTTTAGGGAAAAAATCCAAAACATCTGGCTAACTTCCAAGAAAATCCACTGAAACGAGCTTAAATACGCTAGACTAGACTATCCAAATAAATAAAATAAAATTGTAACTTTAACAAGTTTGCGTCACAAAACAAATATAAATTCGTCATGTTGTTGGAAAAAGTTTGAGAAACACTGATCAATGTTTGAAGGGTGCTGACAAAAATGTTTAACAGCATTTGAGTAGAGTTTCTAACTTTCAGCCTCGATAAGAAGAGAGCCTGGCTTTTCTTCGTCACCTTCGCCTTAGCAAAACCTTGACTTCAATTGATATAAGCGTTAACTCACAGACATTTAGATGGGGACCTGTATATGTATAGGCGGACGCTTACCCAAATCTGTGTAAGATTACAGTTAGCTCCAAGGTCATCCTAAGTCGAGCTTAAGTCTGGGGAATATAAACCGGCTCTAAGTCCACTTTCTATGGAATAACACAATATTACACATAAATATGAACGTTTCCATTTAAACTTAATTAAACTAAATATTAAAAAAAATATATTAAATTTATTAGAAAATAGCTTAAAGGGATTATTTACAATAACAAGAACACCATAATAGAACAATAGTAATAAATTATAAAACCCAACAATTATTGACTTTCAATTACAATTTATTACACTAAAAACATTTTAACCCAATTTTTTTTTAATTAATCAAAACTCGACTGTTGTCATTTCTACTTTGTTATAATGAATTTAAAACAAACAAACTTAATCCGGATTTTTCTAAATATGGTCATATGGAATACAACATTCCAAGCCAATTTATTAATTAATTATTCTTTACATTAATTAACATAAAAACAAAACAAACTTTAATTCAAATTAAGATGTCTTCTCTCAGATTGTTAACCTTGAACCAGTGGCGTATCGTGATAGAATTAGTGTATGTGCGCGTGCGCGGAACAACTGAAACTTTGAAATGCACAACTGTGGAAAATGCTTACATGGAACTCCAATGCCCGTACTTAAAAACCGATCTCAGACTCAAGCACGAGTTCTGGCTTATAAGTCTTGCTTCGGCAATTTTCGGCGCGGAAGTCAGGATTGAGTATATGGAGCGTTGAGAACTTGACGAATTCTAGTTACATTTTACAAGGTCACGTTTTTATGGCCTCAAGGCCAAGCTCAAGCTCCAAGACGGTCTCAAGATCGGTGTTTATAAAGTTTCTTCATGATCAATTTTGGGTTCTACAATGACGAATTGCTTCTATTTAATTTTAATAATTAATTTTCACAATTTGTAACAATTATACGTCGATTGTCGTTTATCTTTTTTGAACAAGTAATCTTTACAAATCATCCTTTACGACAAGATGAATGTGCCTAATTTACATTTAATACAGATACTAATCGACAAGTTTCCAATTACCTGTTTTGAAATTAAGTTCACATTTTCTCTATAATACATGTATACTGATACATACATTATGATTTAAAACAGTAATTGCATGTTTTATTATAATATCAAGACAAGCGAATAAATATTGAGAAGAAATCAAAAGAAATTCTCACTATTTCAATATAATCGTAAGTACAAATCGTAGAAATAACGCGATAAAATTGATAACTGTAAAGAATAACATCATTAATTATTTACAAATTCTATTGTAAGTTGTTTTATGTGTGGGTGTCTTCAAGTGAAATAGAGATTTTCAATGTCAAACGATTGACAATTAGATCAATTGATAGGCACCAGTTGGCATTAATTAACACACTGTACCATCCACCAGTTAATTAGCAAAACATTGAAATCTTGTGACATACAAGATAGCATTCTGTAACTTTAAACCATTGCGCAGACTACAGCGCAACTAACCTATTTGAGTCACCTTATAGATTACGTGCAAACTTAAAAATAGATGATAGAGACTATTTTTTAAAAGTTACAGAATACGAACCAAAAGTGGGGTAATATCGGATTTCTTTGAGGATTTCGCGAATTTTTCCACATTTTTTACGCTAAATTTAAAGAATTGTATTCGGAGAATTATTAAACAAAATAAAAACATAAAGTTTTAAGACATATTGTGTACAATAAATACCGGAAACCGTATCAAATTTGTGATTCTTGTTGTTTCTTTATCAAAACAAAACAAAAAAAAAAAACTAGAATTATTGGAATTTGATAATGAAACATAGATTAACAGAACATTTCTTTGTATGTCTACATATTATAATAGAGAGTTTTTGTGTCTTCTTGAATTCTTTCCCATAAATGATTCATTACAATTCTAGACTACATAGGCGTGTATTCTGTAACATTACAGGAAAAGTCTCTATACCTACCCTGTGATTGTATGTGGAAATGAGGCGACCAGAATAAGATACTTGCTCACTAGACTGCGCAAACGTTGCTTTATTTGTGTCCTATCGCGCTTGATGACAGTCACCTATTTATTAAAGTTACAGAATACTGTTTTTGTTAGATACGGAATGCAGTCGTTCTTGTAAAAAAGACTGTAAAAATTGTAAATTACATTGAATTATTGTTTGGGATTTTTATTGTAAATCTTTCAAGTATAATCAATGATCCTTACACGATTATAAATTTGTTTTCAAAAAGACATAAAATATTGGGAAATAATGTGGAATAGGATATCAATTTTCGAAAGGTGTTAGTTTGTACAATAAATTTAGTTTTGGGCGGATTATAAGGAACATGCTGTATATGTGTGCGTGTTTAATTAGTATATCGGGACAGAAATAATCGTTATTTCATTAAATCGAGAAAGCAAAAAAAACCTACGTAGAAATGCTCTCTGCAGGTGTTCACATTAGAAAATCAACAAATATATCATTCAACATTTGTCACAAAATGAATAATTGTAGGTTGTATACGTTAAGAATTTCTATTATAGAAACGATTTACATAAACGGAAGTCGATTAATTTTCTTTAGACAACAATGTAGAGACGTGCAGGATATAATCATTTATAATCAAAGTTCCGATTTAGCTTATCTATTGATCATTAAATAAGGATACTTTGAATAATTGACAGAGATATGGTTATTATAAGACTTGTTAGTCTCAGGAGTGGACAGTTAGATTTGGAAGTCCTGAGCTAAGACAATTTGGCAGCCCATTCAATTAACCCAATTTCGTCAAAAAACTGTTTTAGATTTTAAGTTTGTTGTGTTTTAAAACACGACTCGGCAATCTCGCACTTCTTTCTCCGCCAACGCCATCTATCCGCCATCTTACAAACTAAGAGCTATCTCTTTATTTCAATCTTCTCAGAGATATGAGTATATTTTTCTGAATGAGCAGTGTTATCATTGGAAAGGCTACGAATTGTGGTAATTTTTTTAATAGGTGAAAATAATAATTGAAAATTTTTCGAGAAAACTCGTTGAATTTCCAAAATTTAGATTTAATTCCTTAGATAAGCTTCTAAGCAAGGTGTCACTTGGTTTTTCAGCTTCAAAACTGAGCTAAAATTCTTTAAAACTGGTTTTCCGGTTCTGTAAATTTTCCGGAAAACTAACAAGCACATTGGAAAACTTTTTGGGGATTTAGAGAGCCCTTGTAATTTGCTATGTACGATTGAATTTTTATTGCAAACTAATTAATATAGGCTGAGTTAAGGGGGAAAATCTAAAGAAAGTCATAAAAGATGTTTCTTTGAAATTCGGAATGTCCCAAAGATTTCCCAAAACAGAAGCTACTCTAGGACGCGCATTGAAATAAACTTTCCGAAGCGCTATCCTGCATTTCTGCGTTCTTAAAGAAAGAAGCGTCAAATTGAGGAGAAGTTGTACTTTATTCAACACAAGTTGCTCAACAGTCAGAGAGGGTATACTGAGACTGTACTAAGCATATTCTTTTCTTACTAAGCCTATTCTTTTGGGAGCGAAATGAGAACTTGGATTGTTTGGAGCCCTGGGCTACGGCTCGAAAAGAGCTTGCCTCATAATTGTGCTAATATTCTTAAAAACTAGTTTTCGGTTTTTGTAAATTTTCCGGAAGATTAACAAGTACATCGGAAAACTTCTTGGAGATTTAGAGAGCCCTTGCAATTTGCTATGAATAGTTGAATTCTTATTGCTAACTAAATAATCTAGGCTGAGTTGTAGGGCAAAATCTAGAAAAACGTGATCAAAGATATTCTTCTGTAATTCAGAAAGTCCCCAAAAATTTACCAAAACAGTAGCTAACCCTTTGAAATAAACTTTCTGAAGCGCTATCGCGCATTTTTGCGTTCTTAACAAGTAGCCTCAAAATGAGGAGAAGTTGTACTTTATTCAACACAAAGCACCCTCTAGCCTTTAGTTACGAAATAGTCAAGGTCTATTCTGTGACTGTACTAAATATATTCTTTTCTTACATTGTTTTTATTCTTTTGGGAGCAAAGTGAGAACTTGGACTGATTGGAGTCTTGGGCTTCAGCCCGTAAAGAGCTTGCCTAAAATTGTGCTAATATTTCTAAAAACTGGCTTTCCTTTTTTGTAAATTTTTCAGAAAACCAACAAGTACCTACATCGGAAAACTTCTAGGAGTATTAGAGAGCCCTTGCAATTTGCTATGAATGATTGAATTCTCATTGCAAACTAAATAATCTAAGCTGAGTTATGGGGGAAAATCTAAAAAAACGTGATCCAAGACGTTCTTCTGTAATTCAGAAATTCCCCCAGAAGTTTACCAAAACAGACGTTAACCCTTCGATGCTCATTGAAATTAACTTTCCGATGCGCTATCTCGGATTTCTGCATTTTTGAAAAAGAAGTGTAAATTGAGAAGTTGTACTTTATTCAACACAAAGCACCCTCTAGCCCTTAGTTGCGAAATAGCCAAAGTGTAACTGTACTAAACATATTCTTTTCTTACGTGGTTTCTATTTTTTGGGAGCGAAGTGGATTGATTGGAGCCCTCGGCTGTCGCCCATAAAGAGCTTACCTAAATCCGCCACTGCACCTCTCCTACTATACTTTGAGTAAATGAAAATCATCATAATTGGTAGCCTGCAGAGATTCAATTTTATTACAACCAGACCAACACACACACACACACACACACACATAAACAAAACTTGTGCTGATTCCTACAGCAATCTATACATGACGTGAAACTAACAACAACAACAACAACAACAACAAGATGATTTCTGCATTATCATTAAATTAATAATTCAGGTGGACGTGTTCTTATGCAAAACAACATATTTTTGGGGATTGTTTCGAGTTTTGATTGGATCTAGAGTTTGATCCACTCGACTTTCGTTTTGGCCATGACAACAGTGACATTCGGGCAAATGTTCGATTAATTCGGCGGTATTTGGAGCGATGTTAACTTGTCACCAAGTGTAGGTTTCTTAACTTTGCGTTTTTTTTCTACGCCACTCAACTACGGATTAAATTGATATAATTGGAGGGATTATCATTAATAAGCTTAATTATAATTAATGATCCATTACTGTATCGTTAAGTTCGTTTGTAATTAATTAAACGACATTCTATACAGATTTGATTGATGATCATATTATGTATTATGGCAGAAATTTTAGTCAATAAAACTTGTATTTATGTATCGGTATATGAAAGATATCATAAATGGGTATATCGTGGACAAACAGCATGTTCTTTGTGGTGGATTTGTTACATAAATATCACGGCTTGCCATCATATACACGCGATACCATGTCGTCATATATCTTTGGCGTCTTTGGCGGGCTGACCTAACAACAACAACGGCCATAAAGCCGACATATCGGCGATATTTGCCTTACAAAAATAACGTCAATTCAATATTCTCGATCAAAATTTTTTGCTTCCTGTTGTTCTACACTTATACAGGGTGTAATCAAAATAACTAACAATCTGCAAAACTCACTATCCAGATGTTTAAAAAACATGCACAACATACAAAAATTAATCGATGATAGCGGGCTATTTCATTCATTTTTTGTGGGATACAGTTGCAAAAATTGGGTAAAATCAATTTTATGATGGTCTGTGAAGCATTCTTAGTCATTTTATGCGTTCATTTGATTAGTGAAAATCGTGACATTTTACAAACAGAACGTTTTTAGACTGACTTCCAAATTAGCTACGGGGTTCTAATCTTACTAAAATGTTCCCCAAGTATCCTCCTACAAATCCATGAAATATTTTTTAAGGGGGGTTGGTATGAGAATTGCATAGTTACAGTGACGAGCATAAAAAAGAGACAATTTTGTGGGTCTGTGTAAAACAGACTTTTGACAGTAGACATGGTAATGTAACATAATTTGCAAATATTAAACTTCAGGAAAAAAGATGTAAGTGGTATTATTTTTCAACACTTCTCACCTACCTTTTTTCAATAGGAAATCTCTGAGAAAAATTTTTGAATTTTTTTGAGCAAATGCGAAAAACGGAAAAGATCAATTTTATGATGGTCTCAGAGTCATTCTTAGTTCATTTATGTGTTTATTTGATTGGCGAAACGAGCGTTTGTTGATTGGCTTCCAAACTAGCTGTTCTCCAGACATCCTCCAACGAATGCTTGCAATATTTTTCAAATTGCTGGGTTGCCCTATAAGAAAAACGTAGGTACATTGTCGAGCATAAAAAAGAGACCATTTTTGTGGGTCTGTGTAATACAGGCTTTTTTGTATGGCAGCATTGTTATCTGATACATTGTTATCAATTTAGCAAAATTTTCACTGACCTTAATAGACAAATACTTTTTTCCCTTTACGAAAGAAACAGCCTGACTCACACGAACGGAAAAATGCAATACTCTCGTTCAAGACTCAGTACTACCTAGTGAAAAGATCTGCATGTATTATTCTAATCAGCTCAGTTTTTCGGGCCTTATGCATGTTTTGAATTGTATGAGTAATTTTCATTATACCCTGTATATTTATTAATGAATCTACTCGTGTATTGGTTGAGTTTACATAAGACACGGAGACTTCACGGTATTGCAATGATTAGTTTCGGTTGGTCGGGTCCAGTATCGTACCCAGCATCTTCAATTATCTTGGCTTATTATCGAGGAATGCTAAGCTAGTAGAACGACGATGTCGGCGAGATGATGTCGAGGACTCTCTTCAGTTTCCTATTCGTTTTTATCTATGTGTGTGTGTGTGTGTGTGTGTATGTTGTCGTGATATTGCCCCCGTTACACTAGGAAATTGACCTCCTCCTCCTCCTCCTACTCCTCTTTCGCCCGAACTGTTTTAATAAATTCTTAACTCGAAACAAATCACCACTACAAACACGATTTGTGATATCAAACGATTCGTTTCGATTTTGTTTCGAATGCATAATTCGCAATTTTGATAAAATTGAAAATTTTATTTTAGATAAAACAGTCAGCTACCGGTCAAGTCTAGTGTTGAAAAATCTTGATTTATCGATTTCTTCAATATTGTAGCTTCACGATCGAAACTATAATTAACCTCTTGACTGCGGCGCACTCTTAGAGAGGACCATCAATATAGACGTAAAATATAAATGAATATTCAATATACAAGGTGTTTCTAAATAGAGTACCATAAATTTGAGGGCGTGTAGATAAAGTTAAAGAAATACGAAAACTTAAGAATTTTTTTTTCTAAAACTCTCAATTAATAAGATACAGGGTGTTAAAGAGTCGACCAGTGGTCCACTCTTTCGCTAATATTTGTTGAAACAGTAAACCAATCGAGATAATTTCTTGTGTGGACCAACAAGTTATAAAGATCAGTAATCAGACAAATTTTCAGTTTACTCCAATAAGCCAGTGGCGTAGAAACAGGGGTCATATTACGCTTTTTACTCTTAAAAAAGTAAAGCTTAGATTTTTTGATGTTTTATTATTTTTTGCTGAAATAATAGTCTTTTTACAATAAAAAAGTCATACTTGTTTAATTGTTAATTTGCCCAGAGGCGTCCGTTTTTGAGTTAAATCTTCAAGTGTATTTTATTGAAACGACTGATGCTCTGACATCAATTTGCAAATAACTCAAAAACGGACGCCTCTGGGAAAATTGAACAAGTATAACTATTTTATTGTAAAATGACTGTTATTTCACAAAAAAATAATAAAACATTAGAAAACCTAACCCTTACTTTTTTAAAGAGAGAAAAGCGTAATATGACCCCTGTTTCTACATCACTGGCTTATTGAAATGAACTGAAAATTTGTTTTATCACTGATCTTTATAACTTGTTGGTCCGCACAAAAAATTATCTCAATTGGTTTACTGTTTCAACAAATATTAGCGAATGAGTGGACCACCGCTCGACTCTTTAACATCCTGTATCTAATTAATTAAGAGTTTTAGAAAAAAAATTCTTAAGTTTTCGTATTTCTATAACTTTATCTACACGCCCTCCAATTTATGGTACTTTATTTAGAAACACCTTGTATACCGATTTAAATATAAAATACATAAAAAGTAGATGTAAAACCAAAGCCTGCTTAGATTGAAGCAGGTCTTGTTTTAGGGCCGAAGTCAGAAAACTATTCGAGGTGGGGCGTACCTTTTGTATCTTTTAAAGTAACAATGATTTGAAGGAAAAAATTCTTATGATAGGGAGACAAAGAATAGTGTCAGGTGGAGCTCAGCTCCCCATCACTACGGCTCTGGTTTGAGCACCCAATATTGTCACTCTCTATAAGTGGAAGTTCTCTTGATCTTCCAAGTGACTAACTTCGTATTGAGCATGTTTTGTGAGCACGTGATGCAGTTTATCGCACATCGCACCTACTACTGTCATTTAGCGAATTTTCAAGCATGCGCAATACAGACGTTGTCTCTGAGAAAAGAAAGAATAAGTATAGTCTTATCTCAAGTGACTGTATAGTTGTATTACATCAGTTCTTTCAGCAAGACTAACGAAGAAACTATCACGTTCACAATTATGGTTATTGTTGTGGTTGTTGTTGTTGTTGCTGTTTTTTTGGTCATTAAATATTGTCAATTGTTGTTGCAAAGCTTTTGTTCGCCACTCATTCCGGCAGTCGATTGTTTTCAGACCTCGTTACTAGCCCAGAAAGAAGCCACTTAACAATAAGACTAGCGAATACATGGTGTGTCGTCTATAGCGACAAAGATTTATTACCATAGTTCTTCTATATACAAGTTGGACGAAAATTTTTGTTAATCTAACAAAGATGACGGTTGCCGGGAGGTATCGAACACTATCTATGTAATATGCAAATAGGACGTCAATTTAGGCTACTGTAGTGGTACACCTTAGCGTATTTTTTTTTTCTTCAACAAATTGTTCGATGATAGCCATAAGCAAACGGTGAATTTTCGGGTCTCAAATTGACGATGTTAAGACATTATAAAAGAGTACAGCTCTTTAATCGTGCATGATTGATGGATGGTACAGAAGTGATATGACCTGGCAGCTTGCCAACATATATACTAGTCGTGCTTCACACACAGCAATAACGCCATCCATCAGTTCAGTTTCATATAGTGATGATGAATTATCTAAGTGGGCCCGTCAACATAAATTCCATTTAACTACCAAGTAATTAAAGACCACCAACTATATCGATTTCTTCACAATTTCCATCGTGCTTTATTCATTTCCTAAAAAGCATTATTACCATATAGTTTAAAGCTAGGTGGTCTTAGACGAGTGTTTGCGTTGTTCTATTCAAATCATTTTACCAGTTTTGGATGAGCGTTTGAATTGTTGTTTGGACATTGCCACGAAAAGAATGATATGTTAAGGTTCGTTGATTTCCTTGTTGTATACAGTTTCGCAGGTAGAATGCCAGTCTTTTATTATATATTGATAAGATCAATAAAAAAAAATACCCACTACTATACCGCTATATAACTATAATCCAATGCCGGCGGTTCAGACATTAGCATTAGTTTCTAATGTTGATCGAATCTTCATAGTTAGGATGACATTAAAACATGTCACTGTCCGTCCATCCAGTTCGCCCAGATTCTTATCAGAATCAGAAATTACAAATGCAAATTGTTGCAGAGACGCTTTCGTATCTAATTGCCGGCAATCGTTCTGTTAATTTATGCATAACTAGAGAGAAGGAAGAGATCGAAACACACAGACATAACAACTTTGATTATTTTCTTAGTACATCTGTTCGTTTCACTCCAGTTTCTTATCAAATAATTAACGGCAAATTGTATCGAATCAACTCTAATTTTCACAATAATCAACAGAATTTCCAATATCGAATTGATCTGAATTTAGTAGACAGTGGCGGCTCATGACTTGTATCATCAAGAAAGCAAAAAGGAAAAACAGGAGAGAAAGTAATAATTAGAGAGGGAAATAAATAAAAAACAATAGGAGAGTAAGATAAAAGACAGAAACGGAAGAAAAAAGTTGAGATGATAAGAAAGAGTGAAAAGGGGAGTGAGAGAGAGAGGGGTCAGGGGAAAGGGAAAATATTGGAGCGAAATAAAGATAAAAGAAACACAAGAGAGGAAAAAGGAAAGAAAGAAAGAAAGAAAGGCAAAAGAGAAAGAAGAATACAAAAATATAAAATACAAAATATGTAGGAAAGAAAGAAATATCGAAGACAGGGAAAGATAAAAGAAAGATAATAGAGAAAGGAGGATAAAAAACAGGAAAGGCGAAAGGAAAACGACAGAAGGGAAAGACAGAAAGATGAGAATGAAAAGAAAGAAACAAAGAAGAAAGAAATGCATCGGAAAGAAAGAAAAACTGGAGAGAAATGAAGGTAGAGAAATAAAGAAAAAGACAAAAGTCAAGAGGAGAAAAAGAGCAGAAGAGAAGTAAAAAAAGAATGACGAGAGAGAAAGAAAGGAAGAAAGAAAGACAGTAAAGCAGCAGAAAAGAAAAGTGAAAATGACAAAGAAGCAAGAAAAGCTGTAGTGAGAGAAAGAAAAAAACAGAAGAGAAATGAAGAAAAAGCAACAGAAAGAAAATAAGGGAAGGAAGATAGGAGATAAACAGGGGAAGAAGAGTGAAGAGAAAAGAAGAAAAAACAGGAGAAAGAAAAGAAAGGAATGAAGGCAGAAGAGAAACAAGGAAGGAAAGAAACAGTAAAAAGAGAGGAATAAAAGCAGCAGGGAAAGAAAGATAGGAATATATATGGGAAAGAAATTAAGCTGGGAGAGAGAGAAAGATAAAGGAATAGACAAAAACAAAAGGAAAAAGAAAGGAAAGATGCAGGAGAGAGCAAAGAATGAAAGACAGGAAAGTATGAAAGAAAATGTAAAGACGAAAGAAAATGAAAGACAGGAGAGACAGAAAAAGAGAAAGGAAGTCCGGAGAGAAAAAGAGAAAGAAAGAAAGGGTGACGAGAGAGCTGAAAAAACAACAAAAAAATGGAAGAGAAAGGAAGAAAAAACAAGAGAGAGAAAAGAAAGGAATGAAGGCAGAAGAGAAACAAAGAAGGAAAGAAACAGTAAAAAGAGAGGAATAAAAGCAGCAGGGAAAGAAAGATAGGAATATATATGGGAAAGAAATTAAGCTGGGAGAGAGAGAAAAATAAAAAAGAAGAGAAAGGAATAGACAAAAACAAAAGGAAAAAGAAAGGAAAGATGCAGGAGAGAGCAAAGAATGAAAGACAGGAAAGTATGAAAGAAAATGTAAAGACAAAAGAAAATGAAAGACAGGAGAGACAGAAAGAGAGAAAGGAAGTCCGGAGAGAAAAAGAGAAAGAAAGAAAGGGTGACGAGAGAGCTGAAAAAACAAAAAAAAAATGGAAGAGAAAGGAAGAAAAAACAAGAGAGAGAAAAGAAAGGAATGAAGGCAGAAGAGAAACAAAGAAGGAAAGAAAGAATGAAAAGACAGGAAGAAAGCCGCAGGGAAAGAAAGAAAGAGAGAAGAAGATAAATTAAAGAAGGGTAAGAAAGACAAAACACAAAAGGAAAAGAAAGGAAAGATGCAAGAGATGACAAAGAAATAAAGACGAAAGAAAATGAAAGACAAGAGAGACTGAAAGAAAGGAAGAAAGATCGGAAAGATATAGAGAAAGAAAGAAAGAAAGAAAGGGTAACGAGAGAGCTGGTAAAACAGCAAAGAAAGAAAAATACAGAAGTGAAAGCAAGAAAAAGACAGGAGAGTACAAAAGAAAGGGGACAGAGGGAGAAAGAAAGAATAAAGGCAGGAGAGAAATAATGGAAACACCAATAATTGCACTCTATCTTATTGATAAGTTTTAAGTGAAAATAAGAAGGTTCTGCAGTTTCGTAATGCTCATATTACGAGCCGCCTCTGTTACTCGGATATGTTCAACATGTGTGTACACTACTAGCAAACTGTAAAGCGTATTGTGTATTGTTGCTGGAATGTTAGATATCGGAATTAATTAGTTCAAGATGGGTAACCTTATGCACGTTTCTTGTATTGCAAACACAAGCCTTTATTACGCTATTCTTCGTCTTGAATTTTTAATCGAAAACCAATATAGAGCCGGTATTATTACCGCAAATACCCACCTATTACAGCCCACACGGACATATGTATGTTTGTTATAATTCTATTTTTTTTTTTTTGAATTCGTCCGGAATGAAAGTGTGGAATGTTCCCGTTTCAGTTTGACCTTTCTTCAATACACGTTCGAGCTTTTCGGCTTATTGTTAGACAGAAACTTAGATAAACTGTTGTTGTTTAGCAATTCCTGTGAAATTCACGACAATCAGGCACGTGCACCAGTCTCTCTCTCTCTCTCTCTCTGTCTCTTTAGTTCTATCGTTCAGTTTCTCCATTATAAGTTGTCCAACAATCAGATAATTCAAAGCGAATGCCACATCTTGACATCCATTATTTAGCAAAAACATGACCGTTTCAATTCAATATAGCCGACGAGATTTTTATTCATTAAATATACGAGATGGGGGTAGAAGGAGGTGCGCACACTGAGCGAGTTTTATCCTGTCATGTAGATATATAGAAACGTTTTATAATTCAGGACACAATTCGAAATATATATTCGATTGATCTTCTTTAATTTCCACCACTTTACATTTGTATAGGCCATTTAGTTCAACATTGTTGGCCATTTTACATGGTAACTTAACACAAGAAATAATCAAAGCTATTATTGAATGAATCCGGTCTTAATTGTTATTATGTCTTTTAAATTAACTATTATTGTTATATATACGATTAAAGCTTATATTATTTGATTTTCTTGTGATTGTAATACAGATAATAATCATAATTATTATGATTGTACATTCAATGATCGTAATACACATTAAAATTGGTTGGATTTTTCTCTATATCTTTTTACACACATTTGATTTGTTTTTAATCGTGTGTAACCACAGCAGGCGCCAAAAACTTGTCGTTAATACAACAATAACGTTGGAAAGAAGAAATCTATTATGAGACCGTTTACATTACAGAATTCCAACAATAATAATATTAGTAATATAGCCAATCTGTCACGTTTAGTATCGAAAATTTACACAATTCAAACGCTTCTTACAGGCAGGTTACACGGCTCGATCAGCATTGAAATCTTCTGATTATATATCGAAAATTTGTTGCATAACCATTATAATTGAAAGTGGATGGTTACAATCGTTGTAATTTATTTAGAATTGGCTTTCAGGGTGGTTTCTGTCCTCGACTAGCATTGAAATCTCCAGAAATAAAGTCAATTTAAACTGTTTTTTTTTATCTATTTCGCATCTATAATAGCGTTGTTAATATAACAAAAGGAGTACTTTAATACCTGTTAACGCACTTTTTTTTGGGTATCTCACATTTTCTTTAGGATGCAACGGAGAAAAGCAAAAGAAATCACTCTTGGGAAGGTCTAGAAGTCATTTTTAGACGTAATTTGTTCGTTTTTAAAAATTGTAACATTATCCAAAACAATCATTTTTGCCAACTTCGAAATGAGTTAGGAAGTCTTAATTTTGCTAAAATGGTCTTAAGGGCCCTCTCTACAAATCATTAAAATATTTCTTTCTATTTTGCGTCTAGAATAGCGTTGTTAATATAACAAAATGAGTGCTTTAATACCTATTAACGCACTCCTTTTGGGTATCTCACATTTTCTTTAGGATGAAATGGAGAAAAACAAAAAAAATCACTCTTTGGAGGGTCTACAAGTCATTTTTTGATTTGTTCGTTTTTAAAAATTGTAACATTGTCCAAAACAATCGTTTTTGACCAACTTCGACATGAGCTAGGAAGCTGTAATTTTGCTAAAATGGTCAACAAATCATTAAAAATTTTTTTTTTTCTATTTCGCGTCTTTAATAGCATTGTTAATACAACAAAATGAGTGCTTTAATACCAGTTAACGAACTCCTTTTGGGTATTTTAATAGGCAGTATCATTTGCTTCTCTTAAGTTTGACAGCTTGCGCATGTGCCTTTTATATTCTATGTGATTGGTGCTGTGCTAAACAAATGTCAACAATGACATTATAACCTCAAATTATTTTGTGCTTTCATTCATACATTTTCGTCAAATGTGCAATTATTATGACGATTACATATGAGAAGTACCGCTAGTACCCCAGATACGTTATTTGTTGATACAAAATTTTTACTGAATTTATTGTTGCCACTCACAATTGTGATGGTTTATGAATTTAAATATAAACAATCGAGGAAAATTTCAAGGCTTCAATTTTTATTGAAAAAGGGTGCAAAATGGAATAAATGGTATAAAAAAACTCGCTTCACAAGTCAATTTATACACTCGACCATTAAAAAACTCGCTCTGGTACGTTCTTTTTTTAAACTTGGTCTCGTGCAGGAATTGTCGACTTCTGAGACTCGTTTTTAAAATAATATTTTGTTGTCAATTTATAATCTTGTGGTTTTCTCAACTGATCTCTGAAGGTATCGAAAATTATAATCGAAAATTTATACCATGGAAACGTTTTTCCAGTCAGATTTTCATGCCCGATTAGCATTGACTGTTTCATCGATACTTTAGCCAATAAAGGATGCCCATTGTAATCATAAATATTCTAAGGATTTGTTGAGGAAGTCCTTGGAGACCCCCTCAAAATTAGAACCTAGTAGCTAATTTATAAGTTGGTCAAAAACACTCCATTTGGACGAGATCACAATTCTCAAATACAAACTAAACACGTAAAACGACTAAGAATGATTCGTAGAATTTCCCAACATTGATTTTATTTATTTTTCCTCGCACTTAACGAAAGATCAAAGTTGATCAGATCAGAACCTCGAGTTATTCTAATTGCAAGTGTGTAGCAAGTTTTTGAAAATCGCGAAATTGTGAGAAACCAATTTTCAAATAAGCTACGAGGTTCTAATTTTGCTAAAAACGTCTCCAAATACCTCCCTACTAAGTAATCCTCAAAATATTTTTTGAATTACTCATTAACTAATAGGAGTTTCATATTATCGGCCATAATTAGAGCAGAAACCCTGTATGTACGCTTTTCAGGAATGTTTCAACACTAGACTAGCATCGAAGTCTCTCGTTTTCTTTCGTGAAATAATTCAAACTATGTTATTTTCATCGTAAATGTGAACATTTAAAATTGAATTGGACTTATTTTCTATTGATTTTTTCTACGTGCTGCAACTCTTCAGATCTTTGATTCGTATCGAAAATGTCCACAATAGAAACAATTTTTCAGGCACATTTCCGAGTCAAAATAGAGTTAGAGTGGTCTGTTAGTATCAAAAATTTGTTTTGTAATAATATTTGAAAGTAAACTATGTCATTTATGGCATTTTAGCCAGATAATACTAAATATGAAGACTTTTCAGGAAGGTTTCCATTCTCGACTAGCATCGAAGTTTCCCATTGACTTACGAAATAATTCGAAATGCATTATTCTCGTCATAATTGTCAATATTTAAAGTTGAATTAAGACTTATTTTGGATTGATTTACAGTCTAGCTACAAGTCTACAAGTCTTCAGATCTTTGATTTACATCAAAAATGCCCACAATACAGTTTTTCAGGCGGATGGTCCCTTGGTATCAAAAATATGTTTTCTAACGAATATTTACAAAGTAGGCGATAAGTCATTTATGGCTATTTAGCGAGAATTGGCGTAATATGGAGATTTTTCAGGAAGGTTTCTATTCTCGACTACCATCGAAGTCTCCAATTGTTACTCTGAAATAATTCAAAATATATTTTTGTCATCACAATTGCCAATATTTAGTGTTAGATTTAGATTGATTTAGATTGATTTAGATTGATTTTTCATAAACCTGCGGTCTTGCTGAGTTTGTTTCGCAACAATTTTCAGAAAGGTTTCTATTCTCGACTAGCATTGAAGTCTCCCATTTTTTTTATGGAATAATTGAAAATACATTATTCTTGTCATAATTGCCAACATTTAATGTTAAATTAGACCCATTTTGGATTGGTGTTTTTTTTATTTATTATTATGTAAGTTAACAATCTCGCTCCTTTTTTTTGTACTTCAAGTCTTCTATACTACAAAAGAACTAACATTGTAATGGGTGCTTTACATTTATCTCAACCGATCTCTGATCTGTATCTCGCCCACACAACGAACTATTGTAAGCCGCTTTATGCCTCAGATATCAGAAGAAAGACGAAGAAGAAGAAGTAAAAGATTGTGGCATAGAGCGTTACTGTACTAGAACTTGGTCGCCTTCCTCGCGTTTTTTTCTTCTTCTTCTTCTTCTCGACCATCTCTCTATTGAACTGTTTTTCCAGTGTGCAGGTGTTCGATTTAATAAAATACACACAAACAACTAATTACAATATCGTTACAATATTCTTCTGTCTTATTACCTATTTCAATCTGAATTCTCGTTCAATTGGATATCTATCATTTACTTTTCGCTTCTTTTCTTTTTTTGATGCCTTGAAACGACTTTATATAGAAAGTTATGAATTAAAATAACGGAAATATTATATATTTACATGTTAAATAGTCATGTATACATATATGTGTATGATAGTGTATGAGAAACAATTTTAATTAGTTCCGTTTGTTAATGTGTCCATTTAAATTAAATTAAAATTAAATTGTTGAGAGATATTTGGAATATTTGTTCATATAAAACAGCAACGAATAACACCACAGTTGAATGATAGTCAACTGGAAAAATGTCTTAACCTATTAGTAAACATTATTTTATTATCACTTTAACCATATTTAGTTGTGACGAGTTTTAAACGAGTTTAGCATCATTTTTGTTGCTCCCTTGTGAAAACCTATACAACACTGGCCACTAAACTAGGCACATTTGGAAAATATGGGGATCGCTCTTCTACATATAAGTTGGAAACAGATAAACAAAAAATAGGTGGTCTAAAAATTATTTTTTGAAATGAAATTTCTTTAGCGGCAATTCGATAATCGAAAATTGGACGAGAATTGAGAGTGAAATTTCAAGGACGCGTCACGTACATTTTGTTACATAAGAGAGAAGATAGATATAACGTAGAGAGAAGGAGAAAGAAAGCTTACATTCCGACTCCGTGGGAGTGGAGCAAGAGATAGTGTCGTGAAATGATCTCTCTCTCTCTCTCTCTCTCTCTTCCTCTGCCTGCCTGCCTGTCTGTCTGTCTTTACACTAAATTTCCATTTTTCTCTACTTTTTTAGAAGTTTCACTTCCATCACGTACACTTCTTCTTCTTTTGTTTCTTTCAGATATTACAATTTTACAATGACCAAACAGATGCTTGAGATTTGCTATCTTTGTCATAAGTACGTGAAACATTCACCAACAAATGCATCAGACAAAGAAGGGACTATTCAAAGCAAACTGTTATTTCTTTGGGATACAAAATATTTAAAGGACGAGCTTGTGGTACAGAAATAAGTAATGGAAAAATTATATTTCCAGCTTAATGAAAATTGTATATGTTTATTGATTATCAACACTTTTTTTTCAAATTTAAATAATCAAAATTAAGTAAGTATGCTTAGCGTGAAAAAAATTAATTAAATAAGAACAAATAAATAAAAAAATCTTTACGATATATCCTTTTTCTTTGTCGTGTAACGAAACGTGACGCGTCCTTGAAATTTTACTCTTAATTCTCATCTAATTATCGATTATCGAATCGCCGCCTAAGAAGTTTCATTTAAGAAAAAATATCAAGGAGACTTGAACCTTGAACCTCTTTTACTATTTTAAACTCTTATCTCTACCCTGCGATAAAGCTCGTCTTTTAAATATTTTCTACCACAAACAAAATACCATCTTCAATGTAGCTCCTTCTTTGTTTGATGCATTTATTAGAGTATATTTCCCTAGAAATTCTTGTATCGTTAAACAAAGATACCAAAACCGGTTCTTCGTCTCTCTTAAAAACGAAAATTTTAAAGCTGGTAAATTTTTAACCATCTCTATCTCTGTCTAACTCATGTGCAAGTGGTACAGATGGTCCAGATTGTTGTTTTCCAAATGTACAGTGATGGCCGAAAAAAATAGGAACCGAGTCTTGAGTGAGAATATCACATATTTTCGTTTGTGTAAGTCAGGCTGGTACTCTCATAAGGTTACGAAAAAAGTTTTAGAATGGATTTTCACCATACTAATCTTACAAATATTCAAAATGGTACCAGTAACCCCATCCCCATCTTCTGATTGAATATCTATCTTCCTAAATTCTCACTTGTTGAGATTTTGGGTTTCATAAGCCTGTTTTACACAGTCGTATAGTATTTTTTTAATGGCTGTTTCTGTACCTAGATCAACTGCCCGTTCTGTAGCGTAGAAGATGGTACCGATTTTTATTCAAATTACAATTTTATTGACAGTTTGATAGAGTTGTATCCATTGAATTATTATCGGATTTTATGTGTGTATCGTTATTGACACAAAACCGTTGGTTAATTATAAGATAAACCGTCATTTTAAGGAAGCCATTAATCAGAATCTGTTACATTGATTATTAATAAAAATAATACAATAAGAATATATTTAGTTGATCCTGAAAAAAAAAACGCGACAAATAAGTCAAAACAGATCGATATTAATAATGTGAAGGTCCCGTTTCTATATATGTTCAATTACTTTTAAATTGTATTTAAAATTTATTGCGTCAAATTACACACGATAATTGGAATTGAACTGAAAGCGTTTATCTTGTGAAAATCTACATATTTATTTATTTATTTATTTATTTTTTAGGCTCTAATTGTGGTGGTTAGTTAGTGATTCGAATGATTGATCACGCAACGAACACTAAATTTGCAAGAATTCTCCATTTCCATCAGTTATTATCGTTAAATCTAAATAATAATAGAGTAAATACTGTTGATTTTTTGTTCTTTTTATATACTTGTTGTATATATGTGTACATATAATAATGATTTTTATCCGATGCAATAATTCCACAACCACAACAGCACGTGCACAACAGATAATACGTTCTTATATAGTTTTATACTGTAAATGCGATTGTAATTCGCATTGTTTGCATTTCCCGGCAAGATCTATCCTGGCATGCTTGTTAAAGGTGCTGTTATTGAGCTTAAATGGTGCATTAAACAACACAACACACAGTTAATGTCCTAGTAGTGTGTGTAATAATAATAATACAACTCGGATTGTTTTTGTTGTTTTATATTTTTTAGAGAAAGAATCTCTTATGTTTCTTCTCCAACAACAACAATCTTGCTTTTAAAATAATTTAATTTCAATTTATTTTTGCAAACAATAGTTGATTATCGATAGCTGGCGGCGGCCCGGTCGATATGGGGGTGGATACAAGAAATTAAATGACCAAGTGCTGCCGGTGGGCAGTTGTTGTTACTGTTGTTGTTGTTGTTGTTGTTGTTGTACAGTATCGACGATATTGTTGTATATTAGGTGAATGATAAAATCACAGACATCTAGTAACGCTAATTTTATAACAACAGCTTCTTAAGAAGAAATCGCCCACGATTCTCGAACAATAGATCTGATAATGGATCACCATAGACTAAGCGATTTGACTCTAAATTGTTACCAAATCTTAAATTAGTAGTTAAAATTCTTAGTAAATCGCTTTAAAAAAAAAAAGTAGGAAGAGACTAGGGAACTATTTACAGTAGTATCCCTCAATAACGAGACCGGATATAACGCAATTTCGGCTATAACGAGATATTTTTGTAGTCCGTGCAAATATGTATGAACACAGGTTGTTTTTTTTAATAATTAGAGTTTGCTTATAACGAGCAATTTTTCTTGTCCATTGACATCTCGTTATAACTGGATTCTACTATAGTCTATGTTTAAGTTGAGTCCACAAAAATTTTGATCCTAAGTTGTCAATTTTTAGAAAGTCAAAAAACGTTTTTTGGGCAAATTTTTCGACTTTGACAGTCTCTTGTAATGACTTACATGCAAACGAGAGGATTTAGACATTTTTGTCAAAATTTGAGGAGGAAATTTGGGCATTTTTTGTCAATTTGAAACTATGACGGTAGCATAGCGTACACATGCAACTCGCTCGTATAATGTAAAAGCCCCTATACATTATCCGATTTTTCGTTCCGAGCAAATCAAACACGAAATTTGTGTCTGTATACTATTCGATTTCCTATCCGACGCGCTATATTCGAGATATTTCATCCGATTTTCTCAAAATAGAATTGTTTCTAATTTCATCCGATACGCTAAAAAGTGTCATGCGCAGTTATACTGTTTTGATAATTTGAGGTTATACGTAAGTTGATAGCATGACGGTGGCGTGGTTTTTTGGTGTCGTCGTGTCTTTTAGAATCAGCTTGTCTGCTAGCGCCTGCGTATACGTTCAACTCATTCGTATAATGTAAAGATGAAAAAATCTGGGATTCCATATGAATTCGGATGTAAAATCGGATACAAAACTCGGACAATGTAAAGGGGTTTTTAAGATCACATAAGAGCCGAATCCCTATTCTTCAGTTGAGATCTTAAAAAAAGTTTGACGTAAACTTAGAAAATTGCGTTAACTAATATAAAGGACACTTTTAATCGTTTTTTAAGCCAACTTTTCGATCTTAACAATTTGTCACAATGAATTATAAGAACGATGCAATTTAAACATTTTTATCAAACTTCGAGGAGAAAATTTGGGCATTTTTAGACAATTTTTGAATTAATTTCTCTTTACATGATCCGTTTTTGATGCATTTTATTCCTGAGTTGTGAAAAAGAAACTGCTTAGGCTTTTTTTTGGCCTTTAAACCAAGACTTCAAAAGAAGTATTTGTGCTCGATCAGTTTTTTTTCTCAAATTTTTGCTGCTAAATCGTGATTGAACTTAAAATTTTAACAGAATCTTTATTTGGTAGTTCAAGTTCTTAGCAACTTTGTTTCAAAAGCGTTATAAAAATGGGGGAAGATTCAAGAACTTTTAGTCTATTTTTGAGCAAAGTCCTCGTCCTTTAATTTGGATCTCAAGAAATTTTTGCCCTGAACTGTCAATTTTTATAGAATTCAGTTATAGAGAAGAAACAATTATGAATGGATCTTTGGGCAAAGTTTTTGACTTTAGCTTTGAGGCGTAAATTTGGGTAATATTAAGGTTTTTTCGAATTTAACTTCTAGATTTCAAAGAAAATCTCTCGAAACATTTGAGATCCTCAAATAACCGTTTTAAGTGAATTGTATTCTCAAATCGTGAAAAAGAGACTGCTTAGACACTTTTTGACTTTAAAACCAAGCTTTGAGTGTAAGTTTTGCAAAATATTCGTACTGTTTTTTATAAGTTTTACACTTAATCGTGAAAAGAGCACAATTTGGTCACTTTTATTTATATTTTCACTTTTATTTAGTCCAAACTCTCGCTTTGTAATCAAGACTTCTGTTGATAAATTTTGAGATTAAATCGTATTTAGACATTTTTTTTGTCTATTCTCATGCAAAAATATTTTTTATAACAGATTCTCGAAGGAAAATGGCCCACGATTCTCGATAATGAAACACCACTGGCTAGATCAACAGCAGCCAAATCTTCAATTGGTAAGTTAAATCCTTTAGCGAATTTTGCTCTCACATTCTTTTAAAAAAAGCACTTTTAAGATAGTTTTGAGCTTAATACCCATCAGTCTCAATTTAGTTTTCCTTTTTTGTCCTAAATTACCAATTTTGGAAACTTAAATACTTAATGAAAACACTTTTTGAATCGTTTCTTGGACCAACTTTTCGACCTTAAATCTATATTTCAAAATTTTTTGACCTAATCCTTTTTGGAATAAATCCTAAAAACGAGACTACTTAGACATTTTATCAAACCGTGGGTTAAAATCCTTAACCCCTTGGCCTACAATATCGAGCCGTTCTCGGATCAAAAATGGTAACCAAAAGTCCTGCTCGTGAATAGTAGCCCAAGGAGTTAAAAGGCAAAAATTTGGGATTTCTTAGTCCATTTTCGAATTTTCTACATGTCAACGAAAATTTTATCGTCAAATGATCCGTTTTAAACTGATTTCACTCTGAATTCATGAAAAAGAAGCTGCTTAGACACTTTTTGACTTTCAAACCAAAATCTTAAGATTATGTTGTCGATTTTCAAAAAAATGATAATCAAAAGTCCTGATCGTGAATAGTAGCCCAAAGGGTTAAAGGTGAAAATTTATGAATTTTTAGTCTATTTTCGAATTTTCTATGTCTTAACGAAAATGTTATCGTCAAATGACCCGTTTTAAGCTAATTTCACTCTGAATTCATGAAAATGAGGCTGCTTAGACCCTTTTTGATCTTGAAACCAAAATCTTAAGATTATTTTGTCGATTTTCAAACAAAAATCTCGACTTTTAGCCATAAGTCAACAATTTTTAGAGAACTTTTTTCCGAGGCTCTCGCAACCGAACAATTCATTTGAAGGGCGAGTACGGAAAATCGAGCAAAAATTTTTATAACGCCATCTACAGGTGTTATTTCTTAAATTTCACCTGAGCAATATTCCACTAATTTAAAAATTAAATAACCAAAATTTCCATTGGACTTTATAAATATTACCAAATTTTTTTAGACAAAAACGTACAACTTTTTCCTAACTCTTGCCCATTTAATTTCCCATATTGTCACATTTTTCTCATAATTATCTGATATAGGTACAATAAACAACAGAAATAATTAGTGCGTAAAATTAGAACCTTGACTTTATAATAGATTTACAACATTACTTTATTTTAAATATTATATATTAAATATGTATTTATTATATTTTCTAAATTTATATATTGACCAATCTTATTGCTTATCATTTCTCTCTCTATCTCTCTTCCTCTCTAAGTACACATACATATAAGGTACTTAATTATTAAATGTTAAGGTTTACAAGAAAATTATTTATGCACAAAGTCAAGTTGTTATCGAGCACGCAATTGGTGGCCAACCTTATGACTGAACCTTATGTAAAGTTATTTCTACTCTATTATTATTATTATTATTACTATTATTGAATTGTTTTTTAATGTTAACGCCCAGTATTACCAATTATAACAACGATAACAATATTTCATAAACAAATAACAAGAGAAAATATGGAAAAGAATACGAATAAAATAGAATAGAACGAAAATCGTTGAGTATTTAAGTATTGTGAGTAACATTTATACAAGAAGTAAAACGTGATGTTAATGTTTCAACTCGTTTTGTTTGTCTTTTTGAGGCAAGTATTGCACACTCAACATCTTCTACACACATTTGTATATAACAAGTTTTAATTGAATCAACACGAGACGCATATTTCGTTTTTTTTTTTTTTGTGTTTGATAATCAACCATTTATCGCTTTGTTAGTTAAATTACATTTTGTACGGTGTATCATAAATGTCAGTTATAATAATCATTAGATGTTTGAATGTAATAAAAATTATAATACAGATTGATAACTGTACATTTATATTCAATTAATCACAATCATTTATTACATTTATAATGTTTAAAGATGGAGAGAAATAGGAATATTTTATAGTTTTCCTATTATTAGCTTGTTTAGCTACTGTCTATTTTTTTAAATCAGTTTTTTTGGCGCGTTATGACAGTGTAATTTTAACAAGCAATAAAAGTTGCGCGCGCAATGTAATGACACCCAATTAAACAGGAACATTAGTTGCTATGGAAACGAGGAAAGCCGGCTAATTATTTTTGGTTATAATAATGTAAAACTTACACTCTTAATTTTTCACACGCCAAAAAATGTTGATTCTTGTGCAACTATTTAATCACGCCAAAGAGGTATAATTTATAACTTGCATAGATTAGTTCACACACACCCATTTTTTTAATCGAAAAGATGATGATTTAGATATATAGCTAGATGTTATAGTTATGTATAGAATATAATTTAGATCTTGTTATAATTAGATTTGTTTATTGATTTTTTTTTCTTCTCAACTAACAAGCAAAAATTCCACCGTGACTAATTTTAATTGAAATTGATTATTTAAGAGATAGTCGGAAAGAAAAACACTATACGATTATTTATATTACCTTTCACGATAGTGTTGTTGTTAATTGAATTGCACCATCTAGAATTTAACACAAGAATTTTAAAGAAAGTCGAAAAAAATTGATTGAAATTATTGTATGCGCAAGTCTGGAATACTCTAATTCAGGGTGTTTGGTCTAAGTATGGTGAGTTCTAAGAAACTTCTATTAGTCGACGAACGATTCGAAAAATATTCTGAGGATTTGTAGAAGAGTTCCTAGCTCATTTCAAAGTTGGTCAAAAAGCGATTGTTTTGGACAATGTCGCAATTTTAAAAAACGAACAAAACACGCAGAACTACAAAAAATGACTTAGAGACCTTCCCAGCATTGATTTTTTCGTTTTTCTCTATTGTATTCCAGAGAAAATACAAAATATTTCCACCTGCTCCAGAATAAAATGGAGAAAAACGAAGAAAATCAACTTTGGAAGGATCCTTAAGTCATTCTAAGCCGTTTTGCGTGTTTAGTTCGTTTTTGAAATTCACTACATCGTTAGAAATGAGCAGTTTTTGACCAACTTCCAAATGAGCTACGAAGTTCTAATTTTGCTGAAATGTTCTTTAAGGACCCTCCTACAAATCTTTAAAATATTTTTCGAATCGCTCATCGACTAATAGGAGTTTCTTAGAACTTACCATACTTAGACCAAACACGTATAGACGTGGACAGGGACGTATCTGGAGCTGGATGTTTTATTGACTTCTCGCTAAAAAACCGCCAAAATGTAATCTGTCCAGAAGCTCTCTTCATAAAAACTAACACTAGTTGATAAGTAAGTACAAAAAAAGTTCCATTTAAGAGTCAAATCCGCCAAAAATCTGATCATTTAAGACAACACCGAATACATCAATTCTGTAATTGAAGCCAAAAAATTTTTCAAATTGCCTAAGTTTGAAGATAAATCTTCTAGAAATAAAAGACAAGAATTTAGCTTAAAGATCGACCTAAAAGTATCAAATTTTGTAAATGTTGATTTGGAAGAAAAATTTGCTAAAACTTCGCCAAAAAGTTAAAATTCTTAGCTCAAGAGCTTAAAATCAAAATTGTTTCGAGCTTAGATAAAAAATCAAGAATTCAATTCAAAACTAGGCTAAAAGTTTCTAAATCATTCCCTTTTCACAACTTAAAATAGAAGTTTAGATTTTCTAATTTCTTAAATTTCACCATTCAGTATAAACTCAGTATTAAAAGATCACAAAATAACTAAGAAACCCAAAAAATGCCCCGAAAAAGGTAAAAATTGTCCGTTCTGCTCGATTTAGTAGAAAAATTCTTAAGGTCACTTAAAATAAAGATGTCCTTTTATCTAAGAATCAGATGAAAAGCTATTTAGAACTATCTCTATCTTCTTTTTTACCGACCTAAGACCCAGACTTGCCAAAAGTTGCGCCAAAAAGTTAAGATTTTTAGCTCAAGAGCTTAAAACCAAAATTGTTTCGAGCTTAGATCAAAAATCATAAATTCAATTCAAAACTAGGCTAAAAGTTTTTAAATCATTCCCTTTTCACAACTTAAAATAGAAGTTCAGATTTTCTAATTTGTTAAATTTCACCATTCTGTATAAATTCAGTATTAAAGGATCACAAAATAACTAATGAAACTTAAAAAGAGCCACCAAAAAGATCAAAATTGTCCGTTCTGCTCGATTTAGTAGAAAAATTCTTAAAGTCATTTAAAATAAAGATTTCTTATCCATGAAAAGATAATTAGAACTATCTGCATCTTCTTTTTTAGCAACTTGCCAAAAAAGATCACTGAAGCCAAAAGTTGCTCAAATTTTGCTATAAAAATCAAAAAGTCTACTTTCAAAGAGTCAAATCTATCAAAACAGCTATATTGTTTAAAGTCAAAAATTCTGTGTCTAAATCGTCCTCGTTTCCCAATTTAAATGCAAAATTGGTTTAAGATTGACAATTTAAGAAGAAAAATGTTCTAAAATCTTGACTACAAGTAGAGATTTGGATTTTTAATTTAAGTAAAAGCTTCCAAAATTGTAAAAATTGGTTTAGGATAATGTCTCAAATTTTACTTAAGCTCAAAGATGTTCCTTAAATACTTAAAATCTCAAAAATTAGGGTAGAAAATTGACTAAAAGTGCTCGAATCTGCACCTTTTATATCTTAGCAGCTCTATTTACTGAAAATCCTAAATATTCTTCATAATATGATTTAAAAGCATAAATCATCAAAAAATAGTCGACTCTCGTATAGCAAAATGTAACAAGAAAAAAAGAAACACGATTAGAGAAGTTGTTTTTGATTTGCCTAAAGACCTTATAAAGTCAAAATATGGTTGGTCTTAATAAGGTAAGCTTAATGAGTTCCACAGCTGGATAGAATTAGGATAACCTTATCCAACAAAAAAAAGTTATTTGCCATTAGATAATACACATCAGGACCAAACAAGGTTGTTCTCGAGATAACCTTATAAAATACCTAATTCTTTTCTATCAGACCAACCTATGTAAGTTACACTGAGGTTACTTATGCGATAAAGAGTTGTTTCACATGAGGTCATCGTTTCAAGTTTACACTGAGGTGGTTCTCAGGATAGCCTCAAGTAAAAATGTTTAATGTAGTTAGTGCCCCATCCCAAATAAATATATCTGAAAGACAAACGTCGTTTCTGACTTACCTTAGGACTAAATCAGGTAGATATGAGTTCCATAGATTGATAGAGTCATGATAACCTTGCTTGATGCAAAGTTGTTTATGATGACCCCACTAGATATTGTTTCGCATTTACATGAGGTACCATAAGGACCTTATCAGGTCAAAGTAAAATTTGCCTTAGTAAGTTCCATATCTGGATAGAATCAGGATAATTTTATACAATAAAAAGCCATTTTTAATTACATTATCCACATCAGGTCTAAGTAAGGTTATTTTCGGTATGAACTTATGAAATCGCTAATTCTTTCGTATCAAGTCAATCTATTCTGATTAGAGTAAGGTTACTCTCAGGATGAAAAACTTTTTGACCAACTTCCAAATGAGCTAAGAGGTTCTAATTTTGCTGAAATGTTCTCTAAGGACCTTCCTACAAATCCATAAAAAAAAATCGAATTGCTCGTCGACTAATAGGAGTTTCTTAGAATTGTATGTAAGGCTAATTAACCGTACCTACTTATATACGAATTGTAATCGTTGCGTACGCAGTATAACTCACGATTTTGATTGTAAACATTTTGTATTGGAATATGGCCAATACTAATCTTGTTATTTTTTAAAAAAAAAACCAATACGTACCGATGTGCAACTTGTGTTGTTGTACTTGCATCCTGTATCGCCTTAATTCAAACAATCTCCGGTCAGCAGGAAATCGTGACTACCCGGCGGTATATATATGAGCATGAGATAATTATAACCATGTGCATGTATTTGTGTGTGTGTGTGTGTGTGTGTGTGCGTGTTTATGTGTGTGTGTAAGTGGGTATGTTCGGCTAACTTACAGGAAATCGACAGTTTACAAAGATTCCTCTATTTTTCCCTCTTTGCTCCTTTAATAATCCGCAAAAGAATTCTACCACACATAAGTACTATTAGTACCACCTTCTCATCATCATCATCATCATCATCATCATCTCGATTTGATAAATATGATTAATAACGGACTACAAATAGAACTATTAAAGATAGAGTGATGATGTTGGTTTAATTCATCACTTTTTCTGTGGACGTCCAATATATTCAAAGATTTTATCAATGATTAATAATGCACGTATTGTCGAAAATTTTACCGTTCATCTTTACTCAACTCACAGAACACGATCAAGATTCAATAAAATTTTGATAACAACAAATTATTGCACAAAGGCTGTTACGTACGACAAATAAATACACTAAAGGTAGTATTCACTAAATCTTTACAGATTAATTTCTATCTACAATAAAGTGAAATCGTATAATTCTATTTACTTATGTCGAGATCAAGTTTTTTGTCTGACGCGCATGCGCAAATATATTGTCATTGGTACTCAAGCACGCCTCAATGTGTCAGTGCTTGAGATTGACATACTCACTTGTGTACAGTAACTAGTACAGAAGAAGTTAGTGAATACTACTCAGCAAAGAATAGCAAAACAATCCTCTTCGATCGATTCCAATCTAAACTACAAGGGGCGTATACGTACTCTTCATAAACACTACCAGCTACTACCAGCAGGAGAGGTATTTACTTCTTCTTTTTTTTTTGATCTTTTACGACAGACAATAAATGTTAAGATCGGTGCTTGAGGTGGAAACAATAGTTTAAACGTTATATCTGATTTCCTTGTGGATCGTTATTAAGTTGTACTGGAAAGCTTATAATTATAACCTTTATGAATCATTAATTTTTATAGATTTAGTTTAAGATAGAAATTATATATAGAAATGACTTTTATAAGTTAATTTTAAGAAATATCTCAATAAGAAATTGAGTAGAATGAGGTTTAATTGGAAACATTAAAGAGTAATCGCTTTCAAATAGCTTGAGTGGAGAATGAAACGAAATCGAAAAAATAAAAGTTTTAAACACTGTACGATAAGTTACGTATTGGGCTTTTATAGCAAGAACTTGGCAGTAAGATGCATGAAAATACAGGGTGTACCTACAAAACAATTTTAATTTGCCGTGGGCCATGGCCTTTGTTATATGAAGTCGTAGCTTGGTTCATACTTTACTATGATACATTTGACATTTTTCAATGAGAAAATAAGCGGCCGAACCAAGCTACAGTCCTACGCAACGAAAGGCATGGCCAAATGCGAGGTGAAAGCGTTGGACATTCCGTATAAAAAATTTCCAATTTATGGAAAATCGTTAGGTTGCTGTAACCAGGGCATCGAACCTTTATTTTTTTCGTTCCGGTTTTCGTTCCGGTTCAATTTGAAAAAAATTATCGGTTCAGTTCCGGTTTTCGTTCCTGCGAAAATAACGGTTTTGTTCCGGTTTTCGGTTTTCGGTTCAGTTCCAAGTGACTCATTTTCGAATTTTTAGATATAAACAATTAATTTTTAGCGTAAATTAATTAACAGCAACAACAACAAACCATTTCAAAGATCTTTTAAAGGCCTTTAAGATCCATATAATTTTAATTTTGAAAAATAATACCTATACGTAGTCAAAATTTAATATTTTTTATCATTGAGCGGAAAATTGGAAAAAATGATGAAAAGTGACATAAAGTCATCTAAAGCTTCAACCCCTAGCTAGTAATGATAGCGCAGTCTTCATTTTTAATAGCCCTCGTGAATCTCTATCATATAGTTTTTGAACTACTAAAAATATTCAACGGTTCCAGAGATATTTGGAAAAAACTGATTTTTCAGGGGTAACTTCAACCCTCAATATCTCCCTTAAACTTAAGTGTGAACTCGAATGATAAAACCCGCATCCCTTAAAATAGAATGAACTACCTTTATACCGAAAATCATTAAAATCGGGAGTTTCGATCTCGGGTGGTTTACTTTATTTTCTTGGCAAGAGAGAAAGGGGAGACTGAAAAGAAAAACAGAAAAAATCGTGATAAAGTGGTATGCTTAAACCGAAAAAAACCGGTTTTTGCTTTCGGTTCAGCTCCAGATTTCGCTCCGGCCAAAATTTCGGTTAATTCCGGTTTTCGGTTTTCGGTTCAGTTCCGGTTGGATGCCCTGGCTGTAACAATCTCTGTTGTAGGGGATTGTGCGCTCTTATTTTAAGTGAAATGGTATATTTTTTATTAGATGCTTTTTTCGCTCTTAAATGGCAATGAGGTAGCAATTTAGATACTTTTAGTCGTTTGATGGAGTGAATTTTTGATTTCTAAGACTTTGCTTATGAGATTTTTGTCCTAAGGAGCTAGTTCCTTTATTTTTGGTAAGTTCTGCTATTGCTCGTTTCTCTCCAAAATTGTGAAGGATGTTTTTTAACTAAATTCTCGCTAATTTTGGTAGCTTTAAGGATAAAACTTGAAATTTTGAATCGAGAGTTTGAAACATTCACGTTTCAGTTGATTTTTGAGATGAATCTTCAAAATTTATTTCAAGTGTTAAGAAATTTTCTTTAATTTTTCGATTTTCATTTTTGTGAATTCTAGTTCTTAATCTACACAGGATTCGAATCCATACTTTTCTTTTTAAATCATTTTTTTTTTAATTTTCACACTTAAGTCATGAAAAAGTCAAACGCATTGGGAAATTTTTAACATTTTTTTATCGAAAAGTATCAATTTCCATATCAATTTTGGGTCTAACTGTAAGTATTAAGAACATTGCAAAATAGATGCTTTTAGTGGTTGTTTTTTTGACAAAACCATCAAATTTAAAGACAGTTTGAAAGATGGTCAGGAATACAAAATTTTTGAAAATATTGAAAATGCTAATTTTTTTTATATCTTGTGATATTTTTAATCTAAATTATCAGTTTTCTGACCGATTTTTGTGCATAAATATGAGATAAAGATTAAAAATTTTGACGTTGAGCCTAGTTTCGAAGAAAGCTTACTTAATAGGAGGAGACCTAGTTAATTTTCAACCAAAATTCCCGATTTTTAGTCTAGATCTTATTGTTAGGACATCTTCGTCAGTAGAGTCCAGTTGTTGTCCCTCTACTTTAGCTCGTCTTACAATTAGAAAAACCTTGACTTAAGTCGACTTAAGCATGGATTTACGGAAATTTGCGTAAGGAGTGGTACATACATGGACGGATCTTCACTCAAATATGCGTAAACCTATCGTGAGCTCAGTTTAAGGCAAGGTCTAGCTGATGCGACCTTAAGCAGGGGAAGAAGAACCGAGCCTAAGTCGTATTTTAAGTTGATAGTTAAATCATTAATTTTAAACGAATTTTGATATTGAATTGTGAAAAAGAGAAGTCTTGATCAATTTGATACGACGTTAGTTCTAAAAGTACAAGAATTATTTCAAATTTCAAAACATTTGTGTTCCAAATAATAAATTTTGACCAACAGAAGTATCTTTTTTTTAAAGTTCTTTATAAATTCGAATCTTAGCAGCCGTTTGTGCGGCACCTTTAGAAATGAAATTCCTAATTAGAATATTGATATACAGTTAGGTGCATGGAAAAGGTAACAATAGTTTTGAAGTTGTGTAAGTCAGGCTTACGAAGGAAGTCCTCACAATGTCCAGCAAGTCAGAATTGTAAAAGAAAGATATTCAACCAAAAATAGTAGGCGGGAATAAGCTTGTTATTTTGTTTATTTACAAAGCTTTACATGACATCTCCCTTTTTCCTTTAATATGGAAAAAGCTTGGTTTACACAACTAAAAGACCGGGTATTTCTCTCTCAAGAATCGTCACCTTTACAAAGCACCTAGTTGTAACTAATAATAGAACATATTGCTTTGGTGGTTAAGAATGGCTTTGCAATTATTATAATTCTTACAATAATAACTGTCATATTTTTAGGGGTAATTCCGAGTGTTGATCCGCCCTTAAAGTAGTGCATATCGTACAATAGCGAGAGCCTATCTTTAGTACAAACACATAATTGTTTATAAACACACACAAACACGCATATGAGCATTAAGAGAAAAGATAACATGACGAAATAATATAAGATTGAATAACAGCATCCATCTAAAGTCAATATATTATAAGAGTATTATTATTATTATTATTATTATTATTATTGTACTAGGAACGGTCTTAATCTATTTGATATGGGCATCAGGCTTGCCGCTATTTTAAAATGTCGAGTCACATACTGATTGATAAACATGGAGGCCAAGATTATCTACATAAAACAACATATTTTGAGACAGTTATTCATGGTGATGGAACAACCAACAACAACAACCAACAACTTGCTATATAGTTGCTGCGTTCCCAGGAAGCATACAGCTAGAGGCGGATATTTCAACTTGATTTGCAACAAGTTCTTGCTATATTCAATTTATTTTTCACTTTTCATCGTCATTGTCGTCGTTGTCTTCTTCTTCTTCTTCTTCATTTACGTTCCACTAGCACGATAATTGATCGATTTGCAATTATTGATTAATTAATCATTAATTTAAAATATCGATAAGCAGAGATAGACGATCAATTTGCGTTTGATGCTGAACTAAGCCGGAAACCGAAAACCGGCTCAAGCATACCATTTAACACGATCTTTTTTTTTATCTCCTCTTTAGCTCTTTGGGCACCCAGGACAAAACTCCCAAATTTTTGGTATATACAGGGTGTTTGGTCTAAGTATGGCGAGTTCTAAGAAACTTCTATTAGTCAACGAGTGATTCGAAAAATATTTTGAGGATTTGTTGAAGAGTCCCTAGGGAACATTTTAGGAAAATTAGAACCTTGTAGCTCATTTCAAAGTTGGTCAAAAAACAATCGTTTTGGACAATGTCGGAATTTTCAAAAACGAACAAAACACACAGAACGACTAAAAATAACTCAGAGACCTTCCCAACATTGTTTTTTTCATTTTTCTCCATTGTATTTCAGGACAAATACGAAATATTTCCACCTGTTGCAGAATAAAATGGAGAAAAACGAAAAAAATCAATTTTGGGAGGATCCTAAAGTCATTCTAAGTCGTTTTGCGTGTTTAGTTCGTTTTTGAAAATCACTACATCGTCAAAATTAGCGTTTTTTGACCAGCTTTTAAATAAGCTACGAGGTTCTAATTTTGCTGACGTGTTTTCTAAGGACCCTCCTGCAAATCCTTGAAATATTTTTCGAATCGCTCGTCGACTAATAGGAGTTTCATAGGATCAACCATATTTAAACCAAACACCCTGTATGTATGTAAGTATTATAAGGGATGTGTATCTTGTCATTTGTGCTCATGCTCAGTTTAAGTGAGATATCTCTGTAACGGCTCAATATTTTTTAGTGGTTTAAGAACTAGTCAATACAGATTCGTTAGGACTATCAAAAGGTGTGAGCCGCTTTTGCATCCCTTGTTGGGGTTTAAGGTTATAGATGATTATATGCCATTTTTTTAGGGTTTCTTTTACGATTTTATATTGTGTGGTCTATGGTAAAGCATATCCCCATAAAAATTCTTCTAATATAAAATTGCAAAATAAAAGTTTCCTATTTGAAAGTTTTTCTGTATTTAAATTATTCACCCTGTAGATAGTTCTTAGATTTTGTACTTTTTAGTGTGAAATTTAAAAATTAATTATTTGGAGCTGAACCGAAAACCGAAAAAAATCGTTCTTTTCCAGGAACGAAAACCGGAACTAAGCCAATATTTTTTTAATTGGACCGGAGCGAAAAGCGGAAAAAAATAATTGTTCGAAGCAGGGCTTCCAACAGAAACTGATCTGATAACCAAAAACCGAAAAAAAATTTATCTGAGTCAGTAATACTTCAGGGCATTTAAGGGTATGCTGGAACCGAGACGAAAATTTTCAATGTTTTTCCATAAAAAATGGCATTTTCGGGAAGTTAGGAGAATGCTCGACAAACTAATTGAAAAGCAAAAGCAATAATTATAGCCCCTCAAATCCTCCAAACTGTTCGAAAATTTTCTCGTAACTCTTTAGATTTTCCAAAATTGGATTTTTCAGGCTCCATCTTCCGTTCGCACATGAATAAGCTTTCAAAAAAAACATTTTCAATTTTTAATCTTTGTAATTGTGAAAATTGCGTTATTCATGAAATTTTGAAATTTATCTCAATTTTCCGGAAAAGTAACAGGCTGATCGTAAAATTTCTTCAAAATTGGGAAAGTGCTTTGAATTTACTATATATTTCTTAACTAAAAGTGAAAAATAAATAATATTTTGACCAAGTTTCAGTCATTTTTACGGAAAAATTAACAAAACATGTTTCCAATTTATCTCAGAATTTCTTCAAAATTTTCCGAAACGGAAAGCTTCATCGGAAGCACCGTGAAATAGTCTTTCCAGCGCTGGCTAACGAGTTTCGATGTCTCGGAAAACAAGCGAGATTTCGATGAATAAATATTGGCATTTTTTGTTCTCGGTTCCAGCATATCCTTAAGAGGGTTCCGGACTTAGTACTCGATTTAGCGTGCGAAAATTCTCATTCTTCAAAGATTGATATCTCACTTGCTTTTTAGGAAACTGAACATAGTAAGCCTGGGTCAGATAAAGCATTTCAAGGTGCATGTCTTGAAGTTTCTTATTTTGGAAAAATGTGATAAAATTCTGAATAGCAGAGAAAACTCTTGGACCCTGTTTTTTCATATATTTTCCTTCATAACTGGCTATAACTTGGCCAATTTTATTCATTTTCTTTAACGATCAAGTGATTTGAGACCGCAAATTGAAAGAGATTTTCAAATCTTCAAGAATTTTCTCCATAGGTGTGTTAGTTTTCTGATCACTGAAGAAAATTGAAAGAAAAAAACATCAACATTGATAAATTATATAATCTTAAAAATAGAGAATCATACTCGCGTTTTTAGAAAGCTGATGTAAGAGGAAAGCACATGAAGCTCGCTTAAAATCCAATTTTGAAAATTAAGTGAGTCTCACAGAAAATTTGAAATCCTTTTTAATTTCCCGCTAAGAAAATTGAAAATTTTCCAAATTTCGGGAAGTTATTGGTTTTACCCCGATTTTCGAAAATTAAATTTCCAGCAGATCTCCACGTTTTGGGGTCCTAGGAAGCTATTGTGACTATTCTTGCGAGCGTGTCTGTATGGCGCTGTGTGTGTGTGTGTGTGTGTGTGTGTGTGTGTGTGTGTGTGTGTGTGTGAATTCGGCCCGATAGGTTTTGAGAAATTGTAAAAAAGCCGAAAAAATTCTTTTGTTAAAATCACGTTTTTTCAAAACAACTATTGAGCTGCTGTACCGATCGATTCCATAATCTAATCAGCTCTTAACCTTAACTAATGACGTCGAATGCCATTTGAATGATAAAAATCGGTTGATTCGTTCACGAGTTATAGTTGTCGAAATATATCAAAAAAAGTGTTTTTTCAACATAACCTCAAAATTACTTAACCAATCAAATTTATACTCCTCACAATAATTTTGGAGCTTTGAAAACTGCGTCGAATGCCACAAAGCTCGTCAAAATCCGTTGATTTGTTTGCGAGATATCGTTGTCGAAAAATTTCGAAAAAGCGTTTTTTCAACATAACCTCAAAATTCTTTGACCAATCAAATTTGTACTCCTCACAGTAATTTTGGAACTTTAAAAACTTAGCGGGAAGTTTCAGGAATGGTCTGCAGGGTCAACCGCATTCCAGATTTTTTCAACTATAGAGCTCTGAAATCAATTATGAAAATGTCGGAAATTTTATCTACTTCACAATAATATTAATTATAATGGAAAATATTTTGAAAATCTGTCGGGAAACTTGTTTTTAAGTCGACCATGTGTGTTATTGTAATTGTAATTTAATTGAACCGGAACGAAAATCGAAACGTAAAAAATAACGGTTCGATGTCCTGATATTAACGATAAATAATAACTGATCACGTTTTGATCCATATTGTCGTCGGTCATATAGACACAATATTATACAATCTATGATTCCTATCTCTTATAGTATAGAATAGGATATCAACATTTCCAGTTTATATAAACGACAACATAAAACGCACAAGGAATGTACGAATCCTCTCTTATAAATACATACAACATACGATATATCTTCTATTTTAAACATTACAATAAAATATGTATAGATACTAAAATATATATAGATATGTATTTTAGATCATAACGGAGTTAAATCGTGCAACTAACTGATCCCAGCTCCCGTGGGAAAACTATAATCAATAAATCACAATATAGTAGAATAGTATAAGAGAATGTTAAGTCATCTTGGAATTATTATTAACTTGAAATTGTCAAACAAATTAAAAATTAACTTCTGTACAACTACAATTAAATCATTATACTATCTATACTTAGTTTCATTTCAACAATATTGCCCTAGGTGTGATTCTAAATTGTATTCCTGCTCAATTCTGAAGAGAATCGTTTTGATATTGAATCGTATAAATCTACGCTTGGAGGCTCTTTCTATATCTAAAAATATCCCAGTTAGAATAATTGGAGATTATAATAGTAGTGTGGGTAGAGTATCCGTTTTTTGAAAACACTTAAAATCATCATTGTTGATATTTTATAATGATCTTGATGATGATGATGATAGGTACTAGATGTAAGTATGTATACAGGGTGTTTGCTCTCAGTATGGAGAGTTCTAAGAAACGCCTATTAGTCGACGAGCGATTTGAAAAATATTTTGAGGATTTGTAGAAGAGTCCCTAGGGAACATTTTAGCAAAATTAGAACCCTGTAGTTCATTTCTAAGTTGGTCAAAAAACGATCGTTCTGGACAATGTCGCAATTTTAAAAAAAACAGAACGACTAAGAATGACTCAGAGACCTTCCCAACATTGATTTTTTCGTTTCTTTCCATTTTATTCTGTAGCAGTTGTAAATATTTCGTATTTTCTCTGGAATACAATGAAGAAAAACGAAAAAAATCAATGTTGGGAAGGTCTCTGAGTCATTTTTAGTCGTTCGGCGTGTTTTGTTCGTTTTTGAAAATTGCTACATTATCCAAAACGATCGTTTTTTGACCAACTTTGAAATGAGCTACGAGGTTCTAATTTTGCTAAAATGTTCCCCAGGGACTCTTCTACAAATCCTCAAAATATTTTTCGAATCGCTCGTCGACTAATAGGAGTTTCTTAGAACTATCCATACTGAGAGCAAACATCCTGTATGTATGTGTGTTTGAATCTAGTGTAATAACAATATCTCTAGACGAGTTATGTGCAAGTTGAGCTGGTCATAGCACCAATACACATGTATTAAGATGGATATTATCTATGAATTATACATTAAATAGCACGAGGTTTTTAACCATATGTATAATAACAACTTTAACGAGATCACTACTACTATAAGTACTACTAGTATTACAAATACATGATCTATAACAAGTCTACATTAGAAATAATCAACTATTGTCCTGATATTGACTGTCTTGTTGTTGTTATTGTTGTTATTACTGATGTTGTTATTATTGTTGTTGTTTGTAAACGTACAAACGGCTACTGGTTTTGTCATATTTAAATGCTACCGGATAATTTGAATATAAACAGAAGCACTCAAATAGTTATAAAAGAAACAAAACTAAAAAAAAAAAATGTTGAAAGAAACATGTTACCACAACATGATCTTTTTAGATGCTAGAAGCTAATTTAGTATGAAGTTTTTCCAAATTACTCTACAAAATGACCGATAAATTAAAGTTGATTCATTTTAGATTAAGAGAAAGCCAAGTGATGATTTATTGTAAGTAAGTTTTCAAAGTTTTTAATCGTGAGAAATCGTAAAAATAGATAAAATAGACGGTAAAACACATTTTTCTCTTAAACGGTAACAGATAGCGACCAGCAAATAGTTGATTTCGATTCCAAAGACAGTCATATACAAAAATAGGCGGTTGGATTTTTGCAAATTTGACAGGATTTTCATAGGATAAGGAAAAAGTAACTTTCTTTGCTGAAACGAGTGACTTGGCGAAACACAAAATTCCCTGTGTAAAAGTTGATTAATTTAATAGTCACGAATATAAAAAGATCGAGAAAAGTTCACTCTACAAAGATATGAGCTTCGATTTTCCATTTTCTTTACCGGTTCTTCATAATCTGCATCCAAAGTAATCTATTCTTTCCGAAATTATGAATGAAATAACACAAACAGACACTCCTAGTGACCTAACGCACCAATCAGGGGATTCTATTCAATGCAGGTGTTTACTTTGACAATTTTTACATCAATTGGAATTGCACACTTTATATTTTCTAAGACAAAACACGCCCTTTGTATAAATATCGACTACTTTACAATAGTTCGCAAAGAAAGGTGGAGGAAGTGCTCGTATGTTACCCTT
Source organism: Mylabris sibirica (assembly GCA_039776855.1). Lineage (NCBI taxonomy): Eukaryota > Metazoa > Arthropoda > Insecta > Coleoptera > Meloidae > Mylabris > Mylabris sibirica. The sequence continues at coordinate 7,072,878 of CM077842.1, forward strand.
AAGTCCTTGAAAAGAATACGATTCAAACTTGTTGTTTGATCTGAATTCCAGTGGCGTAGGGAGAAGGTTTTGGGGGTCTAACGCGTCCTCCGCTCCAAAGACTCAAAGTCCTAAAAAATAATCTAAAGTAAAGTACTTTTCAATCAAACATCTTAGATTTTTTTATCAGTTACTAGCTGTTGCCCACTGCTTTGCTCTCGTAGAAGGATACCGTAAATCCATTTTAATTTTCGTTAATTTAGGACTACCATACGAATTCCGTTAAAGGTAGGTTTTTCGACAAGGATAGATCATGTGTTTAATGTTCTCTATTCAAAAACTTAAATAATAATATTCCTTGGTTTTAACTTGAAGAATGCCAAAACTCCTATACAAACCTTCATTCCCTATTTCATCCCCTTACCTATAGGTGGAATTTAAAAAAAGGGTGGAATACATTCTTATTTATTTATTATCAAAAACATAAATATAAAATTTCACCCTTCTAGCTAAAAAAATGATGGATGTTTATTCAAACATTCATACAATATTTCACCTCCTTGGGGGTAGAATTTCCAAAAATTCTAAATCGACTAGTTATTTTTTTCTAATCAAAAACAAAAATAGTAATTACGTCTCGTGTTTTCAACGTAAATTAACTCCAAAAATCATCCCCCATTTCACACCCTTAAGAATGGGATTTTCAACAATGATAGATCAAGCGCTTAATATTTTCTATTTTAAGACCTAAATAACAATATTTCTTGTTTTTACCTTCAAAAATAACAACTCCCATACAAACTTTCATTCCCTATTTCATCCCCATCAGGGTGTAATTTGAAAAGATGCTGAAACACGTAGGTATTTATTTATTTCTGATCAAAAGCATAAATAAATAGTTTCATGCTTGTAGCTTCAAAAATTACGGATTTAGGGGTGTAATTTGAAGAAAACGCAAAAACACATATTGATTTTTTTCTGATCAAAAGCATAAATATAAAGTCTCAGGCTTCCAAGTTCAAAAACACGTATTTATTTTTTTCTGATCAAAAGCATAAATATAAAGTCTCATGCTCCTAAGTTCAAAAATGACGGATTTTCGTAAAAATGACAGATTTTCAAACCTTATTTCACTCCTTTAGGGGTGTCATTTAAAAAACTCTGAAACACGTATTTATTTATTTCTGATCAAAAGCATAAATATAAAGTTTCATGCTTCAAAAATGACGAATTTTCGTATAAACTTTCAACCACTATTTCACCACTTTAGGGGTGTAATTTTGAATAGACCTTTGTTTGTGAAAGAGAAGCAACTCAAACACATTTAATCAACTTTTGGAATTCATTTCTAATTTTTCTTCTACATCACTGTTCTTTCTTAAATAATTTCGCCCTCAAATTTAATTAAAGAGGCGATTTATCCAAGTGCTTTTTTGACGTAATTATCAACTTTTAATCTAGGGGCTGATAAATATTCATCCTAAGTCACCCACTTTAAAAAAATGATGGCTTTGAGTTGAAAAAAAAACGGACGGGTTGAATGCTTTAAATTTTAAAAAGTGCTTATCTTAATTCAACTGAAAAAGAGACTGGCACTTTTTCTATACTTATTAAAAAAAAATTTAAAGAGAAATTTATTTGAAATGATCAAATTTTTTTTGAAAATTAAACTTTTAACTAATGAAAAAGAGTCTATTTATACACACTTTTAGTCACATTTTGAACAAAATCTTTGTCGTTTAAGTCACTAAATCGTTGAAAACAGACGGTCTAAGCACTTTAGAGGCATTTTCAATACAATTGTCAACTTTAAGCCAACATTTTTAAAAAAAATTTGTAACTTAAATTTTGAGTCGTGTTCATTTTAAAAACAGTCAATTTAAACACTCCCGCTTGATCTTCAAGTTGAACTGTAGATTTCTAATCTAGATTATTGGCTAAATCATTTCTTTATAAGACGCTTTTAAATTGTTGAGAAATTCAGTAGAAACTAATTAAAGTTATATTTTTACATACTGAAGAAAAACCCAAGTAAATTTGACTCATTGTCAGCTCTTGATCCGTCCCTGTATATCTACAATAAAAATGCAATATATCATTAAAGTAGGTGGTTTTAATATTATACAATATGAAAAATAACTAAAGGATTTATTTATTTATTTAATATAATAGAAAAATAAATGCATGAACGAATGGAAAAAACAAATTAGTTATTATTTATGGTTTTGAATTAAAATGCAACAAAATAAATACTAGTCTATTATAATATTTACAAATTTATTGATAAATTATAAACAACTCCACTATATTATATTTTTTTTATTATTATAATAAAAATGGATTTATAGTGAATCAACAATTCTGAAATATCAACAAATTATTCTTATTATTAATAATAAGAATAAGCAATAAATTTTAATATAGTCATTGCTGAGGGACAAAAATAATCGATTTATACGGGGTGTCCGGTAAGTCACGCATTTCCTGCTAAGGGGCAGATAGGGGGTGAAATTCTAAGGTGAAAAGTCCTGTAGCATTTTTTCATCTGACGTACAGGTAATTAGCTATTAATTAAATCAAGTAGCCAATGAGGTGCTCTCTTACTCTGAACAGCTCTCGCGTCAGCCTGCTAACTGGTCCGCTTCCTACGTCCTACCGTCAAGATTCGAGCAACTGATTGGTTATATGATTTAATTAATAACTAATTATTTGTGCGTCAGATAAAAAAAATGGTACAGGAATTTTCACCTTAGAATTTCATCCCTTATCTGCTGCTTAGCAGGAAATGCGCGACTTACAGGACACCCTGTATATTTGGTGTTTTCAAGATAATTGCTTATAATTTTTTCCCTTAACATAGAGATTTCTATAAATATGGTTGCATTAGAAATTTTATGCTTGAAAGTTGGAAAACTTATTGTTGAAGGAGGAAAAAATAATTTGTTAAAGCTACTACTAGGTACTATTTACTAGAATTACTAATTCTACTACTATCATTCTTGATCACCTTCTAGCAATAATATAATTAATGAAAACAAAGCCTATATAAATTTCAAAGTTAGTAATTATTATAATTACTAGTTGATTTAATGGATAAAATACATGAAATCACAAGAAACCAACAGCTTCTTATTAATTCTAATAATTAATAATAAAAATTTAACAGTTAGATAAATTGTTGTAGTTTCATCACAGAAGTGAACAAATAACAATGATTGTGCTTTAGTGACATTTCGAAGTTTGTTATCGATTAAGTACATTATGCAATTTCATTTTGATAAAGGTCAAAATATCGCACAAGCTCATGAATGGCTTAAAATACGGTTTAAAATGCACCAACTTAAAATCTACAAAGGAAAAAGAACTTCAACAATGTGAGAAGCATGCTCTAGACGCAAAATTATGCTCACCAAAGATTGCTTGAACACCTGTCCAGAAACTAGTTAGGGCTCAGAAAAAATGCAGGTAATTCAGACTAGATAATCAATTCTGCATTTTAGAGCACTAATATTGGCAACTCAGAAAAACTGAGTAAACTAATTGACAAGTTAGCCGATCAATCATTGTAACAATCGATGAAATTATGGAAAAATAAAGCAAAAATTCAGTCATTTTTGAATAAAGTTCCCAGAATTTCGATATTAAGGACAAAAAACAGTAATCTGAGTAAGAATTTAGTCAATTTTGAATAGAACTCCAAAATTTTGATATAGGTTGGATTAAGGCCAAGGAGAGTAATACCGACCTTGAATCTTTGATCGTTTATCAAAAATTATGGAAACAATCTTGCAAAAATTCAGTTATTTTTAATAGAGCTCTTCAATTTTCGATACAGTTTGACTTAAGGCCAAAGAAAGTAATCCACGCAAGAATTCAATAATTTTTCCGTCTCAAATTTCGATAAGGTCTACACTAAGGCGAAATAAAGTAATCCAGTCAATTTTGGACAGAGCTCCCCAAATTTTGATATGGGTTGGATTTAGGCTAAAAAGGTAATACCGACCTTAAATCTTTTGTCGTTTATCAAAAATTTGAGCCTGACTGTGGTAAAGGTAAAAAACTCAGTCAATTTTGAATAAAACTTCCCAAATTTTGATATGGGTTGGATTAAAGCCAAAGAAAGTAATACCGACCTTGAATTTTTGGTCGTTTATCAAAAATTTGAGCCTGACTCTGGTAAAGTTAGTTTCAAAAGTGACATCCTAGTTTTTTTATCCAGAAATCTAAAAATTGTGCTTTATTGAAAACAGTCTAACTAAAAAAGGCATGCTTTAGTGATTTTTTAAACATTTTGCAATTTTATTTTGATAAAAGCCAAAATATCGCACAGTCTCATGAAAACAAAAATTGTACTGCTAACGGTAGAGTTATTTAAACAAAAACAACAGCTAAAAGATGGTTTGTTTGAACATTTTGGAGTTAAAAATGCACCAAGCCAAAACTCACAAGGGAAACACAACTGAAAGAAAGCGAGAAGCATGAGAAGCAAAATCATGCTCGCCAAAAAATGTTTGCAGGCTTCCCAACTAGCTAGAAACGAGTTATGACTCGGCAGAACTAAAAAATCAATCTTGCATTTTAATGTTTCAAACTCTGAAAAACTGAGTAGACTTAATAAAATAGATTAAATTTTAGGAAAAGCCAAGCAAAAATTAAGTCGTCTTGAAACGAGCTTACCAAATCGTTGTAACATCTAAATTATGATCAAAAAAAATTATTCTGATCACACATATCTTTGGTCATTCGGAGAAAATTAAAAATGACTCTTTTTTGAAAGAGTCATTTTTTGGTTGGATTCAAAGTTTGATCCCAGGTTTTGATAAAAAATCTATTGGAACAGTGATTTTAAACATTCGCGTATAGTTTCGGCTATCCATTGAATGGTGTCTTGGAAACCAAAGACAAATCTTCCTTGTATGTCAACCTCTTCGTCGTATTGATTAGGTACGCCCTTCACAGCACTGTAACAGCATCTAATGCTGAGTGCCTTAGGATTGAACTGGTAGGGAATCCGTGTGTTGTTAAGTTCACCGTGAGCTTTATTCTGGATGCCGGGGTCATGAACACCTCACCACTGGTATAAGCCCCTACTATGGGTACTGCCGGCCTGTGTGTGGGTGAAAACCCTAGGTGCTGAAGTAAGGGTATTGGCAACCCCTTGGCCACATCGGTGGATGAATTGTGTCAAAAACAGCTTGAGAGCGAACCTGCATAGTCAATAGAAGTCTGTAGGTAGCCTGAGGTGTCTGAGCGGCTTGTACTCATGAGCTTTATTCTTCATGCCGGAGTGTAAGCTCACGGAATCATGAACACCTCACCAATGGTATAAATTGGTACTACGGGTACCGTACCGTACCGTACTGTGTGTAGATGGACGGCGAGTTTAGCTTCGTGGGGTGGGTGGTTGAGGACCCTAGTTGCTGAAGTAAGGGTACTGGCGACCCCTGGCTCAGGTACATCTTGGAAGATGGCAGTATCGGCCACATCGATGGATGAATTGTGTCAAAAACAGCTCGAAAGCGAACCTGCATAGTGAATAGCAGTCTGTAGGTAGCCTGAGGTGTCTGAGCGGCTTGTACTCATGAGCTTTAGTCTTCATGCCGGAGTGTAAGCTCACCGAGTCATGAACACCTCACCAATGGTATAAATTGGTACTACGGGTACCGGCGGCCTGTGTGTAGACGGACGGCGAGTTTAGCTTCGTGGGGTAGGTGGTTGAGGACCCTAGTTGCTGAAGTAAGTGTACTGGCGAGCCCTTGATCAGGTACATCTTGGAAGATGGCAGTATCGGCCGCATCTGTGTGTGAGTTACGTCAAAAAACCGCTAGAAAGCGAACCTGCATAGTCAATAGAGGTCTGTAGGTGGCCTGAGGTGTCTGAGCGGTTGGTACTTCTGAGAGGATTGGCGATTTTACCAAAAAGAAAAAGAACATTAATCAGATTAGATAAAGCTTTGTTGAATGTAGAGTTCTAACCATAAAAGGTTTAGTATTTTTCCTCCCCAAAGGGATATTTATTCAGACGTATTCAAACGTATATAAACTTCTCGGATTGTGTTCGATTTCGTATGGGTAGTTTGTAAATTCAAACTTCAAACTATTTCATTCTTAGTGCTTTATCCTATCGTATATGTATATAATACAATGCCGTATATCAGACACGTTTGAGATACTTACGGTCTATTATTTTGCACATAGTTTATGTACTGAAAATAAGCCAACCCACGCACGTTCTCTCTCTCTGTGTATAGTCATGTCAATGGGGGCCTCTGGCTTTATAGTCAACTTTACGACTATACCAAAGCTTTACTTCTTCTATTTTATTGTTCTTATTATATTAGAAACTATCAAAAATACACATATACCATAGCAAGACAGAGAGAAATAGAGGAAAGGAAAAAATTTTATATAACTTACAACAATTTCCTTGAAGCATTTGAAAAATCAATTGACCGATTCATATAATATTTAGATATAGTCTAGTTAAAGGAATTTCTTCAATTTATTTATGAATTATAACAGATTAGATAAGGTTATAGATAAAGCAAAATTCTTATACGATTACTTCCTGTAATAAGTGCAAAAATCTAAAATTAAGATTATAGAATCGATTCGCCACTTCTTCTCTAAACTCCAACTATACAGTATATTCCCTGGCCGTTAGAAACATTGGAGAAACTTTGGCCACGCCTATTTAAACTACTTACATATTAGTTAGAAAGAGACAGAGAGAGCGTAGGTCTTAGTCCTCTGACCAAACACAGCAATTTCTTTTAAAAGATAACAATAAGCAGATCTGGTTTGTGGATTTGGTATTTCTGTCTGTTATTCATGAAACATGTCATTTGACAAAGAAGAGACATGGGCGGGACCAATGTTTCTCCCATGTGTCTATTGAAATGGAATTTACCTGTATATTTCATCAATAAACATCCCTTAATCTCTCTGTCTCTTTCTAACGAATATGTAAGTAGTTTAAATAGGCGTGGCCAAAGTTTCTCCAATGTTCCTAGCAGCCTGAGACCGTACTGTATACTTATCCATACAGGTCTAGATATGTATCACACAACAAATTGCCTGTCGCATGAATGATCCTTTAGAAAACTCCTCTCTACTTTAGCATCACTTACTACTTATATCTATAATCCGTCCACTAAACAGCATGAACAAGACTCTTAACCGCATCTATATTCTGACTACAACATTACTCTATCAATCACATGTTTATGTGTTTGTGTAGAGGCCCTCAAGATTTGCCATCGTTTAAACTTCACTTTAAACTTTGGTTTAAAACACCGCCATGTGTTGTATCCAACAAGATTTAAAGATAACAACGTTATCTTTAATTGTTGTGAAAGATTACAGAGTTAAAGCAAACATTTACAATTTGATATTAATCGAGAAAAAAGATGGTAGGTAGTAGAACAGCTGTTTGTTCGCAACAGGACTGTCAGGGAGGGATTTTTTTTTTTGAAGAAAAAACGACGGACGGATGGACAAGTTTAGACGAGACCGTGAATCAGCAGGAAGGCTCTTCTATATTCCTATAATGTTTGTATTTAAATGTGTGTGTGTGTGTGTTTAAGGCCTTTGGGAGCAATGTCACGTACACATCACCCATAGACCTGTAAGGAATACAAATGTCCACACCAATTAATGTTCGATTTGCTTGTGAATTTCCTGTTTACGCAAAAGATCGATTCGCAATCACTCTTTCTTAAAATTATTACTAAGGGTTTATTCACTATTTTTTAGGGATATTCTATAAGGATTATCTCCTTTTTCTCTTTGCTAGAAGATTATCTTTATCGCTTGTCCCATTTGAACAACATTAAGTTTTGAGGAGAGAGAGAGAGAGAGAGAGAGAAAATTGTCATAAGTGTGTCTCTGGGGTGAGTGAAATAGGTAGTTGCGCAGTAAGTTGGCCGATGGAGATTTATACTTATCTCTTTTCAATTATTGGATACAATAATATTATAAAGAGTGAGATAGATAGCTCTCTTTTTCAAGATAATGTTTGTGTCTCACTTAACGATAATCGCCAATTTTTTAAAAATCTATGTGGTGTATTCACAATTTTTTTAGAGATGATCTTTAACGAAAATGATTATCTTCTTATTTTTTTTGCTAGCAATCATCTCTATTGCTTGTCCTATTTGATTTGTATGCTGATAATAATAAATACTTGTCTCTTTTCAATTATTGGATATAATGCAATTGTAGAGACTGAGATTGATAAATTTGTTTTTCGTAATACTGTTTGTGTCTCACTTGATAATGATAGTCAACTTATAATGAATCTGTAGGTCCTATTCACAAATTTCTTGGAGATGATCTCTAACGATCATTATTTTCTCTCTTTTCTAGACATTATCTTCATTTATTTGACTTATATTTAGGAAGAAGAGAATGAAAAATGTCTTGAAAAGAGAGAGAGAGAGAGGGAAATGGTTATAATGGACACTGAGAAAGACAGCTCCCTTTATAGAGATAGTATTTGTGTCTCACTTGAGGATAATCGCCAATTTCTAAAGATTTTTTTGGAAATTAGATCTAACGATAATAATTATCTATCTCTTTGTTAAAAGATTATCGCTTGAACACTTTGACTTCTATATAACAAGGAGACAGTATGGAAAAAGTCTTGGGCAGAAGGTAATCTTCATAATGTTGTCTTGAAGATAAGCGAAATAGATAATTGCGCGGTAAGTTGCGCAATGGTTGTTTTATACTTGTCTCTTTTCATTAATGGATATAATGAAATTGTAGTGACTGAGATAGATAGCTGTCTTCTTAGAGATAATGTTTATGTCCCGCTTAGAGATGTCTTAGAGAGAGAGAGAGAGAGAGAGAAAAAGTCATAACGTTGTATTCAAGATTAGTGAAATAGACAGTTGGGCGATAATTTACCCAATGGTTATTCTATACTTGTCTCTTTTCAAATGTAACTGTAGACACTGAGATAGACGGCTCCCTTTATAGAGATAGTATTTATGTCTCACTTGAGGATAATCGTCAATTTCTAAGAAATCTGTGGGTTCTACACACAAGTTTTTTGGAAATTATCTCTAACGATAATAATTATCTATCTCTTTGCTAAAAGATTATCGCTTGAACACTTTGACATTTATATAAGAAGGAGACAGTATGGAAAAAGTCTTTGACAGAAGGTAATCTTCATAATGTTGTCTTCAAGATAAGTGAAATAGAGACTTGCGCGGTAAGTTGCGCAATAGTTGTTCTATTCCTGTCTCTTTTCATTAATGGATATAATGAAATTGTAGTGACTGAGATAGTGTTTATGTACCGTTTAGAGATGATGACTATTTTCTAAGAAATCTGTGAATAAGACCCTAAGGCCCAACTTCCCTCTCGTAATGGATCTCCTTACTAATCTATCAACAGTAAGACCACCGGGCAACAGTCAATTTTTCGTCTACCAGCATTTTTTAACATTCACCATTAATCATCAAGTATTATTTGTCAATTAATGGTATTTACACACATTCGACCAGTTTAATTTACAACAATATGAACTTAGCTTAATAACGATGATCCTTTGTTCTTAATGGATTAATGAATTAATTACAAGTCATTATGATTTGTTTCTCTTTCAGCCATATAAAGACAAAATAAATTAGGCCACTTTTCCAATCGTGTATAGAAGGAAAAAAAAACGACTCATATTTGAGACAAATGACCGAATGTCTGCTATGACAAATCGCATGTCATATTCTTCAATAATTTATTATCCATAATTCTAGTAGTATCTAACTTTACTAGTGAGAATAATGTTTTTTTTTTGTTTCGAAAGTTTCGATTATATTCTAATATGTTCGATTGTAAATGGACAATTTAACCATACAGATATTTAACCTTTAATTTATTTGATTTATTGATCGTGTTAAGCTTCCTCTTTTTCACCATCGAATTTCCACTGTTCTTCATGTCATATTCGTCGATTATAATGATTGTTTAAGCTACCAAAAACAGAAAAGAAACGGTTCTTAGATCGGTTATCTGTTATAAGATAAATTGACAAACTCTTATTAAAGACAGGTTGTTTGTAACTCGTATACTTTGCATTTAAAAATCAAGAAAAAAAAATTAGCTTATTGTAGTCCTCTAGGGAATGGTGGTATTAACATTCTGTCCGGTCTATTCACACTTTTTTATAGTTAAACAACCACTTTAACGATCTGTAATGATACCTTAGTTGTAATTATTGGAAATAATTGTTTAGTATAAGCTAACCAAGTATAGAAAACTGTTAAAATGATCCACAAGAGATATTTTCGATGTCTGTAAAGAAAAATCGAAATATCTTCGAGGAAATTAAAAATCAATAAATCATCTCGTTGAATTTATAAAAAAAAATCTGATTGATTACAGCGTCAATTGGATGTGAAATATCTCGAATTTCAATGATGAAAATCATGGCTGCGCAATAAGAAGGCACAATTTTAAAAATTATCCCCAAGTGAGACAAAAAGGAGGCAAAGCAATCTATCTCACTCTCTACAATCTTATTATATACAAAGAAAAGAGACAGGTATAAAGCGACCATTGCGCAACTTACCGCGCAAATATCTATTTCACTCATCTTGAAGACAACATTATGAAGATTACCTTCTGCCTAAGACTTTTTCCATACTGTCTCCTTCTTATATAAAAGTCAAAGGGTTCAAGCGATGAAGGTAATGTCTAATAAGACATGCCTTTGCAGGTCATTTCCAAAAAACTGTAATTACGACTCAGTGCCTTTGTTTAAAACTTGAAGAGCTCATCCTTATTCTTGGTTTTCTTATTATTTCCCTTAATTTACTCTCAATAAGGCAGCATCACTTTTCAACAAACCGAACTCTAAATGGTCCTCCTCCGAACCACGTACTGTAGCTTTTGCAAAATGTACTAGAGCAAAATCGGGCCAAAACAGTGTGGAAGTTGCCTTCGTGTTTCAATTACAGTGTTCCAGACTATGAGATATTTTTATTATCTATCTTATGAAAGCAATTTTTCCGTATTTTTCGGAATTTTTCAAAAAATTATCCATCTGCAAGCCAATTTTTGGAGCAACATCACTAGTTTTTCGTTTTAATCAGAAATTCTTAAAATTTCTGCATTGTCCAGGCTCTTTATCGGCAAATAGTCTCAACATTTACATCAAAGCAACGAATATACTTTAAGTACTCAAATTTGAATATGAGATTCAGTGCCTTTCCCAAAACTTGAGAAGCTCATCCTTATCTTGGTTCTCTTTTAATTTTTCTCAATTCACTCTCAACAAGAGATCCGTACTTTTTAATAAACCGACAATCTACCTTGAATTCCTCCGAAAGTCATAATGTACTGGAGCAAAATCGTGTCAAAATTAACGTTGTCCAGACGAGGAGATGTTTTTTCATCTCCTTTACAAAAGCAAGTTCTTCATATTTCTCGGATTCTATAAAAAAAAATATCCACCTCTCAAATAATTTCTGAAGCAATCTCACTAGTTTTTTGCTTCAACTAGAAATTGTTCCAATTTCTCCATTTGCCGGGCTCCTTATCAGCAAATATCAGTCAAAATTTTCGTCAAAACCACGAATATGCTTCAGAGATTCTTTGAAGATTATCCTGAAGTGAGACACAAACATTATCTCTAAGAAGAGAGCTATCTATCTCATTATATCCAATAATTGAAAAGAGACAAATATAAAACGACGACTTGCCTCTCAGCTATCTATTTCACTCATCTCAGAGACAACATTATGACGATTATCTCTTTCCATAACTTGTTGTCCTTGTTTCCTTTTAATGAGTATACAAATCAAACAGGATAAGTAATGAAGATCATAACTAGCAAAAAGAAAATGGGAATAATTAAAAAGATCATCTTTTGAAAAAACTTGTGACTACAACTCAGTACTTTTTTCTAAAACTTGAGGAGCTCATCCTTATTTTTTGCTCTCCGTTAATTTTCCTTAACTGTCTTACAAAGAGACACTAGTATTTTTCAATAAAATGTCACTCCACATGACCTTCCTCCGAATCACTTCTGTAATTTTTGCAAAATGTACTAGCACAAAATCGGGCCAAAACAGTGTGGAACTTGCTTTGAAGTTTTCAAAAAATTATCGACTTCCCAAACAATTCTTGAAGCAATCTCACCAATTTTTTGCCAAGCTGCTTATCGGCAAATATCCGTCAAAATTTGCACTAAGGAACTAACTGAGAACAATAAATTATTGCACTTTTCATGGGAAGAGCAGCTATCTTTACTGCCTTACCTTACTTTTTCCCTTGAAACAATCAAAAATAGATTCCACAACCCTCTAAATGAAGATCATACATCTAATTGATCCATCTGTAATATAATTGAACTTGTTTTTCTTCATAATCTATAAAGACTTAGAAATTGGATCTCAATTTACGCATACTTCTTGTATTTTAAAATTTCCTTGCTTTATTTTCTTAATTGATATTATAAATTCCATTTATATTTATTTACATCAAGTGCTAATGAGGTTGAGTTACTTTTGTGGGCAATTAACAGAAATTTGTAGTTCTGTTCTTAGTGCTTCTTCAATTAAATCTTCAATAATAAATTCCTTTGGTGCTAGTACAACAGATCGTTAAAATCAAGGATTAAACTGCTGCAATAGATAAGTAAAAAAGAAGCAATCATAATTATATTAATCAAACGTAGGTACTCGAACAATAGTAGTTAACTTTAACTATCTCTCTATTATTTTTTTTTTTTTTTCATTTGTAAAATTATATGTTTGAGTATTTTCTACAATCGAATTGTTGTTAATAAAACTGTATTTTAAATTTATTTATAAATCGACAATTCTCCTAATAATTTCTCAACATTTCTAGTGAATATTTTAGAATACAAAACGTACATTTCCAACAGACTATAAATAGAATGTTGTTTGATATGTTGACAATTCTTCTTTCTCAAAACAGATAGGTCCTGTTTCTCTTCCCAATGTATATTAAGTTGTTCATCGTACTGCTTATACATTATGTATATATTTACAGCGGCGTAACTAGAGTGGGGTGAGCGGGCCATTTGCTCCAGGCGCAAAGAAAGCAGAGGCGCAACACCTTCAAATTTCAGTCAACATCATTTTGACCGATATTTTAACCAAAAAAAAATGATTATTATATTATCCATAAGTGTAGCAAAAGGGTGGCAAACGGTGTTTCAGCCCTGAGCACTTGAGCCCGAGAAGCGCCATTTATCATGGGAGCCTGTTTTTTTATCGGGGAGACTTCTCTAATTTATGCTTAAAATTTAGAATAACTTCGTTCTAAATCATCAGCTTTTCTAGCATATCTTGCTACTCAGTTAAAGAATAAGAGCAACTTTTAGTCAATTTTAAAGACCTAATTTACAGACAAGGTTCTTTAATTTACCAGTTTTTATCAATTTTGCTGTAAAAACGGAACCCAAATATTTCGGCATGTTTTAGAAATAACTCACACTAAAGCTTGAGTTTTTGTCTTAAATCATAATTTTTTTCTCTTTGAAACGTAACTCCTCACTTTTAATCAACCTTCAAGCTGACTTGACTTTGAACCACAATTTTGAGAACTTTGTGTCATGACTCATATATTTTTTGTACTTTCTGCTCTTAAAGCCCACTCTTAAGCTTAAACTGGTGTTAGCGAGACCTTGGCTTAAAAGGAGCCAATAGCAGGCACATTTGGGTGGGGAGTCCGTCCAAATGTGTATAAGTCCATGCTTAAACCAACTTATATCAAGGTCTCACTAAGATGGGCTTAAATAAGGGCCTAAGTGATCCAAAGATAAGACTCAGGCACTTAAATTATCAATTTTAAAACATTTTCCTACTAAGTTGTGACAATTAGACGATTTGGAAGATTTTAGTCAATTTTTGAGCTAAATTATTGATTTTTGGTTTGAGCTTAGAAAAATATTTGTCCTAAATCATTGATTTAGCAAGTTGTGAAAAGGTAACAAATTTCAAACGATATTAAAGCTAGATCATCAAGAATTTTAGATGTTTTCTTCTTAAATTGTCGGTTTTTGGCAAATTTTATTATGGAATCATCAAAAGGTCAGTTTTAGTTGATTTACCTACTTATTTCTATTTCAAAATTAAGAGTGTGACTTTTGATTTTGGCCCCAGACGTAAAGTTGTTATGTTACGGCACTGTATGCATATTGGAATGAATTGAAATCGAATGGAAGACAGAATGAGAAAGAGATTGTATAATAAAGGCGGTCAGGAATCGATTCAAAATCAGGATCTTCAAATTTATGCACATGTAAAATTAGACGATTCCAACACATACAACCTATGTAAGGAATAAATATTAGAATTGGTTTATAGCTTTTGCATTACAAAAAGAAAAAAACATAAAGCATCGATCAAGATTTCACGATAATGCAGATTGTCGCCGCCACTGTCGCCGCCACCGCCACGACAAAATCCTCTAATCGATGTATGTTAGATAAATATCGGATATGAAGCAAACTGGAATTTGAAAGAGTGAGAAAAGAGACGGTATTCGAATATACAGGGTCTTTCATGTAAATATGGTCAATGGCGGTAAGTTCCCTATAACACTTTCTTTTATTACAAATGTATCTTTATGAGAATTTGAAGGGGTCATTAAATCGCCTTAAGAATCGAGGTCAGAAGATTACCTAATTTACTGGCAATAAATTTTAAAAAACCAGAAAAGATGTAATAAAACTTGAACGATTAGCCACACAAATTAAAAAAAAAAAGTAAACAAAGCTGAGAAAGGAAAAGAACTGAATCGTAGACAAACACAAGTTCATTGTATCGAATTGACAAAATTGGGTGGTCCTTCAAATTTTTTTACATCTTGCTTTTAAAATTTATGACTATTAGACCAAAAAATTCCCCGATATAGAATTTCTAAGCAGCTCCATCCACGCTTACAATATTCATAAATTTTTGATATTTTTGCAAAGGAAAGTAATTCATGAAAGTAAGCAATAAATTTAAAAAAACAAGAGAAGATGTAATAAAACTTGGACGATTACCCACACAAATTAAAAAAAAAAAGCTGAGAAAGGAAAAGAACTGAATCGTAGACAAACACAAGTTCATTGTATCGAATTGACAAAATTGGGTGGTCCTTCAAATTTTATTACATCTTGCTTTTAAAATTTATAGCTGTTAGACCAAAAAATTCCCCGATATAGAATTTCTAAGCAGCTCCATCCACGCTTACAATATTCATAAATTTTTGATATTTTTGCAAAGGAAAGTAATTCATGAAAGTAAGCAATAAATTTAAAAAAACAAGAGAAGATGTAATAAAACTTGGACGATTACCCACACAAATTAAAAAAAAAAAGCTGAGAAAGGAAAAGAATTGAATCGTAAACAAACACAAGTTCATTGTATCGAATTGACAAAATTGGGTGGTCCTTCAAATTTTTTTACATCTTGCTTTTAAAATTTATGACTATTAGACCAAAAAATTCCCCGATATAGAATTTCTAAGCAGCTCCATCCACGCTTTTAATATTCATAAATTTTTGATATTTTTGCAAAGGAAAGTAATTCATGAAAGTAAGCAATAAATTTAAAAAAACAAGAGAAGATGTAATAAAACTTGGACGATTACCCACACAAATTAAAAAAAAAGCTGAGAAAGGAAAAGAATTGAATCGTAGACAAACACAAGTTCATTGTATCGAATTGACAAAATTGGGTAGTCCTTCAAATTTTATTACATCTTGCTTTTAAAATTTATAGCTGTTAGACCAAAAAATTCCCCGATATAGATTTTCTAAGCAGCTCCATCCACGCTTACAATATTCATAAATTTTTGATATTTTTGCAAAGGAAAGTTAATTTAACAACATTTTTGTACTTAATTGACTTTGAATTCTTGAAAGTAGCAATTTTTCGTTCAATATTGCGTAATTTAAAAGAGTTAACGTCAATTTCTGTTATAAGAATTGTAGAGGGGCGCTTTCATCCCCATTGGGTATATAATTTAGGTTTTTCCTTGCAATCTCTTGTAACAATTATTTTGTTCTATAAATAAATGAAATTGTTGTAGTATTGCTATTGACCATATTTACGTGAAAGATCCTGTATATGCACACACACGGATGGAGCTTGTTAAATGGTGAAATAATTAATGTGCTCTTAATGCAAAATTGTAATTTTCATGTTGGTTATTTTTATTTTAGGCAAAGCAAAAGAAAAAAGAAAGAAAACCAACACGAACTAAAGGCGAAAGATTGAAATATTTTTCCAACATGTGGAAAACACGTTAGCAACTTGTCCGACAATATTACGTACATCATCAGTAACACCAACTTTAATGGTCGTATGTGATTTTTATTTCAAATACGTACAAGAATTCCTGTTAATACCGTAAATTGCAACTAACAAACTCGAAATAAACGCAAACTGAATTGCAAACAAAACAAAAACGTTTTACCACAAATAAATCATTCATTATTATAGTTTCTCTTGTTAATTTTTTGTTATGTTATTGTTGTTGTTGTTACAGATTTGGAATTAGTGGAAATTTATTTCAACGGAATTGGTGGAATGTGACGGTTTGGGCCTTATAGGTTCAGTTGATTTGTTTTTTTGAAGCTACTGGCCTGTTAAGTCCCAAGTCATTGCAATCCAGACAGCAATAAAAGCAACAGTAGCAGCAGCAGCAGCAGGAGCAGCAACAAGAGAATTGAGGGAGGAATCAATGACAGAAATGGTGATTAAAGAAACAGTTCAGTTGATGCAATTTTGGGGTTTCTTAGCGGCATTTGCCTGTTAGTTGACTGCAATGCCCTTGGAAATCCCAAACATGCATGACAGTTCGCCTGAAAGCAGTATTTTAACAAACAAGCAACAGTTTGATGAATCCGACAAAATGATACTATTTTAATGATAAACTGATAATGATAAAAAAACAGGAGACAATGTAGATACTTTCTAGTATCAGTTCTTATTGCTCAATTTTGACGGAATTCTTGAATTTAATTTTAGGTTTTATGACTATTTTTTGCAAGTTCCAGTTTACATTACAAAAAGGAGTCTCAAGCACTTGTAATGAAGCGTCCAGAGCGGCCACCTAGTAAACGGTGATAAGGAAGGCAATATAAGTGGACCGTCCGGCGGTTAAAAGGACACTTCCACTTGACTTCCCTTCCCGGCCTGATCCGTACTCCAGACCTCTCTAGCAGTGGCTCTTTGGCGACCCGGAATAATCCACTGTATTGTATTGTATTACCGATTGCGGCAGTGGCTCTTGACCATCTGGAATAATCCGTTGTACCATCAGTTTCGCAGTGGCAACCAGAACCATCCAACGTACCGTACCGTACCGAAACCCTGGGCAAAGTTTGATGAGTCCGACCAAATGATACTATTTTAATGATAAACTGATAAATAAAAAACAGGAGACAACCTAGATACTTTCTGGTATTAGTTCTTTTTTGTCAATTTTGACGGAATTCTTGAATTTAATTTTAGGTTTTATGACTATTTTTTGCAAGTTCCAGTTTACATTACAAAAAAGAGTTTCAAGCACCTGTAATGAAGCGTCCAGAGCGGCCACCTACAATGCGCAAGATTCCTAGCAAGGAATGATAAGTCGACCGTCCGGCGGTAAAAGGCCACTTCCATTTGACTTCCCTTCCCGGTCTGATCCGAACTCCATACCTATCTGGCAGTTGCTCTTTGGCGACCCGGAATAATCCACTATATTGTATTATATTGTACTACTATTGTATTACCGATTCTGGCAGTGGCTCTTGGCGACCCGGAATAATCCATTGTACCATCAGTTTCGCAGTGGCAACCGGAACCATCCAACGTACCGTACCGTAACCGTGGGCAAAATATTTTACACACTCACATCAGAAAATCATTTTTTTCACAAATTTTGAGCTTAGATCAAAATTTTGAGACACTTTCTTTTTAAAATATCACTGAATCTTGGTAGTGCCAAAACTAAAACAATACAGGGTGTAAGTAACTTATATGGAATAGAGTACAATAAACATATTTCAAAAAGTAAAAAACAATATTTTAAGGCTAAAACTATCTTTTCAGTATCAGTTCTTTTGGTAGAAGTTTATATTTGAAAAGAGACGATTTGATTAATTTATTGAGTCAAATTTGATTTTTAACCAGATTTTTCAGAAAAGCTTGTCCATAATTATCAATTTTTGACAAATTTATCTTTCAATTTGTAGAATCAGACAATTTTTTAAGATATCTGTAGTCAGTTTCTTAAGAAGCCTCCTGAATCCTGTAAAGAGGACACAATTTTGACGTTTTTAGTCGTTTCCTAAAAAACACTTTTGAGTTTGAAACTTTATCCGTTTCTAATTAATGTTTAAATTAAATTGCAAAAAGTAACCCATCTAAATTTTTAGACAAAATCTCTATTGGTGGTCAAAATTTTAATACATTTTCTCCATAAATGATCACTTTTTTATCGAATTTTGCTATTAAATCGTAAAAATGGTAAGTTTTAGATAGTTTTCGTCGCTTCTTCGGGAGGATTTTTCACTTAAAGGCTGAAATTTGAAACATTATTCATCTACATTCTCAGTTTCTTTGATTAATTTTGTTGAAATTCTTGAATTAAATTGTAGGTTTTAAGAAGAGTTTACCTTAAATAATCAGTTTTTTGTAAATTCTAGTCCTCAAAAAAAAGGAGTGTTAGGCACTTCTAGCCCGTTTTAAACCCAATTTTTTGAGGTCTTAACACTAGCCATGAAAATCATTCCTTTTCACAAATTTCGACACTTCTTGAGTTCAGGTCAAAATTTTGAGATACTTTTTTCAATTCTTTAACATGCAAACCTCACTGTCCCTAAATTTAATAGAATACAATAGACATATTTTGAAGGGTCAAAAAAATGGTTAAAATTGACCAAATCGCTGGTAAAGTAGTACTGTAAGAGTACTCTATTAGCAGCAATAGTACTGCAATGTTATTGTCGAAAATTGGTAAGAAAGCAGGTGTCAATATAACACATCTCGGATTTCCATAGAATTGACCTACAAAAGTCTAAATGATCCAATTATTGAGTGTCAAGACAACATATATTATTACAAATTAACGATAACCTTTTTTCGGGCCCTATATGTGATTTTCAGGTGGAAAGGTAATTCTATTACACCCTGTATAGGAGATTTTATTCCCTATTTTGAGTTTAGGTTTTGATTTTGAACGAAAAATCACCAATAAATTGTAATTTTGATCGATTTAGAAGAAATTGTGAGATTGAAGGAGACTCGATTTTTTTTCAGCTGATTAAACTGAAGATGTTCAACTCGTTTTCCAAGCAAACAAACGTATAGTAGAATATTTGATTTGTTCACATAGAAATTCTTTTGATTTGAAAATATTTCATTCTCATTATATTATAGATGTTATCATCACCTACACCTCCATTGTTGTTTTTTTAAGAAAATTTACTAAAATTTCTAATTTTCAACACATAGATTTTATCAGTCTTATCAAATTTCAGATAGCTTTCATAGTTCTTGAAATAGTTGATATAACTTATATTTTTCCATCAGTGAAATTTAATACTATCGAAAATCTGATAATTTTCAGTCAAAAACAAAAAAAAACACAGTATCTACACTAACATAATTGACTTAGAATTTCAAATAATCACTTTAGATCACATTTTTACATGAAAAAATATTGCGGATAGATTTTCTTATTTGTCAACGTTGGAAAGGACGAAATCAGAAGGGCACTTGGGATGGTTTCCTTGTAAAAACCATTAAGGATATACAAAGATATTTCACATCGCAACAGTGTTGCCGTTTCGGTCGAAAGTACACCCTGCATTATGAGTATTCCAACCACCAAGCGGCGACACTATCGAAGTAGTACTAACGGCGATTGGAATACCATACAGGAGTATCTTTGATAGTATCATCGTCTGGTGGTTGGAATACTCACAACGCTAGGAGTACTTCGACAGTGGCGCTGCCTGGTGTCGGGAGTATTTTTTCAACTACACAAAAAGCATGAGACTGAATTATCTGTGTTATTATTGACTCAAGGATCCTACTTAAGAAAAGCATGGCCAACAAGAAAAGTTATTTATAAAAACAAATAAATCATAGTCGATTCAAAGCATAATTGATGAATGTTGTGATATTTAGCGGAAATTAGTTGACAAATTTCGACTTCATTTAATTACCATAAAAATTAAGCCGGTTATAAATCATAATGATTTTTTATCAATTTTTTTTATACAAAATGTTCCTAAAACTTGTTTTTTTTTTTAAAGAAAATTTATTGAGAAACGTTACTAATTATAATTTCTATACTAAATGGAAATTATACCGGATGTCCTAATCGTAAGAGTCCTGTTTCCGGGAAATCAATAAAACATCACAATCTCTTTTAAAATTATTATTTCATTTAATTATTTGTAATAAAATCAATCAAGTGCAACTTCTTTATAATTACAATATAGAAAAAAAACACAGTTATTAAACTTCATATACAAATCAATGCAAATTATTTTCCTAATTATCTAATCTGAATACGAGTTTATGTAAAAAAAGAGCAAAAACATTAGCAAAACAGATTTTTAATAATTACCTAACAGATACAGGGTGTATAAAGATATATCACCTCGCAATTGGCCATGTCATTGGTTACGTAAGACCATAGCTTGGTTCAGTTGCTTATTTTCTCATGAACAAACGTCAAATCTACATCGTCGTAGCTTGGTTCACAATTTATTACTAAAGTATGAACCAAGCTACGATGCTACGTAACCAAAGACATAGCCAACTGCGAGTTGAAATAAAATTATAAATCCTGTTTATTATTAAATCAACAATAACAGCGTAGACAATAAATATTAACAAAAAAATAATACAACAAATTATTAAATTTTAAAACGATTTTTTTTTATTGTTATTAAATGTAAACTAACGTAATTTTGTTGCGATTTGTTCAATGAATGTATCGACACGTTCACTAGTACCTTTAAAATTCCTTGGATCAGGACCTATCATTTGTATCAATTGTGGTACTTCCTGTGCTGAAATCTGTACAAATCTCGCTAAAGCTTTCATACAACGATACAATTGTTCTTCTGATGGTTTCTGATTGAAATATTGTAATAATGCCATTGTTAACTCAACAGCAACATCATCAAATACCTAAAAGATCCAAAATGGAACCATCAATATTTTGGATTATTCAAAAATTGACAGATAAATAGATAAGAGGAAATTTGGGGAGGTTATTTTTTGTTTAAAATTGCTACAACCTATACAGGATATCCCGTAAATCCCGTACATCCTTGTAGAGGTAGATAGGGGATGAAATTCTAACACACCTGACGCACAGGTAATTAGTAATTAATTAAATTAAGTAGACAGGTGCTCTCCTAGTCTGCACGGGTGTCGTGTCAGCTTGCTAAAAAAATCTCGTTTTTTCGAGCCCTACGCGAGATTTCTCTAATTAAAGATAATTCATTTACACCCTGTATCAGTCGTGCCAGTTCAGAAAAAAAAATATCCATTGCAAAGTGTTATACAGGGTGTACCGGATTGGCTCTCTAATTTTATAAGTTACTAATTACTTCAAGTGGTATAGGACTTTTCGTCTTAGAATTTCATCCCCTATCTGTCCCTAAAAATATGTGCGGCACGGTATATGTATAGGATATACTATATACTGTTAAATGATGATAGTTAAATAAAATTGATGATATTTATGATAATGATGATAAGCAGATGATGGCCAATTATTAGCTAACCTTTGATAAGCTGCCTTTTGGTAAAAGTTGACGTATCCGAATATTTTTGAACATTTTCTGTAAAACACACAAAACACACAACCTAACAGAGTATCCCGAAATTGACAACATTAAATTTGTTCAGCAAAATCAGCTTAGATAGCCGCAATGCACAATTATGATAGGTATACAGGATGACATCGAATTGCCTTTAATTCGAAAAACCATGTATAGGGCCTGAAAAACTGAGCCGATTTTGTATATGGTCCCGATTTCGTGAACAAAAGAGGCTGAAAATTTTGCCAACATTTTCAGAGCCACTAGAACCGAGCAACTTTCTCGATAGTTTATGATAAAAAGTGTTATGTTTATATTAAATACTTGCTCTCTTCTCGGCTCTTGACAATAACATTACGGTAGGTTAGTATTTATCCAGCGACCATCAAATGCTTCAAATGTTGGCCAATTTTAGTCATTTTTAAACTATTTTATGTACAATAAGTATAGTGATGTTTTCGTATTTAAGGTCAATTAGATTTCACCCTGTATACCAGTGTTTCTCAATTTGTTCTAAACCACGGAACCTCTTATTATGCATCCATATCATGCTCTGTGGCTACTGCAAATCCGTTCTTTATTCAATACACACTTTAAAAGGGTTCGTACTAAAAATATACTGGGTGATTCACATCGGACCAAAAGTTCTTATGGCAACTCCCATTATTTGGCGAGCGATTCGAAAAATATTTCAAGGATTTATAGGGGGGTCGCCAGAGAACATTTAAGCAAAATTAGAACCTCGTAGCTCATTCGGAAGTTGGTCAAAAAACAATCGTTTTGGGCAAGGATGCGATTTTCAAAACCGAGATAAAGGCGCAAAACGACTAAGAATAACTCGGAGACCCTCCCAACATTGATTATTTTGGTTTTTCTCCATTGCATTCTAGAAAAAATGCAAAATATTCCCACCTATTACAGAATGAAATTAAGAAAAATGAAAAAAATCAATGTTGGGAGGATCCTTGGTTCATTCTAAGTCATTTTGCGTGTTTAGTTCGATTTTAAAAATCGCGACATCGTTAGAAACGAGCGTTTTTTGACTTCCAAACGAGCTACAAGATTCCAATTTTGCTAAAATGATCTCTAGAGACCCTCCTATAAATCCTTGAAATATTTTTAGAATCGCTCGCCAAATAATGGGAGCTGCATAAGAACTTTTGGTCCGACGTGAATCACCCTGTATATGGGGTGAGAGTTGGCACCGATGCTAATATGGACACACCCCGCAAGGTGTTCATTTTAGAGAGGCTTCATGTATGTGCTTGGTTACGGGAAGGATTCTAAGAAGCAGCATGGTCCTCCCCTTTATATGATCACTTAGGAACGGACACAGACTCCCCTGTGTTTATGCTCTTAGATACAGCACGCTTGTCCGGCGTTTGTCGTGCGTCGATAGCCAATCATTAGCGTAGTTCATTTTAATAGAAATATTTGTGAAAAATTAATCTTTAATAAGTAATTCATCAATTATTATTTGATTTAGTGTGCCCTAAAATTTTGTTTGTGCTCCACATGGGACGCCTATGAATTGAACATGGTGAGAAACTGATTTTGCACCACAACCACAACAGACCGCCATAGTTGTCGTTTTGACATTGTAAGGTTATAATGCTACGATTTGTTTATTATAGGTCCAATATAGTGAGCGGCTAAGAAAATTCATTGCAAATATGCCACTTTTGCATGTGCCGCTCAACTTTCATTTAGTGCGGGTTGTGATATCGCTACCCCCAAATTTTGCCCCCTAATCCGTTCTTAAGTGATTGTATGGATACAGTTGATGAATGGATAGATAGATGGTTGGATAAACTAAAAACAACAATAAAGATACAGACCACAGTTTTTACCTCCTTGCAGGCTAAATTGTGTATAATTGCAGCACCACGATCTTGTAAATCGACAATATCTGATAATAATGAATGTACAGCAACTTTTGTTGTTACACGTATATTACTTGTTTGTTGATTATTATAATTCCATTCAGAAATATACATCAACCATTCAGATGAATTGAGATTTTCAAACATATTCACTATCTATACAACAACAAAAAAAAATCAAATTTGTTACCAGCTGTTTTTTAAACTTTATGTGTAAAGGTGAACAGAGGCGGCTCGTGACTTAAAAGAAATACCGAAGAGAAAGGTTATTCAATTAATCAGTGTTTATACACGAGCCGCCTCTGTAGGTGATTTCTTTTTTTCTAAATTGATCATGTACTCGATCAGAATCGGCTATTTGATCGTTTGTATTCGTTAAAATTTATCAATGACGATTGGTTGTTTACTACACATGCGTCTAGATGAACGTAGAAAATTTCATCAGACTATGATTTGTAAAGTTTAATGGCTGGTTCATACATGATCCAAATCATAGCCTATTTAATTTAATTATCATAAATGTCAACTTACGAATAATGCAATAGCTAATTGTTCTTGTGGACTATGTCGATCAATTTCGAATGCATAATTCATTAAAATATGATCTTTACGATCTTGATGTAATACCAATATAACATCATCTTTTAATGCAGCAATTGCTAAAATATTCATTGTACGTACACGTACATCAACTGGTAGCGATTTATCGTTCAATAAACGACCTAAATTTGAATTGTTTAAATTTAACAAAAAGAAAAATAAATTTAAAAATCACGAATTACCGATAAAATTAAGGAAACCATCACCGAGCGCCCAACTGCCCTCATTACCGATCATGTACACTTGAAGTTCCTCCATAAATTTTTGTTCTTCTGGGGATAATTTACCGTCGACTAGACCCAGAAGGGCATCGAATTCGGTTTTTGCCTGAAATTTTAGTTTTTCAAACTATTTTTAAGATTATTTCATAAAATAAAATACATCTAATAGATCTTTGTAGACGATCGGCGGTTCGCGTGCCTTCTTCTTCTCTTCAGCTTCACGTCGTTCTTCTTCTTCAATATCATAATTTGGATCTGAAGCAACTCGACTTTCTTCAGTTGCTACAGCACTAGCACCGTTGATTTCAGCTTCCGCCATTGGGACGTCCTGTATATTTAATTTTTCACAACTACATTCGTAAAAAAAAAACAGTTTCAATTAAATAGATGCTTACCTCTAATTCGACTGGAACTGCACCACCGTGCTTCAACAATTTCTTCTTTTTCTTCTCTTTCTTCTTTTCTTTCTTCACTAATTTATCTTTTAATGTTTTACGGCGTTGTTCCAATAGAAATGATCTATATCTGAAAATATTTTACAAAAAATTATTATTTTTAACATCATTGCGATGATTAAGCGAAATTTTATTGGCATGAAAATTGTTAAAAATAGAAGATAAAACATGAATTTACAAAATGTTCGATGATTTAATCAACGAAACGACCTTATGAATGTGAAGCGGCCTTAACACTAATTAATTCAATTGTTATAGAACAAAAATCACGAATTTTCAACGCCTACTATATAAATCAAATTAAACGATTTCATCATATAGACAAGAAAAAAATATGATAGACAACAAAAAAAAATGTGATGAAAATAATTCGAATTATTTAGCGTTTAATTTTGGAAATGATCCTTAACATGCTGGCAGGTGTTGAAAAATTAACTCCCAAAATTTCCAACGCCTACTATTCTTTTTTATTATGATGACTGCAAATGGAATGATGTTTGTACACTCACGAGCACATAAAAGAGACCGACTCTTGAGTGAGGAATATCATGTTTTTCGGTTGGTGTGCGTCAGGCTCCTTCTCTCGTCAGCGGAAGAAGGTGTAGAGATAGGAAGTGCTGTTAGCCAGTTTCCGCCATAGCAAATTCTGTAGAACCACCCTCTTTAGAGAAAGTTATAATTTACAAGCTGTTACCTGCCCGCTTTGCTATTCTATTTCCTGTCGAAATTTCGTAAATATGGAGAAGTGACAATAACTCCATCCACCCCTTGTTCTGATTGGACAACTCTCTTCCCAAATTCTGACCAGTTAAAATTGAGACGACTGCTATCGAAAGCTGGTTTTACACAGTCGCACAAAAAGTGGTCTCTTTTATGTGCTCGTGAGTGTACCTGATCCATGATCCTGATCCATCAATATAGGGCGAAATCGAATTGCCTTTAAAATACAATAACCTCACTATCCTTATATGTATAAAACATAGTATAATAAAGATATCTTGAAGAGTCAAAGGGAAAAAAAATGACTAAAACTGATCAAAATTTGGGAAAAATTTAATGTTATTGTTGAGCGCTGTCAGTACAGCTTGAAATCGAAATCTCATTAAATCTTTAGACACGCGTAGGGTCCGAAAAACTGAGTCGATTTGTAGAATATATTAGGCGGTCGGTATGGTCCCGTATTCGAAAAAAACGAGTTCAATTTCGCCAACATAGAGTCACTGGAAACGAGCAACGTTTTCGATAGTTTATAATAAAATGTGTAGTACTTATATTAAAGAAATGAGTCAATAAGACTTGCGTGGATAGTTCAATGGATATACGAGATGTGCAATTTTTGACTTTCTGCTCAATCGTGTGAATAAAACTAGCCTCACAAAGGCCTCGTTGCCACTCTAGTTACATAAAAACTAATAATGACGCAATTTCTAGTCACGTTTTTCTCGAAAACGGGGCTAAACAGACCTCCTAATTTCGAACCTTATACGGTGTTTCTAAAAGAAATTCGATATCATCCTATACCGAGTGTCCGCTATAAATATGAACAATTTAAACGAAACTCCTATTAGTCGACGAGCGATTCGAAAAATATTTTAAGGATTTATAGGAGAGTCTTTAAAGAACATGTCAGCAAAATTAGAGCCTCGTAGCTCATTTGGAAGTTGGTGAAAAAACGCTCGTTTCTGACGATGTAGCGATTTTCAAAAACGAGCTAAACACACAAATAGACTTAGAATGACTCTAAGATTCTTCTAAAATTGTTTTTTTTTTTTCGTTTTTCTTCATTTTAATCTGGAACAGGTGAAAATATTTTGTATTTTCTCTGGAATACAATGAAGAAAAACAAAAAAAATCAATAATGGGAAGTCATTCTTAGTCGTTTTGCATGTTTAGTTCGTTTTTAAAAATTGCCATATTGTCCAAAACGATCATTTTTTGACCAATTTAGAAATGAGTTACGTGGTTCTAATTTGGTTAATATGTTCTCTGGGGTCCACCCTACAAATCCTCAAAGTATTATTCGAATCGCCCACCAACTACTAGTAGTTTCGTTAAAATTGTCCATATTTAGAGCGGACACGTGGTATATTGCTACTAGAAAAATCAATTCGATACAATTTTAATTAGGTTTTTTTTTCTGAAATAAAGCCGCACGCTACTACTACTCATAGTCAGGCTAATCGCCGATAGATGGCACAATATAGATTAATCAACATTTTCGATAGACAGATGGCGCTAGAAGCGACGAATATCGTGACGTCATAATATTTGAAAATCAATTTCCAGGGATCCCCTACAAATCCTTGAAATATTTTTCCGTAATTTTGAATGGGGTTGAAGAGATAAATTCAGGAATGAGAAAATGAATTTTTGCATCACAGTTTTTTTAGAAACTAACTAGATGGGAAATCCCCTGTTTATACGGCCAGTATTTAAATTCTTACGTTTTCACACTACTATTTTTCAGGACAATTCGGGACAAATGCTATGAATTCGGGACCAAAACACGAGTTACAAAAAATCGCGACAGAGATTGACAATTCGGAACTATCCCGGGTGTGATGTGAGTGTGTAAAATACAATTTTAAGATACAGCTGTACAATACATTAAATACCGTATGTATTATAAGATTAATATCGAGTTTAATACGAATACGTTTATATAATCTTTACCTCTTTGACAGCTGCACAAAGGTAAAATCGAAACGGAAAATGAGAATAATTTTTTTTCTCAATTTTAGGCTTAAATATTAACATTTTATTCGTTTGTGTAAGTATGTTTCTGATCAGTAATAAGGTGAAAAAATTAGGTTATGTCAATGTAATTTTTACGTTTTTGGCAGTTGAAAGAAAGTAAAATCCACGGAAAATAATTTCTAATTTTTCTTAAACATTAACTCTAAGAGCTTAATGTAATTTGTAATGTAAGATCTTCTTCCGCTAAATTTTTAAATAAAATACCGTATTAAATAGCGTATAATACGGTATACCTGTATCGTACAAAAAAATACGGTAAATTAACATCACTAATGGTCACCTTAAAAGTGTAGACTAGTGTGAATCAAGCCTTAATTTTGATTTGACAGTTTGCAATGTCACTAGATGAAAACTAAAAATCACCAAATTTCCATCGCCGTGACTATGTACCGGGTGTACCACGGTATTTATTCTAGAAGTTGGCTGTGCTTCTGTTTATGTAGTATCGTAGTTTGATTCGACCATTTGAAAAATACTCAAGTGTGAATCAAGTTACGATACTACGTTACCAAAGGCACAGCCAACGGCGAGAGGAAATACCATGGTACACCCGGTACAATAGATTGGTTTTCTTACATATGATATCCCATTAAAATCTGCCCCTCTACATTAGTATACTCTACATATATATAAAATAGTATAAAATAACAAAGATACATGAATTACGATTGAATTTATTAATTACTACGATTTTTTACAATTAATAATAGGGTGAGATTTTAAATACTGATAAGATTATGATTTAATAAGCGTAATTGTTGAGATAAATTTCCTTTTTGTTTGGAGGGTTTGTAACTATCATTCAACTTTCATTCTACTGCTATCAAATCATACATTAATTTAACAAACAAAAAATTATTCTATTAGATTACTAACAAAACCAACATACAAACTATGTTAGAATTTTTGTTGTTTAACACTATTTTTTATTATTATTCTCTGACCTGGCCTCTTCTATTTGTGTGTTTAATTGTTCCAAATCCGGACTCGATTCTCTAGAATGTCGACGTTCCTCAGCTATCGGCCGTGCACTCTTCTCTAATTGTGCTATTAATAATGGCAATGCTTGTCCTAATGCCGTATTTATAACTTCATTTGGTAAATCTAGAATGTATTTCGGTATACTAGTACCGCATAAAAATTGTGCTATCTCTTCAGAGAAATTATTACAATTATGTCGGAATAGATTATATGTAGATGCACTAAAATTAAATACAATTATTTATATAATTAAATAAATTAAATGAAAAACTTACGCGTAAGTTGTCTCACTAAGACCGTTGATATAATCAATAAACACTGTATAAGGTACTTGAGTTTCGCCTAAATGGAGTTTTTGTAAAGGCTCACCTAAGGCTGTGGCCGCCTGAAATGTGAATTCAACAAAAATCGAAATTAATTATAGAAACAAACCGGCAATTTCCAATGATAAAAATAGATACAACGAATACAAATTTTAGAAATTCGGTAATAAAACGACAAACTTATTCAACACAATTTAGAAAAATAAATGCGCTATTTTGTACTGAAAATGGATACACGCGACACTATCCAAGTTAAATCAACTTTACTTTTTTGTGATGTTATATTTATAGGAGCAATGCCAAATTTAGAGTTTACCATATGATACGCATTAGATATTCGAACATACAACACGAATAGCGTACTACAATTATGTGTGTGTGTGTGTGTGTGTTAAAGCAAACGAAAGTGCCCCATAGTGGCGGTAACCCAAATCAATCGCAGTTTATTATTTACAAATATCCATCCAACAACGCAGTTTTTTTATTGGAAATACACAAATTAGAAGGGGCCCTTAGTGACAACTCACCGGATTACAACTTTCCACACCGTGCGAACCGAAGAAATATTCACGATTGTAAACAACAATAGACGTATGCCAAACACCGTCGATTTTTTTACCTGTAAAAACGAAAAATTCGCATCAACATAACCTCAATTCGTCCATAAAAAATCGATTTTTTTCAATTTTTCTGAATGATTACCGATTATCATTGGTGATAATGTGGCGGCCAAGCCTCTCGACAGGTCGTAAATGTACAATTCCACGGTACTTGTTGCCATTTTTGATGAAAATTTTCAAAAAAATCACCACAATTGACAGCTTCAATAAAGAAACTAACCTAAAAAAATTCTATTGTAATAACAGAAAAACGCTTAATCATCCAAGATTTTAACGTAAATTTATCGGAATTACCGTTAATGTTGTTGTGTTGATGCCGTCACTGCTGGCAAATTCAAACTAAATAACAAGAAACCTTCAAAATTCGCTAGAATCGACGATTCTTCTAGATGATTCCGACAATTTTGAAGGTTAGAATGATGTAATCATGAATCAATAATATTGATGATAATTCACTGATAATAATTAGTGGTGTTTTTGATAAGAAATTTTCCAATTTTCTTCCAGCGAAACAAACAGCGCGCTTACAACATCTATTTTGAGTCTTTCCAACAACATACACAACAAAATGAAAATTCCAAACACTCCGACACAAACAACTAAATATTATTATTACCTGTTTGGATGATGATTTTTTTTGCCCTCACGAATGCAGTTATTTGGACGAATTCCTACAATAATTTTATATTTAGAAATTTATATTAATAGTTTAATATACATAGTTGTTCAAGGATTTAAACCTACGTTCCATAATTAATTGGAATTCAAATAAAATTCGATATAACAGAGAATATTGAAATATTTTGGAATAAATTCTGTGATTTATAAACGAATTTAATCAAATTGAAGTAATTTTTTAACAAAAATAAAATTATGTTGAAAATTGGCGCACTTTTACTAGTGACATCTGTTGATAGACAAGTTTACTTACTACAGTTTCAGCGGTATCTATGTTAAAGTTGACAAGATATTGAAACTTTTATCAGTTTTATCCATAAATTTTTACTATATACCTGCATATTTGAAACACAAAAAATTTGTTTAATTAAATCTATGATGAGACACAGTAAAATAGTATTATATTTAGTTTATTATATAAATTATATTTGAAAATTGGCGTGCCATCTATTGAAGAGAAATGGAATTAAACGTTCTGATCTCGGCGCGCCGTCTGAATACAAGGATAATAAGCGTACGAAGATTGGTAGTTACTAGTTGCTTATGTTTTGTGGAAACGTCACATAGAGGCATATAACCAGAGATAATTAGATAATTAATAATAATTAAGGCCGGATTATTGCAATAGGATGTGGAAGGGGTACTTCGCTCAATATCTTCTTGGTCATATGTAGAGCGAATGGCCGGATTACCAAGACTATACTGTAATATCATTGATAACACTATACCTTGTTTTTAAACTAGGAGGAGTTGTGATTGAAGCCCCGTTTACATACAAAAAGTCACTAGAAAAAAAACACTAGATCGTTTTGGCGGTAAATTTAAAAATTTATGTCTCATAATTTTAAATGTAACATATTTAGCCGTCTGATGACAACTAAGTTGTTATAATTAACAAGGAACAATAGAGTGCCTTCAAATTAACAGATAACAGATTCCAATGTCTGATACAGTTATTTTTTCTTCATTAAAAATGAAGCATAGGATTATGTTGATCCTTCTTTATTGCTGTCACATGAAGAAACAAATGATTCTTGAATTAATTTAGCAAAAAATAATAATTAATTGAAATGCGTACTCAAACTTCGAAATATATTTATTTTGTTGCTCGAAAACAGTAAAAGATTGAGTGTATTCAATAAAGACTCAAACTGAAAAGAACAGGTAATGCTTAATTCACAATCACAACATAATCTGATACATTATCACTATCACTATCGCTACTGCAAGAATTAGTGCAAATGGTTACCAAATTTTCTGTTAAATCATCCATTATTCCACCTAATTTGCTTATTTAATCTTCTTCTTTAATAATATGCACATTTTCCCCAGATAACATTCTTAAGTGCATTTAATAATTTACATATTTGGATTGATTTTATTATTAGAGGTTATGTTGAATTTTCCCTTTTTTACCAATTTTTTTCGACAAATTCGATGAAAATGTATAGAATAAAAGTGATAGCACATAGATTGATACACAATTAATTAATTAAAACTAATAAAAACTCATAAAATTGTGCATTATTGAACTGTGCAGTATATTGTACAATTAAAATTTCGTTTTACAAAAATAACAATGTCAATGTCAAAATTTTGAAATTTTGTATTGTGTAAACTTGCCTGTAAAATAACCAATAGGAAGCTAACATTTAGGCGCGCAAAATTCAAATCACTCCTCCTAGTTTAAGAACAGAGTATAGTTAATGACATCACAATTATTTTCGAGAATTTTTAGATAACATTCTTATTATGCTTTTAACCTAACTTTCACCAATGATATAAAATACGACGATTTTTCAAAGGGGGTCTTTTAAATGAATAAAGT
This sequence comes from Mylabris sibirica, assembly GCA_039776855.1. NCBI lineage: Eukaryota > Metazoa > Arthropoda > Insecta > Coleoptera > Meloidae > Mylabris > Mylabris sibirica. Next base: position 7,105,004 of record CM077842.1, read on the forward strand.
TGATTAATTAATAACAAAATGGATGATTTTATTTATTTGAAAGATGAAGAAATTTCAACTTTATTAAATTGGAACGATGTCATTGATGCAACTAGAACGGCTTTATTGAGTATTACAGAAAAACGTGCAATACAAAATTCACGTACAATCACTGAAAATTCATCATCAAACAGTGAAAATTCGAAATTATTAACAATGCCCGGTTGTTTAAATGATGAAAAATATGGTGCTTTAGCATGTAAATTAGTCACATCATTTCCAAATAATGCTAATTTAAAGCCACAATTAGCACGTATCAATGCTACAATCTTATTATTTGATGAGAAAAATGGCACATTAAAAGCGGTAAGACTATCACAAAATTAATTATAATTCTTAATTAATTAATTATCGATATAGTTAATGGACGGTAGAGAGATAACTAAATGGAGAACGGCAGCGGCTTCGATTGTTGCAACGAAATATTTGAAGAATGGTAAAGATTTACGGGTGCTCTCGATTTTAGGTAGTGGTGAACAAGGTAGAATTCATGCAGAAGCATTTTTGAATGTTTTCAATTTTCAACAAGTATTCACAAAGCAATCGTTTCTTTTTTTTGTTTATTTAGGATATCTTTTAGATTCGTATATGGAATCATCGAATTGAACAAGCTCGAATTTTAGTCGATGAATTCAACCAGAAATACAAAACCAACATTTTTTCTGTATCACAAACTAGTAAAGATTGTGTTCGAGATGCTGATGTAATAGTTACAGCTACATTTGCTACAGAACCGATTGTTGAACTGGAATGGCTTAAAAGTGGCGTACATATTAACGGTAATTAATTTTAAGATTACTCCTGTAGCTATATACCGAGCAACAGTGACAACATACAGGGTGTACGACACTATTTCACATTTCAGTTGGCCATGCGTTTCGTTACGTAACGTCGTAGCTTGATTCGATCGCTTGTGTTACTCACTAAAAATACGCCAATAAATGTCAAATTTAGTAAAGTATGAACCAAGCTACCACGTTACGTAACTAAAGGCATAGACGCAAGCCACGTGAGAGTTGAAATAGCATTGTACAGTGGCGATTAAAAAAAACAGACCGAGTCTTAAGTGATTTTGTAAGTCAGGTTGTTTATCTCGTGAGTGTAAGAAGATAGGTAGGTAGGAGGTGTTAGAGCAAGTTTCAGTCATAGCATATTTTTAGAAAGTATCTATTCAGGTAAATACCCAAAATGGCATCAGTAACTCCACCCCCTTCTTCTGATTGAATATCTTTCTACACAAATTCTGACCTGTCAAGATTTTGATGCATTGTGTGATGACCGCCCTCAAAAGCCCGTTTTACACAGCCGCACAAGAGATGGTCTCTTTTTTTTAATCGCTACTGTACATAAGTACATCCTATGCTACAACTTCTTTATTTCTTAATCATTTTTTTTTTTCAAATTCACTGGATCAGTTAAGGGTGCAATTGTACAGATTTGGTAATGTTTTCAACCCTAATATTGTTTCTGATTTTATCGAAAGTCGCCCTGTATTTTTTCCCCAAAAGCAACCTATTGAAAATTAAGTTTTCAGTAATGTAAAATGAGTAGGAGATCAAGAAAACTGCCTAAAAATCGTAAAAGTTTTCTTGACCCTAGAAAAATTCTTAAGCCAACTCCCATTATTTGGCGAGCGATGCAAGAAATATTTCAATTTTAGAAAAAATTAGAACCTTGTAGCTCATTTGGAGGTTGGTCAAAAATGCTTACAAAACAATTTACAATGAGTAAAATCCTGCCAACACTGACTTTTCCGTTTTTCTTAATTTTCTTATTTTTAATCTGGAATAGGTGAAAATGTTTCGTATTTCCTCTAAAATGCAATAGAGAAAAATAAATCAAATTAATATTGGAGGGGTCTCAGAGTCATTCATAGCTTGTTTTTGAATATCGCGTCCTTGCTCAAAACGAGCGTTTTTCCATCAACTTACAAATGAGCTACGAGGTTCTAATTTTGCTAAAATTGTCTCAGGTAACCCTCCTATAAATCCTTGAAATAATAAAAAATGTGAGTTACCATTAAAAAATCCTTCCGACGTAAATCACCCTGTACCTATAAAAAGTAGATTTAAAAAGAGTGGAAAAGATAAAAAAGAAATCAAAAGATTAAGTCAACACATACAGGGTGATCCACTATTGCGGCTTATTATAATGTAACGTAGTTTGTCCGGGTTCTAAATCACTAGTTGAAAATCAGGATAAAGAAAAAAGTACCTAATGCATTATAGAGATGTTTGAAATGTTTGGAACATTCGACATTTTCAGGCGCCACTCACTATAATTTAGTGATAAAGTGAAAACGGCTTACAAATATACGTATTATTTTGAATAATTAATAAATAAAAACATAAAAATAAATTTTGGAGAAATGGTTCCGGTCACCGCAAAGTCACAGTCGAATGTAGAACACACAAGCGGTCCGGTTGCCACAAAGCTGCAGTAAAATGTAGACGGCACAAAATAAGTTCGGTCGCCGCAAAGCCACAGTGGAATGTAGACAACACGAACGATTCGAACCGCCTCAGGGCCACAGTGTAATGCAGACTGCACAAAATAAGTTCGGTCGCCGCAAAGCCACAGTGGAATGTAGATAACACAAATGATTCCAACCGCCTCAGGGCCACAGTGTAATGTAGACAGCACAAAATAAGTTCAGTCGCCGCAAAGCCACAGTGGAATGTAGCCAACACGAACGATTCGAACCGCCTCAGGGCCACAGTGTAATGTAGACAGCACAAAATAAGTTCGGTCGCCGCAAAGTCACAGCGGAATGTAAACAACTCAAAATGAGCCCAGTCGCCTCAGAGTCACAGAGAAATGTAGACTGCACAAACTCTCTATCTAGACTGACACTATAGCTGCGCTGTAATCTGCGCGACGGTTTGTTTTAATCGTCTATTTTCATTCATCTAGATACAATCACTTATTTGTTAAGCTTAGAGAATTCGAGCCGATGTCAGTGAACAATTTGTATAGTTACAAACTATGATAACTATTGTAGACTTGTTTTGATAGGTTATAATAATAAGCTTATCATCTATTATCAATCAATTAATCAAGCAATTAGTTGTGTATGTACTAGAGATATGATCGCCTTTGATAATCTTAATCAAGTCTAAACTTGTACTTGTAAACACTCCATCTAGATGTAGTGAATTTTAATCAATACTATAGGCCAAAGACCTGTACCATCATAGACGTCATATTTGTTTACTCAAATGTTTAAAAATTATACAAATTTCATAATTTGTCAAGGTGCTCAATGTAGGAGGAATTGTGAATTAGTTCTAAACGATGTAAAAATAAAAAAAAAAATAGAAGGCTTATTCAGTTTGTAAATGGGGTTCACGTGTAGAAGAGAAAAATACGAGGGAAAAAATAACGATCAACTGATTAAGATAAATGATCGTCTTCTAGTCTCTTGATACTGTCTTTTTATAAGTATCAACTTCAAAATGGTAGTGTATGATTAATTATTTTGTTTATTTTGACAGTATTTACATGAATAACACGTGACAAGACTCTAAACACAAAAATTTTGCAGTATAGAATGACCAGAATAAGATACTTGCGCTGTAGCTTGCGCATTGGAAGTCTTATCTGTCCGTGATCTTCCAAGCCCAAACGACAGTTCTAGTCTCTTAAATTGTTTTCTATTGTACCACCGATTCCGGCAGTGGTTCTTGGCAACTAGGAATAGTCCGTTGTATTGTATTGTATTGTGTTACCAATTCCGGCAGTGGCTCATGGCGACCCGGAACAATCCGTTGTTATACCACCAGTTTCGCAATGGCGACCGGAATTATCTATCGTACAATACCGTAATACTGACCGTCCGATTCTGCTGTGGCTGGTACTATTGTGGGTACATAGTCTTTCCGTTTGTGCCGTCTTTTTCTTTTTTCACTGTATTCAGTGAGTGGCGCCCGAGTTACCGTTCGTTTCTCCGTTAAGAACGTGTTCTCAAAGACACAGTAACATTACAAAAGCGGTAACAAAACTTTCATCTCTAAAATTTTGTAACTTTTCGGGATAGTCTCTAGTCGATAGTGGTTGTACTAAAACACGGGATGACTGCAATAAGATACTTGCGCTGTAGCTTGCGCAATGGACATTTTATTACTTTCTGTTCTTCCAAGGCCAAATTACACTTCCAATCTCTTGACAGTCATTGATTTATTAAAGTTACAGAATAAGAGCCTTTGTTTGTTTTTCTTTACAACAGTTGTTGGCGTAAGTGCTAAAGTACCAGCCGAACTGTCGCCTGAAACTTATTTAAACGCTGATGTATTTATTGATCATTGGGACGCTGCTAGGAACCATTGGAACTGAAGGGTGTTGAATTTAAAATTCTCAGGATTGTCTCTAGTGCACAGTATTTTTACTAAAATATGGCATAACTAGAATAAGATACTTGCGCTGTAGCTTGCGCAATGGAAGTCTTATTCGTCCGTGATCTTCCAAGCCCAAACGACAGTTCTAGTCTCTTAAATTGTTTTCTATTGTACCACCGATTCCGGCAGTGGTTCTTGGCAACTAGGAATAGTCCGTTGTATTGTATTGTATTGTGTTACCAATTCCGGCAGTGGCTCATGGCGACCTGGAACAATCCGTTGTTATACCACCAGTTTCGCAATGGCGACCGGAATTATCTATCGTACAATACCGTAATACTGACCGTCCGATTCTGCTGTGGCTGGTACTATTGTGGGTACATAGTCTTTCCGTTTGTGCCGTATTTTTCTTTTCTCACTGTATTCAGTGAGTGGCGTTCGAGTTATTGTCCGTTTCTCCAATAAGAACGTGTTCCCAAAGACATACCACCCTGATAATCTCTAAAATTTTGTAACTTTTCGGGATAGTCTCTAATCTATAGTAGTTGTACTAAAACACGAGACGACTGCAATAAGATACTTGCGCTGTAGCTTGCGCAATGGACATTTTATTACTTTCTGTTCTTCCAAGGCCAAATTACACTTCCAGTCTCTTTTGACAGTCACCGATTTATTAAAGTTACAGAATAAGAGCCTTTGTTTGTTTTTCTTTACAACAGTTGTTGGAGTAAGTGCTAAAGTACCAGCCGAACTGTCGCCTGAAATTTATTTGAACGCGGATGTATTTATTGATCATTGGGATGGTGCTAGAATTGAATTGAAACCATTGGAATTGATGAGTGTTGAATTTAAAGGAGAAATCGGTGAACTTATCAACGGAAAAATCAGTCAACCTCCATTGGAGACGATCACAATCTTTGATAGTTTAGGTAGTTTTTTATAAATTTATTTTTTTTAATAAAGGCAAAAGAAGTTTAATTTAAATCTTTACAGGCATGGCAGTTGAAGATTGTGCTGTTGCTCGTCTAGTTTACGATAAATTTATGGATAAAAAGAAAAGAACAATTTTGAAAAATTAGATAGACATTTATTAGAATCTTCTATAAACTATCATAATAATTAATTATACAATTTGTTTTATTTTCCAATAAATAATCGAAAGCTTGTTCTACTTCAATCTAATTCTAGATTGAGTATAGTTTTTGTGTTGTGTTGAAAATTCGTGTTTAGAACAAAAAAAAACACGGGTTTTTTCTGTAATATCGGTATTGTGTTGTGAATTGACTTATTGATTTTCTTCATCTAAAATTTAGTGAAGTATTAGAAATTGGTCCACAGAACAGGACAAAGATGCTGATCAGTTAGGCTTAAATACAACTAATAAACAATTCCATTTCGTTCCGTATACACGTCCACAAGCAAGTTTTCCGTTTGGTTTTTTTTATCTGGTAAGCACGAAGCAAAAAAAAATAATCAAAGGGAGAAAATTTCCTCAAACGTGGTTTTTACTACTACTAAATATCTAAATTGAAAATGTTCCCTTTAATAATCCCATTAATTTACATTACCAGGAATAAATTCTGTTTAATATTTAACTTGACGTTGATTCTACACGAGATATCTTATCATAAATTCTATGATAAATGGTAAAAAAATTCGCGTTAGAACAAGACTTAAGGCTGACTGTCACAGTCGTGGCGCCTCCACCAAAAGACGACCCAGTCTTTCACCACTTCTCCCATCTTTCTATGCGAGTAGTTAATGTCTGTCCGTGTTATTTCAATTCAATTTCGGAAAAAATAGATTACTTTGGATACTGATTATGAAAAACCGGTAAAGAAAATTGAAAATCAAAGCACACATTTTTGTAGAGTGAACTTTGCTCGATCTTTTTATATACGTGACTATTAAAATTATCAACTTTTACACAGGGATTTTTGTGTTTTACCAGACCACTCGTTTGCGCACGAAAAGCGAAAAGTTACTTTTTCCGGGTCGCTATCTGTTACCGTTTAAGACAAAAGTGTGTTTTACTGTCTTATGGAAATTACATGTAATTGGTAGCATTCAGTTTGGATGAAAGTCAGCCTTAAATATGCATAGGATAGTGTGTCGGAGGTAGCTCAAATGGAAGAGCATCTGTCCAGTCAACGAAAAGTCGCTGGATCAATTCCAGCTCGTCAATTTACACTTTTTCTATGTTTGATAACGGTGTTTGAGTATTTTCAATTTAGAAATTTAGTAAAAAATCTCAATTTATCGCATTATCGGTCAGTTCAGGTCAGGTTTGAGGAGTCCAATCAAGACTCGCGATTAAAGTTTCAACGATTGTGTGGCGGATTTGAACATTGAAAACTTGACAATAGTCGTGTACCGGTGATCGTTCACAAATTAATTAAATTCCTAACAATTCTACACAATTAGACTAAAACTACCCTGACTAGTTTTAATGGCTCGTATGGTCGTTAGCTTTGTGTTGCTCATTTTTTTTTAAAATTTAGTTTTCTTAAATTTAATAATTTTAAAAAATATTTAATTGGCACCTTATTTAATCTTAATTATTTTTTTACAATTAAAAATTTGAATTATCACAACAAATACAAGTAAAGTCACTTTATTAGTCAATAAATATTACCTAAAATCTTCCATTTTATTTACAATTTATCGTTTTATTTTTAGTTTCTGTTCTATTTAAGAATTTATTTTATGGATTACATTGGAACTATTCATGCAGTTATATAATATTCGCGTCTTTGTATACATTTCTCTCTCATTATATAGCACAATGCTATAATAATGAGTACAGCTATTGCTATACCCATACCAATACTGACCCAGATGATTTCTTCGTTGATGCCTTGATACGAGCGTCCTGTAAGAAAATAACTTGATAAGAAATCAATATTGGTATCATTGCAGTCGTATAACTAGACGACTTTTTTTTTGTATTTTAAAGGGTAAGTTGGCTTCAGACAGTCTATAGTTAGATATCCATGCTCGAGTATCACAACATTTAATGGATGGTTACACAACTAGGTCAACAATGGCAGACAATTCAAATTTGTTGGTGTATGATTGTCGTTATGTTGACACAAAATTAAATGAATTATCATCAAGACTACGTCTATACAGAACAGGTAGTTTATCTAGGTACATATGAAAAGCATCAACTCTGCCATCTGTAACATTTGCAATGAGCTAGAAAGAGATGGATGCATATGATAGGTGGTCAAAATGATGGAGGCTATTACCACCCACCCTTAGTATCTCGACCAAACAAACTACTATCTTTTATACCAAAAAAATACTGCTCGAATTTTGAGCTATGTGAGTACCTGCATATTAGTAATGAATTAACACTTATGATTTGTGTTTTTTTTTTGAGAAAAGATATTGCCCCCTGTTAGGCAAAAGATGTATTTAGTAATGGCTCCTGTTTAAAGTTGTATTCGATGTGATTCGATAGTATCGTCGCCTGGTGGTCGGAATACTCGGACTACACAAAAAAAACCTGAAACTGGTATCTCTATGTTATTATTATTATTATTCACTCAACGGTATAGTTGCGATCGGGCCGAGCATGTGCCGGTTACATCTCTCAATGTTAGTACAAGGCTTAAATCGAACGTGTACGAACGTTAACAAACAACATGAACAGTAACTAATCTCATGTTGGCATTTCAAAGAAAACTGCTCGTTTGCCTTCGTTTGAATTCGTATATTGAGGATAGGGATTCTCGATTCTATTTAACCGAGCACAAGTCATAGCATTTGTTTCTGTTTGCGCATGTTTGTTTGTGCTCGTGATTGTTGGTGCGGATTTGTGTTTTTTTTTTTATATATATATATATATATATATATATATATATATGAAGGTCAAGTCTATCTATCTCTTTCTAATTTAAATAGAAGTGAAACATAGGGTGGCTCAACATGGTATAAATGTGCCTATTTTAGTGGCCGGTGCTGTATATCTGCCAGGATTTGGGTGATAAATAATACAGAACGGAGAGAAAACAGGGGTGTTTTTTTTTCTCTGTATACAGGGTGAGCCAAGAGGATGGCCACCTAAAAGTATAAGAAGTTCTAATTGACGAAACTCTATGAAATTTGGTATGTGGCCGTTACAGAACTTGAACTACCTCTGGAAAATATTTTAGTTGTTCTAGCAACCCTCCTTATATGGGGTAGTGCACCCTACTCTCTTATTTTAAATGGAATGGTATATTTTTTATTACATTTTTAGATTCTTTGATGAAATCGAAGGGGACTTTGATAATATGACCTATGGTTTAGCGCTGAAAGTTTTTCAGATATTTTGACTTTTCATGAAATTTTTAATTTTGCAGTGTTTAAATAAAAAATTCATAACATAGAAACTATTGCAGTTAAAAGATTGAAATTTACAGTTCTAATAACACAAATAACGTACTTTCTATCAAACTGTAGAGCATTTGATTATCTTTCAGCGTTTGGCTGAAATGAATTTTTCTTTCAGGCGATTTTCAAACTATAATAACTTGCTTATTTTAAATGGAAACCCCATATTTTTCTTTATATGGTTGGATAGAGAAAAAAATTCTGCATCTAACTGTATTAACATTCTCTATACCTATCTTTGATAATTTTTCAGTTATTCAAAATTTTCGATTTCGTCCAATCACCTCCCTTGAAAGAAAATGTAATACGTCTAGTCGCCTAGGCCAAACTAATTCAACTTCAATGAAATGCATAGAAGGCTTAGCAAAAAAACAAAATATCACAAATGACGTTAATATTGAATATTTTACCCGTATTTTTTACAACTTTAGGACATTCTACATACACAATAAGCAAATGCAGTAAATATTAATTTAATTAATTATCAATTTCTTCCATTTTATTTCATTAAGATAGCCCAAATTTAATTAATAAATTTCATTTTAATTGTGACAATTGAATTGAAAATTGTTTTGCTAAGCCTTCTATGTTTTACATTTTATTTCATGAAAGAAAATTAGACGAAACTAAAAATTTTGGATAACTGAAAAACCATCAACGATAGGTATAGGGAATGCTAGTATAGTTCGATGTAGAATTTTTTTCTCTATCTAGCCATATAAAGAAAAATATGGTGTTCCATTTAAAATAAGCAAGATATTATAATTTGAAAATTGCCTGAAAGAAAAAATTATTTTAGCTAAACTCCGAAAGATAATTCAATTCTGTTTGAATTGGTTAAAAGTGCATCATTTTTACTACATAAATTCCAAATTTTAACACTTCAAATGCTATAGCTTAAAAAATATGATTTTTTCAACCACAGACTGCAAATATTAAAATTGCACTAAAAGCTGAAATATCTGAAAAACCTTCAGCGTTAAACCATAGGTCATGTTATCAAAGTCCCCTTCGATTTCATCAGAGAATCTAAAAATGTGATAAAAAATATACCATTCCGTTTAAAATAAGAAAGTAGGGTGCACTGCCCCATATAAGGGGGGTTGCTAGAACAACGAAAATATTTTCCAGAGGTAGTTCAAGTTCTATAACGGCCACATACCAAATTTCATAGAGTTTCGTCAATTAGAACTTCTTATACTTTTAGGGGCCCATCCTCTTGGCTCACCCTGTATATAGACAACTTGGCGTCAGTGTCGCCGACATTAAAATTTATCGGTTATTGGTAGTTGGCAACTAATAGAAATATATTGTTATAGTTGAGAAATTCAACAAGATTCAATAGAGACAACATTTATGTTAAGGGCGCCAACTAGATTTTTTTTAACGAAAAAGGCAGTTTCTCCCTAGCTTTTCTTGAGTTGTAGAGAGGCGCAGGTTTTTTTGTTAATAACACCCCTATTTTTTATTCTATTTTCGGGAAGAGAATTTTTTATACGTTCCGATATGTAAAAAAAAATGGGGGGTTACATAAGAAAATTTTTGAGGAAAAAATTCTTAAAGTTTGCAAGATGTTTTGTCATTTTATGTCCTCTCCTCTTACATTATCTTCCTAAAAAGAAAATCATGATCTTTAAAATTATGCACAGCATCACTGTTTAGATATTTTTTAAATTTGGTTCAGAAATGGGAAAACTGACAAACTTATTGGAGAAATTCTTGAAGATCTGGAAAGCTCTCTTCATTTTCTATCTAAATTCACTGGATAATTAATTAAAAATTAATAAGATTGGCTATATTTTAGCTAGTTATGAAGGAAAATGTACGAAAAAAACAGGATCCAAGAGTTTTCTTTGCCATTCAGAATTTTATCATATTTTTCCTGAGTATATAGCCTAAGGACATGCGTCTTGAAATTCTCTATCCAACGCATGTTTATTTTTCACAATATCTCAAAAAACAAGCGAGATATCGATGTTTGAAAATTGGCAATTTTCGCACGCCAAATCGAGTAAACTCTCAATTATACAGGGTGTTTGGTCTAAATATGGTTGATCCTATGAAACTTGTATTCGAAAAATATTTTAAGGATTTGTAGGAGGGTCCTTAAAGAACACGTCAGCAAAACTAGAGCCTCGTAGCTTATTTGAAAGTTGGTCAAAAAACGCTCTTTTCCGACGATGTAGTGGTTTTCAAAAACGAACTAAACACGCAAAACGACTCAACTTTAGGATCCTCCCAAAATTGATTTTTTTCGTTTTTCTCCATTTCATTCTGGAACAGCTGAAAATATTTCGTATTTTCTCTGGAATACAATGGGGGAAAACGAAAAAAATCAATGTTGGGAAGGTCTCTGAGTCATTTTTAGTCGTTATGCGTGTTTTGTTCGTTTTTGAAAATTGCGACATTGTCCAAAACGAACGTATTTTGACCAACTTTGAAATGAGCAACGAGGTTCTAATTTTGCTAATGTATTCTAAGAACCCTCCTATAAACCTTTAAAATATTTTTCGAATCGCTCGTCGACTAATAGGAGTTTCTTAGAACTAACCATATTTAGACCAAACACCCTGTATAGGTGTCCGACAAAATGTCAATCTTCAATCACCGATGTCTCGATTGATTTCTCAGATATTGAAATTGCGTAACCATCGAGTATTTCGTTCTGTATTCAAGAAAGTCTTCCGTTTTGGAAAATTTTAAAGGAAATCTGGATTACACAAGAAAATCTAAGAGCGTGTCAAACAAACACTAAACAACGCTTTGTGTACAATTTTAAAAATAAAATATCGTTGTTTGAAAGCTTATTTGAAAGCTTATCCATGGATGAATACGGAAACTTCGGGAATCTAAAAAAAAAATCTAACTTCATCTTTATAAAGTCTAATAATCGACTTCCTGTCCATCTTGCAACGATTAATTTTATTAGACATGATTCTCAAACCGCCACCAAAGTTCTCGTTGCAATAAAACGACAATTAAAACTTTATAATCTCGCCTAATTAGAAGATGATATGACAATAATAAATGTGAGATACTCACCATTATAACTGTTTGAAATAATACCGGTGACTTTCCCGGCAACACGTCCACCTACAGGCATTCTTTTCTTGTTATTGTTTGAAGATTGAAATGGGATTACAACAATATTAGTAGACCCTTATGGAAGAAATATTAGAAATTCTCTTGGGACGTCCCGCTTTCGGCATTCAATTCTCTGAAACAAACTAAAATAGAAATCAAATCAGACATGGGTTGAATATGAAGAAGCAACACATAAAAAATAGCGAAATTTATGTTGTTGTTTGTTTGTTATACACCACATTGTTCTTGGGGGTGCGTGTTTGCTTGCGAAAATGTGTGTGTGTGCGTGTGAAACTCCCCCAGGCTGTAATTTGAACACGATCTATATTCGTTTTTTTGGTCTCTCGTCTAATAAATGTCGAGGATGAAAATCGAGAGTAACAATGAATTTTGGGGGTGCTAAGAGAAATAAATGGTCGTTCATCAAAGGCTTCCCTTTCCGTATCCTCAAAATACTCACGGTTGCTTTTTTGTTGTAAATCTCCATTTATTATTATACAGGATGTTCCGTAAGTAACGTACATTCTTAGAGGAGTAGATAGAGGATGTGATAAGGGATAATATTGAATCATTTTTAATCAGAGAAATCTGGTATAGGGCTCGAAAAAACAAGCGGATTTGTATATGAACCGCTGTCGATAAAAAATCCTGTAACATGAAAATTTCTCCAACATTTTCAGAGCCACTGTAATTAAGCAATAACATATGTTGCGTTTACAACCAATAAGTAGGTCATTAAGACTTGTGTAGTTTAATTCTATGGAAATCCGATTTGGGTTACACTGACACCTGCTTTCTTTTTAACTTACAACAATAACATTATGGTAGGTTAGTGCTTAACCAGCGAATATCAAACAATAGTTTCAATTTAATAATCTAACATAGAGTCAGACATCTTAATTATAAATTGAACTTATCAATGTTACCAACATACAAGAATCCCTAAAAATAATTTTTGAGTAAATGTGTATCATACGGACAGAAACTGCTTTTACGAGTAGTCGTGCAATTATGGTGGATGCGCCAGGCGAATTCGTTAATAATTCACGTACTCGTACTCGCAAAAGCTTTGTTTCTGGCCTTGTAAAAAAATAGTTATTTATCCAACTAGAGTGGAAACGACGCTAGCGCTCGTACTTCAATCACATGAGTTTCACAAAAGCGTCGTTTACACTCTAGTTACCACGTGTCCACTCTAAATATGGACAATTTTCACGAAACTCCTAGTAGTTGGTGGGCGATTCGAATAATACTTTGAAAATTTGTAGGGTTGACCCCAGAGAACATTGAAACAAATTTAGAACCACGTAGCTCATTTCTAAGTTGGTCAAAAAACGATCGTTTTGTACAATATCGCAATTTTTAAAATCGAACAAAACATACAAAACGAATGACTCGGAGTTCTTCCCAACATTGGCTTGTTCCGGTTTTCTCCATTATATTCCAGAGAAAATACAAAATATTTTCACCTGTTCCAGATTAAAATGAAGAAAAACGAAAAAAATCAATTTTAGAAGAATCCTAGAGTCAAATCGATTTGCGTCTTTAGCTCGTTTTTTAAAATCACTACATCGTCAGAAACGAGCGTTTTTTGACCAATTTCTAAATGAGCTACGAGGTTCTAATTTTGCTGAAATGTTCTCTTGGGTCCACCCTACAAATCCTCAAAGTATTATTCAAATTGCCCACCAACTACTAGGACTTTCGTTAAAATTGTCCATATTTAGAGCGGACACCCGGTATATACACTATTTTTTCTACGATAGAGCAGAAACTCAAGAAATAAAATAATAGTAAAGTATAATCGAAAAAGAGCTTTTGTAATTTATGTCCTATGTATTAAAAATTAGTCAGCTTGTGGAAAAGTGCTCATTTTTACTTTATTGTGGAAAAAATCATTTTCTACACGATGACGGACCAATGAGAATCGAGCTGCCATCTTGTTGTTTATGTTGCTAAGGAACGGTCAAACTCTCTAGCAATAAAACGCTTTCCACCTCCGTAACAGGGCAGAAAATTGACAGTTTCTGTTCAAACGTAGAAAAATAACTAACGGCACTTCGATTTCACCCTGTATACATCGTTTTACTTGATGTTTGTTGTGTCAATAAATGATTCATATCAAATTAAAACAATCTAAATCTGGTAATATGTGGTAGAAAATACGTTTAAGATAAAAAAAAAAAAATTTGATTATAATCTCATGTTTTACAGTTGGGAAAACAATGCAGTCTCTAGGGGTGGCAATATAATAAAATACCTTCTATCAACGACAACAATACAAATAGTATTTTTTTGTTGGATGTCAATTTAATCCTATTTTTTTCCCTCGTCACCTAGTTCTGTCAAGATATATGGATTGATTGAAGGGTACAGAAATAAAATAATGATTTTTTCATGTCTTAAAAAAACGAGAAAATCTACGAATTCAATCAAAATTTGTTAAACATAAAATATGATGAATCAACTATCATATTACATTGAATCTTATCCGTGTTACTTAGCAACCGAAATTCAATCTTTTACGATAATATAATATCAAGATAACAATGTACCTTGCTAGTTTTTTATTAGAGATGGTAGTGTTTTGTTTGAACAAAGTTTCCAAGACTTGATTAATTTTTAAATAAAATTCTCAACAATGTTATCTCCGGTAATTAAAGCTGTTTTAAATACATTTAGCATTATGTTAAGGATGCTAACATTGCAGCAATATGAACAATAATGACATTAAGTTTGTAGTTTAAATTGAGATTTGACAACAATCAGGTTAATTACGGAACATTCAAAGCGTCCTTAAATTTAACAATAATACAGCTAGTTTATTTAAAATAAATGCACAGAACGTACATTACACCCTTGTGAGGGTTATTGGGATAGTAGAAATATATTCAGGTGGTGCAATTCGTTCCCACAATTGTAATTGTTCTACATTTTTAATATACGACATTGGATGAATTGTAACATAATGGTGGATGCGCCGGGTGAATTCGTTATTAATTCACATTTACTTGAATTTTTTATTTTATATTACGAGCTAAAAAAGAATTGTTTCTTTATCTAGACCAGCCTCGAGATATACAAATTGTTCTTTTTCCATTTCTATATGTAATTATCATATAAACCTACATACAGATATCGTATAAACTGGGTTATACATATCAGACAAAATTTTCTTTGTTAACTCCCATTATTTAGAGAATTCTTCAAAAAAAAAACACCATTTAAAAAGCTTATAGGAGGGTCCCTAGAGAATATTTAGGCAAAATTAGAGCTTTGTAGCTTATTAGGAAATTTGTCTAAAAACGCTTTATTCCGATAATGTAGTTATTTCCGCCAACTAACTACACGCATAAACTAACTAAGAATGACTCGTACACCATCATAAAATTGATTTTCCCCGGTTTCACAGAAAATCCTAGATATTGGATACATTCGAAACAAACAAGAGAAATCAGAATGAGAGCAATAAACAGTAAATTATCATTAACAGTCGTATCCTATTAAGTAACAAGTAAGCGACAGAGAAGATTACTCACACTAAATTTATTCATTTGTTCGAAGATCGATCTCCGATACGGTTTTTTTTCCAATTTTTCTAGAATAAAATGAGCAAAATCAATTCTGTGATGGTCTACGAGCCACTCTTGGTCGGTTTATGTGTGTATTTGATTGACAGAAATCACGTAATTGTCGGAATAAAGCGTTTTTGATCAACTTCCCAATAAGCTACAAGGTCCTAATTTTGTTTACATTTTCTCCAGGGATCTCTTAGATTCTTATCTATTATAAATAGTTGAAAACAAAAGCGATGGTAAATATTCTTCTGTAAGTCACCATCTTAAGAAGATTCAATGCTAGAGAGTGTAAGTGTAAGCGACGAGCTTGAATTGAACTAGCCACCCATTGTTGTCTAAATGAGTGCTCTACCATCTGAGCTATCGCCAGCAGACCTTATCCTAGACAACGGAAGGTTTCTGGTTCAATTCCAGCTCGTTGATTTACATTTTTTTTTTATGTTTAACATGGAATACTGCATTTCGACTTAAATACCCATAGGATAAGGTGTGTTGGTGGTAGCTCAGATGGTAGAGCATCTATCTACACACTTTTATATTTAACGTTGATTACAGTGTTTCAAATATTTGCAATTTGAATTTATTTGTATTAAGACCATGCTTGAGAGAAGATGATTTCTTTAATTCTAGACATGTTTTACAAACAAGTACAAAACTTTAATTTACCCGACGATTGATCACACTGTAATCTTCTCTTAAACTGATAAGACTCAATTGTGACAACTTTATAAATTACAATAAAATGCACAATTTTCGAAATTTGAAAACGAGAAAATCTTTGAACTTTTTGATAACTCAATCACGACTTACAAAACGTGAAATCTACACTATTCAGAATCATATTAAGTGTCTAATTGGGGTGTCTGGTAACCGAAATTCGACCTTAGACGGTAACACATCAAAATAACCATTTACCTTGTTTCCTTTATCGACAAAGGTTCTCATTTGATATTAAAGCTTTTCAAGGAATTCATAATTAATTTATTGGGATAACATGTGTTTCCGCAATTTTGTTTGCAGAAATGGTGGATGCGCCGGGTAGATTCATTATTAATTAACTTTGCTTGATTTTTTTTTTTGTTTTGTTTTACAACCCAAATAGCTTTCTTTATCTAACCGGTCTACAGAGATACAAATTGCTCTTTTCACATTTCTGTATGTAATTTATCATATGAACGTACAGGGTGTTCGATCAAAAAATGATCGATTCTATAAAATTCCTATTAGTCGACAAGCGATTTGAAAACTATTTCAAGGATTTGTAGGAGGCGCCCTAGAGATTATTTTAGCAAAATTATAACCTCGTAGCTCATTAGAAAGTTGGTCAAAAATCACTCGTTTTCTGATGATGTTGCAATTTTCAAAAACGAGTTGAAACGAGTCAAAACGAGTAAGAATGACTGGAAGACCCTTTGAACATTATTTTTTCTCGTTTTTCTCCATTGTATCCTACAAAAAATGGGAGACATTCTCCTCCGCTCTAAAATAAAATAGAGAAAAACATAAAAAAAATCAATGCTGAAAGGATAACCGAGTCATTCTAAGTCGTTTTGCATGTTTAGCTCGTTTTTGTCAGAAGCCAATTTTCAAATGAGCTACGACGTTCTAATTTTGCTTAAATGTTCTCTAGGGACCCTCTTACAAGTTTTTGAAATATTTTTCGAATCGCTTTTCGCGACTGATAGGAATTTCATTGAATCGACCATACTTAGATGGAACACCCTGTATATTATTTGAATGTGGAAACAAAAATTTCTGTTTCTATTATGTTATCCGTCGACTTTTTGATATTTTTCTGTAACTCTCAATTTAAAGAAGATTCAATAATTGAAGCAATACTAGAAATTAAAACATTAATGATTATTAGTTAAGAAACATTCAGCCTTATTACCGCGAAACCACTAATAAAAGCTTAGTGTCCTGTGTGAAATCCGAACCCACAATTTTTGATTTTGTACACCAATGCTCTACCATTTAAGCTAACAAGACCTGCATTCATCTTAGTTGTGATAAGTGTCTAATCTCACACATTATCGTCTTCCTCGATGGAATTATTGATAAAAATATTAGTGTTTATTTATTAATTAAGAGACATTCAACCTTATCATTAGGAAACAACTAATTGTATGGGATCCGAACCCAGCTCAGTTGGTAGCTTTTTTTTAGTTGTTTCGCGGTGATAAGACTGACTACCTCTTAATTAATTAATAATTATTAACATTTTTATTAATAATTCTATCGCCGTTTACAAATTTCTTGCTTAAAACTTGAAATGTTTTAAAAATAAGTGTGAAAACTTTAACCTACCCAACGATTGATCATACGATAATTTTCTCTAGCGATAAAAATAAATTACAGTTTCAGAATCGTGAAAACGTTACAAATTACGTTTTTTGAACGATATGGGTGATCCTCAAAATTTAAAAACGAGAAAATCTCAAAACATTTTGATGACTCAATCAAAACTTGCAAAACGTAAAATTTACACGATTCACAATCATATTTGGTGCCATATTCGGGTTTCCTGACAACTTGTTTTCTCTATTGTGATAAGAGTTCACTATTCTATCAAATATTTGTTTGTAGAAATGGTGGATGCGCCGGGTCGATTCGTTATTAACTTACATACAACGTTTTATTCGAAAGTTTTAATGAAAATTCGACAACAAGCATTCTAGTGTCCCTTATTTTAATAACACACAAAGAGTTCGTCTGAAATTAATGTATTGAATGTGAAGTACCATTGAAGCATCAAAATTATTGACACAGAAGGGATGTTTGAGTGGTAGAATATTTGTAATAAAATTTCATTCGTCTCAACAACTAAAATTATTAAAATTTTTAATATTGGACATCGAGCGAAACACAAAATAATGGTGGATGCGCCGGGTGAATTCGTTATTAATTAACATTTGTTTAATTGTTCTGTTTTATATTAGAATTTCTTTATCTGAGCGGCCTGTAGAGATACAAATTGTCCCTTTTTTTTCGTTTATGTATGTAATTTGTTAAATGAACGAATATTATTTAAATTTAGAACAAAAATGCTCCGTTTCTATTGTATTATCGGTCGACTTTCGGCTCTAGTTTTTTCTTTTGAGAATAAATCTCTTCGTTTCTCGTTCATTGTAAATAAGTGAAAATTACAACAATGGCAATGATTCTTCTATAACTTTTAGTCTTAAAATGATTCAATAATTGAAGCAAGACTAGAGATATTTTAAAAACAAGTGGGAAACTTTAATCTACCCAACAATTTATCAAATAATAATCTTCTTTAAAATTCAGAGGACTCAATTGAAAGCTCTAGCGGTAAAAGTAAATTACCATAGCAATTACGTTAAGAACAAAATGCTTAATTCTCGAAATATAAAAATGAGGAAATCTTAAAAGTTTCGATGACTTAATCAAAACTTACAAGACGTAAGATCTACACGATTCACAAGCATATTTATTGCCTTATTCAGGCTTCCTAGCGATCGAATTTTGACCTTACAGCAGAACACATCAAAATAATCATTTAGGTACCTTGTTTTTATTTCGCTATTAAAACTTTTCAAAGAATTCATAATTATTTTGCTGGGACAAAAATTGTTTCCTTTAAAAAGAAAAATGTAAAAATGGTGGATGCGCCGGGTAGATTCGTTATTGATTCGCATACAATTTTTAATTCAAAAGTTTCAATGAAAATTTTACAACAATCCTTTGTCCTTTACTTTAATGATAACTGATAACTTAGCAACGGACATTTTATACCGCACGGTAGCAATGAGATCATAGCGCTGAACTATCACACATGTGAGCGCTTGTATAGTTACAACTCGATCGCTCTGAATCTCTCTGCACAGTTATACATTTATTCGCCGTGCTTGTAACATTACAGTCAGTCAACATAGTTATTGAAGTAAGAGATCGACGTCACGCACAATAAACAGGTGTCCCACAGCGCTCCATATCTGTTGATTTAATTGATTTTATACTGCCTTTTCATGAGCGCCACAGTGAGGTTGGCTGGCTGTTGGAATATTTTAAACAAAATAGAAAAAAATACCTACATATATCAAATCAATTAACAAAAAAGTGAACGAAATTTTCGAAATATTATTTATGGATTTTTAAGATAGGTAATTGGCAATTTAAAAATTATTATACGATTATTAATATTCGGCTTGTAGACCTCAATCAGGGAGAAATAACGAATTTCGATATTATTGTTTTTATCTAGTGTAATGTTCCTTTTTTTTCGATTTGTTTATTGATGATTGTCTCAATGTTTATTTTAACTTTGTAGATAAAGTTTCACGAAATGAATGAAAGAGAAAATTCTTATTTAAATAATTAATATTCAAGTTTAATTTCAATATGTAATTGTACTTGATATTGATAAATTGACTTTGCATTTTTCTATTCTTTTAAATATTAATTTTGTAAGAAAATTATCAAGAATCTATTCTAGCTTTAATTGCGTATAAATACGTATAATGTATCTCTGCATATTGAAGAGATTCAAGATGTGTTTTTAAACAATAAATGTGACACAAATTGCGATGTAATCAAATATAAGTAAGTGTTTGTGGATTTTAAATTTAGAACGATCCCCCACGCCAATGGATGGCTACCGACGTACGACAAACGCCGGACACGCGCGCCGTATATTAGGGCACAAACACAGAGCTTTCTATGTCCGTTGCTTGCTGATAACACACAACGAATTCATTTGAAATGAGTGTGCAGTGTCCACCACTCCTATAGCATCACAATTATTTCAATAATGGGGATGTTTATGTCGTATATTATTTGTAATAAAATTTAATTCGTCCCCACAATTTAATTGAAAAATAATGGTGGATGCGCCGGGCGAAATCTTCGTTTCTATTGTATTATCAGTTGACTTTGGGATGTGAAACCAACAATAATGACAAATATTCTTCTGTAATTTCAGTTTTAAGAAAATTTAGCAATTGAAACAATATTATATCTGTTTTAAGAGCAAGCGTACAAAACTTTAATCTATCCAAGGATTTATTTTTTAAATTGATAAGACTCGATTGAAAGCGCAAAAATAAATTATTGTTTGGAAATCGTGAAAATGCATAATTCTCGAAATTTCAAACGAGGAAATCTTAAAATTTTTCGATGACTCAATCAAAACTTACAAAACGTAAAATCTACACGAATCACAATCATATTTGTTGCCTTATTCGGGTTTCCTGGAAATCGACATTCAAGCTTACTCGAGAACACATTGTTTTCTTTATTGCGAAAAGTATTTATTTCTACATCAAAGATTTATTTGTAAAAAATGGTGGATGCGCCGGGTAGATTCGTTATTGATTCACATATAATTTCTTATTAGAAAGTCTTAATGAAGATTCGACAACAATCATTCAAGTTTCCTCTATTTTAATGATAATAGAATACGAGTTCTTTGATGAGAACAGAATACGAGTTCCTTTAAAATAAATACACCACCCCCCATAATATCAAAATTATTGGAACAAGGGTGATGTTTCGGTGATATAATGTGTGTAATAAAATCTAATTCGTCCCCACAACTAGAATTTTTTACATTTCTAACGTTAGAGTTCGAATGTTATAATGGTGGATGCGCCGGATGAATTCGTTATTAATTCACATTTGTTTGAATTTTTTTTGGCGTATATTACAAACCCCAAAAAGATTTCTTCATCTGAACGGTCTGCGGACATACAAATTGTCCTTTTTTTCGTTTCTGTCTGTAATTTATCATATCAACGTATATCATTTGAATTTGGAACAAAAAAAATCCAGTTCTATTGTATTATTCACCAGCAGTTTGAAAAATAGTAAATTTAGAAACATTAGAGAATGTGTCTATCTCCTTCTTAATATAATTCTACCGCATAAGTTGGAAGGAGGTCAAGAGAATTAATACTCCTTCTACCGAGTATTAAGTCTATTAAATAAACGGAGAGAAGAATCTACTGTTTCACTTTTTGTTAAGCTGATTAAGCTAAGAATAACAGGTGTAAACATTGTAATTTCTATAATTTAGACAAAGCAACTAGACACATGAGATGGAACGGTTCTAATTGTAACGAAGCGTCTAGATTGGTCACCCACAGGCGACTAAAACACCTAGAGCAACATCTACTGAGTAGAGAAGTGTCGGGCCGTAGCCTGACACTTCCACTTGCAGTGGCTCTTGGTGACCCGAAATAATCCGTTGTATTGTATTGTACCGCTTCCGGCAGTGGCTATTGGCGACCCGGAATAAGCCGTTGTACCACCAGGTTCGCAGTAGCGACTGACCGACTCTGCTGTGGCTGTTGGCGACCGGAATCAACCGTCCTCAAATATCAGAATTCAGGTAATAAATTGTAAATAGTATTTGTGTTTGAGTCGTCCGTTTCTCCGTTAAGAACATGTTCCCAAAGACATACCACCTTGAAATTTCTCTGGCCAGCATAGCCCAAGGCAAAATACCATTACACAATAATGAGATAGATATATTCTGCTGTGTTTCTATCGAGTTCACCATCTTTGGATAAATCTAATTCATTATTAATTCATTTAATATAAAATCATTGTCAAATATTCATTAAAGCGACACTAGAAATATTTTAAGTAAATGTGTGTATTTTTTATTCACCTAGCGATCGATTGAGCGATAATCCCCTTTCAAATTGATGCGATTCAAGTGAAAGCTTTCACTGCTAATACTAAAATACAGTTTGGGAGTTCTAAAAACATTAAGAATGATGCTTAGTTTGAAAAATTCCAAACAATATCATTTTTCGATGATTCAGTTGAAACGTATTGAACGTAAATTCTTCACGATTTATCATATTATTTCGTGTCTTTTCGGGTTTCCTAATCATAAAATCCGATCTTTCTCGAAAACTTATCAAAAAATATTCAATTGCTTTACTATCATCATTGCTATCGGTGTTCATTTCTCCGTCAATACATTGTATGAAAGTTTAGTTTGAATAAAATTCATAGAAAATTTCCAGTTTTGTTCATTTCTAGTACAGATAGAATATTATCGCTTCGTTAATTTAAGCTCGATTTAACTTTATGTCAAGTACTAACATTTCAACAGCAAGAACAGCAATAACATTAAATTAAAGTTTAGATTAAGATTCGACAACACAATCATTTTAAATTAATTCTGAAACGTTCAAAGTGTGCTTCAATTTAATGATAACACACAATGAATTCATTTAAAGTAAACGTACAAAGCTTACACTACACTCAAGTGAGGGTTATTGGAACAATATAAATATTTTGATGGGGTGTTCAGATAGTGAGATGATTATTAAATCCCACAATTGAAATTTTCTACATTCTTAATGTACTATTATGAGCATATAAAAGAGACCAAGTCTAGAGCGAGGAATAGCACGTTTTTCGGTTCGTGTAAATCAGGCTTTTTCACGTTTGGTTAATAATGTGGATAAGTAAGAAGTGCTAGTATGAGTTTCTACTATACCGAATTTGTGGAAGATAGCACTCCACCCCCTTCTTCTGATCTTTGTTCAAAAATTCTGTCCTATTTTACACAGCTCCATAAAAACTTTACTGTACGATATCGGGTGAGTGGTGAGGAAATAAGGAATGCACTGGGGAGCTTGTTATCAATACATATACAGGGTGTACTCGAAATTCCTTACAATCTTCAAACCACGTGTAGAGCCTGAAAAATTGACACAATTTTTATAATACATTAGGGGTAGTCCAAGATTCTTAGAGTCACTGGAGTAGAACAACCTTAAGTATAAATAATTGTGTTTACTCGACATATGTAATACCCCTTAGCTGATATCAACGTGCAGAGCCTGTCGGAAATGCCGACAAGTTGCAGACTCGCATTTGTGAAGCTACAGGCGCGATTTGAGAACTGCCGAGACGTGCACCATTCTCTTCAACGTTGAGTGTTCAGTTGTAAGTCGAACGGGACTGTGAATGATTGCAGGCTTATTTTTTTTATCTATTAACTTTCATATTTTTGTCGTTTTTTTGTGAGACAATGCGAAATAATTAGTGTAATCAGTGCCGGTAAGAAATGTCGAACAGTTGCGGACCCAAATTTGTGAAGCTACAAATAAGATTCCGGAACTTGTGAAACGTGCACTGTTCCCGGTCAACGTTCAGTGTTCAGTTGTAAGTGGAACGAGACTGGATGATTGCGAACTTATTTTGTTTTTATCTATTAATTTCCATATTTTTGTCATTTTTTGTGGGACAATGAGACACAATTAATGTATTCAGTACCGGTTGGAAATGTCGAACAGTTGCAGACCCGAATTAGTGAAGCTGCAAACAAGATTCGTAAATTTCTGAAACATGCACCATTCCCTGCTATGTAGAGTGTAGTTTTGTGTGGTACCGGGGTACTGTGAGTACTTTTTGAACAATTTCCTTAGTGATTTTTGTATTACATTATTTTTATAGTTTCATGAAATAATGGTGGATGCGCCTGGTGAATTCGTTATTAATTCGTGTTTTGTTAGAATTTGAGTTTTATAATAGAAACCAACCCCTCAAAAAAATTGCTTCTTTATCCAAACAGCCTGAAAAAATATAAATTATCCTTTCTCCGTTTCTATATGTAATTTATCACTCAAAGTTGCTATAAAAATTCCTAGTTTCTATTGTAATATCCGTCGACTTTGGATGTAGTTCTTTTATTTGCGAATAAATCCCTTAAATTCTCATTCATTATAAGTAATTTAATACAAAATCATCGTCAAATATTCTCGAATAACGTCCAATCTTGCCAATATCCATTAATTGAATCAGTATAAGAAACGATCGATTCACCGATACTTTTTTTTAAATTGTCAATTCTTAATTGAAAGCTTCAACGGAAAAGCACAAGAGCTTCACTAGTAAATTATTAGAAATTCTAATAATGTTTAGAACAAACGTCCAGCTGTTTTAGTTTATTATTCTACCCTTAAATAAGTGACAAGTGTCAAGACTGCAAGAGAATAATAATATTGTATCGAAAAACTTGATAAATGGATAGACTTTATTGCTTTCCAGCTTTATTGTATACTTTTCTTTTAGTCATAGTAGTTGGTTTACAATCCTTCTCTCTCTCTCTCTCTCCCTCTCTCTCTCCCTCTCTCTTGTGTATATAGTTAAAGTTCTATTTTTAAACACAATAAAGGTAGACTTAATGGAGTGTATAAACATGAAAACCGTACAGGCAAATATTTGTCCTCTATTGATATGTAACCTAGTATTGATTTACATTAACAACAATATATGTATAGAGTCATTTTAACTAACTATGAGGGTGGTATTCACTAAAGTCTTAAATAGTAACCTCTAACTACGATGCTGGAATGCTTTGAAACACTTGAAAAGCTGGCAGAACATAACAAGGTTAACTTGACATGGGTGCCGGCTCATCAAGGGTTTGAAGTAAATGAGAAGGCGGACGGACTGCTTAGCAAAGAATGCCGCCAAAACAGTTCTAATTGGACCTGGACCTTTATGCGGGATCGCTTATGCGAACGCTAAAAGGGCCATATGGGAAGAATTAGAACGAAAACACCAACTCTACTGAAAGGAATCACCAGGGATGGTCCTGTCAAAGACATTTCTGGATTTTTTAAACCGTAGAAGACCCAAAGAACTCCTAAAATTTAATAGGAGGCAATTAAAACAGACCACAGGACTGCTGGACACTGGACACTGTGGACTGAGGAAGCATCTCAATAACATTAGGATTGCAAAAGACCCAACATGTAGGGCCTGTGAAGAGGAGGATGAAACTTCCCTTCATATTCTATGCTACTGTGAGACCTTGAAGGATCTCAGAGCGTGGTACCTGGGAGGGGAATATATCTCCGGATGAAATAAAAAGTACTCCCCTGAACAGTATCCTGGACTTTATTAAAAGAACAGGACTACTAGGGGAAGACATTTAACCCAAATTAAGTGAATTGCCGAGCGTATAAAAGACCTTAAAGGCCGAGCTACAGTGTGGGGCGCAAACCACGGCTCGGGTAAGAGGGTCTGGAAAGCACCTCTCACGAAACGGATAATAATAATAATAATAACCTCTCACTACAATTAAAGTCACCTTTCAACAACCTACAAGTTACTTACTCAGTTGCTTATTCCATATGTTTTATATACAGACAAAGAGAGTAGCAATGACGTCATCTACAAAATGAATGAAATATAATAGTTGCTCAGCAACTTGTGCAATGGTTGTTTTATTCCTGTCTCTATTCAATTATTAGAAATAATAACAGTGTGGTGAATGGAATAGATAGCTTTATTCAAAGTACAGTAACCGATCTTTACAAAGTTAGTGAATACCACCCTGATTTGTTAGATAATTTAAAATAATCCTGAAGAGAAACTAGAGATAAGTAAACATCTCTCTTATTGTATGTAATAAAACACTTACATTACTTTGAATATACTTCTTTAGAGTAGCTTTTTAAAAATTGCATCCGTAATACTTTGAATATAAATAAAACCAGCATATTGCAAATAGTAATCTCGAATGATAAATATTTCCTGAATATAGAGAAGGTGTAATAAAAATTGTAAATAGATTGTCAATTAAATCTATTTGTCATCATTTATAGCGTCATAAAAGCACTATAATTCGTACGTTTATAGCTATCGTTGATATTCTAGATTTTCAATTTTCGTTACAATCTATTTTTAAAGAAATGAAATTTTCAATTGAATTCGTTCTGTAAACTTTCCACAATGTGGGCTTTGCTTTTTTCGTTTAGTTCACCGACTATAATTTCATTCAGTTATACGATATCATCGGGGATTATTTGTGGATCTTGCTACAATTTGTGTATTAAATTAGATCTGAAAAAAATTTACTGAAAAAAAAGAATGAATAAGGAATATTTAAATATATCTACAGGGTGAATTAATAGTACCTAACACTACTTTCTTTATTGATGAAAATCTTAAAAAATACCGAGAAACGCAGTTATTTATTTTTTTATTTATTTATTGTAACCAAGCCAAAACGGCTCTATCACTTACCGTTGCAAAAAAATGAGGTCATCAACATTTTTTTATTTCATCTCCAGATAGGGCATGTTTTTCTTTGTCCAATCATGTAAAAATAGTCGGATATTACACTATAAAAGTTTTTAAAATTCGTAAAGCTTGCAAAATTTTCCTATCATCACT
Source organism: Mylabris sibirica (assembly GCA_039776855.1). NCBI lineage: Eukaryota > Metazoa > Arthropoda > Insecta > Coleoptera > Meloidae > Mylabris > Mylabris sibirica. Next base: position 7,131,585 of record CM077842.1, read on the forward strand.
GAAGTTAGGATCGTAAACGCACTTTTAGATTTCGTGCGATTGTCGCGCTGCAAACGCATACCAGGTGCGTGATAAATTAGCAGCGGAATCGTGAATTTATTTAAGATTGTCGCGCTCCTTACGTCATGGGCATACTCTCGATTCTTACTACTTGCTGCGCTTATAAAACTCTCGTAAGAGGAGGACAAAAATCACCTACAGTAGACCACCTGTTTATTCATTGTGATGTCGCTCACTCACTTCATCAACTATATTGGATGTTTGTAGTATTAAGATCACAACAAATAAACGTATATTTCCATTGAAAGGTCGATGAAGATGAAGCGCGACTAGATAGCACTTACCTATAAGATAATTCAGACCAGTGACGTCAGCTGCACGCAAATCCCGCTACTTAGTAATACTCATAATTTAGTAGCGGGATTTGCCCCGAACTCAGGACAGCTGACGTCAATATTCTAGACTATTTTATATATAAGCGCTCTCCAATTGCGCTCGATCTCCATCGGGCACTCAGCGGAGTCATACGTTTAGTTGGTAAAGTGAGCGAGTGACGTCACAAGCAATAAACAGGTGGGTAGGCTCAAGTTCTTGGTGAAATATAGGTAAACATTACATATAAATTACGATTGCAATAAAAATTAAGAGTCACGTATGTCCATGGCGTGCGCTGACGATAGTCGCGCGACAATCTAAAATAAATTCACGATCCCGCTGCTAAGTCATAATAGCTAAGACATTTGTTAGGTAGTACACTGCTGTGAACAGTGATTGAAACGTCCAATTTATTTTAATCGTATCATAAGACGGTGACAGTGACATCATCACTCTCTGTAAGAAGTGAAATTCCTTACCCTAATGATCACTTAGCTTCGGAGATTTTGTACTTGTATCGTATGGTAATGACGTCATAGCTTCCAACTATCCTATATGTAAGTTACACCTCGATCTCTCTACATAATTATTAGATTATTCGTTGTGCTTATAAAGCTATAATATAAAAAGAGAAGAAACATACGAAATCGAGTATATATGTATTTATTCTAACTGCAAAAACCGAAAGTTACGTACGTCGCGCGACAATCTAAAGGAGGTTAATAGTCCTAAGCTTGGTCATTAGATGTATCACATGGAAAACACAACACCTTATTAACTAATTGTAAGAATGACGAGCATTCCTGTAGATCCTGCATACATCTACATCTACACAATCGAAAAATAAGTCAATGCTTGCAATGCTTAGTCGTAAACAATGCTGATGCATGGGTATTGTGAAGAGATAAAATCTTGAAAAGTTAGGGATTTTTTTTCAAAATGCAGTAAGAAATAGAGGATGCTTTTTAGGAAAATTGCTGATGACGTCATTTCTTCCAAATGGTAATTGATAGAGTCGTTTTGATTTGTTTAAATAATTAAAAAATAAAAGACTTATAAATATTAGGCGTTACTTTTTATTCATCCTGTATATAGAATGACTTATAATGTTATTATCTCGTCGAGCTGCCGCATCTGTTAACTTTTCCGATTATCCCTAAATTCTTTATTTCTTGTAGAAGTGTTCAAGTTTTTTTTTCTTCTATGAAACTTTTATAAAACTTTAACACTTCCAAATTGAATCATCACCGAAAATTTGGAGAAGTTAAGCGTTATCTGTGATGTTTTCTCAACCTATATAATTAAACATGTTTTTTTTATATAATAGTTAGAGTTGTGATACAAATTCTAGCTTGTTAATACGAAGACAGAATCAATAAAGGGTTGATGATGTTACAACAAGGGTGGATAAACAACAAAGAACAGTCAAACATAATTGTTATGCGTTCTGTGTTGTTGTTATTGTTGTTGTATATTTTGATTTTGCATTGTTGTAGTTAGATTGAATTTTAATAATAAAGTTTTACAGTTAACAAATAATGAAATTTACAATTTAAATATGGAATACGAAGGAAGATCTGCTTCTATCGTGGAAATTTTAATCAATTCGAGATTTTCTATCAAGTTATTCGCGATTAAAATGCAACAAGTCAGCCCACCAACGGCTGAATTATTAAAAACTTGATCATTTTTTAGTATACAGGGTGAAATCGAAATTCCTATAAATAAGCAAACTTCACTATCAATATGTGGAATAAAATATAAGAAACATATTTTGAATGGTCAAAAAGAAAGAAAAAATTTTGCCTAAAATTGACCAAAATTGCAACTATTACTAGATGGTCACTGGTCAAGTACTACTCTACCGTAATGTTGATAAGAAAGTAAGCGTCGGTATGATACATCTCGGATTTCCATTGAACTACCCGCACAGATTCCACTAACCGTCTATTCAACATACACACAACACACTTAAAAACTATAAAAATAAAGTAATACAAGAAAAAACACTACAAAAACTATTCAAAATGTCCCCTACCTTCTTTCACACAAAGCTGTACTCTACGTAATAGGGAACCCTTCATGTTTCGGCAGTCTGTCGCTTCACGATCGGGTCTGCAGCTGTTCGACATTTCCGACTGCCTCACTGAGTAAACAAATTGACAAAAATACGAGCCTGCATGTTTCGGCAGCCTGTCGCTTCACGATCGGGTCTGCAGCTGTTCGACATTTCCGACTGCCTCTCTGAGTACACAAATCGACAAAAATATGAGTCCGCAACCATCTACAATCAACGTCCCCGTTATACTTGTAATGGACACTGATACTAGCCGAGTGGTATTAATTACGTTTGTTGACTAAACACAATTGTCTAAGATTCTTCTATTCCAGAAGCTCTAAAAATGTCGGCAAAGTTTTTAAAGATTTTTTATCAAAATCTGATATATTATACAAATCGGCTCAGTTTTTCGAGCCCTATACCTGATTTAAAAGTTTAAAGAAATTTCGATTTCACCCTGTATAATAAGGGGATATGTATGGCTCAATTTTCAAGAAAGATATTGAAAATTTCGTCCAAGTTTTCAAAGCTTGTATAATTTAATGTTATGGAAATCCGAGATGTGTTATACTGATACCTGCTTTCTTATCAACTTTTAAGAATAACATTACGGTAGATTAGTCATTAACCAGTGACTACCAAACATTGGTTCAACCTAGGGTTTGAGTATTGAGAGGCATTTTAGTTACACCCTGTATAGGTATAGCATTTTTAAGGGATGCTAAATTGCTTTTTACAAATGTTTGAAAAACCGTTCTGATAACAGAGAAACTTTTATAATGTGAGGGATGAAGTTATAAATGATTAAATACTTTTTTTTTTGATTTACTTAAATGAGAAATTTTCTCTTTAAATCATTGAAGGGTGATATAGGGTCAGTTAATTGTACTTTTCTGATAAATTACTCTTCATTAAAATGTAACAAATACGCTAAGCCTCCGAACTCGATCAATAGCGATTTGAAAACTAATTCCTCATCCATTCATAAGGGATGAAATTATAAATGATTGCATGCTATTTTATTATTTTCTACCCTTGGTACAACGTATCAAGGGTAGAAAAATAAAACACACAAGTTTGAAGATTTGCTTGTATTTTAAATGCTCAATTTATAAAAAAATTTCATTACACGACCTTTTTAACTCATTAAGAGATGATATAGGGGTAGTTGATTGTATATTTCTGGTAAATTTATATGCAGCCAATAGGCCAGATAGGAATAAACTCCCGGACTCGATCAATAGAGATTGTAAAATTGATTCTTCATCCATTCATAAGGGATGAAGTTGTAAATGATTATATGGATTTTTTTCGATTACTTTATAATTTTCTACCCCTAATATAACATATCAGCATCAAAATTTTGTGGAAAGTTAATAAATAATTCTTGCAGGTTTGAGGGTTTCTTTGTGCTTTAAAGAGTTACATTTATGAACATTTCTCATCACTATAGCTCGTTAACTCATTAAGGGATGAAGTAGGGTTAGTTATTAGTATACTTCTAATGAATTATTCCTTATTAAAACGTAACAAAATCGACCACCCTTGACAGAAACTTCCGATATTGATGATTTTTTAAATATTAACTATAACATATTTAAGGGATGTAATATTATTTTTTCTAAATATCTCAAAAATTAATAGAGCTAATAAGGGGTTGAAATTATAAACGATCAGATATAAATTTTACCATTTTTTTTATGACTGAACGATTAATAAGTAAAGGTCTCTTGTATTTTAAAAATGGTTCATAAACAAGAAATTTTTCACAAATGTATCCCGCTTCAACTCATTAAGGGTTGACATGGGGTTAGTTAATTGCACACCATTTAAACGGTATTTTTCATCGTTTCTAACTAAAAACAACAACTCAAATTCCACAAATGATATGTGTAACAATAATTCACCCTTAAATTTTCAAACTTCAAACATTATACACAGGGTTATTATTTACAATAAATAAACACCCCCACTGATAGTAAAAAACAATAAGTATCTAATCAAAATACAGATTTTGTAAGGGTGAAATCAACAACCCGTATTTTCTCCTATATATTTGAACATATTTACAAATGACGGTAATTTGACCATTTAGAATATGACAAACTACCCTTACACGAAAAATCATTTCAACTTCCGGTTGTTTGTTTGTTTGTAGAAGCTTTGAGTTTTTATCAACTTAAGTAAAAAACGCATCTAGCTCATGTTACACGTTAATGCCATCGCTCAGAGTACTGATTCAGTTCTGAGATATGGAGATACATCGTGTAAGGGGTGTGTACAAATGGGGAGAAATAGGCAACAATACAATAATCTACGTAAACGAAAAACTTGTTCATCCCTTAATAGAGTTTTATTTTTTCTCTACATTAAAAAACAGCTCATCAAGACAGATATTGCGTTGATATCAGTTATAAGTGTATGAAGACAAACAAATTGGTCATTTGAGGAGGCGGGTTTTCCAAGATTATTCCATCATCAACAGGAAAGTGTACTTGAGGATAAGGGTCTAAGCAAGCAATTATGTTGAGATGCTATAAGAAAGTAAAACTCAAATAGCTCGAAAACGATAAATGATATCGAGATGGTAGATGGCTCATTCGATTTTAAATATGTTTCTACATCCCGGCTACTCTATAGTTTTTTGAAAAATCGACTGAATTTTCAGAAAATTTGGAAAAACTAGATCTTGCGCAGAAAGAGTGGTATTGGTAAAACTAAAATCTCTCTTTGTATAGTTGATTAAATAAAATATAATATAGATAGATAGATAGAGGAAGGTTGACGCTACAATTGTAGTTTATTCCGGGTTTAATTTACTTTTCCGTTTTTTGCAAAACAGTGTCTAAAGTAGCCTATTTTTTTGAAATTATAAAGTCGCCCACAGGCAGATATACAATAGGGTAAGCAAAATGCAGTCATGCGTTTGTCATTATTCTAGATGGACTTCTACCTTTGTAAGCAATCTTACTGATAAATAGCGAAAATTTTTGGATAATCCATAAGAGAATAGAACTAAAATATCTCGAAAACGACAAAAGATATCGAGATGGTAGTTGTCTCATTCGATTTTAAATACAATTCTACATCCCGGTTACCACACAGTTTTTCTAAAAATCAACTGGATTTTCAGAAAATTCCAAAAAACTAGGTTTTGTGCTGAAAAAATAGTGTTAGCGAAATTGAAATTACTCTTTGTATTGTTAATTAAATAAAATATAATATAGATAGATAGATAGAGGAAAGTTGACGTTACAATTGTAGTTGGTTCCCGTTTTAAATTTCTTTTCCGTTTCTCAGAAAACAGCATCCAAAATGGTGTATTTTTTCCGAAATTTTAATAAACGATTCTATTCAACACAATCGTTCACATTGACAGGTGCACAATAGGTAAAACAAATTATATCTGTGCTTTACTTATTATTCAAAGTGGTCGATTGCATTTGTTAAAAAAAAGTTGTACAATAAATTTTACAACTCATTCGAGACCTTTAAGTGTCTTTATCAACCAATCTTGTCGGTCGTTTAATGAGCTTATTTAGGAGATTTATACGAAAATTACTTTTGCTAATGACATGCTTATTATTATCGTGCCCGGCGCTCGTTTATATCAATCACATCAAATTGCTTTTAAAGACTAAGATGAAGACGACTCAGAGAATTTTTATTTAGCAGTAAAAAGCACTTACTGATGTGAGTTTGTTGTGTTGTATAATTTCACATGTGCGAAATCAACGTTGTTTCCTTATAACCAAAACATTAACAAAATACAACAATACACGAGGAATTAATCCGATACAGTAAGTATTACAGTGATACTGGATGGCAGTGTACTGATTATAAGAGCTATACACAACAAGCTGCTGCTCCTGCTGCTGGGATCTTGCGTGATTGCGTCTGTGTAGTTTGGCAATTTGGTGAAGGCGCCGGGACGCTATCCGGCGACCTCATTTGTCCCGATCCTATGACGTCGACACAGGTGCAATCTTGTTGCTTTTATTCTTATTATTAGATCACTTTTATATTTGTATATAGCGGCCACTTTTGCGTTTAGTATGTTAAAAGTTAAGTTATACTTCCGACTTGTTGTCTATTTTGTACGCTATTTTAGGAAAAACGGAAAAGAAACTTAAAACGGGAACAAACTACAATTGTAGCGTCAACTTTCCTCTTTCTATCTGTCTATATTTCATTTCTTTGTATTAACTATACGAAGAGAGATAACATTTCCGCCAACACCATTTTTTTACGGCAAAACTTTTTTTTTCCAAATTTTCGGAAAATTACATCAATTTTTCGGTAAATTATGTGGTATCCGGGATGTAGAAACGTACTTGAAATCGAATGAGACATCTACCATCTCGATATCTTTTGTCGTTTTCGAGATATATGAGTTCTACTTCCTTATAGAATCTTCATATAATTGCTTGCTTGAAGCGTTACTGATAACTCGATCGAAAATTACTGAACTGACAAACAGATTTAAATACAGGCTGTGTCATTATTGCTTTAATTGTTGAAACAAAATTCTTATTCTTATTCTTATTATTATTATTAGTATAATCATTGGTGAAAGTTTGTTTAAAATTTTTTGAAATCAATGAAAATATCTTTTTTTTTTAATATTGACAACTGAAAAAGTAGGTAAAGAGAAGGAATCTTGAAATTTCGGACCAAAAATGTTAAATTTTTTGCAATTTTATGTTAGGAACAAAAAGATGTTCAAAATTCATGAAAATTACTCGTAAAAATCGTACAAAATTCCCCAAATTTTTGAGTAATAGTACAAATTTTCTCCATTTTCATATTCGAGTCTCACAGTGTAATAAAAAGTTTACAAAATTCTATTTATTATTAATCATCTCAGTGCTTCATAAAATCAAAAATTTTGAAAAATTTGCAATTCAAATGAAAAAATTGGACATTACAATTTTTCCAAAAATTTTCATTTCTAATATCTTGTACTTTTTCATCAAATTTTAATACAACATTTTGAAAAAGTTGCCATTTCTACTACTGAAAAAGTGGCTGGAGGAAGAATCTTAAAATTTTGGACTAAAAATGTTGAATTTTTTGCAATTTTGTGTTAGGAACAAAAAAATATTCAAAATTAATCAAAATTTCTTGTAAGAATCGTGCAAGATTTTCCAAATTTTTGAGTCATAGTACAAATTTTCTCGATTTTCATATTCGAGTCTCACAGTGTAATGAAAAGTTTTCAAAATTCTATTTACTAAGAATCATCTGTGCTTCATAAAATCAAAAATTTCAAAAAATTTGCAGTTCAAGTGAAAAAATTGGACGACTTTACAATTTTTTCAAAATTTCTCATTTCTAATATCTTGCACTTTCCATCAAATTTTAATACAACATTTTGAAAAAGTTGCCATTTTCACTACTGAAAATGTGACTAGATAGGAGGAATCTTAAAATTTTGGATTAAAAATGTTGATTTTTTTGCAATTTTGTGTTAGGAACAAGAAAATGTTCAAAATTAATCAAAATTTCTCGTAAGAATCGTACAAGATTTTCCAAATTTTTGAGTAGTAGTACAAATTTTCTCGATTTTTATATTCGCATCTCATAGTGTGCTGAGAAGTTTTCAAAATTCTATTTATTAAGAATTATCTTAATGCTTCATAAAATCGAAAAATTTCGAAAAATTTGCACTTTAAATAAAATAATTGGACATTGCAATTTTTGCAAAAATTTTCATTTCTAACATCTTGCACTTTTTCATCAAATTGTAATACAACAATTTGAAAAAGTTTACATTTCTACTACTGAAAAAGTGGGCGAAGAGGAAGAATCTTAGAATTTCGGTCCAAAAATGTTAAATTTTTTGAAATTTTGTGTTAGGAACAAAAAGATGTTCAAAATTAATCAAAATTACTCGTAAAAATCGTGCAAAATTCCCCAAATTTTTGAGTAATAGTACAAATTTTCTCCATTTTCATATTCGAGTCTCACAGTGTAATGAAAAGTTTTCAAAATTCTATTTACTAAGAATCATCTGTGCTTCATAAAATCAAAAATTTCAAAAAATTTGCAGTTCAAGTGAAAAAATTGGACGACTTTACAATTTTTTCAAAATTTTTCATTTCTAATATCTTGCACTTTTCATCAAATTTTAATACAACATTTTGAAAAAGTTGCCATTTTCACTACTGAAAAAGTGACTAGATAGGAGGAATCTTAAAATTTTGGATTAAAAATGTTGAATTTTAAGAATCATGCAAATTTCTCAAGTTTGTGAATTTACCCGTTTCATATTAGAATCTCATAATGTGATAAGAAATGTTCGAAATTCTATTTATTATAAAGCACCTCATTGCTTCATAAAATTAAAAATTTCGAAAAGTTTGCACTTGTAATGAAAAAAAAAATGGGAACATTACAATTTTTCAGAAATTTCGCTCCATCTTTAACATCTCACACTTATTCATCAGATCTTGAACAACAATTTTTTGGATTTGTTGAAGAAAAATAATTTTTGAAAATTGTTGTCTTGATTAGAAATTTTGATAAAGTATTAGTCCCTTCAATATTTTCATAATTTTCAAAATTCATCGTGAATTCCTACAATTTTTGAAAATTTTAGTGCTTTGTATAATTAGCTGAAACACCCTGTATAGAGAGAATCGAATAAAAGTTTGATATATCTAGTGTTTCATTTGAATTTGTCAGGCAATTTAATTTAGCCGCACACATAATATGAAACCCGAAACTTGAAATTCTCGGTAAATTAATCGATTTTTCAACCATCCAACATTAACAACCACATAGTTTGGAATCTTTGCATTTCTTTAAGCCTGACATAGACGTAGTAGTTGGGCATCATGTAGATTTTACAGACGATTAAGTTCTTCTTCAAACACATTTTTTCGGATTTGTTATAAACCAACTGTGTGCGTCTTGAACGAAAAATAAGATTAAGATACATATCTTTGACATTTTTCTGTTTTTTTTTTCGTCACTTAATCAAATATGTCGTTCAACAATGTTGAAAGTATCGATTGTCGTCCATTCAAACGATTCCTGATCGTGTTGTTTGATTTTCTTTGCATCTCCAACCGGTATTACTCCCAAAGGGAAGCTTTTATTGTACGTTTTCTTCAAGTTGTTGTTTTGAAATTCAGTAATCGCTTACACAACAAAATACCAAAGTAATTTACACGATAAATTCTTCAATTTTAGTGTTGATCGAGACTTGAATTGTTTATCAAAATTATTTGAATCGTGTTCAAACAATAGAGTTCTAATTGAATAAATTTGTTAAGATAGAGGAATTTAATCGAACCCTGCGGCTTTCCGGTTTTATGGTGAGAAATTCTCAATTATACAGGGTATTTCCACTATCTATGGAGAGTAGTAATAAATAACTTATAAATTTTTCATTCAACTAAAGATTAAAATAATTAACGAAATATTAATGACTATAATTAATAGTATATTATACAACGAGTCTATAATGAATGCTCTTATTACCGAGAATGAAGTTTACAACACAAGCGAGCGTAGCGAGCGAGTGTTGTAATCATTCGAGGTTATAATTAGCATTCATTATAAGCGAGTTGTATACTATACTTTATCTACGACTTATTTCTACATGTACAGGTACTGGTAGTAAACAAGAATATTTACCTTCTTTATGATTTTCGATTCTAAAATCGTACAAAAAATTGACACTTATTTACAACTGTTTGGTGAAACTGTTATTTATTTTTTGTCGTTACCATGGTTTTTCATATTTAATAGAACCTATTATCTACTACTAAAATCGTCTTCTTTACCACTTTCCATTGTAAATACAACGAATATTCTCACAACTAAGTATTTGTTCGAAATTTCAGAAAAATTAAATGTCATTTTATTCAAAATTGCATGAAAACGCCCACTTGTTGAAACTATTGTTAATTATTTTTGTCGTTACCATGGTTTGTTTACGTTTGACGGAAATTATAATTAAAATACTATTTTCCGATTGGCTGATGAGAGGGATATTCATTTACTTTATCTCCCTAGGGATATAAAGTAGGTCATTACATTACAAAAACCACAAGTATAATGATCACTTTATATATAAGTCGTAGATAAAAAATATTATTTATAAATGGTATACGAGCCCGGGACCTTTGGTTTAGCGAACCACTACTCTAACCAACTGAGCTACCAGGCTTCTCTGTAATCTTATTTGTAAATCGAACAGAACGAAGGGTAACACCTAGGCTATTTAATGGAGGTAAAATCACCCTTTACAAAACAAAAATTTGTGAGTGTCAGAAATAAATAAATTTAAAAAGCTCGGAAAGATGTAATAAAATTTTGAAGGGAATACCGATAATAAATAGCCTAAGTGTTCCCCTTAAAATTCTTATAACAATCATTGTATTCTTTAAATAAATAAAAGGGTTATAGTGAGTTTATTGCTACTCTTTATAGATAACAGAAAAGTTCTGTATACAGGGTATCAATTCGAAATATGGTCGATCCTGGAGTCAATATAAGTCATTTTAAGTGTGTAACAAGTTTTTGAAAATCGTGACATTGTCAGAAACTAGCTCTTTCAACCAAATTCCAAATAAGCTAGAAAGCTCTAATTTTGCTAAAATAATCTTCAACTACCCTATAAGTCCTTGAAATATTTTTTGAATCGTCTTGCGTGACTCACCAAGTATGAAACTTCTATTAGTTGACGAGAGAATTTGCAGACAGGGGGACTTTAGACTATTTTTCTAAATTAGAACCTTGTAGCTCAAAAATGTTAATTAAAAACTTGCTACACATCTAAAATGACTTGGACTGAAAAAAATCAATGTTGAAAGGATCTTCGGGTCATTCTTAGTCGTTTTACGTGTTTAGCTTGATCTAAAACGAGCGTTCTTTGACCAACTTTAAAATTTTACTAAAAGGCCTTCAGGGACCCTCCTACAAATCCTTAAAATATTTTTCGAATAGATTGTCAACTAATAGGAGTTTTATAGTATCGACCATATTTAGAATCGACACCCTGTATAAACATTTTATTGAGATTTCCCTACCGAAATTTACATTGAAGTACGACAATTTTATTCATTCTTTATCTAAAATTAAAAGACACGGTGATGAATTGTTGAGAGAACTTTTTAAAACCTTTCAATTTGATTCTTAATCTTCATCACAGATTGACTAAAACGATTCTCAATTTAGAATCATTGTTACAGGGGCGGCTTCTTTTGTGCTCGATAAAACCGGACAAATTTCTTCGTTTCGTTCGTCTTTTTATTGTATTTAATTTTACGGTACTTGACTCTGTTCAGAAATGTTTTCTTTTAATGCTTTTCGGAATTAAGAAGTATCTGAAGTTTATTTCCTCTTCTATTTGAGTCGCTTTTTATTGTTGTTAAAAACAGCAACGATTCAAGACTTCAATTAACATTATCGAACTTAAAACTCCCGATTGTAAAGGCCGTTAAGATGCATATAATTTGAATTTTGAAAAATAATATACGTAGTCAAACTTCACCCCTTAATGTACAGCCCCTATAAGCTGTTATTGGGGTAAGTATCTTAAATAGAAAAAAATCCTAGGACAGGTAACTTTTATTTTTCAGTGTTCTATCCGTACAATAATTTTCATGATAATGTGTTTTACCATGGGGTAGAAAATCGCAAAAAAACATAAAAAATGGCATATCATTATCTATAACCTCAACCCCCCACAAGGGAAGAGAGCGCGATTTTATTTTTCAATAGCCTGAGTGGATCTATATCGTTTAGTTTTTGTCCTGCTAAAAAATATTGAAAAGTTCCAGAGATATTTGGAGAAAACTGATTTTGTAGGGGTAACTTCAACCCCCAATATCTCCCTTAAGCTGGAGTATGGGCATAAACGACAGAACACACATACCTTAGAATAGAATGAACTACGTATACCAAAAATTAACAAAATCGAGAGTTGTAAGTTTTACCATGGAGTAGAAAATCGCAAAAAAATTGACATATCATCATCTATAACTTCAACCCCCCACAAGGGAAGAGAGGGCGATTTTATTTTTCAACAGCTTGAGTGGATCGATATCGTTTAGTTTTTGTCCTGTTAAAAAATATTGAAAAGTTCCAGAGATATTTGGAAAAAACTGATTTTGTAGGGATAACTTCAACCCCCAATATCTCCCTTAAGCTGGAGTGTGGGCATAAGCGACAGAACACACATACCTTAGAATAGAATGAACTACGTATACCAAAAATTATCAAAATCAAAATTTCCAACAAATCAAGCCACATTGGAGACTCCGAAATGCAGTGGCGTAGGCAGGGGGAAGCAGATGACAATCTAACAAATAGTGAAAATAGTAAGTATATGGGGCGCCTCTTAAAGTTTTCCCCCAGCGTTGAATATCTTCGGTGCACTTCTGCTGGAATGTAATAAAACTTTATTAATTCAATCTTAACCAAAATAAATCCTGCTTTCTAACATCTGTTTGAAAGTGAAAAAATAGTAAAAGTCTCGGAAAATAATGGTGGATGCGATAAAAGAATCTGTGAATAGATAGATGAAGGGGAAACTAAATAAACCATCTACTCTTAAGTGTAGTATTTCAATAATTGACAATTTAAGACTTTAAAAATTGCTTACAAGCATCAATAAATAAGCCAATTTCGTCAACAATCGTGTTTCAGTAGCTCCTATTCTATCATCATCAATAATAACAACAACAATAGTAACAAGGGATTAGGAATTTAGTTTTAATCAAATTTACATGGGAAGCAATCAAATTTACCAATAAATCAAGCCATGTTGGAGTATTTGAAATATAATAAAACTTCATTAATTAGACATTAACTAAAAGAAGTCCTACTTTCTAAAGACTACTTGAAAGGAAACTGGATGAAAACTTAAAGAACAGCTCGATATAGATGCTTTTTTATAGAGAGGAAATCCGTCATCCGGAAGGGAGGTCATCATTTTTTCCATACTCATACCAGAACCGGAACTATTTTTCACATGTCTCATCAATGAAAGCAACCAATATTTCAAAATAATTTCATTTGACAACTTTTTTCATTAATTTTGTTCTTTTTATTTTCTTTGGGTTAGTTTTTAACAAATTTAGAATTTTCTTAAATTTTCTACTATATTTACAAATGTGATAAATACTGAACGTGTACAGAATGTACCAGGTAAGCTACCGGGTGTTGTTTCTTCTAAAATATTCCCCCCAAAATCTACTCCCTAAATCTTTAAAACATAACTCTAACCGTTCGCCAACCTGGTAAATGGTTGGATAAATAATGGTGGATGCGCCGGGTGAGTTTACAAATTAATAAATAAAACGAACATTGGCCGAGTTAACAATGCTTTAGGGTAGCGCTCGGATAATTTATAACAAACAATAACAAAGATCGAAAATTCTCATAATAAAATATCGAACCGGTTTTTTTTTATTCTACATATACGTACACTTTTATGCTGAATGATGAAGTTTTAATTAATGCAGCTAGTCATTATTTTTTCTTTGGATTCATTTATAAAAGCCGCCCAACTAGAGAATCAGAAATTAATTAAACTTTTCTATAGCATACAGGGTGTCCAAGCTTCAAGTCTACAATTTCGTCATTTCCATTAAAATAATAAAGCGATTTGAATAATATTTTATCCAATCCAGGGTAATTCCTGGAGACAATTTTAGCAAAATTAGGACCTCGTAGATCATAGTGCGATGTTTAATACGTAGCTGTACATTTAAAACAACATAATCATTCGTGTATCCTTCATTCTTTTATGGTTTTCATTATTTTATTCTGGATAGTAAGAATTTTTTTGTATTTTTTGAGAATGCAGTGGAGAAACACGAAAAAAATCAATCTTGGGAGGGTCTCTGTGACATTTTTAATGAAGAGTAATAGATCGACTTCCTAATGAGCTACGAAGTTCTAATTTTGCTAAAATGGTCTCCAGGAGCCTTAAAAAATTATTCGAATTGCTTTTTAGCGAATTTTTTTTAAAAAAATTAGCTAATGACGAGATCCTCACTTTTGAATTTCCGAAAAATTTTTGCACAGAAGTTCGTTTTGGGACCTCAGGAACCCATATCCACCGTTCGTTAAAATTTTTATATATATATATATATATATATATATATATGTATACCCACGATAACTGCCGTAAAAATACACCAATCTTAATGAAACTTGGTACAAAAATCGGTCTTTGGGATAGCTTGGATGAGTTCGTTGGCCAGACTGGTAGGACCAACACTTTTGGAATAAGAGCTGAAGAAATGTTAAAAAAAATCATTTTCAGTATTACATTTGCTTAGATATATAATAGGTAGTAATTTTCATATCAATTTTGAAGCAAATTAAGTAATTTTAATAGTTCTAAATAATAGATGAAAAAGGGGGCTCAAAATTTTCCTAAAACTCACTTAATTTTAAAAGATTTAATTCTCTATCTTTAAAATTATGCACAGAATCACTGTTCGATTTTTTTTTTCAAATTTTCTTCTGTTATCGGAAAACTAACAAGCCCATTGAGAAAATTCTTGAAGATTTGGAAATCTTTTCCAATTTGCTATCTAAATTCAGATGATAATCATTAAATATCAATAATATTGGCTAAGTTTTAGCCAATTATAAAGGAAAATGAACAAAATAACAGGGTCCAAAAGTTTTCGCTCTCATTTAGAATTTTATCAAATTTTTCCAAGATAAAAAGTTCTAGAACATGCTCTTTGAAATGTTCTATCTAACGCACTTATACTTTTTCCAATATCTTAGAAAACAAGCAAAATATCGATGTTTGAAAATTGACAATTTTCGCACGCCGAATTGAGTTAATATCTCCAAAGGCCCCTTAATGTTAATGAAAATTGTTAAAAAAAGTGTCACAGTAACACATCTGGGATTTCTATGGCATTGAATTACGTAAGTCTCAGTGACCTACTTATTTAATATAAACACAACTTAAGCAATTCAATTACAACATATATAGTTGTATTAACTTAAGGGGAAGCTGTAGTCCGGCTTCCATTCGCTTGTTTTCTGAGATATTCAAATGCTGTAACCAGCGTTGAATTGGGCGTTTCACGCTACATCCGACAGAGTTTTCCATTTTGGAAAATTTTCACTGAATTCTAAAGTGTAGAGCAACATGTCGGAACATGTCAAAATCTTATGAATCACCATATTTTTACAATTTCAAAGATAAAAAATCGTACAGCAGCTTGTTTGAAAGTTTATTCATGTACAGAGGATGCTCGAACCCTTAAGGGGATTCCGGACTTATTGCTCGGCGAGTAAAAATTGTCACTCTTCAAACATCGATTACTCGCTCGTTTTTTAAGATATTGGAATGATTGAACGTGCGTTGAATAGAGCATTTCAAGTTGCGATTTTGAACTTCCTACCACAACTTAGTATAAGTGCAGTTTAGTCAAATATTAAGCTATAGTATTTTTTCTTTAATTTTAGAACACAGTTCGTTATTCATCCAGTAGCTTTCAACCTTAAGTAGACCGCGTTTGTGTTGTTATTGTTATTGTGATTTAGTTCGCAGTGTACCAGATCTATTACTAAAAATAATAATAATAATAATTGTTATTGCAAAAATAAGTTGTTAACATTTAAAAATTAATCACTTGGAACTGAACGAAAAACCGTTATTTTCGCAGGAACAAAAACCAGAACCAGAACCAAAAAAATAACGGTTCGATGCCCTGTTTTAAACAAATAGTTGGAAAAATATGAATTTTATATTGCGAAAAATAGATATTTGCAATAAAAACTGAAATTTATGGGTATTTAGGACAATATTGGCAACATGTTAAACTTGTAAGATTTCATCAATTTTTTATTAGAAACAAAAAGAAATAAACAATTAGTAAAAGTAAAAATATCGTCTTCTTATCACTGTATCGTGACAGAATTACGATTACTTTTATGGTTATTTTTTTTTTTTGATAAATAAACACTCATTCTGTATCATTCATACATTCACAATTTAAATCATTTAATTGGCAGTTACAGTAGGTGGTGAGACTGTTGTATCATTATTAACATGATTGCCTTCAACACATTTCCATAAACCGTAAGTTTTACCAATTGTCGTCTGCCATAATCGTAACGTACCATCTTCCGAACCGGACGCATACAATTCACCATCCGGTGAGAATCTTATACAATGTACCGGTCCAAAATGGCCCTTTGACGATTCTATAAATACATAACAATTAAATCAATTTAAAATAATAAATTTTAATGGAAATTTTACCAATTTCTTGGCCTGTTATATAATCGAATTTGTAAACTTTAAAATCATCACCACCAGCTACAAATACATTTTTATCTGGATGTAATGAAGCTGAATTTACAATACATGGTACAGTGAATTCGTTAATTTTATTCAATGTTTCTGAATCGAGGAATACAACATGATTTGAATGGGTAACAGTTAATACACTACCATCACGGGACACTTCTAAACTATTCGGTATTGATGTGAAATCTAAACGTTGTACAACTTGACCTGTCTTCCTATCCCATACACGTAACGTTTTATCATCGGCACAAGACACCAAATGGGTATCGTTACGAAAGAATAGAACGTGCTTAATACCAGCCGTATGTCCATTGAAGATTTCCGGATCTGAAATTAATTTCAAATTATCAAATATATTAATTCGATAGTTTCGTTGATTTTTTTCTTACTAGCATCAGGACGATTTAAATCGTAAATCTTCACCAATTTCTCATTGCTACCGGTAGCTAACAAGCCGCTATCATTCTTCGAAAAATTCACACTTTTCACAATGTGATTATGTTGGAATGAATGCAATTCTTCACCGCTAACAGCATCCCAGACTTTGCCGGTGAAATCGGCCGCCCCACTAGCGGCACGTGTTGCTTGTTTATTCAATGCTACACCCCAAACGGCGCCCTTGTGCCCCTCGAACGTGCCGATCCAATCACCAGTATCACCATGACGTAACATTGGTTTTCCATCTATATAAACACAGAAGAAAAAAAACAACATGAAATCAGAACAATGAAGGTCAGATCAGTAGTTACCTTGATTGTTGTTGGTGAATAAATAAGCAACAATAAAACAATATAAACATTAAATTAGGCCAAGGTAATTAACAACAAAGGTGGAGTTTTTATTACCTTTACATGCTGAAATTAAGAAGTAACTCTGTTCGGTGATATCGCTGAAATCAAGATGGACAACTGGACGTGTATGACCACTGCAGGTCAATGGGATTTGTCTTAAATTTGCCATTATTTCGTCGTAATCGTTGTAAATGTCCTCTTTTCTAGGTCGTCTTCTTAATTATTATGTTAATCACTACTAATTGTAATTAAATTAATTGGGGGATTTTAAGGGAAAATTAAGAGGAGATTTGGAATTTAGCAAACGCACAGTCACACTCATACAGAAAAGAAAAAACGAACTTTTCCCACATTCAACATACACAAAAACACGAATAAGAATGAAGAGATTGCTTAAAATGACAGATGACAGATGTCAAGAAAAACTGGGGGAAACAGTATCGCCAACTCTAAATATAAAATTCAATAATACATCCTTTTTTTTAACAAATGTAAAAGATAAGGATAGAAAAGCTATAAAATACAAGTTATTATAGACTAGACAGATAGTATGATAATGGGTAATATTGTACGTGAAATAATGAGGCTCTTTCTGTTGTTTTAATGCAATAGAAGAAGTTAGATATATAATACACTGATCCTAGTTTTAACTACACGAATTTTTATACGTTTATGTTGGTACTAGTCGTATTGACAGATAATTCCTGAATCTAAATGTAGCTCAGCAACAATAGTAAGCTTATAAAGATTGCTAGTTCCTTATGCTGCAACGTTTGTTGAAACACATGATACAATTCGGTGTAACGTATGAATTGTGACTTTTCACCAAAATTAAACATATTCTGTCTTCATATGTTATTTTAGCATATTAGAAATTGTGTTAAATCTTTATAAATTAATTAGTAAATATTAAAAAGATGAAAAAATACAGCAGCAAAAAACTAAAAAATTAAGAAAATTACAGGTTAATTCATCATAAATTATACTCAAAAACTAAAATCACTTTCAAATCTATAAAGATAAATTAAATAGGTAACCATTAAATAAAGTAATATTTAACAAAATAATTGATACAACACTAAAACAATAGTTTTTTTTTTAATTTAAATAGCTTCGTATTAGCTTATGTTTACATAACTTAATTCTGTGTATCTCAAATGTTTAATGTTTGTTTAGAATATGTCAAGTGTTGTCGAACATATCAGAGCTCAACTTATACAAAATTTGTGGTCATCAAAATTCAGTGACATAACAAAAGTTTGACAAGAACATAACGGCATTGATGTCCTCAATTTTTAATAGTAACTTTTCATGCCTAGTTGGTATCACTCTTTTATTAAAACATGACCACAGCAAAAGTGTAGATTTAAAATCATATTCATTATTTTCTGTGAATTTATTATTTCTAAATAAATCTATTCAACCACATTTTTTATTAATACTTAACATCCAACAAAAATTAAAACATTGTTAAATTTGTTATGGCAATGGGACTTATTTTTGGAGAAATGTTTTAAAAGTGGAAACATTGGATATGCTATCTGTGACGTTGTAGCGAGCGCGATTTGATCCTCATACAGACAAAAAGCGTGGTCTAGCAATCTTTATAAGTTTATTATCGTTGGTAGCTCATGCCTGAAGTTTTTAAAAACGCGGCTTTTTTAAACTTTCTTAATGCAAAACGATGGTTCTTCAATTGGCCTAATTTTTTTTTTAATTATAGATTATTAATGTGCGAAATGACAATTTGGCAATAGAATTCAATTAGAGAAGAAAGTTGTTCCCATTTTTTTTTTGGTTTCGGGCAACCCCACTGCTCTTCTTTTTCTTTTTGTTAATAATTTCGTCGACTTTCTCTACAATTTCTTTAAAATATTTTGCAACTTATTTCGAGAAACTAAAAATATAAATTACAAAAAAAACGTAATGAAAATTCCTGGGATTTTGATACAAATTGTAAACAATTTGATAACAGATATTAATACTTAATGGAAAAAAATGGTGTAATTGTTATAATAATTTTTTGCATAATCACTCCTCTATTATCTTGGCTTTCACTTTAGCGTAGAATAACAATCGTTCAATGTCGAGATTTCCAGTAGTCCACTACTTGAACCACAGAAAAGATGTTGGAAAAACTTCCAAATTACCCACATAGCAATGAAGAAGATAAGAAATGGTTGAAATTTCCATTCGAAATCAACGATGTGGATGCCGAAACTAATCGAGATCTTTTAAAACATTTCACAGGTGAGTAGTCTTGGACGATTTTTGGGAAACTGCAATCAATTTTCTTGTTATTTTTGCGGTATCACACAGGTGAACGTACAAGTTTCGTCCAAGTTGGCCCAAAGAAATGGTTCTTCCCTAGTGGCTATCGTCAAAATGCCGAATTCTATTACAATTTCCAAGTTAGACGCGATGATGTCTGGATCGTTACGTTCCCACGATCGGGCACAACATGGACACAGGAGATGGTCTGGCTGTTGGCTAACAATTTAGACTATAGCACAGCATCAGAGGTGCCGCTTGAGAATCGTTTCCCATTTTTAGAGTAAGAACACTGCTTCAACAAGAATACACCAAACTAATAAAATTTTGTAGATTTAATGCTTTCGTACACCCAAAAATTAAAGAGGAGATCCTCGAAATTAACAAACATTCCAATGAGAATTGTCAGTTAATAGAAGAGATTGTTAAACCAGCTTATATCAATTTTGCTCAAAGTGTTCGACGACGTTTTATTAAAACACATTTACCGTTTGAGTTATTACCACCGAATTTATTACAAATTGGCTGTAAGGTAATCTATGTAGCACGTAATCCCAAAGATGTGGCTGTTTCCTATTATCATCTAAATAGATTATTTCGTACACAGGGATATGTGGGTGATTTCCCACAATATTGGCATTATTTCCACAATAATCTACGTAAGAATTTTATTGTTTTTAAATAATTACAACTATTTTTGTTTAAATTAAAGAACCCTGGACACCGTATTGGGAACACATTAAACAAGGCTGGGGGAGAAGGCATGAGGAGAATCTCTTATTTTTATTTTATGAAAATATGAGCAAGGTAGTTGTATTTAAAACCAAAAATTTATTTGAATTAAAGTTAAAACATTTATTATTACTTTGTTTTTTTTTTTTAATTCAGGATCTACAAGGTTCTATACGACAAGTTTCAAATTTTCTAAATAAATCATACACAGATGATGAATATCAACAATTAGAGAATCATTTAAAATTCGACAATTTTAAAAACAATAAATCTGTATGTCTATCAACTTTTAAAGAATTGCAAATTATCAACAATAATGAAGCAAATTTTGTACGTAAAGGTAAAACAGGCGGTTGGAAAGATTATTTTAACGAGAAATTGAATCAACAAGCTGACAAATGGATAGAGGAGAATTTGCGAGAAATTGGAATTAAATTTCCATAAATTCTACAACAAAATTCTGTATTTGAATTCGACTTTTACAGAACAAATCAATTAAATACAACTAGTCTCACCACATGCAAACAATAACAAATGCGCAACTTTTATTATAATTTCATCTAATTTATTACTGGAATTTCAATCTAATTACTCTTTAATTGTTAACATTATCTTATTGTATATCTGCAAAGATACAAATTTGTTGTTATATTAATACACGTTAATAAAAAATAATTAAATACTTGACTTACTGTTTCGAACTTTGCATTGTTGGATGGCTTCATTAAATCCTTGACACAATGTTAAATCGGATTGTGTTGAAGCACACTGTAGAAATTGTTTAATTTCCCATGCACAAGGTCCTGTAGGTTCGCTAGAACCGTAATTTTGTTGAACTGGTGGCGGTTGTTGTTGTTGCTGTTGTTGTGGGACCGGAGCTGAACTTTCTGAGCTACCACCACCGCTGAATAAACCTGAAAGGAGACATGACAATTTTCATTTCAGATTCATTTTTGGGATATTGTTAGAATTTAAATACCAGTAACAGCATGTCCGACAGTATGTCCGATAGCAGAGCCTACAGCCACACCACCGGCTGTTGCTGCCATTTGTCCAAACAATCCAGGCTGTTGTGGGGCCACAGTTGCTGGCGCTGGAGCCGGGGTCGGTGCTGGAGCTGTATGTTGTGGAGCCCTAGCTGGTAATGTTGTCCTGAAATAGCAATAAAAAATTAGAACATAACCTCACTTTCTAACAATTTTGGAGAAAAAAATAATAATTTTACATACCTTGGAGAAGGACTAGCTGAACGTCCGCGTCGTGGCATTTTTTATAAACTAATAAAATAACACTAATAATTTACAAAAATTCAATATACAACTAAACAAATCGGAATATTTGTTACAATTACGTTGAATTACGTAAAAATCACAAAATCACACGACTTTTATGACACTAAACACCAATTGGATTATTCTAGAATTTTGGCAACATTCACATACAACTATCTCTGTCATTATGTAATAACAGTGTAGAATAAAAAGAAACAGAAAACTCTAAATTTAGCGTAGTCTAGATCGCACATATGACGTCATTAACACAAAGGTCATCTTATGGTGCGTTCATACAGAAAAAATTCAATAAACACAAAACGTAATTACACTAATTACAGGAAAAATATAAAGAAATTATTTACTTCCAACAGATAAAAACAATACGACAAATCAATTAATTCTTGTTATAAATAGTAATAGTATCGAAATTATTATTTAAAAATTAATAATTAAGCTGCATTCACGTTCGATTGCATCAAATTGTGAAACTCTAATTCAAAACTGAAAATTAGATGAATTTCCAAACATATACTGATCATTATTATTATCATCAGGAAAATAATTAGCTGGTGTTAAGAAAATCGAATCATTTTCATCACCATTATAACTATTGATTGACGTATTTTGATTTAAATTCGGTTGAAAATTAAATTGATTTATTGGTTGCGACGATGTATTTCTTTCTAAATTGAAACTGAATAAATTTAAATTTTTTTGATTTGAATTTAAGAATTCCTCAAATGTATTTGCATTTCGATCACTGAAAATAGTCACATCTATATTACTATTTGATGTTATTTGTCTTATTGGTAATTTCTTTTTAATATTTTGTTGTTTCTTTGTTGGAATTACTTCAATATCACCCTCATCTGTTTTACGTACATAAGCTAAATGTTCTGTTTGTTTAATTTGTCTGATAGATGGACGTTTTAATATTTGTTCTAAATATTTTTGATAATCTTCACTATTTGTTTGTTGTATTTTCAGATCTTGTTCACGGAATTCTTCTTCAATTTCACGCCGTGTTAATTCTTTTATCATTTTACGTTTTTTTATTGATAATTTATTCGAACTATTTGATGAACTTTCTGGGAATTCTTTTAAATTCTTCATAATAACAGTAGATGAATTTGTTTTTGTAACACCAGTACCAGAACTTGTAACTTTTTCATTACCATTATTATTATCATTGTTAACAATTGTAGAGATTTTCGATGATATTGCATCTAAACAACGATTTTGAGAGATATTTGTTAGATTTCTATCAATTTCCGGTGGTGTGCCGGAAATTACTGATGGATCTGGTGAATATAATGGTGAATAAGAAACTGATTGATCTTGTGTTGATATAACAGCACTATCATTTAAATTATACAAATTTTCTTGATAGAAAGGATCTTGAGTACAATTCTCTTCCAATTCTTTATTAGTTTCATGATTAGATGAATTCAAAACAATTTCACCTTGTGTACTATTTAAAATAACTTCCGGTATAAGATTTTCAATATTATCAGAAATTTCTTCAATTTGTTGTTGATGATTTGAATTCACTGTTTCATTCGTTTTATTAGTAACAATTCTACTTTCTTCATCTAAATTAGTAACAGTTGTGGTAATTTGTAATTTTAATTGTGTATTCTCATTAATTTTCAATTGATCACGATAACGATTTAGATATTTATTAATTTCTGAACGTGTTAATTTACCACGTTCTTTCAATTTACGAAAATGCGATTCTAATTCGTATTTCAAACGAATACGATCATCGATACATGCAAAATTTCCAGTCTAAAAATTACAAATTAAAATGATTATTAAACGTTTGCTAATTTAATCAATACCTGTCCGTCTTCTAATTGATTAAGAATTCTGTAGATTTTTCTTAGTAAAACATTTGGCCATAGGTTTTTCGTTAAAGCTAAAGCATAAAGTTTTAATGGTGTTACACCAGGTATTAATTTGTATTTGAATTGCAATGTTAGATCCTGTTGATTGTCACCATTTGAAAGACTTTCCATTTGCCAACTGTTAAAAAAAAAATTAATTAATAATTTACAAATTAACATTGATGAAACGAACATTTTTATATTAAGATATAAATCACTTAATTTAGTTAATAGTGTATAATGGGTACAAATTAATAGAAATGTTGATGTTTTACAAAAACGCTCACAAATCGCCATTGCTAGAGCTGTACCCTCTTCTAAACAAGTCGACCGACACGGTTCATCCAATATAAATAAAGAATTATCAGTCATTACTGTCAGCATATACTGAATCTCTTTTATCTAAGAAATCTTGAAAATTTTTAGTTTAAATTAAAGAAAGTGTATATCTGGATAAGCA
This sequence comes from Mylabris sibirica, assembly GCA_039776855.1. Lineage (NCBI taxonomy): Eukaryota > Metazoa > Arthropoda > Insecta > Coleoptera > Meloidae > Mylabris > Mylabris sibirica. The sequence goes on from CM077842.1 coordinate 7,155,735, forward strand.
TTGGAAATTTGCCGGCAATCATTTTTGAAAATCCATAGGGCTGGTCGATTTCTAATTGAAAAAACGATTTTTTTAAAACACATGAAAGGATCATATGTATAAATAAAGAATGGATGGTTGAAAACTTGCAAAAAATTACATTTTAGCGTGTTTTATCGATAATTCGTACCAAAAATTTTTTTTTGAAAAATATGCAATAGAATAGTCAAAAAATTACTGGAAAACATTTTTTTTAATTACGTCATAAATCTTAGGGTTGAAAAACTGAAATTTACAAAACAAATCTGTTTTTTTTCAATTAGAAATCGATCAGCCATATGGATTTTCAAAAATCTCTAAGGCCAAATTTCATATGCTTATCCGACTATACCCTCTAAAAGCAAACCTCTAAAGTGAAAGCTGAAGCACCCCATTCCATATCATCTTCAAGATAAACACGTGCAAACATACGATCTGTTGGACGAAATGTTGCCGAATTTGCTGGTACATAAGAACCAATCTGTGCCATAATTTGTAATAGCATTACTTGTCTTAAATAGATACTTTTACCAGAACCATTTGGACCAGTTATTATTTGAACATTATAATCCTTACTTATTGACTATAATAAAAATTATTTAGAAAATAAACAATCTTTTTATAACAAACAAAAAAAACCAACAATTGCATTATCAACTAAACAATCTGAACATAATTGTTCTAATAATGGATGTCTAGCATGCGTTAATTCTGTAAATTTATTAAATTTCGGACGTGTATAATTATTATTGATTGCTGCTTGTGCTAATGATTGTAATACATCTAATTTCGCTATATCTTCACAGAATTTATAGAAACAACCAACATATCCATTAATTTCCTTAATCGTATTGTTAATCATCCTAAAATAAGTATCAAAAATTTTAAGTATTCGTTAGTAAAGCATACTTACAAATTGCTAATTCGTAAAACTTCCATCAGAATATCTTCTAATCGCGTCGATAAATTGATCAAATCGACAGTTTTCATTGTAAAACTGCCAGCTAATCGATAAACTTGTATGAATTCTTGTGGTAAATCAGATTTATTCATACATTTCTTTTGTTGTTTATTCAATTTAAAAACAATATGATACCCTTTCGTATTATTATTACATAATACTAATGGTAATTTATATTTATTACTCAACATTTTCACATATTCTCTCATATCGTCTAAACGTTCTGAATAAACTTTCCTTAATAAATCTAATAATGCATTTAATCCGGGTTTTATAGCAAAACAACGTTGTAATATACCATCTTCACCTTTAGCCGGTTGTGCTGTTGATACTAAGAGATTTTGTAATTTCTCTTTTATAATTAAAAAAACACCATCATTTTGTAAATTTTCCGCAATTTCAATAAAGAAATGTTGTCGACATTTCTTTAATACATCATATAATGGTTGTATTAAATCAATTAAATTATTTAATAATAATAGATAATTTAATTGTCTTATTGAAGCATTCTGTGGTTGATAACACATTATTGTTGTTATTGATAATAATTGATCGATATTTTTTAATTTTTGTAAAATCTCTTGAATTTGTAATAATTTCTCTGGGTGCTTTATTAATTCATTAACACAATTTAAACGTTCTTCAATTAAATGTTGATAATATAATGGTTGTAAAATTGTTGAACGTAATGTACGTGCACCGATTTTTGTATAACAATAATTCAAAATACCGTATAGGGTTGATTTTTTTGCATCGGCTTGTGCCGGTTTTAAACACGATACCAATTCTAGACGATCTGCTGTTGAAATATCTTTAAAAATACAGTAAAAAATTTAAAAATTATTAGTTGTAGAATAAAAATTATTACCAATTATAGCAAAACCCTCTGATTCTTGGTAGACAACATTAATCGTACCATTCGTATAGTAAATATTCAAATTTTTATGTAAATACATTAAAAGCGCTGAACTAGACGCTAAAGCATAATGACGATATTGTAAACCAATACAGATTGTGTTAATTGATGGTAAACACAATTCAAGTATCCGTTCCATACCGTTTGTTTTATTAAATGTTTTCCTCAATACACCAGTTACTTTAATATCGGGAAATTGTTGACGGATTTTGTTAACTAATCGATTATTATGATCAATAAAAGTAGCCGGTACTAATATCTAACAAAAAAAAATAAACACTTTTACTTGAAAATTATGAAAAAATATAGTAAAAATCTTACTTCAGATGGATTTAAAATATTAATCTTCGTTAATGTATTAATGTAACTGTGTAAATCGGAGATTTGGCACAATATTAATGTTGGTAATGTTGTATCGATGAAAGCTAAACCGACTTCACAACGTGCCTCACCTCTACCTTCAGTTAAACCTTAAAATTTATCTAAAATTAATGAATTTCAATTATAACATTATCAAAAACATACTTAAAATACGCCGTCCGTGCTCATTATCAGACACAGATGTACCTGCCGATTGTGGACTTGAACTATTTCCAACACTACAAACAACAAATAATTAAATCTTTACAATTATAGTATAAATAAAAAAATAACGTAAAACCTAATATGAGTTCTACCCCAACGTGTACTTGTAGATGGTGTAGATATATGTTTATTTGTTGAAGGTGGTTTCCTTGTGTTCGCAATTGGAATTCTACGTACACCTAAAATTAATAATATTTGAAATTATTTTAATTGAAAGAAATTTCGTCATTTTTTACCTAGATTTTTCTTTTTATTTAACGATAATTGATTCAAATTCATTTTCGTTAAAAAATCAGCGAATTACACAACAATAAATAACAAATGTTTTTCTCTTGCATGAAATTCATAGGCGACTTGGTATATGAACTTTTTCCATAAAATCCACAGCCGCCTTGATTTCTTCTCAATTTTCAAATATTTATTTTAATTGTAAAACAATATAAAAAATATAATGTAATTGAAAATCACTGTAATTCATTCAATAATTAAAATAATTTTATACAATAAATAATTTTTAAATTTTGAATAATATAAGTAGAATTTTAGTAACAAAAAAAATCCACTAGTTTGGTAACCAGAAACAAGTGAACTTTTGGCGGCCATTTCGAAAAACTAGCTGTATATTTTTCTAATATTTAAAAAATTCTAATTATGAAAATTACTTTTAAAGGATGATGAAGAACAAAAAAGAAGGTACTTACAATTTTTTATGACTCGATTTACTCCACCATTATAATACAATTAGATACATTCGAAATTTGAGTCAAATTTGGCATAATTTAAGAGAAAAACAAAATTTACCTGAACTTCGTCTATTAAACAATAATCTTTTAATTTTCGAATACAATTAATAACAATTGATTTGAACCCTATCTACCCGATTTATAACTGAAATTAAAACAAATAAATATTCCCAATGAATTTAAAAGGAAAAAAAAATTAATCAATTTTATGATTTTGGAAATTTTGTTTCGTTGCGACCTCATATTGTTCCTCCCAAGCTTCTGGTTGATTCTCTCCATACACCTTAATTCAAATCATCATCTTTTCAATCATCAATTGTACTATTAAAAATGAAACTAAACTTACCTCACATACAAATTTAAGAATATCCATTTTATTAATTTCAATTTCAGCACGTATACCCCATTTGTATGTAATTTGATTTGTTATCGGATCACTTTCACTATTTAAATACTTTTGTTGTATCAATCTTTGATTAATAAAATTATTAACATTATCAAATATTGGATCTTCTGTATCAACTGCAATGTTTAAATCCTTCAAAAATGAATAGAGTGATCCTAAAAGATTAGAAAATTATAAAATTGTTTCAAAGTAATTTTTGTTATAAACAACCATCAATAACTGTACCACCGGACATGAAAATATGCGTCAAGATCAACAATTTTAAAATCTTCTCTTTATCTTCACTATTACTATCATTAATTGTTTGTTGATCATCATGATAAGGTAGAGCGCTACTTAAAAAGTAAGTTTTATTACTGCCAGTATCAGCAATTAATAGATTTATACCATATACCTAGAAATTATAAAATTAAATTAAAATATATAATTAAGAAATAAACGGTAACCAACATCTTTTAATATAATCTTCGTTCGATTAATGATTTCATCAAATAATCGTCCACTATTCATCAATACAGTTTTTTGTAATTCACTCTTACGAAATTCTAAACGATTACAATTATTAATCATATAAGTAACACAATTAATAACGTATTCATCAATATCAGTTTGTGAATAATTAATTTCTTGAGACGGTCGCGATGAATTTCGCGTTAAACGTACCATTTTTCAATTTGTTATTGTTTTTAGTTTAGGTTATGTTTAATTGAAGTTATATGACAAAATGTAGCGCTGAATACACACAATAAAATTGGATATTTATCCAAATTTTGCAAGATTGTGCTATTAGTCGCTAATAATCGAGGATTATTCGCGAATTATTAGCAAAATTATAATTATTTTCTGCCTGTAAATAGTTTGAAATTTCCTTACGTTCCTTACAATTCAGTGATTTTTCTCCCGTCACGTTTGTGAAAGCTAGTGATGCGTTAAATGTAGTGCCTGTACACATTAAAATTAAATATTATTGAAAATTTCAATATCGTTGAGAATTGTATTATTATTATAATGATTATTTAATTATATGGCGTTTGTGTGGATTATTTGGGAATTATAATCAAGATTGTATTTTTTTCTACCTGGAAATAACCTTAAATATCCGCAAAATTTGGTGAATTTCCTTCCATTAGGTTGGTGGAATCTAGTGACATTGTGGTTGTCATGCTGTTTTAACCTATAAATGTTCACAATTCATAATTTTTAAGTTTAAAAACTTTTTTAAGGTAAAAATTAATAAAAAATGACGAGATTTGCACGAGCTCGTGGTTCAAAATCATCAAATCAACGTTTACCACATCCACCAACTGATTGGAGTGAAATGAAACAAGAATTATTAGAGACGAAACAGCCAAGGGATAAACGTAAAAATGTTGATGATGAAGAAGAGAAAATTAAAAAAATGCGTATTGAAAATTACGAGAAATTCCTACATGAAGAAGTCGATAATAAAAATAATACAGAATGGGCGGAATTTGAGGTAAAAAATAAGGATGATGATGATGAGGCACCACTTGAAGTAAGTTCAAAACAAGCGATTGTAGAGATAGCAAAGCCTGTACTGAAGAAAACATGTGGTGATAATCAAGATGATGATGACGATGATGATGAGGATGAGGCACCACTTGAAGCAAGTTCAAAACAACCGATTGTAGAGACAGCAAAGCCTGTACTGAAGAAAACAAGTGGTGATAATCAAGATGATGATGACGATGATGATGATGATGCACCACTTGAAGTAAGTTCAAAACAGCCTAATGTAGAAACAGTAAAGCCTGTACAGAAGAAACCGAAAATTAAGAAAACTATAACAGTTAAACCACAAGAGAAGAATAAAATTCTTAAAATTGTTGAACGAGAGAATAGACAAATTACACGAAAAAAGAAACGCCAGCAGAAACAATTAGTGAAGAAACTTATGAAAAATGGTCAGATAAATGAAGAGAATTTGAAAGAAACAACGGGAGAAATTGAAAAATCTCCCAAAATCTCGGTTAAAAACAAATTAAAGAAACAACAAGCAATTGTAGATGATAAGAACGTTATGATGAAGAGAACTAGAAAAACTTTTGAAGAGACAGAAATAATTCACGGTCGACAGATTATAATTAAACAGTTAGATGGTTATCGAATCAAAAAGGACGATTACGAACGCATCATGCAATTGAAGAAGGATTTAAAAGCACAAAATCAACCGAAAAAAGTCATTGCTGAGGCGGTGAAACGTGTCCGACGTACGGCTGAGAAAAAATTAAAAAATGAATATAGGAAGGTTTGTTTTAAATGCCGTAAACCTGGCCATCAATTCACTGAATGTCCACAAAGTCAATCGGAAACGAACAGTTCAGGTGTGTGTTTTAAATGTGGCTCAACTGAACATACACATTATCAATGTAGAGTTGTTAAAAATGATCAATTTCGTTATGCTACTTGTTTTATTTGTGGTGATGAAGGGCATATATCGCGACAATGTCCACAAAATACCAATGGTGTTTATCCAAAAGGTGGTAATTGTCTTGTATGTGGTTCTGTTGAGCATTTGAAGAAGGATTGTCAGGAATTTAGGCGACAACAACAAGAACAAGATCAGAAATCTAATGATGAAATTGTTGTTGGTTTATTGGATAAGTATAAAAATCCGGAAATTGATGATTTTGATAATGATAAGAAATTGATTAAAATTAAAAAAGTTAAAAAAATTAATTTCAACAAATAAATTGATTTTTTTTTTAGTTCTTGTTTTCTTTCCCGACCACAATTTTTAGCGTGACAATTAACAAAAAAAACACCTTTCATTCACCACAATCAAACTTTCTTCATCTCGAACAAATCGAGATATAAACAGCGAAATTTTAGATATCCAATCATTACTGGTTTAAATTGGTAAAAGACACGATGCAACTTGAAAATATCGTAAGTCATTTTGTACAATTTCCATTATTATTTTTCTTAATAAAATTCGATTTTTAGACTAAATATTTGGCATTGATTGCCGTTTTGATAGCTGTAGCTTTTGCTGCAATCTATCCATCCGATAATGGTGAGTTTTTTTTAGATTTTTAACGATTTTTTTGTCGTTATTGATGTTTTTTTCCAGTCTTATCAGCGTCGGAACTTAGAGATAAAAGAGACCATCATCATGGTGTAACTGGACCGGTACATACATTCGTTAAAACTGATAAGCATGCAAATTTTAAATGGGGTGTACGACACCATGTTGGACATGAATATGCGGGACGTCGTTGATTATTTTTTTACATGCACAAAATTTGTTGACTTTTTTTAAATGTTTAAATAAAAATTACTTTTTAATTGAATAATCTGAGTAGATTTGCTTATTATTACTTTCATGTAACGGTATCTACGCTTTCGAGTTCGTCTATTGTAATAAAAACGAACAATCTTTTCGTTATAAACGTTAACAAATTAACATCTACACATAGGTAATGAAATAAGAACGTAGATCGTAACTTACCTAATACAACGATAATTTATTTCGCAGTTGGCCATGTATTTGTTTGAGTAGCTTGAGTCGGTTGTTTGTTTTTTTTTAATTGAAAAATATCAAATGTAGTGCAGAATGAACCAAGTTATGGCGCTACGTATCCCAGACAGAGCCAACTACGAAGTGCAATAGTATCTTTTTCAGTTCAACAACAAATCTCAATTTTAACGTAGAATAGATCGAGTTAAGACTTACGTTTAGATTTCCATGAGCCTGTTACAGCAATAATCCGGTTATTATGAACAAAATCCTACTTGGTTGAATCTCCCCAAGCCCCAATTTATTAAAAGATTAATAATTATAAAGTTATTAAATCTGAGTTAATTATAACAAGCACTCTCAATTTATTTTACAATAAAAACAAATCTTTTTTTTCGTTATCTAAATAAATAACGAACATGATTATAAGCGGTGAAATAAGTACGTAGGTCGTAGCTAAATACATTCTTCTCTTGAAATACAAATTTCATGCCAACTATATTGAAGAATCGACAGAGCTAAGACTTACGTTCGAGCTTTAGATTCTCATGGTCTTCAAACAGAAATACCTACTTGTAGTAGTTTAGAATTTTAAAAAAAGCCTTCAAGATAGATTAAGCTAAGACTTACGTTTATGCGCGCAATCTATGCTCTTGTTATTATTAACGAGTTGGCTTATTACAGTATAGATGCACAATCCTTCTGTTGCACATGTAAACAAAATAACATCGACTGAGCTAAGACGTACGTTCGGATCCTAGATTCTCTTGGAATTCGAACAGAAATACATATGTATGCGTAGTGTGGATTAGACTGGACCAGTATCTTTACTCTCGTTATTTACAATAAAAATAAATATTTTTTCTGCCATTCAGATAATTAAAGCATCTGATTAGAAACGGTGGAATAACTACGTAGGTCGTAGCTAAATACATTCTCCTCTTTACAATAAATCCCAATTTATGTGTACCGTGTTGAAGAATCGACTGAGCTAAGACTTACGTTCGATTTTCATTAATTCTTTGGTAAAATCGGCGTATTACCGCCAAAACTAGATAAAGCTAAGACCTACGTTTTTTTTTCTCCACATTCGCATGAATTTCACACGAGCAACTTTTAAAAGATTCCAAATTCATTGCGTGTTTTCTTGGTTTAAATATTAAAAAAAAGTGATCTTATAAGAAAACAGATAGTTTAATCAGAACTATGGCACAAATTTGTTTGCTATACAAAGAAACGAATTTCAAAGAAGCTTAATTATTGTGAAATTGTCAATTCTCACACGACGACACTAAAAAATAAATAAATCTATCTATACTATATGTATAAATATTTACAAATTATTTAAATAATAATAAATAATTAAAAAAAAAAATGTAGAATAATCATAAATTACGTTCTACAGTGATGTACATTCTTTAAATGATTTTTAAAGACTGCCTTCAATTTGCATTGAAACGGGCATTTTTCGCATTTCCAACGCATCTCTCCAGGCGGTGTATGCATGTGAAATATATGACTAGTTAAGTGATGTATCCGTTTGCCTTTATAAGGGCATAATTTACATTTGTACCAATCATTATTCGATGTTGGTGGGGATGGTGTTGTTGTTGTTGTAGCACCACTTCCAGTTACTCCCATTGATGTTGTTGATGGTGTTAATGTATTATCATATTGATTCAACGTAAATTCTTGTGTTGTTTCTTGTTGTTGTTGTTGTTGCTGTTCTTGTCGATATTGCTCATATTCATCAATGCAACGTACACGTGTTGTACAATTCTCGTGTGCATGTGCTTGATGGACTTTAATACCGACAGCTGTACGTGTTTTAAACAAACAATAAGCACAATAATACCATTCGACTTGTTCTAATGGCGTATGGACACGTACGATGTGATTGTGTACAAAACGTTCTATTTTTGATATATATGGACATTGCGGACACTCGAATTGACCATTATCACCTAAAATCGGCCTATCTGGAATGTATTCATTTGTTGTTGTTGTACCATTATTTAAATTGTTTAAATAATATCGTTGTTGTTGTTGTTCTTGCTGTTGCTGTTGTTGTTGTTGTTGTTGTAAGTGCTCATCTTCTTTCAATTCAACAGTCAAATATTCTGATGGACAATCCAATACTGGTGGTGGTTGTGGTGATGCATCATCTTCATTCATTTTATATGCGATTCAATCAAAAAAAAATCACACAATACAATAATGAAGCAATACTAATTTGTATTCGAAAAATTCGACGAAATTGCCATTAAACAAAGCTACTTTTTTATGATATCTTAACAGAAAACTTTAAATTTTATTAAAATCGATTGAAAATTATCAGTTTTATTCTGAAAATTATTCTTTTTCTGATTGAAATCTTCTATTTTATGATAACAACAAAAAACAGGTTATGTTTGTGTTGACAGCTGACATTTCAACATTAACGTCAGCAAACTCACGCCGACACCAATAGATAGCGCCATAATATAAGACAATAATAAATTTAAAATAGAAAAAACGCACAATTAGTGATTTCAGTTTATTTTATTATTGTAAACTTATTTGTTGGTAATTAATATTATAATAATAAGAAACTATATAATAAAAAGGATTAGAAATAAGTTGAGTTAGTAGTCAATAGATGCCAGCACCAATACAAATTGATTTACTAGATTAAACAGATGTCGCTCTAACAGAATAAACAGCCGTCTTGAAACGAGAATTGCGGCAAATTTAAAAAACGTCCAAGGCAACTACAGAACCATCAAAAATACCTGACCGAACAAATTTTTTTTCCGCTACAGATTTTGTTAAAATTGATTTCTATTTTATAACATAAAGTTAGTTATATTTAATACCAACCTTAATTACAGTTTATTATCTACAAAATTTTTAGAAGTTATGACTTGCTATAATTTTTAAGGTAGAACCTACCTAAAGATCGACCTGCGGATATTACGCTTCTCAAACGTTAGATGGCGCTTGCTATGCACCGTCTTTTTTTTTCGCTCGGCATTAATTAACAGCCTTGTGCATTTAATCTAAACTGCTGTTTTTGAGAAAATGTCAATTTCTGCCGCATTAGCGCTAGTAATGCGACGCTAAAAGAAATAGCAAGTATTTCCAACTCTATTTTACTCATAGTTCATAGTACTTGGTTAAATTGTCATTAAATATGACTGTGAGATAGAGACAGAGGTAATAACTATTTCTTTTCATGCTGTAGTAGTAGTAACTAGCGCCAATGCGGGCAAAATTGGCAAACTTAAAAGTTTACTTCTTATGCACAAGCGTGTTAGACGGTGTTGTGCTGAAAAATCAAGGAGGCCTTGGAAGTTCTAATGTTAACTAATCATTTTCTTTAAATTTATTTGAAAAATAACTTCCAAATTTTGGAAAAATTGTACGTCAAAATTTTAAATTCAAAAATTGTATGTTAAATGTCAAAAGTTAGCTGCGAATAGTATTATCTTATTTTAAAAGAAGCGGCAAATTTTTACTAACGTCATATTTAACAAGAGCGGAATAGACAGTCATTTTTGATGACTATGTATTTGTTTGAGCGATAAATAAAAGAAAAGTAACAATTGTTATTAATTAATTTTTTTATATGAATTACCTGATCCAGACTTAAATTGTTAATTATTTGAATAATTTTGAATTTATTTGGTTCATTTTTGTGAAGTGACTAAAATTCGCTTGACTTTCTTCAACAAAATTTATCCTTGCTCTTATTTTTTTTCTGTAATTCTCTCTCTCTCTCACTCTCTCTGTCCTCTGTGTGTGTTTTTTATTATCATTATTGTTGTTGTTTATGTAATAAATTGTTAACTCGATCATACCCGGAAGGGTAGGTGTGGTTTTTATGAAATTTAGACAACTACCGTTAGATTTACTATATTTTCTCTCTTTCTAGCGCATCAACTCAAATACATTTACGCAAAGGATAGAGATATATTTATTGACATAATATGATAAATATGATTGTGGTAGAGAATGTGATAGTTAGCAAATGAAATATTTGATATGTCCAAATTGGAATTGTCTTAAAATGTATGCCAATTTTTAAATTAGATACAGAATGATGGATAATAAGATAAAGAACCTGTCCAATTGACATTTATTCAGTTTAAAATGTCACCAATCATAATCAAGAGTGTATAATATCAAATGTTCTACATACGAAAAGTCGACCAATTAAATATTACACGAGTATTATTTGCAAGATGATGGCGCTTATGGAATTGAATCGATCTTTCATTGTTGTAATTGTAACTTTCATTTATTGAATTCGATTTATTTGGGGAAAAAATTGATTGAAGATTTCTAAAAATAGACAATTGAATCAAAACGAATTTCTCTATTTGCTGCTTTCTCGATTATTTTTTTTTTACCTTTCCAACAAAAAAAAAATCGTACTTTTACATAAATGAATTGATTGTTTTTAGACAAAATTCTAAACAGGCGCGGCACCATCACCACTACCACAACATCAGCAAGGCCGTTCAAGAATATCTGATCGGAATAAATAATAGAAAAACAAATGTCAACAATCTGTGATTATTAACTGTATATGTGGATGTGTTAGTGTGTATACAGGGTGATTCACAATCATAACCTATTCGAAATACAAGATATTTTAAGATGAAAGCTTAAAGATTTTGGTTCTAATCAGGGCCAGTGTGACAAATAATGCCGCCTCAAACAAATCGTTTCATTATCGCCTTTTATCAGTGATCCGATCACACATCATTTAGGAACACAATTCAAACTATATGAAAGTTGAGCGGCACACGCATTAGTAGCGCATTTGCAACGAATTCTCTAAGACGCTGGCTATGTTAGCATCAATGTAATCTCATGACGTCATAATATTACAACGACAACTACGGTGGTCCATTGGGGTATCTATGGAATAAGTTCACCACCATACACAATCCATAGGCGTCGCATATACATAGAATATTAACACAATTGTGGGGCACAATAACTTAGAAAATAATTGAAAAAGAAAGTGACCACGAGCTACGGGGTTCTAATTTTGCTAAAATATTCTCAAGGAACTACGTACAAATCTTATCACTTATTGTTAGTAAAAGATTGCGCGTGCAGCTCAGTACATACACAAAAGTGAAACTTCTTAAAAAATAAAGAATATCAGAGATTTAGTATAAGGGACAGAAAAAAAGAGAGAGAGCGAGCGAGCATCTCACGACACTATCTTATTCTATCGGTTTATATCATTGTGTATACCTCGCTTTCTTTTGCTCCACTTCTGTGGCGTCGGAATATATAGCTCTCTTTCTCCGTCACTCTACGTCATATCTTTCTTCTCTTTTATGTAACGAAATGTTCGTAATAAACGTGACGCGGCCTTGAAATTTCACTTCTAATTCTCACCCAATTATTGAATCGCCACCTAAAAAGTTTCACTTCAAAAGCTACAATTTCTCTAATATCGATGATTAGAAGTCGAATCATTTTTTTTTCTGTATTAGCTACATATTTGTAATCACAAGAAAGGTAACTCCTCGATCGTGAACTATTCTGTATAAATTAAAACAAAACGATCTTTGTTGAATTCCTAACAAGGTAAACAGGACATTATGCGTTCTTTTTTCCTTCCCCTTTTCGATGATTTTTTTTTGATACTGTCCTATCACTAACATAAAAAAAATGTTATCAGATAGTCTGTTGTTGCGTAGTCCACAGGTTGTTATTGATATTATTATGCACGCAACAGGTAACTTGTATATTGTCGAATTTATAGATAAATATACGATATTGAAAAAGATTATTGATGAGAGAAAGTGAAATATATAAAAAAGTGCAACCGTTATTCTACTATGTACACTCGTGTGTACATAAAAGAGACCATTTTTTGTGCAGTTGTGTAAAACTGGCTTTTGAAGGCGGTCGTAACAATGTAGCAGAACTTTCAAAGATTAGGATTTGGAAGAAAGATATTCATTTAATCGGAAGATATAGGTGAGGTTATTGATGTTATTTTGGGCATTTACTGAATAGAAAAATACTTTCTACAAATTTTGTATGGCGGAAACTCATTCTACCACCTCTTATCTGCCCAGCTTCTTATCCTAACGATAGAAACAGTCTGACTTACACTAACCGAAAAACGTGATATTCCTCATTCAAGAGTCAGTCTCTTTTATGTGCACCCAAATGTACTATACAGATTCTATTGATAATGGATTAGATTGATCTGATTTAAATATTATTATTATTATTATTGGTGGTATTAAAATAGAGTACACGTTCACCTTGTATATTGTCTATAATAAATACTTCTATCTTTTGTTGTTTTTACTGTTAATTGTGGGCGCACCTATAATAAAACACAAAAGGGGAAAAATAGAAAATTTTTTATATGTTAGAGCAAGTTCGGGGACGCTTAGTGATGGTGGTGGATCAATGAACAATTCAACAGGTTGTTCTAAATCTGAAAAAAAAATCATGAATTTCATTTTTTCAACCTTTCCACACAATAACCCCCATAATGATATTTCCCTTATTAAAAAAATTTATATCAATTTAATACAATTCTCATCCCGATGCTGTATTGCTCTTGTTCTTCTTCTTAATTCTTTAGAAGAGAATTGGTGATGAAGCGTAAACATGATTGTGGTGGATGGATGAATAACGGCCACACCTATTCAAGTCTTATCAAATAAGTCCAGACGACACACAGGGTGTATGACACGTACTAAAAACAGATCCTCCAGTTTTCCCCTCAATCTTTTGCTGAAATAATAATAATAATAATAATAAGGGCAGGAATAGTAGATTTCCTTTCAATTCTACCGTCTATTATCATCATTATTGTTCAATGATAATGGGGGAATAATATAGGTGTTGCCCTCAAATCACATTAAATGCCACAGGTGTTATCAACCGGACTTATTTTATTCAATCTAAATGCCATCAATTTGAATGTTAATAACAACAAAATTGACAACAGTATTGAATGTGAAATAGAGAAACCAACCAGGGGTGGTGTTAATGTTTAATTCAATTGTAGGATAGTAATTGACATAAGGATTATACGAAATAATTCTGAAATGAAATTGAATTTTATTAAACTGAAAATTTGGGTCACTGTGTAAAAAGAATTAACGATTTTTATAATTTATGGTAATCTGTCTAACAACTACCCGAGGGTGAAATTTCCTATTTTGAAAGAGCATTACGTATATGTAAGGTACAGCCTTTTTTTTCCTTCCACTCATTCCTGTCTGTACTCAGATTTATAACAGAAACAAAATTGGGCGGAAGAGAGGTAGAAAAACGAAGGTATAAAACCAGATTACAGTTAGAACTAAATTTTTAAGGGTTGTTATTTTGTATGGAATATAAATTGATAATACCGAGCGTATTTGAGCGATTAAAACACATTTATAGCGCTGCTTGTGCCACAATTTCAACAGAACGAATCTGAAATGTGCTCTACAAACTTGTATACAGGATGAACTTGAATTGCCTTCAAATATACAAATCTCACTATCCATATGTGGAATAGAGTATAATAAATATTTTTGATGAGTCAAAGAGAGAAATGGTTAAAATTAACCAAAATTGCAATTATTGTTTCATAGTCGCAGGTTAAGCACACAAACATTCACGAATATGAATAAACATGCGCAAACAGAAACAAATGCTATAACCGTAGATTCAATTGTGTTCCGCTCACATTATACTAACACGAACGAAGACAATACGGCAGTTGCTTTAAAGTACCATCTTGAGATGGGTAGCTGTTTCGTTATGTTTGTTTGTGTTCGTTCACGTTCGATTTAAGTCTTGTACAAACATAGAAAGACGTGAGCCGTGCACAGCATGCGACACAATGTGTGGTAAAATGTACTAACCGGCACATGCTTGAGACGTTCCAAATTACACACAGTTCACACAATCGTCCACACACAATGCACTGCTCGCACTGATTGTGAGACAACTTCTGACTTGCCCTCGCACATGTGTAGCGCACGCCTCACTACAAGGCTTCACCGTCCACACCTAACATTTTAATGTTTACATTTTTGTTCATTCGCAGAATGTTGGCGAAATTTTCAATCCTTTTTCCTCTCGAAAGTCAGCTCAGTTTTTCGGGCCCTATACGTGGTTTAATTATACAAGGCCCAAAAATCCGTCCTGCTGAAAGGAACTTCCTAATGGAAAGTTGTGCACAACGCTTGGTCCTGCTGGGAGGACACCGATTCAAACGTATTTTGTCCTTCAAGTCAGATTTTTTCCGACAGTACACAGGTATAACCATAAGTAAATCTTCTTCATTAAAATTAATTGATACTTATTGCCCAGCGCACCACTGGCAAATGAATAAAAACGTTGCAGTGCCTAGAACTCGGAAACTATTGAAGTCATCAAGATGAAACTTGCACTTCAAATAGGCGACTTTTTGCCCTCTTTCAATTGATTACAATTTGGCTGTGCTGCAAGAACTAAACTCCACCCAAATTGTACCCTGCTGGCAGTACAAACAATCAATAGGGCCCTTCGATGTTCTATCAGGTAAAGCAATTCTGTTAGACCCTGTATAAAGACAGATTAACGCTAATACTTGATTTTTTGAGGGTTTATCTTCGTTATTTGACCAACAAAGGCACACTTGTTAAACCTTCACTTAAATGATGCCAAATTCACGGTTTGAACAGAAAACTATTCCAGACGGGGCTCATTTTAGTAACGGGGGGAGGGCAAAAGAGCGCTAGGTGGGGTTCAGACCCATATCCACCTACTCCACAAGTAAGCCCCGCTACAGATGTTCTCTTAGTGCTCAAATACTGCTCTTGTCAGAACTATTCACAATTAGCGGAGACAGCCTGTATATAGACTTAATTTGTGACTATAACAGAGATAATTTTGTGAATATATTCATGGACTTTTCTCTACGAACTTGACGAAAGCTCAAAGAACTCTAGTATAACTTTATACTTTCCGGTTTCACTGTTGATTAATATGCGTCCAACTTGCAACAAAGCATAACGAACGATCAAGAACGAACTTTGTAAATTAATAAACTTCCAAGTTTTCGTTCATCATCCAAATTAACAACAATTTTTCTCTCTTTATACTTTTTCTTTTCCTTAAAGAGTATATTGACGATTATTTAACATAAAATTTTCAAAGATAACTAGACGATAGTATCTCTTTTACAGAAATTCTTGTCGTCTTCCACATCCATAAATCTGAATCAAGAAACTGGATACTTTTGATAATTCTCAACGGTATTTTGTACGTTAACATACACGTATGTCATATTTCGAGCGTATATGTCCTTTGAAATAGGAGGAAAAACGCAAAACTAGGATGATTCAGTGGCGAACTGGACCTTTGGGTAACCGAGCAAATGCCCGGCTTGCCGTATGCTCTAGCAAAACTAATAAAAGTTCTTTTTGACTACATCATTTTCACGTGTTGTGTTTTGGTTACGCAACTTATTTATTTTATGTATATGTTTTAATGACGAACAATGGATATATGATAAGGGTACTTAAAGTCAGGGCCGTCGCTAGCGCTCAAGTAACTCAGACACTCCACATTGTTTTACCCAGGGCTTTGAACCGTTATTCTTTTTGTTCCGGTTTTTGTTCCTACAAAAATAACGGTTTTTTTCGTTTTTAGTTTGTAACAGAAGTGTCATAGCAGAAACAGACTTTTTGAAATTTATTATAACGGAAACGGAACAGAAAAGTTAACCGGAAACAGAGCTCTAAGATCATGAGAAATTTCCGCAGTTGTGGAATCAAAAATAGAGATTACTAGTACAACCCCTAAGAGCTAATTACAGGGTAGTTATTTTAAATATAGAAAAACTCTCAATTAGGTAACTTTTATTTTGGAATTTTCTATTAGCAGAAGAATTCTAATGATGATATAGTGATAGTCTACCATGGGTTATAAAATTCAAAAAAAAATGGCATCTATAATTTGAACCTTCAACAAGGGATGAAAACACGGCTTACAACCTTTGATAGCCATAGCAAATCTATATCAACTATTTTTTAAATCATATTGAGCCTTTATAGAGATATTTGAGGAAAAAAAAACTGATTTTAAAAGGGTAACTTTAAACTTATTTCCCTTAAACTTGAGTGTGAGCACGAACAATAAACGACACATTCTTTAGAATAGAATGAACTACCCCTATATACCAATAAACATCGAAATTGGGAGTTTTAGCCCCGTGTGGTTCACTTGCAACTGCGTGAAGTACAGCCGAGTGTACTAAAAATGTAACGATAGTTGTGAAGCTGTGTAAGTCAGGCTAACAAGGGAGGTTCTCACAATAAGGCAAATGTCTAATAGATCTGAATTTGTAAGGAACAATATCCAATTAAACGTCGAACATCAAACAAATGGAAGAAAAAATCACCCTTATCCATTCCAATCGCCACACTTTCTTCCCCTTAAGATAGAGAGAGCTTAGTTTACAAAACTAAAAGAAGTGGTATTTCTCGCTTAAGAGTCGTCACATTTTTAGTGCTCTCGGCTGTACCTAATGCCGACGTATTTCCGGGGCCGGGCGGAAAGAGGAAATAAAAATTAAAAAAGATCGTGTTATGTGTTATACTTTAACCGAAAAAAACGGGTTTTCTTTTTGGTTTAGCTCTGAATTTAGTTCCGGCCAAAATTTTACTTTTTTCCGGTTCTGGGTTCAGATACAGTTCAAAGCCCTGATTATAGCTAAGGTAGATTTTCATAATAATTGCCCGGGCCGAAGAAGCTTACCACACCGCCACTAAGAATGATACAGATCCTGATATTTAAGTCTACGGTAATATTTTTTTTTGTTGCTTGTCCTCTGGTATAATAAGTGTGTTGTATTGTATGTGATGAACGCCGGCGCCACTGATATTGTCGCCTTCTTGTTTTCCATACAATTACACGTTTCCAATCCAGTTATTTGTATTTTCTTATCAACACGTTTTAGTTTAAAATCCCATCTACCATCCTGTCAACACAGCCCGACATTGTGTCGTGGTGGTTAATCTGTTGCGTCAATGCGCTAAATCGTGGACGTAAATTACTTTATATTTGTGTCTATATATATATATATATATATATATATATATATGTGTGTGTGTGTATTTATGATAATAATAACAATAATAATAATAATAAGAGTAATAGTAGAAGTATCAGTGTGTATAGTGGTGGGTAGGAAGCTGTGCACTTGTTGCGCGCCGCCTGAAAATCTACTACGTAAGCCCCATACTGGCGCTGTAACGTATTGATTTTTCAGTGGGTGTTACTGTAACATTCACAATAATTTCAGTTATTTTCAAGTATTAGACATAGCTAAACAACAATCGACAACTTATTCATCAACACAAACACAAGCACAAAAAAAATATAGCGATTGCTATTTTTGGTAAACGTTCATTGAACCAGGTGGAAAAAAACTCACCCACGCCTAATTAAAAATCGAGTTACACAAGTAAAACTCAAACAGTAATTACAGGTGGTTGAACATGTTGTTAAACTCAACTTTAACCGTTCAGAGTTTATCTTTTTAGTTTTATTAGTTATATAGCTTTAAAACTTTATTTATTCACTGAAAACTACTAGTAAGTAGTGCAACTCTAAAAACGACCAATAATTTTGAAATTAGGAAAGTTAAAGAGTTGCATACACGTGTGGATGTATAAAAATAGTCCGTTACCGATCACCACCCTTCACTCCTATTCTTGTCTTTTCTTCAAGTCTAATCCCCTTATTTATGAATTATTCTATTGGTGAGCTTTTGTAAATCTCACCATTATTATCTTATCGTTTCAAACACGATTGCACGTTAGAATATGGTGTAGAAAATGTTTTTTTTTTTTTAACGAACAAAACCACCTACACAATTTTGACGCAATTTTCCACAAGAAAAAATCTATGCCCTACTCAGTTAAATTATCCGCTTATGCCGCACTTGTAAAAGGGGTCGGGGTGTGGGAGCGATTTTCAATTTTTTCACATTCATCATAGCAATATCAACAAAACAAACAACAGTATGATTGATATAAAAAAATCGACAGGATCATCGGTAAATAAAAAGGGTAGAAATCAGAGTTTAAAGCCGACCATACACGTTGTTGTATCAATTGAAATAGAAGCGATGGTAAATATCGACGTGAATGGCCACCTTTATCATTCATATACAACAGTCAAAGGTGATTTTTACGAAAATTTCAAATTACACCCCTCCAACTAGAACGCGGATGTTTTCTTGTCAAAAATAATATCTAATGATATTTTGGGGGTGAAAACGTAGGTGGATTTCGGTATATTATAGTCGCAGTAAGGTTGCGCAGTATAGTTTAGAGCTTTCATAAATGTCCACCACCACGTGGTCCAGTATGACGTACAAGGGTATATCAATTGAAGTTTATTGGGTGAGACAGAGATGGATTTTAAGTATGCTTGCGCATCTATCTACCATTTATTTTATACAATCACACATACATACACATAAATACACACCTTTTTATGTACAAATTTATACATTTATAGTATACGTTTTACTATACATATACGTATACACACACTAATACATGCACAAAGGTTGGCTTGATAAATTCGAGTGTAGCACACTGGTAGTAGTCCGGTAACAGGCAGTCTGTATCAACGTGTATTGTTAGCATTACGGTCGCTTATAACACGTGTGTTTACGTGTCAAATAAAATAAACAATTATATAAAAAAAAAGTTATCAACGATCTTATCAAAAATTTAAAAAAAAAACGCCACTATTTTATCGTTAATTAAAATTTTTAAAAGCCCCAAAAAAATTAACAAGAACGACACTAGAGAGAAATTTTGGAAACGGTAAGTTTTCGAAAAAACAAATTGCATACTGATCTACAATGACGCAATTGATAAGAATTAAGAAATTCGATTATCACAAACTGTTCAATTTTTGTTTTGTTTTTTTGTGTTGTGTGGCAATCTTAATTTTTAATCAACTATTACTGATTAAGATAGAAATTTTAGGGCTAGATATCCAATATAAACAACTCCCAATTTAGAGTTTCTATACTCGAACGAATTCAAAGTTGTTAGCTTGACTTGTGATTTTTTACAATTAAATTTTTCTAATAGAGATTGTGTATAATTTGAAAATTTTCTAATTATTTAATAAATAATTTTCGAGACAAGTAACATTTATATTTTTGTAAAAGTGGTTGGCCTTTAAACCAAAATTTTCCTAAAATTAAGTAGAAATAAATGTTTTAAATTCTGTTAAATCTCATTAGTAGTACTACCATTATTATTATCAACAGTATTAAAAAAAAAACACGCACAGCTTATAGATATTGATTTTAAAGTACATTAAAAGATGATAACCTTTAATTATTTTGCTGTATCAGATCACCGTTCAAAATCATTTACTATTCACTAAACGAAATTTCATTTATATTACTATTATTATTATTATTATTAGCACTATTATTATTATTGCGTAAAATTCATATTGATTTATTTTCCATTTTTAGCTGACAATTTGTTTTTCATTATTATTATTATTATTATACAAACATTGATAAAATGTGTTTTTTTTATCTGTGCCTTTAGTCAATCGACGGAAATTTGGTGTCTTGACCATCATCTCTATTTATTTCGGTTTACAGAGTTCCGTATCCGTAACCGAAACTATCGGATATCCGGAAAAAAAGGTGACCGAAACTGTTGAGCGAATTTTATTAGTTTAAATTCAAAGTAAGTTTCAAATATTGCTATTAACAAATAGGTGGTAGCATCATGCTCTCGAGCATGTTTTGCAATTAAAAATCTCTTATAAGGCTGACACCTCTAGATAGTATTTATTCATTCAATGCAAAGGCTTAACATACAAAAATATGAGATAAAATAATATCCGTAATCGAAATAGTATCCGGAATTTTCGCATATCCGATTATTATTTCCGTCTCTGTAACCGATGAAAAATCTAAATACAAAGTGTATAACGCTATTTCATCTCGTAGTTAGCCATGTCTTTTTTTTTTCAATGAAAAAACAAGCGATTCTGCATAACCAAAACCATTGCCAACTTATTGAGGTGCCATATCGACAGCGTTGTAGGTACAGTGGCAATCAAAAAAAAAAGATCACCTTTTGTGCGGCTGTGTAAGAAAGGCTTATGAGGGCGGTCATCATAGCATAATCTTAAGAGGTCAGAATTTGGGAAGAGTAATATCCAATCAAAGGAAGGGGGTGGATCTACTGATGTTATTTTGGTTATTTACCTGAATAGAAAGATACTTTCTACAAAATTGCCATGACTGAAACTGGCTCTAACACCTCCTACCTATCCATCTTTTTAGCCTCACGAAAGAAACAACCTGATTCACACTCACGAAAATATGTGATATTCTCGCTCAATACTCGGTCTCTTTTTTTTGATCGCCAGTGTACATCGTGTAAATCAAACTTACTATGTTTGAGTTAAATAAATTAATAAATTTTGTTTCAAACAAAATCAAGCGGTTTCTGACATTAGAAGATCGCACCCCTTTTAAACAGTACCAAGAAATATAATTTTTCATTGGTGTAATCAAAATTATCGGTAAAGTGGTTCTTGAGACATCAGCCCACTTCTGTTTTGGGCTGAAGAGCCCACGTCCGTTTTGGGCTGAAGAGCCCACTTCGGTTTTTTGGCTAAAGTGGCCTTTATCGAAAAATTCTGATAGCATATTTGCAACCAGCGTTATTGAAAGCCTTTGTCAACACCTATGGGTCCATATCTTACATTTTATTTTTATGATTTTTTGCCGTAATTTGGACACTTCCAGTCGATTTTTAGAAAACTCTAAAAACACTTTGCATCTAAATTTTGGACGAAGAATCTATTGGTGAACACCGTTTTTCCTTATCTGCTATGATTAAAAAGATACAGAGGTGGACAGACAACCAAAACAAACAGCGGTTCCATTTTCAGTAATAAAAAACAAAAACAAAATTAAATAATTCAAATTATAAGTAGAGATAATTTAATTTAGATTAAAATCACCAATTCAATCGTTTATGATTACTTTGTTTGATAATAGAATCAATCTTGACGATTTTTTTAATTTTCGACAAAATATTACCCAAAAAAAAAACATTTATCTAATCTACGGTTATATTAAAAATATTACTGCAATCTGTTAGTTTATATTAAAGCTGCCATTACATTAAAGTCTGTAGTGTAAACACACCATTAGAGACAACAATTGTAAAAGCCCCTTTACATTATCCGATTTTTTTATCCGAGCAAATAAAACAAGAAATTTATGTCTTTACACCATCCGATTTCTTATCAGAGCTGTTACATCCGAGAAATTTCATCCGATTTTTTCAGAATAGAACAGTCTCAAATTTCATCCGACTTTTCGTCCGATTTGCTAACAAGTTTCATGCGCAGTAGGTACCTATACTGTTTTGAGAATTTGAGATTGTACGCAAGTCAGTGGCATGGTTCTTTGGTGATGTATCGTTTAGTGTCAGCTTGTCTCACTTGTGTGTTGCATTCTGTTGTCTATATCTGGGATTCGATATGAATTCGGATATAAAATCGAATCGAAAAATCGGATACAAAAGTCGGACAATGTAAAGAGGCTTTAAGAGTAAAAGAACCGACAGTAATTTATACAGCGTGTTCCGCCATAGAATTACCCTAGCTTACGAAAAGAATACGAGTCATTCTTCTCGGATAACTTAATGATTAATGTTACAAATTAAGAACTATTTTTTTTTATCAAAAAAGCACTATTAAGTAACCTCGTTACAAAATTGATAAGCATGAAGTTAATTCTGTAAGATGCTCTAGAGTAGAGCCGACTCATTCAAAAGTTACCTAGCAATAGTAAATTAATGTCTAAGAGTCGATTTCATCAACGTCTGTTAAATTTTAATGAACAAATAAGTCATATAGAAATGTTGTTTATAATCATAGCAATGATTGTTTTTAACTATTCATTAATCTTAACTGAAGTTGTTGAAATCGTCCTTTTGGGTCAAGTTCACCAATTTCTGTTAAATCTTAACGAACAAAAATAAGTCATAGAAACGATTTTTATAATCACAGCTATAAGACTGTTTCTAACTGTCCATTAAGTTTAACTTAACTTAGTGAAATCGTCCTTTAGGTCTGTTTAATTTTAACGAACAAATAAGTCGCAGAAACGATTTTTATAATGATAGGAACGATTATTTCTAACTGTACTTTAGGTTTAACTGAAATTGGTGAAATCGTCTCTAATTTTATTGTTCCCAATATTTTGGTCAATTATAATTATAAAGAGTGGTTTCTATATTAAAAACAACCCGATATGTATCTATCTCATTCTCAGTGCCATTCTCCACCGTGTATTAGAAAGATCTCGTGTGAATTAAAGCGAGAAATGAGCTCTGCACTCATTGAACTGTATTGAACAGATAGAGATAGATGCGAAAAGTTTCCACTATTTCCCTAAGAAAAGGATAGCTAAAGAAAATATTGTGATTTTTATGAATTAGACAAGGCAAGTAAACACATGGTAAACAAAGATGGCGAGAACGACATTGACATTTCGATAAAAAAGTAAGTGTTGCGCAGGTTACAGTGCAAGTATCTTATTTGACTACAAATGCTGATGATAGTAACTTTCATTTAGAAACTATCTCTTAAAATTTGAAGAATACGAGTCACGTTAATTAAGTTTTTCGTGTTTTTTTTATATTTTAAAAGAGACATGTATGGGTCGTTGAAATTTGATATTTCTAAAATTTGTTAAAGTTTATCAACCGATATTACATAATTCGACAATTTTTTTCCTTACCAAAAATAAAAATAATTAAAAAAACAACAACATAATTTGTAGATTAAATAAAATTAATTAAACAATAACAACCGAAAAAAAAACTTAATTAATCATGTGTGTTTTGTTGTATGTATAAGAAACAGTTCTATAGAGGAATTAGCAACATTCCATGTCTAGAAAACGAGGTGTGATACCGTTTCGAATTGACCCTTTTTCCTTTATAATTTGAATTTTAATTTTAAATCTCTCCACTCTCAATCAGTCAGGCAAGAGTCATTAAAAAACTATGCGAAATACTGTTATGCAACAACAATTGATACAGCTATTGTTATTGTTGTTAATTACTATTATTATTATTATTATTATTATTATTGTCGTCATTGTGAAAGTACTCACCTTTCTCTATTCTATTACTATATCTATCTCTTTTACTACTTTTATCAGGAGCGGCTCGTGTAGAAGCACTTAATAACATGTACACTGGCAATGAAAAAAAGAGATCCAGTCTTCACATATTTTCGTTAGTGTAAGTCAGGTTGTTTCTCTCGTGAGGCTAAAAAGGTGGATAGATAGGAGGTGTTAGAGCCAGTTTCAGTCACAGCAACGTTGTAGAAAGTATCTTTCTATTCAGGTAAATACTGAAAATGGCATCAGTAACCCCACCCCCTTCTTCTGATTGAATATTTTTCTTCTACAAATTCTGACCTGTCAAGATTATGTTATATTATGATGACCGCCCTCATAAGCCTTTCTTACACAGCCACACTAGTGATGGTCTCTGTTTTTTTGATTGCCACTGTACAAGACTATTTCACCTCTCAGCTGGCCAAAGAAATGGCCAATTGGCCAATGATGAACTATGAGGAGAAATGGCTTTGCACACCCGTGCGCATGTAAAAGATGACGGTAATTGTGTGACTGTGTAAGTCAGGCTAACAAGGGAAGTCTCCAATTCAACTGAAATAGTAAGTGGGACTAGGGGTGTTAATTCTGCATTATTATTAAAAAAGTGTGTATGGTTTAAGAATCGCTTTAGAGGGTGGTTTCATGAGTTACAAAATTCAACAATTTGCCTTTAAAAGTTCGCATAACCCACATCCTTGCCTTGAAAATGATGAAAGATTGGTTTACACAACTAAAAAAGTGATGTTTTTCGTTCAACAGTTGTCACCTTTTCCGTGCATCCGACTGTACATCATGCTTGAGACAATGTATAGATTTTTCTTTCTCTCATATCGATCTGTCTGCCCTATCTTTTTTATCGCAACTCTCTCTCTCTCTCTCTCTCTCTCTCTTATTCTTCTTCCTTTCTTGATGATGTTCTAAGCATGTGCTGTGTGGAAAACAGCACCCTTCTAGTTTTCAGTCACGAGCCGCTACTGAATAGTTTTATTGTTAATTTGAATTCTTATCAAAGAAATAAATTGACAAATTTTGAGAGAAATCAAAAAAAAAAAACACTAATTTATTTATCATTAACAAAATAGAGATAGATTGTTGGTGTAGGTTATGGTGAAGATTGGCAAATTTTAAACAAATTCATACACAATAATTATTATTAATAATAATAGTTATAGTAATAATAACAAAATATAACAATAAGAATAAGAACCTTGGCCTTGTATAATTTAATATTATGGCACTGATAACGATTTTTCAACAAATCAAGTTTGGCAAACAGTTTTTTTTCTATGTTAAATTTTATTGCAAAAATAATAACAAATGGAATTTGTTGTAAAAGTAATTTTGAAAAACAGTCCAGTGTCAAATGAGTGTAACCTTGTTGCTTAATAAAATATTTTCATTATAATAAAATAATAATAATCATGATCATCATTATTATTATTACAATGGTTATTATTGTTATTATTTTTTTTTATAATTATTATTTGGTTTATCATCTGTTTACATAAGAATTATGTGAATATTATCAATATGTCAAGTTGTCAAATATATTTTTTTCATGTTGTTCATGTTAATCGACCTGTATTCACTGCACAGGTCACCACCAAATGTCGTTTATTATAATTTATTAAAAACAAATATATTTTCATCCAAAAAATTCCAAATTTTCGAAAATAAATCCATTGTAAACAGAGATCTTATAATTATTAATCAAATTATATATGTATGTAGATAAATTCATATTTAATACATGACAATTTCTGATGTAAATGTTACAATACAGAAGAGTATCGAGCGAAATTTGTGGCTTTCGATTCGGAAATTACTCAGTAATTTGCGTGAACTTGTTACGATTTCTTTCCAAGAAAAACAATCTACTTTCACTTGATTTGTTTCAAAAAATTTCTACAATAATGTTTCAAATACAAGATGAGAGAAAAAAAAACAACGACACCTGATTTCAATTGAAAACATATTCAAATCAACTTTCATTTTAATCGTAAACAACTAATTAACGCTGAATGTACAATGTCAATTCATTAATGACACTTCTAATTAATCCGAATACTAATAAATATTGGATTAAGCCTATATCATCGTATAACAACTAAGAAAAATTTGGAATCTTGTGTGGGATCCGAACCCACGACGGTTGGTGCGGCCTGTGTTAGCTCAATTACTAGAACAATGATGTAGAAAACCAAAGGTCGTGGGTTCGGTTCCCACTCAAGATTCTAAACTTTTTATAGTTGTTATACGATGGTAAGGGTTTTATTAAGATATTTATTAATATTTGGATTAATTCATAATTCATTTATACAATTTACATCTTTCTATTTGATAAAGAAAACCTTTCCAATCGTATCCAATCGAATCGAGAGAACAAGAAGCAAAAATATTAAGAATCGATTAGATAATCTGTAATTTCCGATATACACCAACTCAAATTAAAGTTAGTTTCAATTATGTGTGTATTTGTTTTCAATTTAATCCAGTCCTGATTCACAAACACAACCTCATCGTCGTCATCTAAGCGGTAGTGGTGGTGTTTGCTTAGTTGTCGATAAAATCTTGAATAATGTGACCAAATTGCTATTATTATACAAGACAAATCTTAGTAAATTCCAAATTAATTTGATTATTAATTATAAGAAGAAAAAATCATGAATGAAATAGGGGTGCAAAAAATTTAATTCAATCCATCTAACTGGATGAAAATCTTGTTGAAATTAACAATGGAAAGCTGTCGACTTTGATATAAATATTTAAAACATAATTTTTTTGGTTTGTTTGTTGTTCCAATCAAACAATTTCTATTTAAGACTTGTGACATTTCGAAAAAATCCATAAATATTCAATTTTTTTTAACCATTACAGTAATACAGAAAGCGTTACAATATTCATAACATCCGGTTCGAGAATTACTTTGTAATTATTACTTGATAATATTTTGTAAATAGATGTTTTTTTGACGGCAAGGTTGACGTTTTTTTTTTGGTATCAAAAATGATCAAGCCATACTGTCCAGAAAATAATAATAATAATAATAACCTTGTCACCTGTTATCACTATTACTTTGTATATTAGCGAATTTTTTTAAAAAAAATTAGCTAATGACGAGATCCTCACTTTTGAATTTCCGAAAAATTTTTGCACAGAAGTTCGTTTTGGGACCTAAGGAACCCATATCCACCGTTCGTTAAAATTTTTATATATATATATATATATATATATATATATATATATATATATTTATATATATATATATATATATATATATATATATATATATATATATATATATATATATATATTATATATATATATATATATATATATATATATATATATATATATATATATATATATATATATATATATGTATACCCACGATAACTGCCGTAAAAATACACCAATCTTAATGAAACTTCGTACAAAAATCGGTCTTTGGGATAGCTTGGATGAGTTCGTTGGCCAGACTGGTAGGGCCAATACTTTTGGAATAAGAGCTGAAGAAATGTTAAAAAAAATCATTTTCAATATTAAATTTGCTTAGATTTTGATGAAAATTAAAATAACAGTAGAGTCGTCGATCCTCTATGACCCAGAAAAAAAATCATCAAAATCGGTTCATTGGATCGCAAGAAAAATGCAAAAATCTCTTTTTTGAGTATAAGCAGTAAAATCACGTATCTAAGATGGCTATGTGTTCTGACAATTGATATTAGAAAAAAAATTGAATATCGCGGGGGGCAACTAATTTTGACAGTTAATATTAGACGCAAGGCCTGCTAGAGAATTTCGCTTGAAAAAATCAAGCAGGCCTTGATTAAACGTATTACGGGAAATGAATTTATTAGTTGATTCAATGTTATTAAAATATATTAATTGTCAGTATCATAAGAATGTTTTGCAATTAATATTTCAGTACGTAGATACATAAAAAATTCGCTATATAAGGTACTTGCTGCCTTTGGAGATCTTTTTATATTTAATGTAATATTTTTATTTCTATGCACATATTGATAAAGTTGAAATCATAATAAATGTTTACGTTATAGTAAATAAAATTGTGGAAAAATTTGATAAATAAATAAGGGATAACAATTAGAATTTAGATTGAAAAATCTATAGTGAATCGAATTGGAACCGATTAACTTGACCCACCAAGCGCATTTATACTACGAAACTACATAAGTCAAGTTGATCAACTCAAATCTACAGGACGACCCTTTTAAAACCGGATATTTGGGGAGCGATTTAAATCATCTTTCAAGGACTCCTAATCTAGAAAATACGAAGAATTGAAATGCACCAATTATCCGCCTCCTCTTTTGTTTAACTATATTTAACTTACAGGTGCAATTTTTCATGCGCACAAATATCAACATATTAATAATAGTTGTGTTTTTTTTATTATTTAGTATGTAAAATAATAAAAATTTATTGAATATTCGTGGACAACAATTATTAATAATAATAATGATAATTAAACAAGCTTAACATAAACACCTTAAAGCAGCTTTTCTCAAACTTTTGAACAGTCGACCTAAATAATCTTATCAAGAGAGTCCAGGCAAATTTTTGCTAAAAACACCCACAGGATCGGGACTAATTGTGAGGGAGCAAGTCCTCATACATAGAAAGAATTTGCAAAATGTCAATTTCAAAGCATTACAAAATTTAATTTAAATAGAAAAAATCGTATTTTAGGTGCAACTGAATATAATTTTATCGCAATCCATCGAATTTGATAATAAACAATGTAAAAAACAGCGAATTATAAAAGGAGGCGAATGACTGTGCCTTTTCAATGCTTTACGCTAAATCACCTTTTGTTCGTTATATTAAACACAAATTTTACAGTCGTATTTGAGTCATTCTGAGCTATTTGATGTAAACACGATTTGCAATAAAAAAAACAATGCTCGATTTTGTTCAAGTCAAGTTGCCCTATTCAAGTTATGCTCGACTGTACATTCTTTTTTACGGTATCTTTTTTTTTCAATTTTATTTTAAGCTGTTAAAATGCAAACGATTTTGCATAAAAATTTCAATTTGTACATACAATGAAATTCACTGATCTATTTTTTTTTGTCTTCTTGCTACCGTTTTTATGCAAAAAAAAAAAACAAGTTTCATAAAATACCACAATTGTTCAACTTTTTATTATTATTTTAACAAATTTTACTGTAACACGATCGA
This sequence comes from Mylabris sibirica, assembly GCA_039776855.1. Classification (NCBI taxonomy): domain Eukaryota; kingdom Metazoa; phylum Arthropoda; class Insecta; order Coleoptera; family Meloidae; genus Mylabris; species Mylabris sibirica. The sequence goes on from CM077842.1 coordinate 7,185,256, forward strand.
TTGAACGGGATGAAAAGTTTAAATAAATCAGTATGATAAGTATGATAACAGTAAATAACCAATTTCAACGTGTATGACCGCCTTTATGTTCGACATCATATCTTCTAACTTTCCTTATCATCATCATCATCTATCTATCTATCTCTTTCCAATCTTCTATTAGATTAGATAAAGTTTGATTAATAAACACAGAAAACAAATACGCATCAATCGGATTGTTGTTATTAATAAAAGTTCGATTGTCATCATATTGATACAATAATATTACTTTTTTTTTGTGTAGGTAGGTATGTAACTTCAATTTTAATAGAAATCATCACTTTTATTGTTTTTTGTTTTATTTTATTCAACAATAAATCGAATAATAATTATACGAAATTGATTTGTTAAACTCAAAGAATGTTCAAAGAAATTGAGTTCTATCATGCGCAATACGCATAAATATGACTGTCAGATTGGAACAAGCCTATTAATGAAATTTAAACTGACCTTTAATTATCGATTTAATTAATCTAATATTTTTAATGAAGATTTACAATCATAATTAAATTATAACAACATTAATTCCGTTTTGTTCAACAAATTAGGGCAAGGATAGTGTTTTTTTTTTTAAAAATAATTTTTAATAACATGATAGTAGGTATATTGTTTAAGGCTGCGTCCACATCATACGAAGGAGCGCGAACGAACGCAAACAAGCATCACGAACAGTTAGCCGTCTCATGTCACTACTACAAAAGAAACTGCACGTTTGTCTTCGTTAGTGTTCGTATAGTCTGGACGAGATTTATCTTTATGCTTGCACATGTTTGTTCGTGTTCGTTATTGTTCATTTGCATTCGTTTGTATGATATGAACGCGGCTTTAGACAATCTCTCAATTATATTAACATCATTTACATGTTAAAAAAATATTATAAATCTTATCAATTTTATTATTATTATTATTAATAAAAATAGTTATTGTTTAAATATTGAGAAATATCAATATAGCGACAATCCGTAACTGATTAACTCTTTAATTGTTGACATTAAATTTCAATTTAATTAATCAATCAATCAACATAATAGAAGAGATGATTTTAATAGGATTTAACGAACGGGAATTCCCGGTACAATATACCAAATAATTCGTCTAAATTTCTTTGGGAATTTCTCTGTTTAATTTAAACAAATAAAACAAAATAATTAAGATGGGATTTTACTTTTCTTAACAGATAAGTAAATGAGTTGATTCAACACTCGTCAGTTGTCAGCTTTTGCATACACAGTTTATAAATTAATCTATCCCGGAACTGTAATTTAATTCAGTCGTTTACCAGGGTCGCATCAAAGGTGAGTATCTGCATCTTATACAACACTTTTTTCGCGCGTTATACACGGAAAAACTAAAAAATTTTCTTTGTATTTCAATAAAATAAAAATATATGTATATACACGTTCAAAAACGCCGTCTTCATTGCTTCTTGTTGTTATCATTGTTATCAAAATAGCTACTTGTCTTGAAACCAAACAGATCTTTTACGGTTCTCTAATTCACCCTTTCGTTTATTTGAAAAACAATAGTGTGGTGATAGTACTGTTCGAATTTCGTCTCTTCGTTTCGTAACAAAACAAAACAAAAACGTATTCTGTTTTTTTTTCCATAGCAACCACATTGATCAGTTAATTTATCTGTTTTCTTCCACACCATTATCACGCACTATTTTGCTAGTATTATCATAAGTAAATTCTAATAGGATTTTATTTACCTCAAAAGTAAAATATCGTGTATACAGGGTGAATTCGAATTGCCTTTAAATACGCAAACCTCATTATCCCTATATGCAAATAGAGTACAATAAACATATTTTAAAGCGCCAAAAAATTGGTTAAAGTTGACCTAAAATGCAACTATATTGTTTGATGGTCACTGGTTAAATACTAACCTAACGTAATATTGTTGACAAGAATTGATAAGAAAGCAGATATCAGTAAAACACATCTCGGATTTCCGTTAAACTAAACACGTAAAACTCACTATGCACCTATTTAACAACACAATTCAAAACTATATAAAAAAAAATACAAAATGTCCTCTTCCATCCTTCACACAAAGCTGTACTCTACGTAATAGGGAACATTGCACGTTTCGGTAGTTCTCGAATCGCGTCTGTAGTTTCACGAATTTGAGTCTGCAGCTGCTCGACACTTTCGATCAGTACTGAGTACATGAATCGTTTTGTGATTCCCCAAAAAAGAGACAAAAATGTGAAAGTTAATGTACAAAAAAAAAACCACAATCAACATCCCCGTTTAACACAACACGTTTTATTATAAACTATCGGTAACGTTGCTCATTTACAATGATTCTAAAAATGTTGGCGAAATTTTCAACTCTTTTTTTTCTCGAAAACGGGGCCACATCAACCCCTTGCTATATTATAAGAATCAGTTCAGTTTTTCGCGCCCTACAGATGGTTTAAAGATTAAAGGCAATTCGGTTTCACCCTGTACAGTTTGTTAGAAGATCTGAGTACGAATTTGTCACTTCTTCTACTATCTAAATAGAGAAATGTATTTTTTGTGAAATCCGATCTGCTTTGATTTCCAAATAGGATTATCGTTTATTGAAACGAATTTGCAATTTTTCGGTTTCTAAACCATTTTTATTGCGAATTGTATACACAAAATATACATTTTCATTTTCTATTGCAAACAATCTTAATCAACATCAATGGATCCATTTGTGCAATAACATCAAATTTAATTAATATTTTCTTGATAAAATTGAGTATAACACAAAAGGTATATGGCGAGTTTATTTCAAATGAATGAAATGGAGAAATGTCATTTTCATTAACAAGAAACAACATTCGTCCTTCGGAACTTTATTAATTAATCAGTGGCAACAGTCTTAAAAACACTCTTAGTCGACCAGTGGGGTAAATTCTCTAATTATCGATAACAATAAACGTTTTAATTGAGATTATCTCTATTGGAATCATCTTTGAAACGACAACATCGAATTATACAGTGTGCAATCAAATTGCCTTTAAATCTGTAGGCCTCGCATAAGGACAAAATAACTGAGTCGGTTTGTACAATACATACCGTTTGGGCGATTTAAATAGGAACATTGGAGAAACATCGGTCCCGCCCATCTATACTACTTACATATTAGTTAGAAAGAGACAGAAAGACCTTGGGTTGTTTAGAAATTAAAAATGATGGCGGAAATTATTCCCAACCCTTAGCCCTCTGACCAAACACAGCAATTTCTTTTGTACGAAAGAACCTTGAAAGCTTTCTATTTTAAAAGATAACAATAACCAGATCTGGTTTGTGGATTTGGTATTTCTGTCTGTTATTCATGAAACATGTGATTTTGACAAAGATGGGATATGGGCGTGGCCAAAGTTTCTCCAATGTTCCTAGCTCTAGGTCCCGTACGATATGTATATCGTGTGTCCCGCTTAACTATGGCCAAATCTTATGAAAACTTCCATTATTTGACTTGAGATTGCAAAAATATTTCAAGGATTTGTAGGGCAATCCCTGGAGATCATTTTAGGAAAATTACAACCTCGTAGCTCATTTGAAAGTTGGTCAAAAAACGCTCGTATCTGACTATATTGCAATTTTCAAAAATTAACTAAACACGCAAAACAACTTAGAGTGACTCGAGGATCGTCCCAACATTGACTTTTTTTTGTTTTTCTCAATTTGATTTTGGAATAAGTGGTAACGTTTCGCTTTTTTTCTATAATTCAATGGAGAAAAAAGAAAAAAAACAACGCTAGGAGGGCTACCAAGTCATTCTTTGTCGTCTTGCGTATTCAGCTCGTTTTTGAAAATCGCAACCTTGTCCAAGACGAGCGTTTATGACCAACTTACAAATGAGCTATGAGGTTCTAATTTTTCTAAAATGATCTCCAGAGACTGTCCTACAAATTCTTTAAATATTTTTGGAATCGCTCGCTAAACAATGGGGACTGTCATAACTGGCCATGATTAACTGACAAGACAAAGTATATAAAAAAGGGGCTTAAAATTTTCAGAGCCACTGGAAATTATAATAAAACATGTTGTGTTCATAGTAGACCATCAAACAATGGTTTCAAATGTGGGCAATTTTAGTCAGTTTTCTTCTTTTCGAGCCTCAGAATGCCCTCATTGTAATTTGTTCTAAAGTAGCGATGGTACACATCAGGTCCATATTCAAATTTTTAGGGGAGCTTTGAGTCCAATGGCGTTACAATCAATTGGTTTTCAGAAACTTGACCACGTTAGCGTTTAGAAGTGTCTTGTTTTGTTCCTTTTCGCTGTGTATTGTTCTATTTTTCAACAAATCTGTTCTTTTCAAAATAAGAACTGCTTTATTCATTCTATTCAATCAAGATAAATTATTGCTATTGCAAACGTTCAGGCAAATTTTCATGTGTCATTAATTATGTATTTCTTAGATGAAATGATGTCTAAAAATTTCGTATTTCGAGGCAATTTAATTACGCGCTGTAATAAACGTGCCCGTTTCACCCCTCATCTCTAACAGTCTAAGGTCTTTTTCTTGGCTATCAAAATCAATCTGGAATTTTCGTAATCAATGAGAGAAAATTATAATTTCGTAAACAATAAACCGTAAAACCATTGTTGTTACATTAATAATTAATTTGGTGATTGTTATTGTTGTTCTTCCTTTGGAATTCTAAAAATCCAACAATTTCAACATTGTTATTTTCGCTTGATAATTATATAGTAAAAGTCCTGAAAATTTCCATATTATCCTAAAAAGATAGGCTACATTTCAAACAAAATCTCTCGCATATAAACAATAATTATACAACAAGCTGTTTTTCCTGCCGTTATTATCATCAGTATTATAACGATAATGATGATGTTGATGATAATTTGTATATCATCTCTTTAACATCACTATTATTATTATTATTGTTGTTGTTGAGTGTGAATTTAATTGGCTTACAGCGTCGCGACGCCTCATTATTTCCCTCAAACTGTACATTAGTGACCTGTTGTCTATATGTGGGCGTATTATCGAAACGTCCTTGTTAGATGTAAGAATAAACAGTCAATAATGAGAGAAAATCTTGCAATTAAGATGCCTTCATACGAAATTATGATAAAGATGCAACTGCACTATTATATTAATTATAAATTTAAAGTGTAGATCATAATGATGGCAGACAATGCAATAGACAATGCACTGTTATGTAAATTATCATCAAATTGCATAATCGATTATCTGTAACGAACGTGAACGTTTTTGTATTGTAGCATTTTCAAATAATCAAGCACACATGGAGAAGAAGGCGAAGAAGACGTGCTTAATCGCATCCCAGCATCATCATCATCATCATCATCATCATCATCATCAAGAGTGATGATGTAATCCTAACGTTAATCCATACAAAGAGCAGTAACATTAAAAAGAGAAATATTGACGATAAACTAAACATGAAATCCTATTTAATATACAATCAATACAATCGATCAAATGATTAGAAATTTTTATCGAATTTCCGGTAGATTTTAGAAAGTTCAGTTTATTTATAGATCAACAAATAAATCTTCAAGTCATTCAATCTAAACAATAATACGTAACGAGGAAATTCACATGGATGTAGCCCTTTACGTCTCGATTTATTATCCAAGAATTTTCGGATACATTCCAATATCCGATATTAAAATAGTATAAATATTACGACACAAGCTTAAAGACTTATAGTCGTTACAAAACGAATATGAACACGTGACGGCACGAGTGAAGCGAGATTATGATCGAAATTCAAACGTTAGTCCTGGGCTTGAATTCCTGTTACTGCAATTTCGAATTTTTATGCAGTTGTACTTGTAAATGTCATAGATATTTTAAGTGTCAGACGGGAAATTGACTTTGCCGCATTGAGTGCGGTAAAAGTTAATTTTTAACAGTATAGATCATCAGAAACAAAGCATTAATAAAATCAATCAAATAATTGAAATTTTTATCGAATTTCTGGTAAACCATAGGATATCCAGTTTAGTTATAGATCAATACACAAATCTTCAAGTCATTTAAATAGAACAATAATACGTAATTAGGGAATTCACGTTGTTGTAACCCTTAAAGTTTCGTATTTATCGTCCAAGAATTTTCGGATAAATTCGAGTATGGTATCCGATATTACATAACATCCTTAGTAAGCTAGCACGAGTATGAACACGTGCTAGATTCTGATCTAAATTCAAAAGTTAGTTCCGGGTTTGAATCCCTGTCAATGCAATTTTGGATTCTTTCAAAGTTGCACTAGCAAACGTTACAGATAGTTAAACTGTCAGGCGGGAAGTTCACTTTACCGCATTCAGTGCGGTAAAGTTAGATTCGCCGCACTGAGTGCGGTAAAAAGATACTTTCGATAGCAGACATCCTGTACTATCATAGGAAAATAAAATTGTTGACAATAGTTGTTTACAAATTGTACTTTTTTGATTATTTTTATCGTTTTCAACGAGTCTGTTGACCGCAATCGGAGAGAGTTCATTTTTATTTAATACACACTGTTATCGTTAACTGACAACATATTATGATGAGGTTTACCATTAAAGAAATCGATATGATTCTTAATAAACTATATACAAAATCAACAACATTAAAAAAAATACGATTTTATTCAGAGACTTTCAATTTTGTTCCAGGACCTGCTGTAGCAGCAGAACCACACAATTATCGTCCCAATAATCGGCTCAATTATCAATACAGGTAAGGATTTGTTAGAATATTTTCGATGAATAAACAAACAAGAAAAGACGTCTTTATGGTGTATTTTGGGGGATTTTTCTAATTTTAAACTGATTCCGTTCAATTATTTTTATTTAAATGGACGCCCAAAGGAACCAAAAAAAATACTCTAGTTAAAATGGATAAAATAGATTGATTCTGTGTAAATATACACGAACCCACCCTTAAAGCATCATCATTACTTACTACATAGTAGGTATACAATACGGGGAAAAAGTGATTGAAGAAAATGAACAAAAATTGGCGAGTAAATATAAACCAATTTATTATCTACATTGTAGATACAGAAAAATTAATTAAAATTATTACCAATTCAAAGCAGAAAACGCAAATAATAATAATAATAATAATAATAATAATAATAATAACAACAATAAGAATAGAAATTAGATTTAGTCACCGTAAGAATAGTTGCAACTAGCATTAGGGGGTAGTTATGTATGTCCAGAGGGTAGAAAATTCTATTAAAGGCTGTTGAAACTAGAAAAGTTCATCGATCCTATTTTATACTAAATGAAGAGAAAAAAACGCTAATAATTTGATAAAGAATCGAACATAATAAAGCCACAATCCCACTTAAGACAATTACTAAAGGCCTGTTTACACCGGTTCACGATCTATTCACGGGTCCTGTGACGTAATCAGACCAAGATATGAGCAATGAATTCAAATGTCCGATCGAATATTAATCCAATCAGAACATCATAGACACAAAATAATGATTCATACATATGCGATTGTATTTTTGTAAACTTTGCGATTAAGGTCAACTTACACTAAAAACAATTCGAAGTCAATTACGTCATATAGGGGGTGCAGGGTGTATTTCACCTCGAAGTTGGCCTTGCTTTTGATTACGTAGCGTCGTTACTTGGTTCATATTTTATTACATTTGTAATTTGTAATCAAAGGCATGGCCAACTGCGAGATGAAATACTATTGCACATCCTGTATAATTTATTAGTTTAAGAAAATACACTTAATATTATTTATTTCGTTTAATTAATTTGGAAATCTGTTTTGTTTCCTTGTTTTTGGAGCTTTGTTTCAATTACTGAAATAAATACGTGCGTCAAAATGACTTGATTTATTATCTACATTTTACAATAGATACAGAAAATCAATTAAAATTATTATCAATTCAAATAAAACGATATAAAAAAAAATTAGATTTAGTCATCGTAAAAACAATTGCAACTAGCACTAAGGGATGCCTGTCTAGAGGGTAGAAAGATCTATTAAAAGCTATTGAAAGTAGAAGAGTTCATCGATCGTTTTTTTCTTTCTAAAAAAAGAAAAAAATACTAATAATTTGATAAAGAATCCCAATTATGACAATTTCTAAAGGCTTATTTACACACGTTTGTACGATTTACTCATGGGTATTGTGACGCAATCAGATTAAAAGATGGACAATAAATGGACACGTTTTATCAAATTTTAATCCAATCAAATCGTTAGAAATGCAAAATAATGATTATAGAGTTTTTCTTTCTTTCTTTCTTTCTTTCCTTCCTCTCCTTTGTCTTTCCTTATTTTACTCCAGTATGTCTTTCCTGTTCTTTAAATCTCCTCCCCGTATCTTTTTCCTTTTTCTCCTGTCTTACTTATCTCTTTTGATTAATAACAGATGACGCTAAAATCGGATATCTTCAATATTTACGCATTGAAATATTCTCGGATGCAGTGACGTCACAACTGATTATTTATTCGGAAAAAACTTGAGGAACTCGATTTAAGTTCAAAAATTAGAATTTAAAAACGTTATACACTCAATCATTGATTTTAAAGCCTTATTCGTACGTATTCATTTGTATTTTAACCAGTGGCGACTCGTTTACATATGTGTAAGCACTATGGAACCGCAGTTTTACAGAAAAATATTAATGACATACTCTATAATGATTTGTATTTCATTTCATTGTCTCTGTGTTTTTTTTTCGTTTATTTCTTTCCTATGTTCTTCGCATGCGCCTGACTGACAGCATTTACCTTACGAGCCGCCAATGATTTTTAAGCAAAATTTTTGCAAAGTTTGTAATTAAAATGTCTTTATAGTACGTTTATTTTGCTAACGTTTTTTTGACTTAAGTTGTAAATAAGAATTCGTGGTTTAGCCGGTTGAGGGTGGTATAAATCATAAATAGAATCTGTTTATATAAACATTGTAGCATGTATTTAAGGACAAGTATTTTCAAGGGTAATGAATGGCTGTACTGTTATACACCTGTTTGCATACAAATTTTAGGGTTGAAATTTATATTTAGAAAAGTTTAGGAAGGGTTCAGATCTGGTGGCTGAAAGGGCAAAGCCATTACTTTTTTTTAAATTTTCTTTCTTCTCTATATATTATAAAAGGCAACCGTAATTGACTGATCTATCAACGCACAGCTCAAACCACTGAACGGATTGCGCTGAAATTTGGCAAGCAGATAGTTATTGTGACGTAGGCATCCACTAAGGGGATGAAACGGTTGTTCAAAGTTTGTATGGAGAAACAAGATTAGACAGCCATTTTTGGCATACAGATAGTTATTATGACGTAGACATTCCCTAAGAAAGGATTTTTCAAAATTCACCCCCTAAGGGGATGAAACGAGGGTCCACAGTTTGTATGGATAAACGAAATTAGATAAACTTTTTTATTCAAAAATTCACAGAAGTACTAAATAAGTGTCAATAAATAAGTAAATACGTGTTTCAGGCGTTTTTAAAAATCAACCCCTAAATTCGTGAAATAGGGTAAAAAAGTTTGAAAATCAATATGGGGATCATTTTTATGGTTTTTTAAGTCTGGTTAGGAAAATGAAGTCGATTTTAATTTTAGATTGAGAACCTATTCATGAGTTTCAGTTTTGCGTGATAAGGGGGGGGGGGTAGTCTAAAAATCAATTAAATACCTATGGCGATAATATTATTTTACAAGGTGGTATAACTTATTATACCACCTTGGGCTTTTCATTACGAAACAATAAGTAATCGTTTAAACATTTTTGTTAATTCTACCACTAAGGAAGTGAAACAAGGGATGAAATCCGTCATTTCTTAAGCTAGAAGCATGAAACTTTACATTTATGCTTTTGATCGGACATAAATAAAAATGTGTTTCGGCCATTTTTTTTAATTTAACCCTTAAGGGGGTGAAATAGGGAATTAAGGTTTGTATGGGAACTCTGTCATTTTTAAGTTAAAACCAGGGAATATTATTTTTTTTTAAATAGAAAACAATAAACAGATGATTTATCGTTTGCGAAAATCCTACCCCTAAGGGGGTGACATGGGGATGATTTCTGAAGGTAATTGAATTCAAAAGCATAAAACATTATTACTATTTGGGCTTTTGATTACAAAACAACAAGTAATCGTTTTAGAATTTTTGGAAATTCTATCCGTAGAGGGATGAAATAGAGGCTGAAAGTTTGTATGGAAGTCCTAAATTAACGTAAATTAATAGTGTCAGAAGTATCAGAAGTCGACAATTATTGTATGTGTCCAAGTTTAGAGAACGAGCCGCGAAGCGCGAGTTCGAAACGACGAGTGCAATATACGACTTCTGACACGAGTTTTCTTATACTATTTTTTTTCTATTTTGCCTCTTTTAAGGAAAAAAAGTATTACATTTTCCATTTTTATACAGTGTATCGAATTAAACTTATTTCGATACACTAGCAAGTTTAAACTTGGAAAAAAATAAATTTACGATAATCCTTCTACGCCAGCAAAGCTGCGGGCAACAGCTAGTGAAGTAATAAGTGTGAAGCATGCTCAAGGTTGTTATCTTATGGAAAAATGAAACATATCGAAATGTTTCACATTTTTATAGAATGCAATGGAGAAAAACAAGAAAGTCTACTACTAGGAGGGTCTGGAATTATTCCTAGTCGTTTTATGTAGCTTCGAGGTTCTAATTTTGCTAAAAAGCTCCCCAGAGACCCATAAATCCTTGAAATATCTATCGAATCGCTCGCTAATTAATAGAAGTTTCCATAAAAACCATGGTCGGATGAAAAGGCCGGTATTTCTTACGGGCGATGCGATGTTGCCTTACTTTTATCCGGTACTTTAATTTGAGTAATTCGAGCGTTACCCATAAAGCCCCCCCCCCCACACACACACACACAGGCTTCGATAAATCTGTACAATTATGATCTTAAGATTTATCGAAGCGTGTGTGGGAGGCTTTAAATACGTACGCGAGTCGTCCCTTGGTGCTAAATATAAAGTTTACGTTTCCGTAATTTGGATTTTTTGTTTGCTGCAAATTTGCTTTGTTTCAATATTGCAATAACTGAATACGTGCATAAAAATGATCGAACGAACAATAAAAGAGCACTACATTGTGCAACTATGATCACGATAAATATTATTCTTATTATTATTGGCGTCGTTTAACTATAAGAACACATAATTGCAATTACTCGACTTGTTGCATTATACACAGTCTCAAATAAGTCGTAAATAAAATTAAAATGAAAGTTGTTAGGTATTGAAAGGAAAATGTTAAAAGTGATCTGCTTGCTATTGAACAAACAAACAAAAAATGATAATAAAAAGCGAAAAACTGGAGGAAAACCAATACAGAATAACGAATTATTAGTTTCTCATATACAAAAAATAATCACTAATTTTTGAATAGTGATAACTGTGATAAGATTAGTGCCCCTTTAAATACACGCATACATCCAATAATACCTAACACAAAACAAATGCCTTTTAACAGTAGAAATCGTGTCTTGAATTTATAATGAATCAATTACAACAATTTTTTTTTCTTTCGTTGTAGTTGTTTTAGGTCTTCCTCCTCGTAGTTTCGGTCGATGACTCGATTATTCAACCATTTTTTTTTTCGATTTTTTTTTTTTTTTGATTGAGAAGAAAGCGCCCAGAAATAGTCCAACAACAATTCGACTAGAACAAATCAATCAGAATCTCGCCATTTTTTCTATTTTGTATACAATAAGAACCAAAAAAAAAAAATGAAGTTAACTGATAATTGATCGGTAGATTTGTGAAGTTATACCGCCATTATTAATAAACACTGTCAATTACAAACATTTCTCAAGTACATACACTATACCGGAGGCTTTATCTAACTGTACATAATCGGAATTTATAAATTACACCAATTTGTAAGTCTACCTTCTATCTGTAAGCGGATATAGAGGTTGTTCCATTTCGAATGTAGTAGCACCGTTTCAATGAGCCGCTCTGTATAGATAGCGGAAGTTGATTAGTGGTGTATTAAGCATCATCTATTTTTTTTCTTAATTAATTTGTTCTTCATCTTTAATTTCTTATTATTGATCAATTTCTTAACAGTTAATTGATATTTTGTAATATTTTCGTGGTAATTTATAATTAAAAACAAGGAAATGATCGGTGGTTGTGTGTGGAGATTTTGTATTAACGCTCAATTCACTATAATTCCATTTAACTAAATTTAAATTAATTTTAAATGAAACGCGCAGAAACACTATTAAGGTCTGTTCACACGCGAATCCGTACGTTCATAGTTGGCCATGGATTAGAGTACGCAGGACCGTAGCTTGATTTGGCCGACAAGTATCAAATGTGGAAATGTACGAATCAAGCTACGACTATACAAAATAACACTATTAAAATCTGATCGCACATGTTTGTATAAAATCGTAGTTAGCTATGAATTAGGGTACGCAGGGTTGTAGCACGGTTCAGCCGACAAGTGTCAAATGTAGAAATGTTCGAACCACGTTACGACTACATAAAAAATCACAATTAAAGTATGTTTACACGCGAATGTGTAAGGTCATAGTTGGCTATGAATTAGGGCACGCAGGGCTGTAATTTAGTTTTTAAATATGTACCAAATATCTATAATCCCTGAGGCAAAGAATTATTGCAATAATTGATAATAATCAATAAATTTTAGTTAAGAATGTCCTAAATTATCAGTATTGGAGAGCGTAATGAAGTGGATGACATCTAGTGCATAAAAATTGTACTTTTCTAATAGGAGGAAACCAGTGGTGCTCTCTAACACTTCCGCCGCTTGCCAATTAAAGTCTGTTCACACGGTCGTAGTTAGCCTTGGATTAGGGTACGCTAGTGTCAAATATAGGAACATGCGAACCAAGCTACGGCTCTACGTACTTTGATCATAGCCAACTGCTAGACGACATAGCTGTACAAAGGGCTTTGGAAGTAACATACGAGCACTTTCCCACCTTTCTTTGCGAATTATTGTAAGGTAGTCGATATTTATTCAAAGGGCGTGTTTTTTCTTACAAAATATAAAGAGTAGAATTCCAAATTGATGTAAAAATTGTCAAAATAAACACCTGAATAGAATCCCCTGATTGGTGCGTTAGTTCACTAGGAGTGTATGTCCGTGTTATTCCATTCATAATTTCGGAAAAATAAATTACTTTGCATGCTGATTATGATAAACCGGTAAAGAAAATTGAAAATCGAAGCGTTGATTTTTGTAGAGTGAACTTTGCTCGATCTTTTTATATACGTGAGTATTAAAATTATCAACTTTTACACAGGGAATTGTGTGTTTTGCCAAACCACTCGTTTCAGCACGAAAAGTTACTTTTTCCTTATACAGAGAAAATCCTGTCAAATTTTAAAAAATCCAAGCGCGTATTTTTGTATATGACTGTCTTTGGAATCGAACTCAACTATTTGGTGGTCGCTATCTGTTACCGTTTAAGGGAAAAATGTGTTTTACTGTCTTATGGAAATTACATGTAATTGGTAGCATTCAGTTCAGATAAAAGTCAGCCTTAATTTATTGTGTTCTCATCTACGATTTGCCAAAATTACCCTTGTTATCGAATAATACACAACCTTTCCTTATACTCGGTTAATTTAGTAAGAAACAATAATTCCTCGAAAGGTCACTTGATTAATTATCAACTGTTGTTAAAGTACATTTACCTCAGATAGATTATGAGCAAGCATGTAATTCCATCTACAAGATATGCAATAAAATATCAATTTTCTTAATTTGAAATGTTTCAAGGACGTTCTGGTAATGTTCTTTACACATTATTTGGACTTTCTTTAAGGAAAATAGCTAAATTATCCCGCTTTTTTTTCTCTCTCTCTCTATGTATTTGTGCGTAATAAGATCATTATCATTAATAATTTAAGTATTACTTTAAAAAAGTGGGGGAGAAGTCTCTCTAGATTATAGTACCGAAACTAAACTGACCGACCTAGATTTTTATATTATACATTAATACCTCTATACATATACATATACAACAGAATTTTGCCATTCACCATCACCAATATAACGGGAGAGCGCAAAATTCTTTAAAACTTGTTTGAAGAGAGAGAATTCAGTTTCACTCGATTATTTGTTGGGCGAAAAGCACAAGGAAATTTTTCTTTCTTCCGTTCACCCAAAAATCGAAGACATATAAAAAAAAAGAGTGATAAAAGTAAAATGCCATTAAGATTATGTGGAAATTTTATAAAATAAAATCATCAAATTCATGTGTGTTTGTGTTTTCATTACGGATTTATTAAATTTTCAATCTAAAAATAACAACGGAACAGTGCTAATTATTAAATTAAACAACGGTAGGTTATTTTTGTTATTTCGTATTATTTTTTTGTATCCACAAAAGCGGTGTTTATAAATTATGAAAATGTTAAGAATTTTCCAGCTTTCACTCAATAATGTTGTTCTTGTTGATAATAATTTCAGCTGACAAAATTTAATTACAATCACTTTGTGTCGACGGTGAATTTTTTCATAAATTCCACTGTCGCACCCAAAATTATTGGACCATGGTCACAGTTCAAATCACAAAAAGAATTTTAATTTAGAACAAACAAACCAAAAAAAAATATATAATAGAAAATTTCTTGTTTTTCTCGTTTTACTGTTATTTATTTATTTTTATTGTTTGTAATGCTTAATAATAATAATAATAATAGAATGCAATGCTAATTTTCTCTTTTATAAAAAATAATTAGAAATTCTGTTGTAGTGCAAACTAGGATTTCCTGAATACCGTTATTGCGTATTCGTTTCTATTAATTAATTAAAATTAAAAAAAGTCTGAATCGTATAAATGTACACGAACCGCCACTGTTACAAATCCACATCGATCCATGTGACTCACGTGTGGCACTTAACACGCCTTATAAATCAAAACAACACGCGCTAAACTTACATTCTATACGTTTACGCAGATATTTGGGCAACTACAACTTGGTTTGTTTTAAATTATTAAATTAGAGACACCCTGTATTTTAATATATTACAAAATATTTTCTAGAGGTGATAGTTATGTTTAACATATTGATTAAAATTTAGTTTTTATGCGTTTGATGTAATCAACAAGACCATAAAATAAGTCTTAAAGAAGGAATTGAATTCATAATTAAAAGAGCGAGATGGAGAAGACGAAAGAAAAAAACGTTTTAAAAGCAATAAATTAGAAAGTAAAAGTAATATAGCAAATTAATTACCAACTACTAACAATGAGATTAAGTGTAATATTCGAGAGTTTACGCTTTTCTAAACATTAATACTGAATGGAATGTTATAGGGTTTTCACTGTTTGTGAGTTATAGTGTGAACGTTACTTAATAATCTTTATATAGAGTTGTTATAAGATAGAAAATAAGAAAGAATAAAGGATCAATTAAGATGTTATAATAGAACATAATTACAACATAATCCACGTTTATTAACAATAAAATCAATAAGAACGAATTAAATTGGAAAGAACTGTTGTTTTTCCAACTTGTCAATAGTATCTTATGAGTTATGAGTATGAAATAAGTTTCAAAAGTCTCAATTTAATACAAGAGCTCATTGTCAGTTTATAAAACGAGCTGAGAAGCGGAGAGATTTATAAAAAACGAGTGTAATAATAGTGTATTATGCAACTATCATGAATGCACGAGTATGAAGATTCCGACATTCGTCTTCGACTCGTGTCGGAATCTCCGTACTCGTGCATTCATGATAGTTATAATCAAGTTGCATACGCTAATTTTTCTACAACCATTTTTATGCCCATATACACCAACCTGACGATTTTATAATACCTAGATTTGGACGGGTGCAATAAGGAACTTTGTTAAGGTTGAGCCCTACTGAATGAAAAGCGAGCTGAGTTCAAAAATTTTATAAAAAAGTTACCCTAGCTTAATATTTGACTAAGGTTCACTTATAGCAAGTTTAAAGAAAATCTGGTACGAATTTTTCGAAAAAAGGTGAAAAAGCCATGGTTTTTGCACTATTTTATTTTTTATCTCGGAAATTTTATACCAGATTTTGTTTAAATCTTTTTTATCACATCTAATGAAGTGACTTTGAACGTTTAGTTTTCACAAAAAAAAAAAAACGAAATAACGAATTAAGCGTATTTAATGTTAATATACGCTTGAAACCAAATGTACGATATAGAATCAGCAATCAAAAATTGATATAAACGGAATTATTTAGCGTCAATTGTTTCTCCAAAACACATTTTAAATTTTTAATTTATAAATTCCGCTATTTTACTCTTTAAAAAAATGAAGTGATCTGTAAATATGAATGAAAATATAGATATAAAAGACGTGGAAGAGCAGGCGCCATCTAACATTTGAGAAACGTAATAACCACAGGTCTCTCTTGAGGCAGGTTCTCCATTAAGTTCGTGTCAAGATTCAATTAACTCCGTGTAACGTCTCTATTCCTATCACTAAACATGATTTTCACTATTCTTTTATCAATTTTTTTATGCAAAAATATTTAGTAGACAATCTATTAAGATGTTGAATTTATAGTGACGACTATAAAAAAATTCAAATACTAATATATCTATGGTTACCAGATGAAATATTGCGCTATATTCATTAGATTAGTAAGTAGTAATGTAATGAACCTGTGCTGTAATGAGCCTCATTACAATCTAGATAGCAAATATAGAATTAATTAATTACAGTATAAAATTTTTGTTATACTATTTTTTCTATTTTGGACACCCTTGCACCTTATTTCTTCAATTTAGGGAATTTTCTAGTGGTTGGTATCGTTAACATGAAAACTAGAAATTATTTCATATTTCAATTCGTCTTTTGTTATCCCTGCCCCTTGATTCATTTCAAATTTTTTTTAAATTTATTATTTTGTTAAAAAAAATAAGGACTGGTAACACTGCCATGTATTTTTTTTGAATAAAATCATTAATTATTGAGAGTAAAACACAATTTAATTTGAAAATTATTAAAGAATTTCTTTAATGCAGTTTGACAGCTGTCATTTGAATTTAAGTGACAAACGTTCATTTACCAACTTTAAAAAAATTAATTATTAAAGAACACTAAAAAGCGCTTTAACAGATATTAAGGCTAACTGTCATAGTCGCGGCGCCTCCACCAAAAGACGACCCAGTCTTTCACCACTTCTCCCACCTTTCTTTGCGTGTTATTTCAATTCAATTTCGAAAAAAATCGTTTACTTTGCATGCTGATTATGAAAAACCGGTAAAGAAAATTGAAAATCGAAGCACACATTTCTGTAGAGTGAACTTTGCTCGATCTGTTTATATACGTGACTATTAAATTTATCAACTTTTACACAGAGAATTTTGTGTTTCGCCAAACCACTCGTTTCAGCACAAAAACTTACGTTTTTTCTTATCCTGTAAAAATCCTGTCAAATTTTCAAAAATTCAAGCAATCATTTTTGTATATGACTGCCTTTAGAATCGAATGCAACTATTTCTAGGTCGCTATCTGTTACCGTTTACGAGAAAAATGTGTTTTACTGTCTTATGGAAATTACATGTAATTAGTAGCGTTCAGTTCAGTTCAAAAGTCAACCTTAAAGCACTTTTTTGTTGCCTTAATAACGCTATTTGAGACGCAAGATAATAACTTGTAGATTGTCTCTGTTTTTTCACTTTATCGCTACATTTTACATGGAACTTATTCTAAGCAAAAACAACAATAATAGCAATAACAACAACAACAGAATTGAACAAGTTCGATTGAAAAGTCACATAACAGAAGCAAATAAGCAACAACAACAACAACAAACCCTTACAATTTATTCAGATTTTTCCAATAACACCGAACAAAAATGAATACAAACGAGAAAGGAAGATGGGAATTATTGTAGATGAAAATAAAGTTAATGCTGCTTTTGTTGTAATAAAATAATATTCAAAAATGTTGTTGTTGTCGTCATGTCTATCAAACACAACATTGTTACTGTCAGTAGCAAGCAGTACCCGTTATATCTTGGCACTTCCAACGAATATAGATTAAAAATTATTCACTTTAACCACACTGACACACGCGTACACACACACACACACACAGATCCAACTCTTTGACAAAGTTTCCCGTCTTTTTAAAGTCAATAAGATGAAGGAAAAGAAGAAAAAAAACAAGTTCCATCATCATCAACATCAACTGAAGGGACAGAATTTCAATGCGACTTTATTTAATCAACACAAACAAAAATTATCGATGCACAACATTATTTAATCAGTACAAATACAGCGTGTTTCACTTTAACAAACATAATGGTGTCGTATTGACAGATTCTCTAGAAGACGCTTTCTATCTCACTCTCTACAATTGCATTATTTCTAATAATTGAAAAAAGACAAGTATAAAACGCTCATCGCGCAACTTGTTGCGCAACTATCTATCTCACTCATCTCGTAGACAACGTTATACAGTCTGTCTCGTAAGTAACGCACATTTAAAATAAGCAAGTAATCAGGTGTATGCTATAGCCGTTGAAAGTAATGACGCACCTGATTGGTTACTTAATTTAATTATGTTGCAGGACTTTTGGCCTCATTCCCTAAATATCCATAAGAAACATGCGTCACTTGCGGGGCAGCCTGTATACAAATCAAATGGGACAAGCAATAAAGATAATGTATAACAAAGAGAACAATTAATTTTTATCCTTAGAGATTATCTTTAAAAATCTTGTGAATATGACTCGATATGTAGCGTAAAGCTTGATTGTTGCATGGAACACTCTGTATACATATAAGGGCGTACATCTATTGAATTTGGTGTGAATGAGACGAAAGTTGTCGACACCATTGTAATTAAATGCCAGAAAAGAGTGTGAGTGCGAGTGAGTGAGTGAGCACGTGAATATTTCAACCCTGAAATTATGCTGTAACTTGATTTTTTCCGCCCCCCACCTACACTCTCTCACTCTCTCTCTTCCCTGACTGACAGAATTACAGGATAACTCCAAGGATAACATAATTTCGTATATACACACACACACACACACACACTTACACAAAATATTGTTCATCGAACTAATTTCAAGTCAATATTTTTTTTGTTACATCAAAAAGAATACAAGAATTTCGAATTTTTAATAATAAAAAAACACAATTTTCATCAGGTTTGTTTCGTTGTTGCTCCAGCAAATTAACAAAATTAATGATAATTATGACAAGAATTAAAAAAGTGGGTTTTTTTGTGATTATTGTTAACGTTTTAAATTCAACAATTTCCGACAAAATCACGATAATTATAGCAATCTCGATGTTATATGTGTACTATGGGTTTCATAAAAAAGTACCACTTTTGTGGGGCTGTGTAAAACAGGCGGCTTTTGATGGTGGCCGTGACAGTATAACAAAATGTTATCTTAAGAGAGTGGTTCTACAAATTTTGTATGGTGGAAATTCTAACTTTCCTACCTTCATGAGAGGAACAGCCTGACTCACACGAGCCGAAAAACCTCATATATCTTACTCAAAAGACTCGGTTTCTTTTTTCTGAAACCAACGCTATGTACATACAGTCATCACTAAGAGACCGAGTCTTGAACGAAAGTATCACGTTTTTCGTTCGTGTGAGTTAAGCTGTTTCTCCAGTCAGGGCAAGAAGGTGGGTTGGTAGGGAGTGTTGAAGCTAGTTTCAGACAAAGCAAATTTGTAGAAAGTGTTTTTCTATTCAGGTAAATACCAAAAATGACATCAGTAACCTCACTCCCTTCTTCTGATTGAATATTTTTCTTCCCAAATTCTAACCAGTTGAGATAGTGTTACATTGTAATGATCGCCCTCATAAGCCGCACAAAAAGTGGTCTTTTAGTTTCAGCGATGACTGTAACATCAGTTTTATCAAGAAATTGCCACTTTTATGGAATTGTGTAAAACAAGCTTTTGAGGTCGTTCGTAACAATATAATGGTATCCTCAAAGGTCAGGATTTGGGAAGGAAGATATTCAATGAGAAGAAATTTGCGGGATCGTTGGTGCAATTTTGTGTATTTACGTAAACATACACATATTGGTGTGGTGGAAACTCATTCTAGCACTTCCTACCTACCCATATTCTTACTCTGACAAGCGAAACAGCCTGATTCACACGAACCAAAAACCTCGATATTCTTCGCTTAAAATTAAAAGACTTGGTCTCTTTTTTCTGAAACCGATTATATGTACATACAACGTTTACGTTGAGTGTGAATAGGATAGAATCGAGATAGAGATCGTTACTTGTCCGGAATACCGTTAAGTATCTGTAAGCTAATTTATATTTTGATTCTTTCTTTACATTAGAAGAAAATACAATTTTTAATTTGCATTATTTTAATAGCCTTCAGGTATCATTTAGAATTCTTTTGCAGATCTTATTCTTTCTATTAATATCACCATTATTATTATTATTATTTCGCAAACGTGAAAGCAATAATTACTCTATATCCTGTTGTTGTTATTGCTGTTGTTGTTATTATTACACAAAAATCTTTCACTTAGAAAGTGATTTTAAAATAAGATGGATACAAATTCGATAAGGAAAGGTCGTTTACTAATTTATTTTTAAAATAGAAAGGAAATCGGTTTCTTTTTTTATGTCATTTCTTGATTAGTGGTGGTATTTTGGTATTTATCGTATGATTAACGTACTTGAAATATAAACAAGGTTATTGTAAATAAAATAACAATAAATTAAATAAAATACGACAAAATCGTTAATTGGGATACACTCGATTTATTTCGATTGTTGTCATTGTTTATTATAACACTGCAATAAAATTTGCAACTTTTATCAAAATTGGATAAAAACAAAAACAACAATTGAAATTAGGTCCGGATTTTAGTCGATTATATTCGCTAATCAAGTGTGAACCCGGCTTAACACATTTTAAAATATCTCAAAATATGATTTTTAGAAAAAAAAATTAAAATTTAATGCATATTCAACGAAATACTTTCATAAATTTCGACATTATTAGAATATTTAGCGTTTCTAATAAGTTTTTTATCAGTTCGCACACTCACAATTAGTCGCCGTTATCTCTCAACTTACAAACCGTTTCAACTAACTTGATATCTCTATTTTGACATTAAAGGTTGAACTGTACTGGATAAAAAAAGTATACATTCAAAAAAATTCCAAAAATCACCAGAGCTTACTGTTAGACCAATGTGTACTAAATTTAAACAAAATCTGGTAAGTGGTCTTTGAAAAAAAAGTGAACAAATATTATACCTATTGTCTATAATGAGTGCTATGTATTATTACTTATTACCGAGAATGAAAACTACAACACTCGCGGTAATAATAAGCACACATTATAGCGAGTTCTGTACTATACTTTGTCTACGACTTATTTCTAGAGTCCGTTCAGCTTTAGAATACGATCATTAAAAATAGGCACGTTCGTCTCTAATCATATAATTTACAACTCTGGTCGGCCATGTAGATAATTTAACTAATACAGATCAGTTCTGCAATGAAAATAGCAAACCCACTCAGATAAGAACAAAATTACAAATGGAGGCGATACGATATGACAACATTTTCAATGTATCAAATTGATTAAAATGAGTGTGGTTAGAGTATGAATTTGTACCTTACTGCAAACATTAAAGCTATAAGGCAAATATTTCAATTTTGTGAGTAAAATATTATACAAAGCAGTCCTTAATTTTTCATTTTTTTATATGTAAAAGTTTTAAAACGTCACTGACGCACATTGCTTATAGGTCCGGCTATTCCACTACCCCTCTTGAAACTGTCAAAAAGTTCTCTGACTGAATAGATTCTAAGTGGTGTACAAGAAAATTTACCTTATTCGTTATTTTCGATACTAAAATCGCACAAGAAAACGCCCACTTTAGACCTACTTGTTGGAACTATCGTTTTATTTATTTTTATCGTTGTCATGGTTTTTTATATTAGACAGAAACAATAATTCAAATACTATTTTCTGATTGGCTTACAAGTTACAAGAGATTGAATAATGGCTCATTAATCCATCTCGTAATCCATAGTAGGGAATAATGAAAATATAATATAAGTGTAATATAATAGTCACTTTATACAGGGTGTTTGGTCTAAGTATGGAGAGTTTTGAGAAACTCGTATTAGTTGACGAGCGATTCGAAAAATATTTTGAGGATTTGTAGAAGAGTCCATAGGGAACATTTTAGCAAAATTAGAACTTTGTAGGTCATTTCAAAGTTGGTCAAAAAACGATCGTTTTGGACAATGTCGCAATTTTAAAAAACGAACAAAACACGCAGAGCGACTAAAAATGACTCAGAGACCTTCCCAACATTGATTTTTTTTTGTTTTTCTCCATTTTATTCCAAAGAAAATACGAAGTATTTCCACCTGTTCCAGAATAAAATGGAGAAAAACGAAAAAATCAATTTTGGGAGGATCCTAAAGTCATTCTAAGTCGTTTTACGTGTTAAGTTCGTTTTTGAAAATCGCTACATCGTCAGAAACGAGCGGTTTTTGACCAACTTCCAAGTGCGCTACGAGGTTCTAATTTTGCTAAAATGTTCTTAAAAGACCCTCCTACAAATCCTTGAAAAACTTTTCTAATCGCTCGTCGATTAATAGGAGTTTCTTAGAACTTAGAACTTACCATACTTAGACCAAACACCCTGTATGTATATAAATCGTAGATAAACATACATATTTTGACACTATTTTATTTTTTATCTCAAAAATGATATACCAAATTTTGTTTAATTTTTTTTACCACAATCGAATTAGTTATAATTAGCTGCTGATTTTTTTTGGTTGAATTTGAATAAACAGTTTCCACAAAAAAAGATTAAAAAAACAAAATTAACCTTAATCATGTTAATATATGCTTAAATTCAAGTGCATGGCATAGAATCAGCGATGGAAATCCACAGAAACGGAATTTTTAGTATCAACATTCCTTTTTTTTTCGAAAAAAATAACATTTAAACATTTAAAATTTTAATTTTAAAATTTTGCCTTATAAATTAAACAGACAGTGGCGTTTTCGAGTATAAGTGCAGATTTTTGTAACTTCTTTCTCACCATCATTTGTAAACCAGAGAGTACATAAGTTGAATAAAAAAAATTAACTAAAATAGGAATCTTTGAAACAATTATAAAAATATAAGAAATAATGCAAGGATCTGTTCTCTTTTACTGTCTATCTACTAACTATTTTCAGCGCCATCTACCGTTTGCGAAAAGTGATACTTTTCAATAGAGTTAAACCTTAAAAACTTAATTCGTTAGTTAATTATCGTTAATTACTGTAGAATACAATAAAATTCGATTATTTCTATTTTTATTACAGATTTTAAATAAAACAATGAGATCTTTAGAATTGTCCACCCCGTGGCAGGAGGAAGAAGAAGACGTTGAAGTTGAAGATATGGAACTAAGTAAAATTAATGGAAGAGATGATCTAACTGAATCTAGTAGTGATGAAGCAGCTATTGTTCGTAAACGACGAAAACATGGTGGTAATTTATTAGATTTCTTTTTTTTTAAAAACAACAAAATTAATATTTTTCTTCAATAGGTAGTGCATCGAGTGGTAGTGCATCTAGTGGTAGTGGCAGTACAGCACGTCGACGAAAATCCTGTATTAGTGCCAGAGAGAGAAATTTAAGAAGACTGGAAAGCAATGAAAGAGAACGAATGAGGATGCATTCATTAAATGATGCTTTCGAAGTAAATAATAATAAATAATTTACATTAATTACAATACAAATAATTAAATTTTTCTTCTTCAGCAATTAAGAGAAGTTATACCACATATTAAAATGGAACGAAAATTATCGAAAATCGAAACGTTAACATTAGCCAAAAATTATATAATGGCACTAACGAATGTTATCTGCGAAATGAGAGGCGAAGAGAAACACTATACGTAACTAATTAATTAATATCTTTAAAAAAAAAAACTGATTAGATAACAATTTTGTAGATTCCAAGATATCGAAGAGGATAGTAATGTTGAATTAGAAACAACTGAAGATACAAGTAGGGAACAAAACAACAATTCTATATTCCAACAGAATCTAGAGGGCCATCACGAGAATTCTTTGGTAAATTCACGTTAATCCAAATTACAAAAATTGTCCTATCATACATCTCTATATACAAATATATAACATATACTTAATTAAGCTACTTATAATAACTTAAGATTGTTTAATCGATAAACAAATCTATTTCTTGTATAAATATTATATATTTATGGAAAATAATTGGAGAAAATTCTAAGCAAAAACAAAGAAAAAAAAATGAACTAAATGTGCATATCTTTAGATTTACAGAAAACAGTCATCTAATATCCAAATTTTCTTTTTGACTGTTTTATCATCTGATTTCTCTTGATAAAGCAAAATGTGATTTTTATGTGCTTCCGTGTTGTGTTTTACTATTTGTGAGTAATAAATCTAATTCTAAACAAATAATCATCATCTAACAAATAAATTCAACTATACAAGGCTTTTCACATAAATATGGTTAATGGGGCAATAATCCTGCCATAACTCTCTCATTCATTCATAAAATATAATAATTGTTATAAAAACTTGAAGGGAACACCTAGGCCATCTACTGGAGGTGAAAGCTCCTTTCTACGATTTCCAGAAACTTCAATAAACGTCTTTATTAAATGTGGGTATTACCTTTAAAATTTTATTGCATCTTTTAAATATTGGGGATTCCGTAGCAATGACCTATCTCAATATTTACAAAGATTTACTCCTTTTTTTCGCCAACGGAAATTAATTTTCCAATTTTGTCATTTTGATATTCTTCGGAAATTGCCCAATAAAAAATAAAACTAGTCCTTCAAATTTTATTACGTCTTTCCTTGCTTTTCGAAATTTATGATTCCTAGATTCTTAAAGTCACCCCTCCTTTCAATATTCACAAGTTTTTGATCTTTTCTTGCAAAGGAAACTTAATTTTTCAAAGGAAAAATATTATTTTTAAATTCAATAGATAGCCTAGATGTTCCCATTCAAGTTCTTATAACAATGATTTTATTTTATAAGTAAATGAAAGAGTTATAGCGAAGTTACTGCGATTGACCATGTTTACATGAAAAATCCTATATAGATATAGGTATACCTTTAACGATGATGACTTGTTGAGAATTGGATTGATGAATTAGTGTATAGTTAATGTAAATATATAGTTTGAAAAAAACAAACAAAAACGCGCTACAGAAACGAAATTATTGTTAATTATTATTAATCAATTAATTAAATTAAGAACAGTGCCCTCTGTCTGTTAATTATCAATTGTATGTCAATCAGATTTGCCGCCCAATCTAACTTGAGAACACGACATAAACATAACAAAAAGAGGGCTATAAAATAGCATAGTTTTGATTAGTTATACATATTTATATAAATAGTTATTTAAATGAGAGTTACCTAATTGGGTGTGTAAATACACCATTTAATACTCTTTAAGAAAATATTTATGCTCAACAAATGACCATTACAACTACAACAACTAAAAGTATAAATAGTGAAAATTTGTCAATTTTCCACCCTCTCATATCTCATTTAGAACTAATAAAGAGACAAACAAATAATGAAAAAAACAGGAAACAAGAGGCATGAAGTTCCAAAATGCAAATGTGATATTGTAGAAAACTTGCACAAGTTTTTAGTTTAAAATATTAAAATATAAAATAAATTATAATAATAAAAAGTATATATTTTATGATATAATATGTATTAAGTGTATTCTTGTAAAAAAAAATATAACAAATTATATCTATATATTAAATATATATATATACAAAATAAATGAATAAAATATGAAAATATGTATAAATAATAAAGTAAAATTATCTGGTGTATAATTTTGTAGTTTCAATTGGGAATAATTAAAAGGGGAAAGTTTTAAAGGGATGATGCGATAATTAAACAAAATCGTCAACGGTTCAATTAATTATAATTCTCTATGTATTAAATATAAAAAAATAGATATAATTTTTGCAATAATTTCTAATTTAAAAAAGATTTTTTTTGGCCCTGTCCTGATCTTGGCGTCTATACCGTTTCTGGTCGTGACCTAGAAATATTTTTTTTAATTTTTATATTAATTAACAACCTAATAGGTATATGTCTTACTTAAGTACAGGATGTTAATTATATTAAAACAGAATTGCTAATTTATTAATTGATGATAATATATTTCCTTTAATTTATGTATATAAAGCATGACCCTTGCGAATGTTTTGTTCATTAAAAAAAAAAAGAAGCCATCATAACATAACATATATATAGACGTGCAATCAAAATCACAATTTTCAACGATAATTAAAACAATTCGTTCAGAAATAAACTTTTAATTTAGCAAAATTTATACCGAGTGTCCCTCTGTGATTTTATTTTAACGAAATGCGACATGCTAGAAAATTGGGAATTTAAGATCAAGTTCATGGATTCATGTCACTAACTTTTAAGGGTTATTATTCAACAGCGGGATTTGCACGCTCGTGTGTGCTCATTACGTCACTGCTTTGAACTAAATTGAATATAACCGCAGTCTAGTTGCACAGTCGATCACCATCCACCTCTCAATAGCATTATACGTTTATTTGTTGCGATTGTAGCATTACAATCATTCAACGTAGTTGATAAAGTGAATAAGAGATGACCCAAACAATAAACAGGCGATCTACTGAAGCTGATTTTTGTCCCATTCTTGCTGGATTTTTATAAGCGTAGAGAGTAGGTGGGTTCAAATATTTGGTGAAATATAAATAAACAATAACGATTACAGTAAATATCGAAAATCATGCGCTGACGATAATCGCGCGGCAATCTGAACTAAATTCCCACCACCGTTGCCAAGTTATCATATAAAATTGAATGAAATTTTATAAGTTTCAAAGAATACTCTTTAGGAACAAAATCGGAGAAGGACATCAGGGCAACCGTACTTTTTTTCTTTCTTTCTTCATGCCTTTTTCGATTTCTCCAGTTTTTCTTTCTTTCTTTCACCAGGGCCGTAGCTATGGGAGGACTCGATAGGACTAAGCCCCATCTAAAATAATTCCTTGCCCCCTGTTATAAAAACTTTTTACCCTTAAATCATTGTCATTTTAAGAGTTGCCTTTGCCTTCAGAAAAAACACTGCAATAGTTTTCTGACTACGGCCCTGTCTCCTACATGCTTTTTTTTCTTTTTCATTATTTTGTATATTTTTCGTTTCTTTCTATTTTCAATTTCTTGATCCTAAATCACAAATATGTGCATATGGGCTTAATAGATTTAGCAAAGAATGAAACAATTTGAACTGTTTCACGGAAAATGCGCTTTAGTTAGAACAGTGGTTCCCAAATTGTGTGCTATAATGCTCTGGTAAAGACCCACTGATTTTATCTTTAATTTTAAAATATTTTAAATGAACTTACCTAAAATTCGATTCTCATTAATTCGATATTGTTCAATAATTTCATCTAAAGTCTGATTAGCATCTAGAACTAAAATCGGTATACCATCAACAGTTTGTTCATCATTCATTAACCAATTCTCATGACTCTCATGTAATTGCTTTAAATAATCAAACGATACTTCCGATTCTTCTGGACGTCCTCTAGCTTTCATACGTTGATAAACAATTTCTGGTGAACTTCTTAAATAAACTAGAAGAATTCGATGAATTTTATAAGAAAAAATTAAACCAAACAAATAATTACCGATTAAATCTAGATTAATATCGATAGTTTCACGTATCCATTTATACCATTCATCCAATACATAATAATCGGGTTCTGTTAATAAACCATTCTTATATGCTTGTTCAATGAAACAATAACGATTATTCTGTACAGATCGTTCAAAAATTTGAACTGTTGTTGTCGATTGTTTTGGTTTGCTTGTTTGTATCTTCAATCGTGTTAATTGCACATAACTTTGGAACACTTTCAACCATTCATCAATATTCGAATACATCAATTCTAATAGATTATGACCGTTAACATTACGCCACCAATCTAGCGGTTCCTATTAGAACAAAATAAACTATCATTTATTAAAATATTTGACTATAAATAGAAACTGTACCCCGAAAGTTTCAATACCATTAAAATTCTCAAAATAGCGAATCAATGTTGATTTACCAGCTCCAATATTGCCTTCAATCGATACACGAAACGGCCGATTCTCATGGATGATCTCATTAATAGGTGAATCGAGGATTGTTTTCTTATTTGGTGTCACTATCGGACTGGTTGATGGACGTTTTTTATCATCAATTGCTGCCATTTTTCTAAATGAAACACTAAAATATCGTACAATTACCGCCAAAATTTTTCACAAAACATAACCACAAATTGTATACTATCAACACTGTAAATTCGTTAATTACCTGAAATTATAACAATATTTCAATCTCGATGATGATAATAAACGATTCTCAACAAAACATAACGTTTTTATCATAACAATTCGGCTAAAAATTCAATAATTTTCCCTCATTAATTTTGAGGTTATACACTGTTACCATCTGTTACTACAAGGTCACTGTTATTACACCAGACAGTACAGACAACTATGTAAAAATAAAAGACTAACTTTGGGAAATTTTATAAAATATGCAAATTATTTAAATAATTTACCTACAAATTGTCCAAAATTCTACACATTTAGAAATATTTAAGTAGATAAATCGATTAATTTAATTTGCACGATTTTATTGAATAAATTCAAATAATCGTGTACCAACTCTGCTTGAGAAAAATAACTATATTTGCCGAGGAGTGTATTATATACTTAAATTTTACCGCCACAATCACATTTAACTGAAATTATAACAATATTTTAATATCGATCGTGATAATACACGATCCTAAACAAAAATTAATTGTTTTTTTTTTCAACAATTTGGCAAAAATTTCAAATTTTTTTGTCGTTAATTTTGTGGTTATTCACTGTTATTACAAGGTCATTGTTATTACACCAAACAGTATCAACAACTATACTAAAAATAAAAACCAAATTCCCTGAATTTTATCAAATTACAGATATTTTTAGTGAATTCATCATAAATTCGTTAAAATTTAAACAAATTTAGAAATAAATAAACGAATTAATTGATTAATTTATATTTTTTACGATTTAATTAGGAAAATAATAAATAATAGTGTACCAACTTGTCATGAGAAAAAACAACTAGATATACCGGGTGCAATTGAAAAGTTTCATATAGTAATAATTCAATATTATTTAAAATACGTTAATTTTGCTTAATTATTCATTTTTTTCTGTGTTTTCATGATGATTTTAATGATGTAAAAGTTGATTGTAATAAAGTTTTAATAATATAAGCTGACTTATCGTAATGTTCAATCCATCGGATATTATCACTTGTAAAACAGCATTGTTTCACAATTATATGATAATAACAAATAACTTATTGACGTAACATCAATTGCTTTGCTATCAATATTGTTGTTATCACAGATTAAAGATATTATTATTATTATTATCATTATTCGATAATACACAATTACAATTGTTGTGTCCTAAAATTCCGTGTTTTTTTGTTTGTTAATTAAAAAATTTGGCCAACAATTAAAGAAAAACAATAACAATCTACCTACAATGATGATGATGATGATGACCTAATTGATGTCTATGATAAACAATTTTATTGAAATCAATTAAAGAAAGTGTAAAGTTGACTTGCACTTTTTCATAACCTCAATCTATATTTTTTGCTTTTATTTATCAAATAATAACGAATAATTGAGAATGTGGTGGTTTAATCGAACACCCCGACATTTACCACAACCTTCAGGTAATTTATAATATTTATAAATGATAAAATTAATAATAATTGATAAAAATTGGTAAACTATCCATCGGATATTGTCCGTGTTTTAGGTCCTTTTGTACCAGGTTGTATGGATGTTATGTTGGATTATAGTAAAGATGGTTTATTTATGCGTTTCTATTACCCTACAGATTATAAAAAAGACGATCCAGTAAAAAAAATAAATTAATTGTTATTATTATATTTATAATTATGAGAATTTTTAGATTGTACCGTATCGTTGGCCATCCTGGATACCTGATGATAGTTACATGAAAGGCATGGCTAATGTTTTAATGATGTACTTATTTATAATTCGTATAGCTTTATGGTGGGTATCAGCGAAAATTCCCACAATTTATGGTGCCAAACCGAAATTCCACAACGATACTAAACTAAAATGCGTTATATTCTCGCATGGTTTAGGTGGTTGTCGTTTTATAAGTAGCTCAATTCTATACGATTTAGCATCTAGAGGCTATCTTGTTGTTGCATTAGAACACCGTGATTATTCCGCTTGCCATACGTTTTATTATCGTTCAAAAGACGATGTACGTAACGATAAACGTACACCGATTGAATATCGTACGATCGGATTGGGTAAAATGCACTATGAAAAACGTTATGAACAGATCCAATATCGAGTTGAAGAATGCCGGAAAGTATTCGATTTTATATTGGATTTAAATAACGGTAAAGTACCGTATAATATTCTCGATGATTTACCAACCGAATGGCCGATTGATTTTAAATTAAACGATTTCATCGGACGATTAGATGTGGATACGATTACGATAAGTGGACATTCTTTTGGTGGTGCTACTGCATTGATGGCATTAGCACAACGACGGGAATTTCAACAGGGTATTGTCTTAGATCCATGGATGTTTCCGATTAAAAACGATCAACTTTATGAAAAAATTCAACAACCATTATTGTTTATTAACACGCAAACATTCCATATTGCGACTAACGTTAACGCAATGGCGCCATTTGTGGATAGAGACAATGTTAAAATGTACACAATTCGGTACGTATTCGATCTTATATGGCTGTCAAATGGCACGAATAAATTTTGATTTAAATTAGAACCAGAGTCAGGCCTCGTAAAAGTGACAATTTTTAATCATCGATTTCTCGGTTGTTTTCTGAGATCTTCAAACACTGTCACCGGAATTAAGTTGGGCGGTTCCCGGTGCATCCGATGGAATTTTCCATTTTGGAAATTTTTCACTAAATTCTAAAATCGAAATGTTTCTTATCTAGCCATGTCTACAATTTTAAAGATAAACAATTGAACCGGCGCATTTTAGAAAGTTTATCTATGGACGGAGGACTAACGGTTCTCGAAAAATCCAATTTTGGAAAATCGAAAAAGTCAGAAAGTTTTTTGATTTTCCAAAATTGAGTTTTTTGGGAACCGTTTGTCCTCCGTCCATAGATAAGTTTCAAATAGGCTGCTGTAAATAGAAAACACTCTGTCGGATGCATCGTGAAACGCCCAACTCAACGCTGGTTACAGTATTTGAATATCTCAGAAAACAAGCGAGAAGTTGATGATTAAAAACTCACTTTTTCGGACACCGAATCGAGGCCTAACTCCAGCTTAGCCTTAAAAGTACCCTGTCAGGCGAGGTATTCCAACTTAATGAAATTTTGAATGTCCAAATTACTAAACTTATGCCTCTCATCAGGGCCGCCGAGTCATTCAGCCGGCCTCAGGGAGACGCACTTTTAATTTAATTCAATACTGAACAGCGATTATTTTTTTGATTGTTGTGCATAACAAATGATCTACCAGGTTCTAATTTTGCTAATTCTCCAAGGATCCCTCTTTAAATGTTTGAAATATTTTTGAAATAGCTTGACAACTAACAAGAGTTGCATAAGAATTGACCACATTCAGATCCTATATTCTGGATAGGGCGGTAAATACAACCTTGCACACGGGCGGTCAAATCCCTAGACACGGCCCTGCCTTGAAGGTTACTACAAGATTGCCGAGCCCCAGGGGAAAATACCCTGCTCCCTCCGGCGCTTGTCGGGTTTGCCTCGCATTAGAATTAAGATAATTACAAAAATTGATAAAATTATAATTTATTTGTGCCGTGCGATAGCGCAATTTAACGTTAAACGTTAGTGTTAACGTGTCTAAATTTCCAGACATACAACGCATGAGAATCAAACAGATACGGTATTTATGTTTGGTAATTGGTTGAATTGGTTTATGAAGAAATTAGATCCGATTGTAGCATGGAAGATTAATGATTTTCTAATTTTTGAATTTCTAGCTGATCAAATTGGTGCTAATAGTTCTATTGTAGCAATCGATGATGATTGTCGACAATTTCTAGAACAACAACGTTCGAATATCGATGTTGGTTTAACGAAACCTTGGACGTAATTTTCGTGCTTTTTTTTATCATAATTATTTGAAATAAAAAATAGGTTGTTTGAAGGCTATACGCTATTATTTCCATAGTACCAAAATGACTTTTTAGCACCGCAGGGTTAAAGAGTTTTAAAGTTTTTACACTTTTTATTCTGGTTTTATTCCAATTGTATCAAAAAAAATTGAAGGGTTATCATTTCCGTAGCACCAAAGCAACATGTTAGCACCGTAGGGCTAAAGGGTTTCTATAATCAATGACATTTTCTTTGGTTTTATCACAATTATTTGAAATAAAATTAGGTTTGAAGGGTTTTATTTCTATATCATCAAAGCATGTTGTTAGCACCGTAGGGTTATAGAGTGTCTACAATCAAAATTTTTTTTTTCTAAACTATTTATTTAACAGTGAACGTTGTGATAAGAACAATTATTGCTTCACATCATTATACTGATCAGTTGTGTTATGAAACGTTTCAGCATTTGAACCAGTTGGAGATGTTGCGGGTCCTTACCAGATGCATCTTTAATATTGAATAAATCATAGTAGAATGGTTCCATCATATCCAATATTTTCAATAACATTTCTTTAATCTGACTAAAAGGTTCGTTGTTACCTAGAGAGTTTATGAACGTTTTTGCAGCCTCAATTATATCACCACGTTGGAAACAGTCGACCAATTTCATCATTTTATCGATATTTAAAATAGCGAGGAATGAAGATGAAGAACCTGAAAAATTGAAAGATTTTATGGTGAAGAATTTGAAAAAAATCATACACTTACCACCATCGCTTACAGGTTGGCTATAAGCCAGGTTTATACAGATGCAGAGAACTAAATACTTCAACATCTTGACTGTAGTGAATAAAAGTCGGAAAATGTGGTGAAAATACCATTTCGACTTCCATTTATATTGGAATAGATATAAGACAAAAACGTTAGTTAGTGATAACACGCCAATTATTGGCTGTCATTAAATAAAATAGCGACAATTATGTGGATATATGCGTTTATTTTTTGTTTAAAAATTATTTTTATTAAAAAATATATATATAGAATTATTCATTGGTAAAGTTCGGTGGACGTTTCTCAACGAATGCCGTCATGCCCTCTTTACGATCTCCTGTAGCGAATGTAGCATGAAACATGCGCTTCTCAAAATGTAATCCTTCACTTAATGTCGTCTCATATGCTGTATTTACTGATTCTTTACACATTTTAACAATTAATGGTGAATTACTCGAAATCTTCTCGCCTAATTTAATCGTCTCATCTAATAATTTATCAACTGGATAAACTTTACTGACAAGTCCCATCTTTTCAGCTTCATGTGCCGGTACTTGATTACCAGTCAAAACCATCTCCATTGCTTTGGATTTACCAACGAAACGGGTTAAACGTTGGGTACCACCAGCGCCTGGGATCGTACCGATTAGAATCTCCGGTTGGCCGAATTTTGCATTCTCACCAGCATAGATAATATCGCACATCATTGCCAATTCACAACCGCCACCCAACTGTGTAGCAATTATTAAAAATTATTTATGAATTATCAATTTTAAATAAACTTACAGCATATCCATTAACAGCAGCAATTACTGGTTTTTGTGCTTGAGCTACACGGTTCCAATGCGATAGGAAATTTGTACGTAAACATTGTGAATATGTATTGTTTTGCATCTCTTTTATATCAGCACCAGCAGCGAATGCTTTCTCATTACCAGTGATAATAATAGCACCAATGTCGTTATCATTTTCAAATGTATCTAAAGCATTGGCAACTTCACGCATTAAACCATTACATAAAGCATTCAATGCTTTAGGACGATTTAATGTTATAATACCAACATTATTCTTAGCACCGGCTACTGTAGTTTTAATGTATTCGAAATCTGTAAATTACAACTTTTTGAATACACCCTGTATAATACAAAATTTTAATTTCTAAATTTCTATCAATTCTAATCGATTTTATATCAACATATACTAATTAAACAATCAAAAATTAATATTATTTTAATAATTAATTGAGAATTGAACGAAAAATTTGTTATTTTAAAATAAAATTAAACATAACCACAAATTTTCGACTTACCAGTTGAGATACAGCTTGAGTACCATTTATGGTTTATATTTTGGATAAATTGAATTTTTGAATTTTTACCAATTTGGCTAAACACTAATTTTGTTAATGTTTTAGTTGCCATGTTAATTGTGTTCTTTGTAAAATGTTGTTAATCGAACTACTGGATTGATAATAAAGAGCGATGACCACAAAACCGGTCCAAAGTCTTAGTTTATTTTCAATTAATTGTTGATTAGAATAATTAATAACTATATAAACAACTATAGTATAGCCAATCTAATACAATTTGAATTATTACGTAAGTTGAATTATCAGTGATAAATGATAATGTTTATTTTTGAAATTCGTATTCTTATCGGTAAATAGTTTCTCTATTTCAAACATAGATAAAACAAACAAAAATATGATGATATTGATGAGTTAATTCATTAACATTAGTTCTGTATACAGGGAGTAAAAAAAATACAGAATTGGCTATATATTTTTATACGTAGGTCGTAGTTTACTTCATACACTACTACATTTGACATTTGTTA
This sequence comes from Mylabris sibirica, assembly GCA_039776855.1. Lineage (NCBI taxonomy): Eukaryota > Metazoa > Arthropoda > Insecta > Coleoptera > Meloidae > Mylabris > Mylabris sibirica. The sequence goes on from CM077842.1 coordinate 7,220,109, forward strand.
ACGTACAGAAGGAGTATAGACATAAGAACATAAGAAGGACTATCTCATATAGGTGTTCAACCGAAAAAGTGTTCACCGAAATGTATGAAATAAGAGTTTGATAAATGACCAGAATAGCGCTAGTGTAGCTAAAGAATTACAGATGTTAATTTACGGTATTTTATTTTTTATACAATGTGTATACTGTTTTATAACGGTATTTTTTCCGTATTTTATTCAAAAATTGGCGGGAGCAAGCACTATATTGCATGTTACATTAGGCAGTAGGCTATATCAGATATAGCAGATTTTTTTATCAGTAATCTGATGTAATATGCGAATAAAATGTTGATATTTGAGCTTAAAATTAAGAAAAAAATACAAATTCCTATATTCTGTTTTGATTTAATTTTCGTATAGCTATCAAATTGGTAAAATTATATCAACATAGCCTTATTTTTTCAATGCTGTATTAAACTCGGTATTAAACCTTTGATACATACGATATTTATTGTATTATACAGCTGTATTTTACAACTGTATTATACACACTCATATCACTAATGCAAACTTATTATTTTTACTTCATTCGTGTAGAAATTTATCGAAAAATATAAGAAATTGCAACTATCTCGGTTAAAATTAAATTTTTAGTATCTAGTTCATTTTTTAGCTTTTCAAATTGTAAATCGTATTTTGATTTTCTGTGGAAATTTAAGAAAAAATGAATATTCATGCAAACTGACACGTTTAGCTGAATAAAGTATAGATTTTAGTTATTCCCTTAGTTACACCACCGACTAATAGATGACAGAAGTTGTACGATGTTATTTTTACTTAAACACCTAAGAACTTGAGATTGTATTATTATTATTATTACATTTAATATAGGGCTTATTTACGTTATCATTGTGTGCAGTTTGTAAAATTGATAATAAATAATATGAAATTCTTATATGCTTAACATTGATAGCGCTCCCTAGGTGATAATAGCGCAACTATTTCGTGCTACAATAGACCAAATTCACATTTGGATTTATAGGTTATGTTATAAAATTTTCCCGCTATAAACAGTTTCGAATTTTTCGCTGGAAAATCAAGAAAATTCATTAAAAACTAAACAAAAATCAAGAAAAATGACAAAAACCAATACTCGAATCAATTTACCATGGTAAGATTCTATTGTTAAATAAATTTTCAAAAAAAAAATTGAGGTTATATTCACAATTTTTAAAAAAAAATACAATTTATAGGGTTGAAAAGTATCGCCCCAATACCTTAGACGATCTAGTATCACATGAAGATATAATCAAGACAAGTAAATTAATTAATAACGAATTATTTATAATAATTAATTAATTTGGTTTAATTTACTTATAGTTAATAAATTTATCGAAGAGGATCATTTACCACATTTATTATTTTATGGTCCACCTGGTACCGGTAAAACAAGTACAATATTAGCTTGTGCTAAAAAATTATATACACCATCACAATTCTCATCGATGGTATAATTGTATTAATTAATTTGTTAATTAACTAATTTAATATGTAATTTTAGGTATTAGAATTGAACGCTTCTGATGATCGTGGTATTGGTATAGTACGTGGACAGATACTATCATTTGCCAGTACGAAGACAATCTTTAAATCCGGTTTTAAATTGATCATCTTAGATGAGGCTGATGCTATGACAATGGATGCACAGAATGCACTTAGAAGAAGTGAGTAATTAGCATAATTACAATCAATATTTAGTCGTTTTTTCATTATTCTGTTTGAAATATTAGCGGTTTGTTTGTATTGTAACGTTGCCATTGAGATTTAATCAATTTAAATACGGGATTAATAGTATAGTATAAAGTGGTAAGTGGTGACGAAATATTTTTTAGAATAAAACCGGTAAGTATTTATTTTATAACATATTTTATAAGTCTATCATTGTATACATCAATTTTTTTTTTATATTTATTCGCTTATATTCTGTTCGGTTGGATAATTGAAGAAATTATACAAATCTACTGTTGGTGTTTCTGGTAGATTTCGATTTTTCTCATTATCATTCATTGTTGTTGCTGTTGTTGTCCCCAAATTACATGTTTTATCAATATAACAACTATCTTGATTACAACAAATATTCTCAGTAGCACAACGTCCATTAAAACGATGACAATTCATAAAACCAGCAATACACGGTTCGTTCCGATGGAAATTACCATCTTTTTGGCAACGTATTGTATCGATTGTATTCAATAAACAACCAAATGGGCCACAACAGATTTGTGGACCGAAACATTGACCACTATGACCGGGGCCACAGCTTACACACTTTATTTTTCATTCAAAAACAAAGATAGTTTATTAAAGACGAATATTTAGTGAATTATTGATAATATTACCTGTTTGATTTGTGTATCGTGTTGTTGGAGGAATCGATGATTAAATAAATTGCCACGTTTACCGCCACGTGGACAATTTGTGATTAAACAACCATTAATTTGATTGTTTATTAAAATTAAGAAAATTGATAGAATTATAAATGTTGTACCATTCATCATCATCACTATCGTTTGTTGAAATGTGAATGAAACTACTGAAAATTTTCGTTTTATATACTTGTAAAATCACTAAATTTGTATGCTTTCAGTGATCTCTTATTCCTCTATTATTATAATAATGCTTTCATGCTATATTGAGATGAATTTTAAAAAATATTGTAGAGATTTATTTATTGTTATGTTAATTATCTTTTCACACATATCATATTGTAGATCTTCTTAGAGATTGAAGGGATGCTTTGAATAAATATTGAAAGAAAATTCTGTTTATGAAAATGTCGGATTCTGATGATGATAATGATAATAATACAGTTGGGAAACAATTAGGGATTGTTTTTGTTGGTGATGTTAATGTTGGGAAAGTAAGATTAAATTTCTTTATATTACATTAAGGGTATGCTGGAGTCAGGCCCCGTTTAGGTGTATGAATTAATAATTTTTAATCATAGATTTCTCGATTATTTTCTAAGATGTTCAAACGTTATATCCAGCGTTGAAATTGGAGTTTTACAGTGCACCTGACAAAATTTTCCATTTTGGAAAATTTCCACTAAATTCTAAAATGCAAAGGAAAATGTCGGTGCATGTGAAAATTTTCCAAATTACGCCATTTTTTAAAGATACTAAATCGTACAACAGCTTATTTGAAAGCTTATCCAAGGGTGGAGGGCAAAATTTGGATTTTTCGAGCTCTATGTGCCATCCGCATACGAATAAGTTTTCAAGCAAGCTGTTGTACGATTTTTTATCGTTGAAATTGTAGACAAAGCGTTGATTTTAATTTTTTGACGTGCTCCGACATTTTCCTCTACAGTTTAGAATTTGATTAAAATTTTCCAAAATGGCAAACTCTGTCTGTTGCACCGTGAAACGCCAAATTCAACGCTGGTTATAGCGTTTGAATACCTCAGAAATCGATCATTAAAAATTATATAAAAATTGTCACTTTTTCATACACCAAAATGAGGCCTGACTCCAACATACCCTTAAAAACATGACAATTTATAGGGAAAATTGTTTAATATCTCTGAAATTCTTCCTAATATACATAATTGGCAATCAAAATTAGAAACATAAGATAAATGTCTGTTTCGTTTTCTGTCTCTGTTTTTTTTTCTTTTTAGACAGGGTGTAATTGAAATCCCTTTAAATAGGGAATCTCACTATCCCTCAGGGCTTCGAACCGGAACTAGACCGGAAAAAAAATCGAAATTTTGTTCGGCCCAAGCATACCACTTCATATGATCTTTTTTTTCATGTCTTCCTTTTTTCCTGCTCCGGAACTGCGTAGAAACTCCCGATTTCGATGATTTTTGGTATACAGGGTGTTTGGTCTAAGTATGGTTGATTCTATGAAACTCCTATTAGTCGACGAGCGATTCGAAAAATATTTTGAGGATTTGTAGAAGAGTCCCTAGGGAAATGGAGAAAAATGAAAAAAATCAATTTTGGGAGGATCCTACAGTTATTCTAAGTCGTTTTGCGTGTTTAGTTCGTTTTAAAAAATCACTACATCGTCAGAAATGAGCGTTTTTGACCAACTTTCAAATGAGCTACGAGGGTCTAATTTTGCTGACATGTTCTTCAAGGACCCTCCTACAAATCCTTAAAATATTTTTCGAATCGCTCGTCGACTAATAGGAGTTTCTTAGGTATAGATAGTCCATTTCATTTGCATATTTTATCGCTCATGATTAAGTTTAAGGGAGATATTTGGGGTTGAAGTTACAACTACGAAATTAGTTTTTTCAATTATTCCAGGAAGGGTTAAATTTTTTTTTAGTGATTTATAATATATCTAATATATTTTAAACTGAACAGAAAAATGAAAAACCGTTATTTTTGCAGTAAAGAAAACCGGAACTGTTTCGATATTTTTTTAATTGAACCGCCGGAACAAAGACCGGAACCAAAAAAATAACGGTTTGAAGCCCTGCTATCCATATGTGGAATAGAGTACAATAAACATATTTTGAATGGTCAAAAAGAAAGAAAAAAATTTCGGCTAAAAAATCAGTTCTTTTGGTAAAATTTTCTATTTGAAAGGAGACAATTTAGTATTTTTTCGAATTGTATTCATGACTTTTAGTTTTGAAGTTTCTCCAAAATAGTCAATAGATCGTAGACTCTGGTAATTTTAGCCAATTTTCTAGCCTAATTCTTGAGAATTTAATATATTTATAGTGAGTTTTTATGTATAGAGGAGACAAACTTGACACTCTTAATTGTGTTTTAAGGTAGACTTTTGAGTTTAAGATCTGAATCAGATCTTAAATTGTAAAAAGTAAGCAATTTGTAAATTTTTAGTCAATTTTGAAGGCAAAATCTTTACTAGTAGATAAAATTTTAGAGCATTTTCTTCTTAAATTATTAATTTTTTTATCGAATTTTGCAATTAAATAGTGTAAATAAGAAGATTTAGACGGTTTTCGTTGCTTTTCAGTAGGATTTCTGGTTTCAAAGCTCCAATTTGAGATTTTATTCTCTTAAAACCCCAATTCTTTCAGCAAATTTTATTTGGTCAATTTTGATTAAATTCTCGAATTTAATTGTAGGTTGTAAGCAGATTTTTAATAAATTCAAATCCTAAATTGCCAAAAAGTGAAGTCTCAAACACTTTTAGACAATCTAAGAGCACATTTTAAGAATTAATTTTATCGTTAAAAATATTTTTCTCACAAATTTCAAAATTTTTTAGTTTACGTCAAACTTTCGAGACACTTTTTTTTAAATTTTCCCTGAATCTTGCTCTGTGATATGAAAATTGAGACAATACAGGGTGTAATTAAATTGCCTTTCAATATGTAAACCTCACTATCCCTATATGGAATGGAGCTCATATTTTGAAGGTACAAAAAAATTTAAAGCTAAAATTGGTTTTCTAGTATCAGTTCTTTTGGTAAAATTTGCTTTTTGAAAGATGACGATTTAGTAAACTTTCGAGTTGAATTTTTGACTCTGAGCCAGAGTTTTAAGAAATGTTTGTTTTAAACTATCAATTTTTGGCAAACTCAGCTCGTAGATCGTAGATTCAGGCAATCTTAATGAATTTTATAGCATAATTCTTAAGATTTTAAGATATTTATAGTCACCCTATGGATTCTGAATTTTTAATAGAATTTCAGTCTTAAATTATCAACATTTTATCGAATTTTGCTATTAAATCGTAGAAATGAGAAGATTTGGACAGTTTTAGTCGCTTTTTCGGGAGGATTTTTGACTTTAAAGCTGCATTTTGAAACATTATTCTCATAAACTTTCAGTTCTTTTGATAAACTTTTATTACCTGAAAGTAGACTATTTGGTCAGTTTTAGCTAATTTTATCAGAATCTTTCACTTTAATCTTAGGTTTTAAGAAGTTTATGTCTTAGATAATCAGTTTTTGATAAATTAATTCGTCAAAAAGGCGAGTCTCAAGCACTCCTAGTCCATTTTAGAGTCAATTTTTTGAGGTTTTAAGACATTCAAGCCTTGAAAATTCATTTTTTCACAAACTTTGATAAGAATTTTTCAGTTTTTAGTCAAGGTTTTGAGACACTTTCCTTTCAAATATTCTCGGAATCTTGCTCTTCAATGGTGAAAGTGAAATAATACAGAGTGTAATTGCCTTTCAATAAGCAAACTACATTATGCCTTTATGAAGTAAATTACAGTAAACTTATTTTGAAGGGACAAATAGAAAAAACAATTTTCTCGCTAAAATTGACCAAAATTGCAACTATCGTTTGATGGCCGTTGGGTAACTAGTAACCCACCGAAATGTTATTGTCTAGAATTTATAAGAGAGCAAGTATCACTATAGCTTATCTCGGACTTCCATAGCATTAAACTACTCAAGTTTTACAGACCTATTTATTAAATATAAACACAACATATTTTTTTTCGAAAACTTGATACATTGTGCAAATCGTCTCAGTTTTTCGAGCCCTAATAGGACGAAAATTGCAAGCTTGAAGGGACCTCAATTACAGCCTGTATTCCGGATAATTTTCCCTATTTATCAATCTATTTTTCTTTGGTTTTCATTAAAATTTTTCTAATATTTAAGACAAGTATAATTCGTCGTTTTTGTTATGATGAATTCACAAGACAATATACACAAACAATTGGTGCTGATTTTTATATACGTCGTATATTTTTACCTGGTAATAAACAAGAAATAACAATACGTATCACAGATATAGGTGGTATGGAATTACATGGGCATATGTTAAAAAATTATTTTTATAAAACAAATGTATGATGATTCAAATTAGTTATAATTAAATTTAAATTAATTGGTAATTGAATTAAATTCTAGATGATAATTTTAATTTATGATATAACAAATAGTGTTAGTTTTGATTGTTTAACAACATGGATAGAGACAATCAATAAATTAATAAAGAATCCACCAATTAGTGCTATTATTGGTAATAAATGTAAGTTAATTAATTTAATTAATTACAAATTAATTTCTTTATCCTAATACTATAGGTGATTTAGAACATCAACGTGCTGTCCGTTTAGATAAAACACAGAATTTTATAAAAGATTACAAATTTCGCAATTATCTTGTTTCAGCAAAAACTGGAGAATCTGTAAATTAATTTAAAATTATTTAATTTAATTATAAAATAAATTAAATTTCTAGATTAATAGTAGTTTGATGGATTTAATTGCGAAATACTTTAAAATACCATTAACACGTGTTGATAAAGAGAATCAAGAGACTATAGTAAAAGTTGAATTAATTCGTCCAAATGAACAACAACAACGACAACGACGAATTAAAACGAATTCCACTCCAAATACACAAAATTCAACTCTTTGTTGTTTACAATAAATAATTATTGAATTAAATTTGATTTTATTTAAATAGTCCTCGTTGATTTTTTTGAAATTATACTTTTGGCGCGCTTTATAAAATAAAGTGAAATTTTGGAATGCAACAAAAGTTGCGCGCTCAATATAACGACACTAATAAATGGTTGCTATGGAAATTATAATTTAGTGACTCGGAGGAAAAGTAGAGTACAAGTGAGATTTTTTATAGAAATTATTTAAGGGCATAAATGCTATTTTAGGGAGAATCCATAGGACAGGGCTTGGGCGAGGTTGGGCACAAGTTTTGGCTAAGCATTGAGGCGGGTTTGGCCCTGGGCCAAGCTTTAGGAAACGAAAAATCGACATTAACCCAAGCCTTAGGCAACGATGTTGGTCCTAGCCTCAGGAAACAAAAAGTCAACTTTGGCCCAATTCCCGGGAAACAAAAAGCCAACGTTGACCCTAGCCCCGGGAAACAAAAAATCAATGTCTTGGGCCGATGCTTAGTTTTCCAAGCTTGGATGCTATAATATTGACCATTGGGCCAGGATAGACACGAAACTTGGGCCAGTGCTTAGTTCTCAAGGTTTGGGTGCAATGAGATTGACCATCGGGCCAGGTTTGAGACGAGGCTTTGGCCGATGTTTAATTTGCCAAGCTTGGGTGCGATAAGATTGACCATTTGGCTAGGCTTGGGACAAAGCTTGTGCTAATGGTCAGTTTCCACGGCTTAGGTGCGATGAGATCGATCATTGGGCGAGGCTAGGCACGAGGCTTAGGCCAATGCTTAGTTTCCAAGGTTTGGTTGCGATAAGATTGACCATTGGGACGAGACTTGGGCCGATGCTTACTTTCCTAAGCTTGAGTGCGATAGGTTTGACTACTGGGCCAAGATTGGGACGAGATTTGGGCCTGTGCTGACGACTGGCGTAATGCTTGGACAATCGTCACCCTTCTCAGTTTTTACCTAGGATGTTAACCCAAATCAGGAGTATTGACAGGTGTACGAAAGGCCTTTAAGGCTGAGTGTGTTGGGCGGAATTTAAGGGACCTCGCACAAAGAAATTAATTAAACTATGCTTTTTACAATTAAGGAGAAGAAATACCAGAAGTGAAATTCTAGTAGCACCCTTTCTGGAATGAAAATTATACCATTAAAGAAATACATTGCATTACATGAGAGGTAGAAGATTAAATTGAAAAAAACCCCTAATTTTTCGCTTGTAGGTACTACTTTTCCTCTGAGCCACTCAATTCTATTAATGTGTTTTGTGTAAAAAAGTGAGTGAAATTTTAACAAATGGTCGCTATAAACGGGGATAAAGCGCGCTTTTTAATTAATCCGCATTTTTAGTTTTAGAAATGTAAAACTCACCACAAAGCTACTCTTTTTGAGTTTTTCTTCAGTTTTTACAACCACATGATACTTTCTATTGTTTTATTTATAAAAAAATTACAACATTAAATATCTTGTGTATCCACACGTCCAGAAAGTACCTTTGTGGCTAAGCGTTGGTCAAGTCCTGCAAAAGTTTACCTTTTGGACTTGTGATACAAATAATTATTTGATCACGCAAAAGAAATATAACTTCTACATTAGTAAACACATCAGTTTTTTTTTTTATAATTTAATAATTTGCTTTTTTTTCGTGTGTGTATGTTTTAGTTATTGAAAAGTATACAGAAAATGTACGTTTCTGTATAATTTGTAATTATTTAAATAAAATCATACCAGCATTACAATCACGTTGTACACGTTTCCGTTTCGGTCCATTAACACCTGAACAGATATTACCACGTTTAAATTATGTTATTGATAAAGAGAAAATTGGTAATGAGAATATAACAGAGGATGGTAAACAAGCATTATTAACATTAGCTAAAGGTGATATGAGAAAAGTTTTAAATGTTTTACAAAGTACATGGTTGGCATATAAATTTATTGATGAAAATAATGTTTATACATGTGTTGGACATCCATTGAAACAAGATATTGAAAATATATTAAAATGGTTATTGAATGATAATTTTCAAACTACATATAAAAGTATGTAATTCATGTTTATAATTGTCTTAATTACATAATAAGAATTATTGTGGAATTCTGTTTATAACGAGTACGAAAATATTTGTACGTATAGTAGCCACAGAAATAAGTGAAACTTATTAAATTTAAAGCTCCACTCCAAAATTATATGGAAAGTAGATCACTTATAGCTCGAAAACGGTAATAGATAATAAAGTGGTAAATATTTCATTCCATTTTAAATGCGATTCTACATCTATGTGGCTTTATGAATTTTTTAAAAATCGACTGGATTGTTCGAAATCCGGAAAAAAACACGCTTTTGTGCTAAAAGAGTGGTTTTAATGGAACACAAATATCTCTTTATAAAATTTACTAAAATAAAATGAAATTTATATAAACAGATAGACAAGAGTTAACTCTACAATTTTGGCTATTTAGATTTTCAATTTTCTTGTTTTTTTTTTTGGAAAGCTGCATCGAAAGTAACCTGTGTTTTCGAAATTATACATCGAACTAACCAATAAAAAAACAGGATTATATTCTATTTACAATTAGTCGTCCACATTGGCAAGTGCATAAACGGATAAATAAAATACAATCATACGTAAAGCGGGTGTCTCGCATTTCAAATTAAATGATTCATTTCACATGAGTCAAGTCGAATGAAAATGAACATGAAATTCGTCAATGAACAAAAGTAGAAATTCTTTTGACTTTTCGTTCAATTCACAAATGACGATCATTCTGACTGAAGTGATGGTTCACACATTTCACATCATGATCATTTCAGCAAATGAATCATGAGAATCTCGCTTTACTCATTATCAAAATTCAGAATTTCACTCCCTATAGAGAGTGATGATGTGAACGTCTTATACTAGTAGGAAGTAAGCGGAACGTTTAAGACAATGTTCACCAGTATATGTATGTATTACCTAACTGATGTTTTAGCAATTGTGGCAATATAATCAACCACTAGTAGCTTCAGCATGATCGCATGACGTTTTTAATGGAGTAAATTTCATGATTTGTACTCAACTGAGGAACAGTACTATAAAATAATAGCAAATTAGATCAATTTCTTAAAATTTCTCGATTTCTCTGGTAATTTATTTGAGAAATGACAAAAGAATACAATTATTGTTTTTAGTTCAATTTCCATCCCAGTGTATTTCTAATGTTTCCAGTTATAATCGCCTGATCAGTATAAAAATTTCATTAGGACATTTTTCTAGTCTTTTAGTGCTCTTTTTCTGGTTTTTGATTGTCTTACAGACTTAAAATTTAGCTACTTATAAGATTAACCAAAAAAAAGGAGAAAACAGAAACAACAAAAAGAAATTTTCTTCTTTTGTGTTAGTTAATTTCCGTCTCGGCAAATTTAAAAGAATTCGCATTATTTTGGATTTTCCCATGCTTGAGGTAGTTTCTTATAATACAATAAAAAAAAACTGACATTTTAAGAATTCGGTGATTAAATCAAGATTTCACTCTTTTAATTGACTAGTATATACCGTTAAATCCGATCTCGTTATAAACAAATTCCATTATAATATTTTTATTTACTTACTTGATTATACAGGGTTTTTCATGTAAACATGGCCATTTGCAGTAAATTCTCTATAACTCTTTCATTTATTAATAGAATCAAATAATTTTCACACGAACTTTAGGGGGAAATCCAGGCTATCTTTTAGAAATGAAAACGCTTTTTTATGATTTTTGGAAAATTCAACTAGATATTAAAAAATATTTTCTTGTTAAAAAATTAATTTTTCTTTGCAAAAACTGAATATTAGAAGGGTGAATTGAACTGCTTTGAAAATCTAAGTAAGGGGATTTTCTAGTTTACTGGTTATAAATTTAAAAAGGACGAAAAGATGTAATAAAATTTAAAGGACTAGTTTTATTTTTCAATGGTCAGTTTCCGAAGAATAACGCAAATTGAAAAAAAAGTAAACAAGATAGAGAAAGAATTGAATAACAAGTAAAGTAGGTAGTCTCCTGACCTAGATTTTTAAAGCAATTCAGTCAAAGCTTCCAATATTCACAAATTTTTGATTTTTTTTTTGCAAACTACAATTATATTTTCAAAAGTAAAGTATTGTCTTTGGATTTAGTTGACTTTGGATTCTTAAAACTAGTAAATCTTCATTTATTTTTGCATAATTTCCAAAAGTTGATTTTTTTTCCACAAAGGGTGCTTTCACCTGCCTAGGTCAGGGCTGTACCTAGGAGAAAATTTCGGTAGGTTGATTCACAAATAGTGTGTAATTATTTAGCAGCGGAATTTACCCGCATTTGCATACAGGTGACGTCACTGCTCTGAACCATCTTATATGTTAGCGCTCTCCAATCGCAGTTGCTCTTCATCGGCCTAACATTAAATAGAGTTGATGAAATGAGTGAGCGACGTCACAAACAATAAACAGGCGGTCTACTATAGCTGATTTTTGCCCCTCTTTCGTTACATTCAAGTACTTGGTGAAATACAAACATATATAGTACGATTACATGTAGTATAAAGTGAGTGTTACATATGTCAATGGTGTGCGCTGACGACAATCGCACGACAATCTAAAATAAATTCACGAGCCTGCTGCAAAGCTATTATAAAGGGAGTTACACACTTATATTGTTTTTTTCATGAAATAGCGATATTCGAGATACTCTATTTAGCGGGGGGGGGGGGGTTAAAACCCCAAAACCCTTTGGTCTAGAGTCTAGGTGTACCCTTCAAGTTCTTATAACAATCATTGACTCTCTTGACAAATGTAAGCGTTATATCTAATTTACTGTTATTGTCCATATTTACATGAAAGACCCTGTATAATAATGGATTTTGTAGATATTCAAGAATTGAAAACAATGAAAGGCTTAGCAATTAATGATATCCTAACAGAAATCCATAAATACGTCCACCGTAGTAAGTTTTCATTTAATACGATTTATTATAAATCTAATTAGAGAATTTGATGAAATTTTAGTTGAATTCCCACAGGAGATATTAATAAAACTCTACGATAAATTAGCCGAAATTGAATATCATTTAATAAGTGGTTGTAATGAGAATATACAATTAACAGCATTAATTGCAGCTTTTCAATGCGCTAGAGAATTACCATTACCATAACTATTATTGTTATTTATTTTGCTATAATTTTTTTTTTGTAATAAAGTAGGGATATATTGAAACAAAAAAAAAACTGGGCTTCACGGTTTCTCTCCACTCCCGCTTTCTCTCCACATTATTTCCTCCTTCACCTCCTTCTCCACCTCTGTGTTTCGATGATACACTCGGCGACAGGTTTAAATTGTAAATCCAGTCCATCCCATCAACCATCTCTCTAAACAACAACACCTATTCCACTGTTTTTTTCCCCCATCGGACTTTATGTTGTTATTGTTATCATTCAAGTAAGTCGACAATTATTTCAACTAGAGGTAAGTTGTTTTTTTTTGCTCTATAATTAATAATAACAATTGATTAAAATCGATTGATTATATCGATTCTAATCGGTTTATTTGACGTATATCCGTGTGTCTATTGGTAATTTTGTGTGTCATCGAATTGTGTTAAATAACGGGAATCTCTTTACTTTATTTGTTTACATTTCCTCTTGTCGACAATAAAAAAACACAACAAGACCTTGTAATTGTTGAAGGTAAAAAATACAAGCAAATAAAATTTCCAATTAGTAGGTCAGATTGAGGATTTGATTATTTTCCAAGTATCTTTGATTAAATCAGCTGATTTAAACAGCCTTGACCTAGGTGTTTATCATTGTAATTAGGTCAGATTCAACATCATTCAAATGAATTCGATATTATGGTTGTTTATTACTGTAATCTATTGGGTGACATGTATGGAAACAACAACGAATTCGACGATCGAACAAAGAAATTTTCCAAATCAAAATTTTGAACAACAATACATTTCCGCTACATCTACTGATGAAGAACCATACGGTATTAATTACGTTTATCACAACTATGAAGATATGACGAAATTTTTACGTTTAACAACGGCAAAATTTCCAACATTAACAGCATTGTATTCGATTGGTAAATCAGTACAAGGCCGTGATTTATGGGTGATGGTGGTGTCATCATCCCCCTACGAACATATGATCGGCAAGCCGGATGTTAAATATATCGGAAATATGCACGGAAATGAGGCTGTTAGTCGTGAATTATTGCTACATTTGATCCATGTATGATGATAAATCTCAATTTTATCACCCTTAATTAATTTTATTGATTTTTTTTGGGGGGTAGTATTTCGTTACAAGTTATCATACAGATCCGTATGTGCGTTGGTTATTGGATAATACACGGATTCATATAATGCCATCGATGAATCCGGACGGTTTCGAGGTGTCCAAAGAGGGCCAATGTGATGGTGGACAAGGGCGTTATAATGCACGGGGTTTCGATTTAAATCGCAATTTCCCCGATTATTTCAAACAAAACAATAAACGCACCCAACCGGAAACTGAAGCTGTAAAAGAATGGATATCAAAAATACAATTTGTATTGTCCGGTAGTCTACATGGTGGGGCATTAGTTGCAAGCTATCCTTTCGATAACACCCCAAATTCACGTAAGTCTATCACTTATTTTAACAATAATTTAAAAAAAAAAACAGAAGGGTAGTAGATTAGGGTTTTTCTTGTTTAATTTTTATGCTAACAAGGATTGTGTAGATCATCGGCTTTATGTTCGCGTAAGTCGCTCCTATTTAAAAAAAAAACACCAACACAGTTTTAGCGTTCTTTTAATTGTTGGATATTTAGTGTTTCAGAGTTATACGTCATCGCCATCTCTAACACCCGATGATGATGTTTTCAAACATTTATCGTTGACATATTCGACGAATCATGCGAAAATGAGCCGTGGTGTAGCCTGTCGATCATCACAACAAGGTTTCAAACGGGTACAATTCATACACTATACAGGGTCTTTCAGCTAGCTAGCTATAAAAATTATTGTTATAAGAGCCTAGGTGTTCTATCAGGCTCTGAGAGTCGAAATAAAAATTTTAAAAGACAAATTATGAAGCACTCACACTAGTTAAAGGCAAAACTTCGCAGCAAGCTAGCCTATATCAAATTATACCGCGTTTCTGCTCTAAAAGTTAACGATTCGTGTGAATCTCCTAAAAGTTGATAAGCGATTCCAAAAATGTTTCAAAGATTTATAGAGAACACTTTAGCAAAATTAGAACCTCTTAGCTCATTTGGAAGTTGATTAAAAACGCTCGTTTCTGAAGATGTCGCGATATTCAAAAACGAACTAAACACACAAAACGATTTCGAATAACTTAAGGATCCTCCCAGAAGATATCTTTTCTGGGATATTAATAGGCAGAGAGTTATGAACAATAGATCAGAATGGTGGTCGCAGTGCTGAACTAACTATAAGGATCCTTCCCAACATTGATTTGTTTCGTTTTCTCCATTTTTCTCTAAATTGCAATGGCAAAAAACGGAAAATATCAATGTTGGAAGAGTGTCCGTGTCATTTTTACTCGTTTTTCAAAATCGCCACGTTATTAGAAACGAGCACTTTTCAACCAATTTCGTATTGAGCTACGAAATTCTAATTTCGATGAGCCCCATACAAATTGTTGGAAAAATTTTGTAATCGCTCGTCAACTAATAGGAGTTTTACACGAATCGTAGGAACGCGGTATAGAAACTCCATAAGAAAGTGGCGGATTATCTCAAAAACGCTAATAGATATCGAGATGGTAAATGTCTCATTCGATTTTAAATGCGATTCTACATGTCTAGACCGGAATAACTTTTTCACATATCAATTAGTTTTTCTGGAAATCCGGAAAAACAAAATTTATGTCGAAAAAAGTGGTTCTGTTTAGACATACGTATCTTTTTGTAAAGTTAATAAAATTATATAAAATTTACATAAATGGATAGACGAAAGTTGATTATACATCTAGTCGTGATTAGATTTTCAACTTTCTTGTCTGTTTTTCGCAAAATTGCATACAAAGTAGCCTATTTTTTCAAAATTATATATTGAAATAACCGTTAAAAAATGAGTTTACTATTTAACGCAAACGAACAGTCGTCCGCATTGACAAGTGCACAAACAGGTGAACAAAATCATGCTTTAGTCATCATTTTAAATGGTCCACTGTATCTGTTATCAAGACAGCTGGATGTCTATCGTTAGAATGATAGGGCAACTGAAGAAAATTAGGTTTTTCTTTCAAGAAATTGTACACATCAGGCGACACCTTTACACTCTAATCCCTTGACCCAAATTTTGTCACGCCATTCATTGAACCTTTTCAGGATTTACAAATTTTTGATTTTTACTTGCAAATGGAAATTAATTTTTAAAAAGGTTAATATTTTTTTAAAGTGACCGACCGAAGATTCGGTTTCGGCTAAAAATCAGCCGACGCTTCGGCTGCATGAAAGTCAGTGTTCGTGAATTGTCGCGCTTTGTTCGGGTGAGTTCGTGCCAGATGATCACCAGCCGGTACGATTGTGTCGAGTTGAGGTTATGTGTTCCTCACATACTTCAACACGAATTGACTATACCGGGTGTCCGCTCTAAATATGGACAATTTGAACAAAACTTATAGTATTTGGTGGGCGATTCGAATAATACTTTGAGGATTCGTAGGGTGGACCCCTGAGAACATTTCAGCAAAATTAGAACCTCATAGCTAATTTGTAAGTTGGTCAAAAAACGCTCGTTTATAACGATGTCGCGATTTTCAAAATCGAACTAAACACACAAAACGACTTAGAATGCCTCTAGGATTCTTCTAAAATTGATTTTTTCCGTTTTCTCCATTTTAACCTGGAACAGGTGAAAATATTTTGTATTTTCTCTGGAATACAATGGAGAAAAACAAAAAAAATCAATGTTGGTAAGGACTCCGAGTCATTCTTAGTCGTTTTGCATGTTTAGTTCGTTTTTAAAAATTGCGATATTATCCAAAACTATCATTTTTTGACCAACTTAGAAATGAGCTACGTGGTTCTAATTTTGTTAAAATGCTCTCTGGGGTCCACCCTACAAATCCTCAAAGTATTATTCGAATCGCCCACCAACTACTAGGATTTCGTTAAAATCGTCCATATTTAGAGCGAACACGTGATATAACATGTAAAACATGCACCAAATTTCAGCAACTATAGGAATTTTAACATGTGTAAATAAGTTTCGGTTTCGGCCGAAACTGAGATTCAAGCCAAAATTTCGGCTTCGGTCAGGCACTTTTTTTTATATAGATGGATCAAACGAAGTTTGCCCAAAACCTTGGCTGCTCAGTAGATTTTGCCCAAAGTAGAACTGCATTAGAGTGTATTTTCTCTCTCTTACTCCACTGGTAATACATTGAAACAAATAGAGTAGACACGATCGTTAAAATGAACTACTAACAATAAGAAAATCTTATTTGTATGGTACTTGGGAAAACTTAGATTGATCCATCTATATTTAAATTCAATGCTGTGTAATTTATAAAAGTTGGCGTCCATTTTTCCTATTTCTGAATATCATAGAAGGGCGTGTTCACCTCCAATAAATAGCCTAGGTGTCCCCCTTCAAATTCTTATAACAGTTGTTTTCTTCCATTAATAAATGAAAGAGTTGAAGCGAATTTATTGTCATTCTCCACAGCTAGCTGAAAGATCCTCCTTCCTCATTGAATTCGATTAATTTTCATTAAATCTCTAGGGTATAACAAATGGTGCTGAATGGTATCCATTAACTGGTGGTATGCAAGATTTCAATTACGTTTGGTACGGTTGTATGGAGGTAACATTAGAGATTTCATGTTGTAAATATCCACCATCGAATGAATTACAACAATATTGGTTGGATAATCGACAAGCATTAATTAAATATTTAGGTGAAGTACACCGAGGTATCCATGGTTTTGTTTATGATACAAATGGTCAACCAATTGAGAAAGTATCATTGAAAATTAAACAACGTGATGTTGGTTTCCATACAACAAAATATGGTGAATTTTGGCGTATTCTATTACCCGGTTATTATAAATTAGAAATTTATGCTGATGGTTTTGTACCGAAAGAGATTGATTTTGTTGTTGTTGAAGAACATCCAACATTATTGAATATTACATTAAATTATGCAAAGGTATGATTATTATCAATTATAATTAATAAAAAAAATTGGTGATGGGGGTATATTGATATTGGATTTTAGCTAGGTGATTTCTATCAAAAACCGATAACATCACCACCAATTGCAATGTTATCACAAACACCAAGCACTACAATCACATATAATGAGAGTATTGTGTTTCCTCAAGATTAACAAGATTCTTAACATAACAAAAAAAACACCAATTTTTTTTGTATATATAGAAATAAATAATACAGGAAGAGGTGTGTGTATTGTATATAAAAACTTCTCTGTATATATAAAAATCTATCTTATTATGCAAGATTTATAATTAATTATAAAATAAGTGTGTTATGGGGCAAATAAAACACGCGAGAAAACTTTTAACCACAAACCGTTAGCCGTGTGTTGTAATTGTGCCCCCTAACACAAGAATTATACATAAAATTTTTATCCAAAACCGACCATTTTAAACATAGATCTAGTATACATATGGATAGCGCTTTCCATAGTTTCAACGTGCCAACCATTTAGGCTATACATTAAATATCCCATACGAAAAAATTGACGGAAATAACATTAATTAATGCATTCAATCAATCATAAGCTCTGTAAATTTGAATTTCGACCAATCAAATTGATGAATTGTTACCTCAATATTCTGAGATAAAGAGCTATCCAAATATATACTAGATTTATTTGACAAGTAAAAATTTAGACCAAAGAAGGCTTGATTTTTAGTTGCCATGGAAATTTAACTATTTTTTCTCTATACCATGCCTTATATAAAATCAGGCGTGTTAACATAGCATACTATGATTCTCACATTACGCCCTCTACTAACCAATAGGAATGTGTAATTTCTATAACACACCAGTGTGTTATAAGGTGTTTTATTGATTTAAATTTAGTGTAATTATGGTTTCTTAATACAACGGTGTTGGATAAAATAAATTTATTGATTTTATGTAAAATTCTTATTCGATTTTAGCGTAAAGATGGTAATTTTTATCATCGCCATCAACAACAACAACAATCACAAGCCTCTTATTATCGACCACAATATTCACCACCACCCCATCACCACCAACAAACAAAAGAACCAGGGATATTCTCATCACTAACCAATGGTTTTAATAATATAGTTAGTTTCTTTGGTTAATCATTATTTGTATTAATTAAAATTAGGGCTACAATTAGGCAATTAAATGTAAGTAAAAAACAATGACTTTAATTTTCAATATTTGTGATTTTTTTGTTTGTCTGAATTATTAACGATTTTAATCGATATGTTATTATTTATTTATTTATTCGATTCAATCAATAAAATAATAGAATTCGATAATATTGAAAATATTTATTTGCAAGAGAGCTACAAATAGTTCAATTATAACAAGTTTCAACAGGATGGCTAAGTTACCCAATTTTTCCATTTCAAGGTTAGAGTAAAACTTGCTTTGACGTCACAGAATGTTGCCACATTTGAAATATTACTTCAATTTTATGATGCATCAACATATGATAAAATTTGTGAGTGCAGCTTTGCGTGGAACATTTTGCAATGTTTTTTGTATTACATACTTCATTTTTATATTTTTTAATCAAATGCGTTCATGTTTATGGTCAATAAGTGAGTTAGTGGGTAGTTCAATGGAAATATACTGACACCTGCTTTCTTATCAACTCTCAACAACAACATTATGGTAGGTTAGTATTTAATCAGCAAACATCAAACAATCTTTGCAATTTTGATCAGTTTTAGCTATTTTTTCTCTCTTTTTAACCCTTCAAAATATGTTTATTGTATTCTGTTCCACATAGGAATAGTGTGGTTTACGTACTTAAAGGCAAATCTAGTTTTGGACATAATAAGAGCTATATAGTCTTAAGTGGACCACTCGGTAGATGATACAACATTTTAGAATCGCATAAAATGAGTTTATAAAATAATACAAAGTTATTAAGAATGTAAGACAAAGCAAATTTTATTATTGCGTGTAACAACTATTTTAACAATTATTTGGAGCCTCTGTGTGACGTTTGAACAGAGAAGATTACATCGTCAATATCGACCAGTCCTTGTAGTTCTATTAACCTTGGACAGTACTGTTATTATAGTGATGTCAGTAGAGTTAGTGAAATGTAGGCAACTAAACACACACGATAAAGAATCTTGCTCAATTTCGATGAAACAATAATAAATACATGAAAAATAACAATAATAATAATAATAATATAGTTATACATCTATATATTCATGTGACATTTCATTCGTGATTCTTTTTGCGTATTTTGAATTTTGTTTAATGTATAATTGGTTGCATACCTAAACAATTCAACCGTTTAGATATAGAAGTTGTTATTTGAAGAATTTTAAAACGATATTTTGGATAGACGCAAATATAAGATCATTTTTATGGTGTACACGAAATTCTATCAGAAACAATTAAATATTATGAAATTGTATTAATTACTGAGGAGCTACAAATAGGCGCAATCATCGAATGTCAACTATTGAAAAAAAAATGAGGTTATGGATGATGTCATGTTTTTGACATCTGTGATTTCTTTTGATAAAGCCTTGTTGATAATATTTATTAATAAATAATTTATAAATTTTGTTAAATAATTATAGAAGAGATCTTTAACAAATCATAACCAAAGTCGAATACAGTATTTTATTAGATAATTTCTTATTTTTTTATTATTATTAACAATAACTGTCTTTCTTGTATATTTATTAATTTCCAATTATTTTAAAATATTGTATGAGTCATTCGTCTTTGTTTTCTCTCTTATTACGTCTAAATAAACCCTGATTAAATAATTTAATCTGTAAAATTTGAAACAATGTATTCCGGACGAGATAATGAGTATGAAAGTGATACAATTTACGATAATAACAATGGGGAGGAAAGCGATGAAGAAGAAGAGGAAGATGAGGATGAATTAACACGAATTATAGCACCTCAAGGTAATTAAAAAACCGTTTCCATATCAATATTTTCAAATTAAAAAAATTAATTATTTTTAGTTGAGGATACCAAAGATTGTATGAAAGCAAGACATATTCTCGGTATTTTAGGCTTTCTAGGTTTTGCAAATGTGTACGCAATGCGTGTTAATTTATCTGTTGCTATTGTTGCAATGGTCAATAGTACAGCAATACCACAACCGCAACAAAATGGTAGTAATTATGAACATTGTCCAGTACCAAATATAACAAATTCAACACAACCGGCTGTAAGATTTTTGTAAAATTATTGAATTATTATTAAATTTCGATGTTGTAGTCAAATGGTGAATTTGCATGGGATGAAGCTACACAAGGTATTGTTCTTGGATCGTTCTTCTACGGTTATGTTCTAACACAAATTCCTGGTGGACGTTTAGCTGAATTATTTGGTGGTAAATTAATTTATGGTATTGGTGTATTGATGACTGCTGTTTTTACGTTGTTAAGTCCGATAGCGGCACGTATCAATTTTCCATTATTTATTATTGTTCGAATTTTGGAAGGAATGGGTGAAGTATGTTGTATTTATTATAATTATTATTAGATTAAGGATGCGGGTCATTACTTTTTACGAAAAAAAGGGGGAAAGTTTGATACACGAATTTTGGGCTTCTTTATTAAGATGTAGAAACGAGTGATAGGATTATGGAAAGAGCGTTTCAAAGTGCAGGAGAAGGACTATTTTGTTTTGGAAAATTTTGAAGAAATTCTGAATTACAGACAATTGTCTCGTAGCATGTTTTTCTACAACTTCCCCCACAACTCAGCTTATGTTAATTATTTCTTACTGAAAATTTAATTATGTAGAAGAAATTGTAAGGGCTTCCCAAATGTTCAAGAAATCTTCCAATCGGCTAGTTAGTTTTCCGGAATTTTAATAAAAACAGGCACGCTGATGCAGTACTCTTTTTTGTACAGTTTTTAAGATGGACAAGCGAACGATTGCGTATTAGACAGCTTATCTTTCTGAGGGAAACGCGAAGTCGGTGAAAAATCCAATTTT
This sequence comes from Mylabris sibirica, assembly GCA_039776855.1. Classification (NCBI taxonomy): domain Eukaryota; kingdom Metazoa; phylum Arthropoda; class Insecta; order Coleoptera; family Meloidae; genus Mylabris; species Mylabris sibirica. The sequence goes on from CM077842.1 coordinate 7,241,634, forward strand.
GGAAAATTTTGGAAAAGCTCATTTGTTATTTATTTCCCTTAGAAAATTGAGATTAACTTATAGTGCAAATAGTCCTACTTTTATTGCTTTATTTTTATTTTTGTCCTAATTAGTCGAAAAACTTAGTAAATGTGCGTCTGATTGACTTTTCAGTAACTAATTCGCGCTTTTTACGCCAAAATACGTCAATTTCAGTGTATTGAGATTCATTACGCGTTAATTGCGAGGTTGCCACATTTTCTTTCACATTTTTGCAGGATTTTTCGAATTTTAGGCGTTTCTTCTGCTTCCCACTTGAGTTATTACTTATTATTATTCAGAAAATCCCGCAAAAAATTGTATACGGGTGACAACCGTAAACCTTCTAAATCTGAATGAAAATGTGGCAACCTTGCAATGAAACCATAAACAGCGATTTGGAAAGCCTTTTTAATTTGCCCAATATTGGTAATTAATTTTTCACTTATGCCCGTATTTATAAACCAATCTCAGACTCGGTCTCAAGTCTGACTTCCAAGTAAGAGTTTTGGTTTATACGTTTTGCTTTGGGAATCCTCGGTGGAAGTCAGGATTGAGTATATGGAGGGTTGAGATTGTTGAGAACTTGGCGAATTCTAGTTACATTTTACAGGGTCACGTTTTTCTTTTACTCAAACTCATCTCAAGGAAGCTACAAACTAATCTTGGCTTGGTTACACAGTCTGGCCTGAAGGCCAAGCTCAAGCTTCGAAACCGTCTCAAGTTCGGTTTATAAATATGGGCATTAATCCTAATTAATATGGGCTGAGCTATGAAGGAAAACAAGCAAATAAAGTAAAAACGTGCTCTGAGATTATTGTCTGTAATTCAGAATTTGCTCAAAATTTTCAAAAACCAAATAGTCCTAATCCTGCACCTTGAAACGTTGTTTACAAAAAGCTATTGTACATTTCTACATCTTAAAAAATAAACGAGATATCGTCAATCAAACATTCCCCCGTTTTCATAAAAAGTTCTACTCTCCCCCTTTAATACAATAAAATTCTTATAATAATTAGGGTGTTACATTCCCATCAATGCATGCAATGTTGGCCAGATGGATACCACCATTAGAACGTAGTAAATTTGCTGCATACGTTTATGCTGGTGCTAATTTTGGTACAATTATTTCATTACCAATCAGTGGTTGGTTGTGTACATTAGAATATAATAATAGTCCAGGTTGGCCATTATGTTTCTATCTATTTGGTTTTCTTGGTATTTTATGGTTTTGTTTTTGGTTATATTTCATCTATGATACACCAGCACAACATCCAAGAATTTGTCCACAAGAGAAAGCTTTTATTTTAGCCAGTATTGGACCACAAGTATGTTGACTATGTATTATACAGGGTGTACATACAATACTATTTCATCAAGCAGTTGGCCATGCACATCAAATTCTATACATAACTGGATTGGCTAAGATCGTGTGTAATAGACGAACAACATACAGACGATGTTATCAGCAAGAGTGTATTTTACACTAAAAAGAGATGATCGTCTGTCATCCGATTTCGAGCTTAACTAAATATGTAGCCATTCCAGTTAATGTACAGAATTCAATAACCATGCCTTTGTAACTTGTTCTCCCCAAGACCTGTTTGATTTTTCAGCTTAACGCTGTCGAACAGGTTTGCGCATTAAAAAAAAAATAAAATTCCATAAGAAGTAAACTTTTGAAAAAAGCCAATTTTGACCGTATTGGCGCTAGTTACTATCACATGAGAAGGAATAGCTAGTATTGCTATTCTCTATTTTACTGTAATAACTTGTTAGCAGCGGGATTTGCACGAATCTTTGTGCTCCTGACGTCACTGCTCTGAAGTAACTTGAATGTAAGCGCTCTCCATGGAGTTATACGTTTATTTGTTGCGATTGTAACACTATACAATCATTCAACTTAATTGATGAAGTGAGTGAGCGACATCACTAACAATAAACAGGCGGTCTACTATAACAGATTTTTGGCCCTCTCTTGCTGGATTTTTATGAGCGCAGCGAGTAGGTGGATTCAAAAACCTACAATTAGTGAAATACAAATGTACAAATTACGATTATAAATTCCAGATACCGTTGCTAAGTTATAACTTGTAACACTTTAATCCATGGAGGACTGTCTCATATGGGTCTTCAACCGAAATGATCAGAATAGTGCTAATGTAGCTAAAGAGTAAGCGCTGTGATTGGTCCATAGAGTATAGAGATAAGGAGGACTATCTCAAATCTCTATCTATGCCTTCAAATTTTACACTCTAGCTACAGAAGCGCCCTCTTAATTTGTGGACAATTTTTATATATGAACATAGTCTTCTTTATTTCTATACTTCATGGTTTAAAGTAAAGTATGAACCAAGCTACGACGTTACGTAACTAAAGACATGGCCAACTACTAGCCGAAATAGTGCTATACACCCTTGTTTATACTTAATTATTGATAATTTTTATTGATTTTAATTAGGACGCTGATGGTCACTCGAGTCCTATACCATGGTTAAAATTGTTAACATGCGTCCCATTATGGGCGATTTTGATAACACAATGTGGCCAATCATGGGCATTCTACACACAATTAACTGAATTACCAACATATATGAGTCAAATATTACATTTTGATATACAATCGAATGCTATATTATCATCAATACCATATTTAACAAGTTGGTGGTTGGGTATTGTTATCAGTATGTTTGCTGATTGGTTATTAAGTCATGGTTATCTATCATTATCAATGTCGTATAAATTATGGAATTCTGTTGGTATATTAAATTATATTAATTATCATTATTGTACGATTAATTTTTTTTTTTTGAAAATATAGCTGCAATTATACCATCGTTGGGTTTATTAGGTGTTGCTTATGTTGGATGTGATCGTATATGGGCACAATTATTATTAGCAATACCTGGTGCATTTGCTGGTGCTGTTTATGCTGGCAATCAAATGAACCATATTGCATTAAGTCCAAAATATGCTGGTACCATGTATGGTATAACGAATGCAGCAGCAAATATGTGTGGATTTTTAGCACCGTACGTTATTGGTTCAATAATAGAAGGACGGGTAATTATTTATTGATTTTTTTTTTTGAAGTGAAACTTCTTTGGTGGCAATTCGGTAACCGAAATTCCAAGGACGCGTCACGTTTATTAGACACATTTCGTTACATGAGTGAGAAGAAAGATATAAGGTAGAGTGAAGAAGAAAGAGAGGAGTATAGTCCGGCACCATAGGCGTGGAGCGAAAGAGAGCGAAGTAAACAAAGTTTTTTCTCTCTTTCTTTTTCTCTACCTCTCTCTCTCTATTAAATCTCTCTTATTCTTTATTTTTTAAGAAGTTTCACTTGTATTACGTGTAGGGTGCTGCACACGCAATGTTTTTTCTAAATTAAATTAATTAAATTGTAAATCTTTTATAGGAAACTTTAGGACAATGGAGAATGGTGTTTTATTTGGCGGCTGGTATTAATATAGGTGCAAATTTATTTTATGTGGCATTCAGTAGTGCTCGTGAACAACCATGGTCGAGATCGCAACGTTTAGAGAGTATCAACTGACAACAAAGACAACAATTATTATATTTAGCCATGTTGGTTAATGCATAATTTCATTTAGATTATCATCTAATATTGAATATAGTTTCCCTATTTCAAACAATGGACGATAATGGGGAATTCTTCAGTATTAGTTTATCTTTTCAATTTTGATAATTTTCTCATTTTGTTTGGCTTTAACTTTAAAACAGTTACTATATATTGAATGATAACTGAAATGTGATACAAATATCTCTTCATTTTAGTCAATTTTAAGGAATATTTCTATTTTCTTTCTTTATTAAAAAACTGATTTAATTCTATTTTTTGTATTGTTTGTTCGGTATTTTCCAAATTATTGTATATAAAACATATATAGTTAGGTAAAGTAAGTGTCAATATTTAAAAAATAAATATATTTTTTCAGATGAATTAAATAATTTTATAAAAACCAAAATTTTGATTTTTTTTAATTGTTAAATCATGTTAAATGATGTAGTTGAGCTACAAATAGTGGCAGCACTAGTTCTGTGAACTAAAATTTGTATTGGTAGGACTGTATGCATACTACTAGTGGAGCGACACTATTAGAGAAAGTTCACTTAATTGGTGTTTCAGATATTTTCGTTTTTATGTAAAATTGAGCGATTTTTGAATTTAATTAGCAAGTAGTCGGAGGTATTCAGTAAATTTAGTGAAATTCCAAAATTTTGCCGTAAAATTAAGAATGTTTAGAAATTAATTATTAAGATATTAGAAATGAATTGAAGGTATTCGGCAAAATTAACAATTCTTGAATTATATTTGTTTTTTAAATTTTTAAGACTTTAGTCTTAGAATTCTAGGAGTTAGTAAGGAACATGACCGTTGAGTGAATAATAACACAGAGATTTCAGCCTTATGAAAGATTCGTCATCAAAAAAATTGCTTGGGAGATGCTGCCATCTATTTGTTAAGAGTCATAATTCCGTGTTTTTTCTCAAAAAAAAAATGAATTCCTTTTCTATTTTAAGATAATAATTTATATGTTTAAGTATAGTGGCCTCCAAATTGTAATATTTTACTTCTAGATTTTCTTCGATACATTTTTTCGACTGTTATATGATTCAATTGTGATGTTGAGTGAATTAACTCTTATGATTTGTGGTTTCTTATTTGAAAGAGATACAGTCACTAAATATATATACAGTACCGCAATTCTATGGGCCAATGTGTTAGAGAGAGAGCAAATTTTTGCACCAGTATGGCGGTATTTATGTGTGCGCCGACAACCTGAGTGTGGTACTATTGGTTGTATTTAAAAATCTGTCATGGAGTCAGATATCTTGGTTTTAAATTCAGCTTCTCAATGTTACCAACTTACAGTTTCAAAGTCAAATGTTCCCGTAGATTTCAGAACCAAAATGACGGGAATTGCGGTACTGTATATATTTAGTGACTGTACAATAAATTTGTAAGAAATGCCATCTCTTAACATTTATGATACACCATACACCTAAGAAATGAACCTTCTTTAATATACTCGCTCTACTGCAGCTGCGCAGTAATTGCACTGGCATTGCCAATCTAAATTTCCCACGGTTGTAAATTTACTAATGAAAGGAAAAATTAAAATAAATAAAAGTAAATTAGTGCAAAATTACTGAAGTTAAATAGGGTAATTATTACTTTACTTAGAGTAATGAAAATTGTGTTTCTTTCCAATTAGGTTTTCTATTTTAATAATTAACTATCTTGCAATATTAGTACCATCTAGGGGATTTCATTTTCCCTAAAATTTTTGACATAATATGTCATTTTTCTGGAACAAATTGTCAGTAAATAAAAATACAAAAATAAACAGTGATAATTGATAATAATTACGAATATTCTACGATAAATGCATTAAAAATGAAAATTTTATTGAAATCAATTCAAGGTAAAACTTCTATAATTGACGTTAATGAAACAACAACAATTTTAGAAATAAAACGTAAATGTGAGAAAGACTTAAATATACCATTTAATCAACAAACAATCGTATTATATGGTAAAACATTACAAGATGATAAAACTGTGGGATTTTATGAGAAAATTAAAGATGGTACAAAATTATTTGTGGCAACAAGGAAGCCGGATACGTTGAATTTGGCATTGGGACGTTTCTTGAAGCAATTCTATACAGAACAACAATGTTCGGCTATTGTAAATGAATTCATGAATGATTTCGAAACGAAAGTTAGCAATTTAAGTCTAGACGATTTGGAACGAATAGCAAAAGCTGATATGGATCACAGTAATACGACTTAAATTCGGACAAATATGGCATTTGTTTTTTGTATTAACCTATAACTATCCTTAATATACAATAAATTTATAATAAAAAAATAGACAATATCATAGTTTATCAAATTAAAGAGTCTCCAATTCGCTGGGTATCTGAATCTTATTGTTTATCGCAAACTTCTTTAATGCTTCATAACGCGCTCGAATATTATTCAAATCATCTTTCATATGCCTGATGTCCTCTTGCATCTGTTCCATATCACGCCATTCTTGCGTCTTCTCCGATTCTAATTCATCTTTCTGTTCGATACGTTTAATACGACAAGATGCAGCATAACCGCGATTCTTCAATGTACGTCGACGTTGTTTCATACGTACAATATCTTCACGACTTAGACCGCGCAATTTTAATTGACGATTCAGATCACGTACAGAAATTGATACCAATTCATCATCGGATATATCTAAAATCGGTCCAGGCGATAGAGGTGCCTACAAATTCAATATTGTTTTTATATTAAGAATGATTTAATTATCGATTTTTATAATTACCAATGATTTCTTATCGGATTTTCGACCGTCTTGGGGCATTTTAGTGTTGCGTTTTTATCTAGAAACAATGAATTATCGCTGAAAATCTGCAAGTCATCCTGTTCGATATTCATGGTCTACAAATTTAGGGATTTTTGATTTTGAAAATGTAAGGTTGGCGATAAGAATATGAATTTAAATCAGTGCTTCTCAACATTTTTGGAATCAATGATTTAGATTATAGCGGGAAATTTGAAAATCGATTACATTTATATTATTTATAACACATACAATAAATGGTAAATATTTGATAATAGTATTTTTATGAAAATAAATCAACTAATATTGGAATTCAATCGAAACTAATTAATTCAGCAGTTTGGGCCTCTTCTTTCTCTTGTATCTGTGCTGGTTGTTGTTGTTGTTGGATGGGTGGTTGTTGTTGTTGTTGTTGTGGATGCTGCGGTGGTGGTGCCATCATTCTAGGATCTTGTTGTGGCATTGGCGCAGATTGTGGTAAATTCAATGGTGGCTGTTGTTGTTGTAACGGCATCCCCGGCATCGGCATCGGCCGTACCATTGTTCCAAGCGTACCATAATTCGGTATTTGTTGGTATTGTGGATGATTTATTGGTTGCCCTGGTGGTGGTCCTACCATCGGCGGTTGTCCATGGAATTGGTGGTAAGCGTACGGTTGTGGTGCTGTATTCGGTGGCATTTGCGTTTGTGATGATGATGGTGGTGGTAATGTACTACCACTATTATTCATATAACCCATTAAATATTGTTGTTTTTGATGTTCTTGTCGTATTTGCATTTCACGTTCTTGTTCTTGTATACGTTGTAATGCTAATTGTCGTTGATATTGTAAATATTCTTGTTTCTTTTTACGCATAATTTCTAATTTTTGTGCCATTAATAATTGTCGTTGACGTTCAGCTTCTTCAGCTTCACGACGTAATTTCTCACGATGTTCTTGACGTAAATCATCTAATGCTGCACGTGCATCTTTAACTTGTGTTAATTTATCTTGTAAACGTTCATAATGTAAACGACGATCATCAAATTGTTGTATATAACGTAATAATTGTGAATGCATTGCTGTTATATTCATAAATAATGTTTGTACACTTGTATCGTTTGCTATAGAACGACCACGACTTGAATTACTTTTCATACGATTAATAAAAATCTCCAATTGTGATTTTAATGTTTTTTGAAAATCTTCTAAATCATTATCGATAATTACACCATTTTCGTGTCTATTAATTTGTTGTTGTTGTTGTTGTTGCGGTGGAGATTGTTGTTTAATTTTTGTATCAGAAATTGTAAGCGGTGCTGATGGACTAGAAACACGATTATGTTGTTCATTATTATTATCAGTTTGATTAATTGATTCCCAATATGAACGATTTAAATAACGTGCCAATTCTGGATTTGTTTGCTCTTCTATAAGTGTTGGTGATGGACTACGTTGTGGTGGTGGTGGTAGTGATTGTTGTTCAATTGGTGTTTTAAATGTATTTACTAATTTAAATTTCTCACGTTCTTTCTCTTTAGCTTCTGCTTCAGATTGACTTATAGCCAATGCTAATTGTAATTCTTCTTCTTCACGTAATTCCTCATCACTTTTTCTAGGTGGTGATTGACTTTGTTGTGCTAATGAACTATTTAAATACTCAATAGGTAGATCATTTTCTTGTTTATCTCCTTTAGTATTACCATTATTACTACTACCACCTTTTATTGTTGGCATTGATGTTGTTGTTGTTGTCATTGATGATGATGATGATAATGAACGTGTAACTTGTTCATAACAAGCATCACATACACGAACTTCTTTTTCAATACCATATTTTGGTAATGTTGTTGTTTGTGATGTACATTGTCCACAAAATACTTGTCCACATGCACGACAATGATGTTTACGTTGTAATATACTGAATTGTACACGACAACGATGACAAACATCACCATCAGCCCATTCAGGTGCTGTATCAGCACTAAACATTGCATCAGATTCACGTAATGTTGGAAATTTATAACCATCAGCTTTCATTGTATTCATCGTATCCTTTATCAAACAAAAACATAACAATATTAGATAAAAGTACAAAATAATTCATAATAATCATGCATTAATTTGATAAATTACACTCTTAATTATTGTAGAATGATATTCGATCAATGTAAACATTAAAATTAAAACGTAAGATGTAGCTTAATACATGCTTTAATATTATTTACAAGTAACAGGTATACCACGGAATTTCCTCTCACAGTTGGCTGTGCCTTTCTTACGTAGTATCGTAACTTGGTTCACAATTGCAAACGTTTTAACCAAACTATAACACTACGTATTAAAGGCACAGTCAACTGTGAGAGGAAATACCGTGGTATACCCGTTATAGTGCTATTTCACATTGCAGTAGGCTATGCCTTTGGTTACATAGCATGGTAGCTTTGTTCATACTTTACTACATTTGACGATTGCCAATAAAAAAAATTATACGGCCGAATCAATTGTAAGCTACAGTCCTACGTAACCAAAGGCATGATCATTCTGTATCACCAATATTTTTTTTAGTAATGAATATATTGAGCTAAGATCTACGTTCTTATTTTGTAATTTATTCTCTAATCTAGTGTTTCTCAACCACCGGTTGTCCAATGAGAAGTTTCTGACCAATTCGTGTTTTTTTACATAGATTATCACGTCTTTAAAAAAAATAGCAGTTTACGTTGGGAAAAAGGTTGAGAAACACTGATCAAAAAAGAATTGATGTTATTTGGTCATTATTAGAAATTTTAAGTTTTTGACAACAAATTTTGCTCCATATGATCCTAACGAAAGATATTTTAGAAAATTTAGCATTCTTAGTCCAAACTATCAAGATTTTAAGGCTGACTGTCATAGTGGCGACGCCGCCACCAAAAGACGACCCAGTCTTTCACCATTTCTCCCACCTTTTTATGTCTGTCCGTGGTATTTCAATTTAATTTCGGAAAAAAAATAGATTACTTTGGATGCTGATTATGAAAAACCGGTAAAGAAAATTGAAAATCGAAGCTCACATTTTTGTAGAGTGAGCTTTGGTCGATCTTTTTATATACGTGACTATTAAATTAATCAACTTTTATATAGGGAATTTTGTGTTTCGCCAAACCACTCGTTTCAGCACAAAAAGTTACTTTTTCCTTATCCTGTCAAATTTTCAAAAATCCAAGCCCGTATTTTTGTATATGACTGCCTTTGAAATCGAATTCAACTATTTGCTGGTCGCTATCTGTTACCGTTTACGAGAAAAATGTATTTTACTGTCTTATGGAAATTACATGTAATTGGTAGCATTCAGAAAATTTACCGGTTTGCTGTTGGAAGAAAGTTCAAAAAACAGTATTCTAATCGACAATTATTTGAAGAATTTTAAAATTATTATAGAATTCGAAAAAAAAGACCTAATGTACGATCATTATGAATCAATTTTGCATGCACAAATTTATAAAAAATAATAGAAATACTATACTTTTAATGCTTGATATTTGGGATTCTTGCGAAAAGCGAAATTCCACGCCTGTATCAATTCTAATAATTTCTGTCGAACATTTTCGTGTGGCGTTGTCTTAGCTAATTCATATAAAGTTTCACAATATGAACGTGTTGTTAATTCCTCATGTAACGCTGTACCTGAAATAAAAATTAATTTACAACAAGAAAACATTTATTATACAAAAGTTATTTATGTCGGAACCAAAAATTCTTATGGCAACTACCATTATTTGGCCAGCAATTTAAAACATATTGTAAGAATTTGTAGCAAAATTAGAACCTCGTAGCTTATTTGAAAGTTGGTCAAAAAACGCTCGTTTCCGATGATGTCGCAATTTTCAAAAACTAAAATTAATCACCCAAAACGACTTAAAATGACTCAAAGATCCTTCCAACGTTTGTTTTTACCCATTGTAATCTAGAAAAAAAATGTGAAACATTCCCATTTGTTCCAGAATAAAATGGAGAAAAAAAAAACAATTTTGGGAGAGTTCTCGAATCATTTCAGGTCGTTTTGCGTGTTTAGCTCGCAAGCGTTTTTTGACCTACTTCCAAATGAGCTACATAGTTCTAATTTTTCTAAAATGTTCTCTAGAGACCCTCCTACAAATCTTTAAAATATTTTTCAAATCGCTTGTCAACTAATAGGAATTTTATAGAATCGACCATATTTAGATCGAACACCCAGTATAAATAATTAATTTCTATAGAGGGTGTACAACACTATTTCACCTAGTAGTTGGCTGTGCATTATATACTCGATCGGAGTTCGACACTTGGTTCATATTTCACTACATTTTACATTTTTCAATGAAACAAGAAAACAAACGGCTGAACCAAGCTACGGTCCTACGTTTCGAAAGGCACGGCCAACTGCGAGGAGAAATAGAATTGTACTCTATTTTCTTTTTGAAGAATTTCTATTAAACATAATCGTTAAAATCGGGGGGGGGGACACCTCTGCTATGCGGACACTAATTGCAGATGTCCACATAAGACAGGTTTAACTCTACACTTATTTGAATACATCACACCACGGTATTTTACCTCACAGTTGGCTATGCCTTTGGTTGTGTAGTGTCGTAGCTTAGTTCATACTTCATATTTGACATTTATTGTGTATTTCAAGTGGCCGAACAAAGCTACAACGTTACGTTATAAAATTCATAGCCAACTGCGAGATAAATTAGCATGGTTTACCCGATATATAAAGTTGAAGATTTATTAGTACTTTACAATTATATTCCATCATAGTAAACCATGTAATGTTGAAAACGTATGTCGTTACTTATATCGATAATAGAGAACACTATAATTGTAATCATTAATTTTGTTTATTTTACAACAATTTCTCCATTTATTATTAACAAAAATCTGAATATATCTTTCATATCTTTTAGGATAATAATAATTAACTACTTTTTAAACGTAATTAATTATAATCATTAATTTAATTTTAACCTTAATTTGAATGACGTATAGATCAAGTTACGATTCTACGTCCCAACTATTGCATAGCTTACTGTGATATTATTATGAACACAATAAACTTACCGCAATTTTTCACTAAACTTTCCAATGTTAATAAAGCATAAAGTGCTGTATGTTGATTAGTTGAGAATAATTTCTTTTTGACAGCAGTCAATGCATATCTTGGCCTAGAATTTTTAATTTTTAATTAACCACAAAATAAATAAAACAAAGAAAACAAACTTACTGTATATCATGTTGACGGATCAGATCGCACAATTGAAGTATTGAAGGCCAATCTGGTTCCATTAATAGATGACTAGTGGCCTTATCTATTCATAATTAAATTAAATTAAATTAACTTAATTAAGGTGGAAAAATTATCTTGGAATGTATAGAAACACTCACCTAGTATTTTATCGAAATTACCAGTCGATCGGAACATATTTAACACAATTTATTTGTAGATTATAATAAAATTTACAAATTTTCTTGAAATTATTTCGTTTATTTGTGGAAATTCTTTGATTTTCTATTAAAATACGATAAATTATGAAAAATGAGTCATCACTGTGATAATTGAAACAAAAACGGCTGATTTTGACAAGCAAGCATACCAACAAAATTCCGCCACTAGACAAATCTCGTCTTAATTGAATTATTTCACAAAATTACAAATTATTTCACTCGTAGTTTAATGAAATTAATCATTTTAGACGAGTTTATTTGATTTTAATTTGTATATCTTGAATTTTATTGGATTTTTATATGTTACTAAATTGGATGAAAATCACTAGATGATGTCACAGTAAACAGCGCTGTTGCCCAATTCTTACAATTTCTCACATTTGCTTGCATTAAAAAATCTGAAAAATCATAAAAATTTGAAAATAATGTAGATTTTTGATTGGATGATAAATAGAAATGATATAGTAACTATTTAAATTTTTTTATTGCAAGAGTTTGCGTCAGGGAATATATTTGGCAACGCCAAATCTAACTGCTGTCCTTGTGCTGACGTGTCAGAAAGGCGGCAATTTTGAATTTATTGGTATGCAAAATTGGTGGATGCGCCGGGTTATATGCTAACGACTTTATTGCATTTAAATTGAAATATTTGGTCTTTAAATAATTATAAATTTATCTGGGTTGAAAAGACGGATATATTTATTGATTTATAACAAAGAAAAATTGTTTAAATACTGCAATCTTTGCGTATAAATTGTTTTAAACGAAATATAATTGGTTGTAAATGCAGTAGACATAATGATAAAATTTTCAAATCTGTACAAATACAATTAAATCCAGATTATATCAACAATCATTGTTCTGTTTGATGGTAATTCTTTCTAAAAAAAATAATTACATAGTAAATTAGAAGATAACTAAATATATTTAAGATCTATTAACGTCATTAACATCGTTGATTTTTCTTACAATAAAATCAACTTAAATTGTCGAATTTTGTGTTAAATTGTATCAAACACAACACAATGTTGGCATCAACAAATTGGTTTTTATTGATAGCCGGCTGTAGTGGTAAGTTTAGCAAAATTATTAGGAATTATTACGAGATTTGCTAGAGAAATTGATAATTTCTAGTAAATTTGATATCGTTCGGTGCTGGCTCTTCTTATTCGTGGACATCACCTATTCTACCAAAATTGTATTTAAATTCAACAGAAAATCCACTCGGACGTCTTATAACACCATTCGAAGAATCATGGATTGGTTCATTAATAAATATTGGAGCTGCAATCGGCCCATACGTTTCGAATCTATTAAATGTTCGAATCGGTTCGAAAAAGTCATTATTATACGCTTCGTTGATAATGATTATTGCATATATGATGAAAGCTTTCGCCAATACTGTTGAATTGTATTATTTTGCACGATTTCTTGTTGGTTTAGGTGATGGTATTGTATTCTCTTTAACACCAATGTATTTAGGTGAAATTGCTGAGGATAAAAATCGTGGTCTATTAGGTGTGTTATTTTGTCTATCGTTAACTTGTGGTACGTTATTTTGTTATATAGTAGGACCATATACATCAATACAGAATTTATCGTTATTATGTATAGTTCCACTTGGTTTATTTTTAATAATTTTCGGTTTTTTTATACCAGAAACACCATATTTTTATCTGTTACAAAACAATAAAGAAGCAGCTGAAATATCATTGAAAAAATTACGTTTAAATTCTTTTAATATACAGAAAGAATTAGATGATATGATTGTTACAGTTGATATAAATCGTGATAAGATACAATTTAAAGATTTATTTAAATCGCGTGTTTTAATTAAAACTTTATTTATATCGTCTGGATTATTATTTTTTCAACAATTCACTGGTATTTCCGTATTCTTAGGTTATTCACAATCGATCTTTGATGCAACTGGTAGTAATATAAAACCAGAGATTTCATCAATTATTTTAGGTGTTGTACAAGTAATTGTATGTTTATTAACATCACAATTAGTTGATCGTTTAGGTCGTCGTTTATTATTAATTATATCAATGTTTGGTATAATACTATCAACTGGTATTTTAGGTTTATATTTCTATTTAATTGAATATCCTCATTATAATTTAATTAAAATCAGTTGGTTACCTATATGTTGTTTAATAGTATTTATGTTTAGTTATAATTTTGGTATAGGTCCGTTAGCTTGGTCGATGTTAGGTGAATTATTTCCAACGAATTTTAAAACATTAGCTTCAACATTAGCAACATCAATATGCTTTATTATTGCTTTTTTAACAACTGTATTTTTTCCAAATTTTATACAAATGTACGGTATGGGTATCTCATTTTGGTTATTTACTAGTTTCAGTATAATTGGTATAATATTTGTTATATGTATTGTACCGGAAACTAAAGGACGTAGTTTTCAACAAATACAAGAAATAATCGGTGGCAATAAGATTAATGCTAAAAAAGATATACAAAATTGTTAAGTTTCATTTGAATAAACTGTGATACACTTGTAAAATTGAAAAGTTTTTTGTATTCTAATTTAATTCACTATTCCTCTTATGAGTTTCTCACATTACAATCTTCTTCTTCTTCTTCTCCTTCTTTGTACAATACAATACAATAAATGGACTATAATAACAGCTTCTATCCACTTGAAAATTAGCACACAATTTAAGAACCAGAATCAGAATCTAATTGAAAAAAAAAAATATAAAGCTGTAACATGTCGAGAAATTGGACGTTCTTTTTACACTAATCTTCGTTTGGTTGTTACAAAATCGATACGAATTGTAATAAAATAATCTAGAATATCGACTTACAATTACCTATTGAATAAACAACAAATAAGATAGAAAATAAATGTGCATTTAAGAAATTGTAATTTTGCCAGTACAAATGAAAAGTGTCCAACAAGAACAGGTGTAAAATATACAGAAGTGTCCAACTTGACAGTGTTAATAGAATATAGAATAACCAAAGAATTATATTGTAAAATCTGAAAATATAGAAGCAAAGATTACATAAAAATGTAAAAAGAAAACTTTAATATGTGTAAAAATGGTGAATGCGCTTTCGATTAATTTAAAAGACTTTGTATTTTATTTTGTCGATCTTCATTTAACTCCACCAAACGGTAATTTAGTAACAATGTTCGCTAGCAACAGTCAAATCAAAAAAATTAAAAGGGACTATAATTTCGAGCTTCTTTCCCGTAACAACGAATCTGCCGATTATTCTCGTATTTACACATTAAATTACGGAAATTTTGGATTTACATACGAGTAGTTAAAGGTAAAATCCTTCTACAATTCTAAATACACTATTTTCTATATTATTATATCATCAAAAATAATGTTAAATAGAAATAAAAAGATCAGTATGTTGTAAAAAAAGGAAAATTAGTTGCAAAATTGGTGGATGCGCCGGGCTACGCGCTCACAATTTCATTGTATTAAAGTAGCTTGAAATTGATGCCTTTGTGGTCTTTATAGATTGTTTAAATATTGTAATATTGTGAAATTCTTTGTTTAAATAAATTGTGTTAATGTGGATTATTAAATAATATGTAATTGGGTGTAAATTCATTAGATATAATGATAACATTTTCAAATCTCTACAAATGCAATAAATCTAAATTCTTATCAATAATCTTTGTTATGCTTGATTATTTTTATTGTTTTTTATTAAAATAATAATCAAGAGTAAGTAATGAAAAAACTAAACATTGTTAAGATGTAATAACGTCATTCCCACTGACAGAATTATGATGAGAAATGGAGCCAATTTTTTCTTTAGAAAATTACCATTCTCATCTGTTATCTGTTTGAAATTAGAGCTTACTTTTAAAAGATAACAACATAACGAATATTCTAATTAGTCATACAAAAGTTAAAATTTTGATAAAATGGAAGACAATAAGCTTAGTGTGTAAAATGGTGGATGCGCCGGCCGAGTAGCTTACAAGTAAGCAATGTGAGATCAAAACTAACAATTTTAATGATTTACAGTGTATATAAGTAGTTTATTTTATTCTAAACAATGCGTGTCTTGTGATTTTTGGCTATAGTCAAATTTAAGGGAGAAAATTGGGGTTGAAATCAGTCTTTTTTTCAAATATCTCAAAAATATTACCTAAAAGTGTAAAAATGTGGAACACCTCAATCAACATTTTTTTTAAATTATTCCATTACAAAAGAAGTAGAGTTAAAGTACTTTAATTCTATCTTCAAGATACAATTTACTGTTTGCTCACTTGTATGGATTAACAAAAAAAGTCGATCACTTGTTCCGAATATTACAATTCTCAATTGTTAAAAGAATATAAAATATTCCTAAGAATTCTACTGAAAAATTGAAGAACATGGAAGCTAAGATTAAGAATAAGAATTTCAAAAGAAAAGCTTAGTATGTGTAAGAATGGTGAATGCGCTTTGGATTAATTTAAAAGACTTTGTATTTTATTTTGTTGATCTTCATTGAACTTAACCGAACAGTAAGTTTGTAACAATATTGTCCTGCAATTGTAAAATTAATAAGATTTAAAGGATTCACTACTTCGAGCTGCTTTCCCATAATACCGAATCTGCCGATTATTCTAGTGTTAACACACCAAACGACAGAAACTTTGGATTTAATTGCGAATTTTTTATAATAAAATCTTTCTGCAGTTCTAAATACATCATTTTCTATGTTGTTAAATCATTATACAAGATGCAAAGTAAAAATATAAATACAAACATGCATAGAATAAACATAAAACTGGAATGTGCAAAATTGGTGGATGCGCCGGGCTACATGTTGACGCTTTTGTTGCATTCAAATAGCTTGGAATCGTCGCCTTTGTGGTTCTTCTCTCTAATCGAATTTCTCTTAAATAAACAGACATAAGTTTATTTATTTATAACAAAGAAAATTGTTTACACATTGCAATGTTGTAAGATTTTGTGTTTAAATAAATTATTTTAATATGGATTATTAAACAAAATATAATTGGTTTTAAATTCAGTTGATACAATGATAACATTTTCAAGTCTTTACAAATGCAATTCTTATCAAAAATCTTTGTATTTTCTGATAATCGTTATTTTAATTAAAAAACGATTAAAAGTTAGTTAAGAAAAACTAAATATTGTTAAGATGTAATAACGTCATTAACACTATTGAATCATTTACAAATTGTGATAGAGATGCAGACTATTATTTCTTTAGAATATTACCATTCTCATCTGTTATCACGTTCAAATTAGAGTTAACTTTTCGAAGATAACAACATATCAAATAATCTAATTAGTTGTTCAGAAAAATTGAAGAATAATAAACTTAAAATTGGATAAAATGCAAGACAATGAGATTATATAGTGTGTAAAAATGGTGGATGCGCCGGTCGAATAGCTTACAAGTGAACCAGCCAAAAACGAAATTCTCAATTTTAATCATTTTTGGTGCATATAAGAAGTTTACATTATTTTAAGGGATGCTTGTTTTGTAATTGTCAAATTTAAGGGAGGAAATTTTAGTTGAATTTAACCTTGTGATTCACTTTTAAATAGTTCTGCATTCCTTAAAGAAGATAATTGATTATTGATTAATGATTATGATTTGATTGTATTATCTCTTGAGTGTAAACTAGGATTATAGCTAGATAAGAACAAAACGCCCTTGTTCAGGTATTTTCGTTTTAAAATTCGTAGGTAATAAATTATTCTGCTTGTTTTGTTGTTATTTTTTTTTTCATTATTTATGGTAAGGCTTATACCAAAATTTATAGCTTTTCGCAATACAATTTTGTGATGTTTTTTACTTTCAATAGTCAGTTATGTACTAGAGAACGTAAATTTTTATGCCTAAAGCTCAATCTTTAATGTCTACATAATAACACAATGAATATTTTCAGAAGTTTTTCTCAAAATTTCTCATAAATGGGCCATTAATTTAATCTCACGAAAACAATCAAAAATATTTTTAAGATTTGTAGAGGGATTACTCGAGGCAATTTTTGCAAAATTAGAACCTCGTAGCTCATTTGAAAGTTGGCCAAAAACGCTCGTTTAGATAATGTCCCGATTTTAAAGAACTTGCTACACACTTCAAGAGAGACTAGCGAATCGTTCCAACTTTGTTTTTTTTTTCGTTTTTCTCCATTGTCTTTTTGAATAGGTGAAAATATGTCTCATTTTTTGTAGAATTCTATGGAGTAAAACGAAAAAAATCAATGCTGAGAGGGTCTTTGAGCCATTCTTTGTCGTTTTACGTGTTTAACTCGTTTTACAAAATTGTAATCTTATCCAAAATGAGCGTTTTTCGATCAACTTTGAAATGAGCTACGAGGTTCTAATTATGCTAAAATTTTCTCCAGGGATCCCTCTACTAATCTTTAAAATATTTTTCAAATCGCTCGTCAACTAATGGGAGTTTCATAGAATCAACCATTTTTAGAATCGGAATAAGGAAAAATGGTGGATGCGCCAATTGAGTTTCTTCAATGATCAATCAATTAAACTCCTCCAAAAATACGTAATTAAGTTGAGATAAAGATCGAAATTTGATTTCTAAATTTAGACATAATATTAAATAATAGTTTCTCTATGTTGAATAATTAATCTTGAAAAATTGCACGACAATGTAGACAGAAGGATAACGAAATTCTTATCGTCTACAATTAAATAGATTTCAAAAACTAAAACTACATTAACTATTATATTAATAAAAAGACGTATTTTCTACTATATACATATATATAGAATAATTTAGAACAATTGAACTTGACAGGTAAATAAATTTAATTAAACCCTCTATTGTGTTAATAAAATAAAATAAAAAATTATAAATATAACACGAATTTTAAATAATATCTAATAACAGTGTTAATTTTACGTTTTCGACCAAATCATAGTCTGATAATGGATCAGAAACCAGATAATTTCGTTTACAAACCAACAACAATCAATCAAAATAAGAAGAGTTCACGTTTTCTATTCTTCGCCGCCTCAACAGGTATGTCTATACAGAGTGTTTTTTTTTTGCTTAAATGTGGGTGATTCTTATGAAACTTCTATTAGTTAACGGGTGATTCAAACAATATTTCAAGGGTGCTTAGGGTAGTTCCTGGAGAATACACGTAGAAAAGCTCGAAGATCAACCCGACTTTGATTTTTTCGTTTTTATTCTGGAACAAGTGTGAAGTGGAGGGTCTTCGAGCATTCTTAAGCTTAGGGTAGACACAGCCATAAATGAAGCTTCGTGTGACCAAATATAAAACCTGCAAACTAGCCCCTGCACTACGGTTGCTTACAATATTTTCGGGTTGTGCATACTTTCAAAAGTAGCCTATTGTGAACTGCACTTTTTATGAATTGATACCAAAAAGATAAGTTTGATAGATGGATCAAGTTAAGTTTATCCGAAAGTATGGGTGCGCAGTAGATCTAGCCTGCAGTAGAAGTGCAATAGAGTGTCTTCTCTCATTTTTACTCTACTGGAAAGACATTCGAAAAAAAATCGAAGAGACACGATCGGATTACTACGAAAAACTTGTTTGGAGGCGCCGACTTGGACAAACTTATGTTGATTCATCTATAGTGTATTAAGATTAAAGTTAAAACAACTTCGAACCGGAACTGACCCGAAAACCGGAAAAATCGAAATTTTGTTGGGTAGAAAATCTGGAGCTGAACCAAAAACAAAAACCGCTTTTTTTTCGGTTCAAGCATATTACTTAACACAATCTTTTTCTTATTTTTTTTTCATTCCCTCTTTCCTCTCTAGCCCCTTACTGTGTCAAAATTGCCGATTTCAATGATTTTTGATATTTAGATGTTTCATTCCAATTCAAGGGAGATATTTGAAGTTGAAGTTACTTTTGCAAAATTAGTTTTTCAAATATCTCTTTATTGGCTCAATATTTTTTAGTGATTTAAGAATTAAATGATATAGATTCGCTAGAAATATCAAAAGGCGTATACCGCGCTTTCATCCCTTGTTAGGGGTTAAAATTATAAATGATTTTATAAGAATTTGAAGGGGAATATCTGGACTTATCTATTGCAGGTGAAAGCGCCCTTTTAGAATCCTTGGATATTGGAAAAATTGACGTTAACTTTTGGAATTTACTCAATAATAAGTAAAAATTCCCTACTTTTAGTAATTTAAACTCAAATAAATACAAAATAATGTTTTCTTTTATTTAATTAATTGATTCTGCGAAAAAAATTGTAAAATTTGTGAAAATTGAGAGAGATTATTGCTACAAAATCCCAAATACTGAATTTTCTGTAGAGAGTTCTCCAATCATGAATTTAAAGATGCAATAAAATTTTGAAGGAAATATCCACAATTATTAACCTAGTGTCTGTTGCTGTTTGATAAAAGCCTTGCAAATTTATTGCCAGTAGACTCCTTTAGTAAAGCCATCTATTGAACTTCAATATTCAAAATTTTGGATTTTCTTGCAAGATGAAATTAGTTTATCAAAGGGAGATGTTATTTTTAAATTTAAAAGTTGACCAAACACGCTGTGTGTTACATCTTCAGCCATACGAACACAATAGTGGCACAAAGCAAGCCAAAACTTTGCTTCAAATGGTGCAGTTTGATGGAAAAGACAGTGCCGTAACGTTTTATTATTCTTGCATTCTTAAGAGGAAGCTACACTACAAAAACCTGCGAAGTGTACGCTACTTTATGTGCATACAGAATGCGCAACTTTTGCAGCCACAGCTATTAAATTGCGCATCAAAAGTACAGCCAAGTGCAATGAAAATGTGACGATACTTGTGAGGCTGTGTAAGTCAGGCTAACGAGGGACGTTCTCATGATACGGCGGATGCCTAGCAGGTCAGAATTTGGAAGGAAATATATCCAACGAAAAATCGTAGGTGAAACTAGGGGTGTTATCTTGTAAATTACTGTTTTTTGAACTGTTCCCATCGCCACATCTTTTTCTTTTCAAGACTGAAGAAGTTTGATTCACACAACTAAAAGTAGGGATATTTTTCGTGCAAGAGTTGTCACATTTTCAGTGCTCTTGGCTGTACTTGTGTTATGCTCTTAGCTTAATGGAAGTTTCATAAGAATCGACCACATTTAGAAAAGACACCCTGTAGATTTCTTCTAATTATAGTTTTAATTAATTAATTAATTAATTAATTAATTTTACAGCGAGTGTAGCGGTGTTCGTTTGTGGTGTGTGTATGGCTTGGCCATCACCAACTTTACCGAAACTCAACGGTGCTATTGAGCCCGAAAATAATCCATTATTACAACCAACAACACCAGATCAAGACTCATGGATTGCCAGTCTAATCAATCTTGGTGCAGTATTCAGTCCATTGATAACAAACAGATTATTAACGAAATTCGGCCGTAAAATACCACTTTTACTTATGACAATCCCTATTATCATATCATTTATTATAATAATATTCGCTAAAACTGTGTATTTATTTTATATAGCACGTTTTATACAAGGTATCGGTGTTGGTAGTATTTTCACAATATTACCAATGTATGTAATTGAAATATCACAAGATCATAATCGTGGTCTTTTAGGCTGTTTAGTCGGTGTCTTTATAGCATCTGGTGTTCTATATGCTTATGTAATCGGTTCAATTTTGACTGTTAAAGGTTTTGCTATCGCTTGCCTACTACCATTATTGTTGTTTATTATAATTTTCGGTTGTTTAATACCAGAAAGTCCGCAATATTTTGCTAATATTAACGATAGGAAACAATTAGAGGATTCGTTAAGGATGTTACGACCGAGTCGATACGATATCGAAGAGGAATTGATGAGATTCACAAAATCTGATCGGAATGAAGAGTCAGTACAAAAGAAAAAAAATTTAATGGATTTGTTGAAGATCAAAGCGAATCAAAAGAGTATAATTATAACTTTTAATATGATGATTTTACAACAATTCTCCGGTATAACAGCTGTCGGTTCTTATATGCATTCAATCTTTCAATCGACCTCAACTGGTATTTCAGCTGAATTATGTGTTGTTGTTATCGGTGTAGTACAAATAATTGTAACAATAATAACATCATTAATTGTTGAGAAATTAGGTCGTAAATTATTATTGTTTATATCGACATTATTCTGTTCTATATCATTATTTTTATTAAGTTGTTATTTCTATTATGATTTAAAATCATTAAATTGGTTACCAATTGTTAGTTTATTAATTTATATAATTGCATTTAATATCGGTTTAGGTCCATTACCATGGACCGTAGCTAATGAATTATTATCAAATGATATTAAAGCATTTGCAGCATCAATACTTAGTTTTATTATCTTTGCTGTAGCATTTCTTGTAACATTAGCATTTCCAATTATATCAGTTGTTTTAGGTATGGCATTATCATTTTTAATATTTGCAATATGTTGTTTAATTGGTTGTGTTTTTATTTATTATTTTGTACCGGAGACGAAAGGTAGAACATTGGATGAAATACAACAGATTTTGGCAAAATAAAAATAAATATGTGTGCTTGTATTTGTGTGTATGTTAATTATTATTAATTAAATAAATAAAAGTATTATAAATTATTAGTCTTTATTTGTACTATACAGCTCCTTATATTTATTCTATCAACAATAGACGATTTAATCGTAAGTGCTATTTATATAAGATTTAAGTACTTAAAAATATAACGATAACAAATAAATTAATTTTGTTGAATTCTTGTTAAAATTGAATAATAATAAATTTGTCCCTAATTACGCACTCTTATTGGGACAAGATATGATTGTAGACTTATTCTCTAGTCTTTCATATTTTTGTCTAATTCCATGGGATCGTACGAACCAAATACAAATTCAATGCCGGTCAAAAATGTCGAACAGCTGCAGACTCGAGTTTGTGAAGCTGCAGACGCGATTCTGGAGCTACCAAAAGGTGCAGCATTCCCTGGTATGAAAAAAGCAGGTTTGAGTGTAGCAGAGACGACTACATCTTAAGCAATTTGTTGTAGTTCTTAATCATATGTCTCGTGTGTATGTCCAATAAGTGGATTAGTAATATTTTCGTGGATAATTCATGTAAATCCGAGACGTGTTATATTGGCACCAGCTTTCTTATAACTCTCGACAATAACATTATGGTAGGTAAGTATTTAACCAGCGACCATCAAGCAATGGTTCAAAATTCGGAATTCTTCTAATCTATGTAGGCTGTTCAATACCTTTGTTTCCTGTTTTCTTTTGAAAATTCGCCTCTGCTTTGTCGATAGTTTCCTGACCCCTGGTCTATGCCAAACTCATTGAATTATAATAAAATGCATAGAAGGCTTAGAAAAATGACAAAGTATCATAAATGGCGTCAATATTGACTATTTTACAATTTTTTTTTATAACTTAAGACATTCTACATGCACAAAAAACAAATTTAATAAATATTGATTTAATTAATTATTAATTTCTTACATTCTTCTTCTTGAGAGAGTCTAGAATTAATTAATTAATTTCATCTTAATTGTGACAATTGAATTGAAAGTTGTTTTGCTAAACCTTCTATGTTTTACAATTTTTTTTTTTTCAGAGAAGAAATTTAAAATTTTGAATAACTGAAAAACTATCAAAGATAGGTACAGGGAATTCCAATACAGTTCGATGCGTTTTTTTAACTTCCCGCTAAGAAAATTGAAAATTTTCAAAATTTCGGGAAGTTATTGGTCTTACCCCGATTTTCGAAAATTGAATTTTCAGCAGATCTCGACGTTTTGGGGTCCTAGGAAGATATTTTGACTATTTTTGCGAGGGTGTCTGTATGGCTGTATGTGTGTGTGTGTGTGTGTGTGTGTGTGTGTGTGTGTGTGTGTGTGTGTGTGAGAAGAGTACGTAAGCAGCTCATAACTTTTGGACGGATTGACGGATCAAAACGCTCTTTACGACATTCGAAAGAGTTTCACCAAACTTAGATGTTGGCCCGATAGGTTTTGAGAAATTCCAAAAAAACCGAAAAAATTCTTCAATTAAAATCATGTTTTTGCAAAATAACTATTGAGCTGCTGTACCGATCGATTCCATAATCTAATCAGCTCTTAACCTCAACTAATGACGTCGAATGCTGTTTGAACGATCAAAATTGGTTGATTCGTTCATGAGTTATCGTTGTCGAAAAATATCGAAAAAACTGTTTTTTAAACATAACCTCAAAATTACCCAACCAATCAAATTCATACTTACAATATACTTACAATATTTTTGGAGCTTTAAAAACTGCGTCGAATGCCACAAAGCCCGTCAAAATCCATTTGTTTGTTCGCGAGATATCGTTGTCGAAAAATTTCGAAAAAGGGTTTTTTCAATATAACCTCAAATTTTTTTGATCAATCAAATTTGTACTCCTCACAATAATTTTGGAACTTCAAAAACTTAGCGGGAAGTTTCAGGAATGGCCTGCAGGGTTAACCGCATTCCGGATTTTTTTCTCTATGTAGCCATATAAAGAGAAATATGGGGTTCTATTTAAGATAAGCAAGATTTATAGTTTGAAATTTGTCTGAAAGAAAAATTGTTTTCAGCTAAACGCTGAAAGATAATTCAATTCTGTTTAAATTGGTGAAAAGTGCATTATTTTTTAACTTCCCCGACCAGAGGGTAGGGAAGTTATTAGTTTCGGACCAAAATTTCGAATTCGAGATTTCACCAGATCTTTACGTTTTGGGGTCCCCTGAACACGTTTTTGAAGTTTTTAGCATGATGTCCGTGTGTGTGTGTGTGTGTGTGTGTGTGTGTGTGTGTGTGTGTGTGTGTGTGTGTGTGTGTGTGTGTGTGTGTGTGTGTGTGTGTGTGCGTCTGTCGTTTCTCCAACGATTACTCAAAAACGGCTTAACCGATTGCGTTCAAATTTGGCCAGCATCAACTATTCCGTGGACTTTCGAGTTGATTAGTTTTTGGTGCCAATCGGACAACGGGGGTGGACGGGGGAGGGGGTTGATTGAAAAAAATGTAAGATAACGTATTAATTTGATATCACCAATCGAAAGGGCATGTGCTTTTATGTCAGAAATAATACCCATCATGTGCGATATTTTTCAATCTGGCGACTTATAATGATTAAATTAATTAGATGGACAGTGATTCTTTACTAATCAAGTATGTACGCAAGACAAAAGAATAAGACATTAATATATCAAATATAAATCAGGATTTATGGCCGTTGTCTAGCAACAAGACTGTTTCGTGAAAGATCGAGTAGGTGTAAATAATTGCGTTGTTTTTTTTTAAATTTCGGTGCTGATTTTGACATCTTTGGTTTTGTTAAAAGCTTTACTGGAATATTTGTTTAATCTTTTGTTGTGAATTTATTGTAATGGATAACATAATGAGTAATAATACTTTTACTATCCATAGAGGCAGTAAGTAAACTAAAGTTTTCTATTTGTTAAGAATAAAATAACAAAATAGTAAAGATGATTATTTCCATAATTGAAAAGAAAAAAAATAAAGTTATTCTGGCGAGAATTGAACCCCGTAGCAAACAGATGTCAGGCGAGAGCGCAACCACTGTGCTTTTCGCAGAAATTTGACAATTTTCTCTTGATCGTAGAAAAATTTTTTTCTAATTAATGATTAACTACTGGGACTGATCAGTCGGGGAAGTTGCTAGGCCGGGTCTTCGATTCGACCCCTTTTCCAACTCGTACTACGTAAATTTTAAGTTTAAACATTTCAAATGCTTTGGCTTCAAAAATATGAACTTTTTAATCAAACACTGAAATTTTTAAAATTGCACTAAAAGCTGAAATATCTGAAAAACTTTCAGTACTAGACCATGAGTCATGTTATCAAAATCCCCTTCGATTTCATCATTGAATTCAAAAATGCAATAACAAATATACCATTCCGTTTAAAATAAGAGAGTAGGGTGCACTACCCCAAATAAGAGGGGTTGCTAAAACAACAAAAATAACTTTCTAAAAAAAAATTCAGGAAAAATAACGGCTGTATACCAAATTTCAACTTCCATTAACTAAAACTTCTTATATTTTTAATAGCCCATATTTTTGAATCACCCTGTATTTAGAAATGGAGCTTAAGGTTGACCTCTACTGACTTAAAAAACTTCAAATGTCTTAAAATAATTACCACAGCTTAATATTGGCCTAAACTTCAATTATACCAAACTTAAAATAAATCTAGAATGTGATCCTTGGAAAATAGTAAAAAAATATAAAAAACATGTTTTTGTACAATTTTATTTTTTTATCTTCAAAATAGTAAACTAGATTTTGTTTACACTTATTTTTTATGACATCCGAATTAGTTTTATTTAGATCCTGTATTTTTTTGGTTGAGTGAACCTACGGATTAATGTATATGTGTAATAATTAAACAATAGTTAGATAAATTTGCTTCTAATTACGTTCTATTATTAAGATAGGATAGCTATTTCATTAAAAAAAAAAACTGTAAATTCAAAAATCTTCAAATAATTACCACAACTTAATATTAGCCTAAACTATAATTATACCAAATTTTAAAAAAATCGGGTATGTGGTTTTTGAAAAATAGTTAAAAAACGTCTCAAAAATGGTCAACCAGATTTGTTTACATTTTTTTCCTCACATACGAGTTAGTTTTATTTAGATCCTGTATTATTTTGATTGAGTGAAAATTAAACAATAATGGAGATTGTTCACTGAATAATATATAGACATGTCGAGCCCATGCTTTTTTGTGTAATCGAAAAGTATTTCGAAAAGCACTGAGAGTATTCCAACCACCAGATGGCAATACTATCGAATTACATAGAATACAGTTTCAGACAAGTATATGTTCTAAGTACATCTGTTGTCTAAGAGAGGACAATATATTCTCTCTCAAGAAAAATCCAATCATAAGCGTTAATCAATACAATTGTATCATATTACAGCCCAACAAATTTATTGAAGAAAATCTAAACACAAAATAGTACATATTGGAGGCTATTATTCCCAAAGTCTAAAATATAAACAGAATTTATTTTTCTTAAAGAAACATGGAGTTAGAATTATGCTCTCAACAAATAGATGGCAGAACAAATTTTTCAGTTACAAATGACCAATAAAGGTGAACTCTCTAGATATTATTCACTCAACGGTGGAGATAAATTTGTTCCTAATTACTCACTATTGTTGGGATAGGATATACATAGGTATTTAGAAATGGAGCTTAAAATTGATCTCTGTTGGATTAAAAAAAACTTCACATTTAAAAATTTTCGAAAAATTACCAGAACTTGATATTGGCTTTTTAAGAAATTTAGTGTGTGGTTTTTGGAAACTACACCTTTTCCAACTGTAGTTCAGAAAGTAACAGATTAATTTCAGAAATCATCAATTGTATTTCAGATTAGTAAAATGCGTTTCAGAAATCGTAAATTGTATTTCAGAATTTGCGAAATGTAGTTCAGAAAAATTAAATAAATTTCAGAAAAGATTAATTTGTAATTTATTTTAATTTATTTTCACTCAATTAAGACCCATAAAACAATAGATATAAAATATTTTTGTTATTAAAATTACAGAAATAATTTACTATTTTTGGTATAAGTTTCAGTTGAATCCAATCATCTTCAGTACTTCCCTTGAATATAAGAATTAAATGAATATAATTGAATAATCTGAAATACAAATGACGATTTCTGAAATACATTTGACTAATCTGAAATACAACTGACGATGTCTGAAATTCAACTTACAAATCTGAAATACAATTGACGATTTCTGAAATAAAATTGACTAATCTGAAATACAACTGAAAATATCTGAACTACACTTGGAAAAGGTGTAGTGAAAAAAAAACATGAAAAAACATGTTTTTGCACAATTTTATTTTTTTGTCTCAAACATAGTAAGCCAGATTTTGTTTACATTATTTTATCACATCCAAATTAGTTTTATTTAGCTCCTGTATTTTGTTGTTTGACTTTAAATTGACAATTTTAGAAAAATAAGTTAGGCAAGACGGAAAAACAATTAATTTTGTTGAATTTGTGTAAAAATTAAACAATAATTAAAATAAATTTGCTTTTAATTACGCATTATTATTGGGATTGGATATATTTAGAAATGAAAGCTAATGTTGATTTATATTGGATTAAAAAACAAAAAATGTAAATTCAAAATTTTTCAAAATATTAGCAGGGCTTATTATTGGCCTAAGCTTCAATTATACCAAATTTAAAAAAAATCTAGTTGGTGGTTATTGAAAAATAGTGAAAAAAATTGAAAAAAAACAACATGTTTTTACATTGTTTTATTTTTTTATTTTAAAAATGGTAAATCAGATTTTGTTTAAATTTTTCTTATCATATCCGAATTAATTATATTTAGCTCTTGTTTGGTTAGTTGACTTTGAATTCACACTTAGAAAAAAAATACATTAACCGAAAAACGAATAATAATTGAGTTTTCCAAAACTTTTCCGAATTTTCAAAAACTGAATTTCTCATTGATGTCTCATTTTCTTCCCATGGATTAGCTTTTGAACAAAAGCCTTTTTAATTCGCTACAAACAACTTAATTTTTTGATTCAAGACTAATTATGAAGGAAATTCAAAATTTTCTCAAAATTTCCAAAAACAGAATAGTTCTCCTCCTGCATCTTGAAACGTGTTTTCCAAAACTCTATCAAGACTTTCTACATCTTAAAACACAAGCAAGATATCGTGGATCAAAGATTGCCCTTTTTCGTAAATATGTTGTAGCCCTCCTACTTAAGATCTAGATTTAAAGTCACGAATTATGTTCAAAAATCGTAAAAAACCGTGTCTATATTGTGTTCTTTCACCACGGAAGAGTTCACTTACAATACGCAATGGCGTAGTGACAAGTTAACAGGCCCGTATTTTGGTTTTTAAAGCGGGCCCTAAATTTACATATTAGCTATAGCTTCATGTTTACTCATCCATAATCTTGCTTACGTATTTTTAGAACTAAGACCTCTTTCTCGCAAGACGGACCCCTTTGGAACCCGGGCCTGTGTTCCGAGGAAACCACAGAATCCTGCTCATTATGCCACTGACAATAAAATTTATGACTTTGAACAAAAATATCTTGAAACTTTAACTTGTGTTGCAACATTTATTTCAAAAATCGTCTAAGAATGTCTTCAAGTTTTTTCATTTTGACAAATTATAGCAAAATTCGTTACTTTAGGACAAAAATCGGCTAGCAGCATTATTTAAAGTGTAGAATTATGGCCAAAAATTGTTTAAAATTTTGTCTAAATCCTCACGTTTTCACTACAGCAAAAGCGAAATTTGTTAAAAACTGATAGACTTTAGGTTTCAAACATCGCCGTAAATCATTGCCTTGTTACAAGATGCCTAAAATTTTTTCTTCTGTACACTTAAAGTCATTAAAACGAAACCATCGTTTTTGGGGCTGTGTAAAGCAGGTTTTCTAAGGCGATCTTCACAATATTCAATCAAAAGAAAATGAGGTGGGATTATTGGTGTTAATTTTGTTAAGCGGTTGGTATTGTGGGAACTCATTCTAACATTTCCATCTGTCCGTCACGACAGAAACAGCCTGACTCATACGAACGAAAACATGTGATATTCTCGCTCAAGAGTAGTCGGTCACTTTTTTGTGTTTGTAATTGTACATTATACAGAAATTAGTAAACGGGATTTTCACAGGTCAGGACTTGAGGAGGAGGAGGATATCTAGTTAGAAGGAGTGGTTGTGCCAGTTTTGTTAAGCGTTTGGTATGGTACAAACTCGTTCTAACCCTCACGAGAAAAACGGCCTGACTTACACCAACGAAAACATGTAATATTCTCGCCCAAGAGTAGTGGGTCACTTTTTTGTGTTTGTAACTGTACACATTTTCTAGAAATTACCAATCGTAATTTTCACAGGTCAGGACTTAGGAAGAAGGATATTCATTAAGAAGAAGGGGAAATAGGGTTACTGGTGCCATTTTTGTTAAGCGGTTAGTGTGGAAGAAAAAGTTACTTTTTTGTGTTTGTAACTGTACATTATTCAAAAATTAGCAAACGGGATTTTCACAGGTCAGGACTTGAGGAGGAGGATATCCAGTTGGAAGAAGGAGAGGTTGTGTTATTTTTGTTAAGCGTTTGATATGGTACACTCACGAGCACATAAAAGAGACCACTTTTTGTGCGACTGTGTAAAACCAGCTTTCGAGAGCAGTCGTCTCAATTTTAACTGGTCAGAATTTGGGAAGAGAGTTGTCCAATCGGAAGAAGGGTGGGGTGGAGTTATTGTCACTTTTCCATATTTACGAAATTTCGACAGGAAATAGAATAGTAAAGCGGGCAGGTAACAGCTAGTAAATTATAACTTTCTCTAAAGAGGGTGGTTCTACAAAATTTGCTATGGTGGAAACTGGCTACAGCACCTCCTACCTCTACACCTTCTTCCGCTGACGAGAGAAGGAGCCTGACGCACACGAACCGAAAAACATGATATTCTTCACTCAAGAGTCGGTCTCTTTTATGTGCTCGTGAGTGTACAAACTTGTTCTAACGCCCACGAGAAAAACGGCCTGACTTACACGAACGAAAACATGTAATATTCTCGCCCAAGAGTAGTCGGTCACTTTTTTGTGTTTGTAACTGTACATATTTTCTAGAAATTACCAATCGTAATTTTCACAGGTCAGGACTTAGGAAGACGGATATTCAGTCAGAAGAAGGGGAAATAGGGTTACTGGTGCCATTTTTGAGGGAGAAACAGTTTGCCTCACACAAACGAAAAATTTTTCCTTCAACAGTATTTGCTCATTTTTTTGTTTTTGTAACTGTATATTTTCCAGAAATTGCCAAGAGGGTTTTTTGCAGGTCAGGACTTAGGAAGAAGGATATTTAGTCAGAAGAAGGAGAAATGGGGTTATTGGTGGCATTTTTGTTAAGCGGTTGATATGGTAGAAGCTCCTTCTAACCCTCGCGAGAGTAACAGCCTGACTCACATGAACGAAAACATGTGGTATTCTCGCTCAAGTGTAGTGGGTCACTTTTTCTTGTGTTTGTAACTGTACCTATATTTTCCAGAAATTACCAAGAGGATTTTTTGCAGGTCTGAACTTGAGAAGAAGGATATCCAGTCAGAAGAAGGGGAAACGGGTTTATTGGTATTATATTTCCTAAGCGGTTGATATGGTAGAAGCTCGTTCTAACCCTCATGAGAGAAACAGCCTGACTCACACGAACGAAAACATGTGGTATTCTCGCTCAAGTGTAGTGGGTCACTTTTTTGCGACTGCAATTGTACATTTTCCAGAAATTACCATTAATTTCTGCAAAACATGTGATATTCTCGCTCAAGAGTAGTGGGTCACTTTTTTGCGATTGCAATTGTACATTTTCCAAAAATTACCATTAATTTCTGCAATTTCTAAATGAATCACAAGGGCACATTGATAATTATCAATGAGACAAAGAAATCGAATGAATAAAAGTGTCCCCTTGACCTATGATTTGTGCCCTCTGAAACAATGATAAATATCGACTGTTATCCTATTAAAATATAAACAAATTCTTTACTGTCTGCTTACAAGAAGGGAATACAGTAGGGGAAATTAAATATTAAAAGTCAATTTATTCACAATCAATAATTTTTCACTATGTGCATGTATGTGATCGTATAAATATTCTAATAAAATGAGAAACTAATTGTAAATCACACGATAACCTTCGACTGTGTTGAAAATACCCTTATCAGTATTTAATAAACAACAAATCAATGGTTATTTTATATTAATCGTGTTGTATTTGTGTCTACGTACAGTTCAAATTTCTTCTAAACTAATTTCAAGATTCTTCAAACGATTTACTTGTTGAAAATTTGAATGATTTTACCAAAAATACGTGGACAATTTACAAAATTATCCAAACAACATACAAGTGAGATTATTTTTTATGATTTTTATTGATTTTCAATAATTTTTGATGGTGATTTAGCTGTAAAGATGTCGGTGGTGCCACAAAGCATATTTGCTGTTAATAAAATACGCCAAAATGAAGAGAAATTGAAGAATTCTCGTGATTGTAACAATTGTAATAATCATATGGAATTACCACCACCAACCCCAATGAAATATAGCAGTAAATTTATGAATAGTATATGGGGGATGTATAATCGCTATTCTGTACATAATCTAAAGAAGAACATCGAATTAACCCCAAATACAAATTCTAATCAGTAAGTTGTTACAAGTTTTCTTAACATATAAACAACATTATTTTTTTCTTCTATTTTTAAGAATCTAACAGTTCAAGATCTCAAATTGCAACATCAACAGTTTTATCTTTTTGTTTAAAAATATGGTGATATTATTCTCTTCTCGTCTTCATCTTATATCTAATTTGTTATCATTTATTATAAAACAATTTAAATAATAATAAAAAATCTCCAAAGGCAGCAAGTACCTTATATAGCGAATTTTTTATGTATCTACATACTGAAATATTAATTGCAAAACATTCTTATGATACTGACAATTAATATATTTTATCTACGACTTATATATAAAGTGATCATTATACTTGTGGTTTTTGTAATGTAATGACCTACTTTATATCCCTAGGGAGATAAAGTAAATGAATATCCCTCTCATCAGCCAATCAGAAAATAGTATTTTAATTATAATTTCCGTCAAATGTAAACAAACCATGGTAACGACAAAAACAATTAACAATAGTTTCAACAAGTAGGCGTAAAGTGGGCGTTTTCATGCAATTTTGAATAAAATGACATTTAACTTTTCTGAAATTTCGAACAAATACTTAGTTGTGAGAAAATTCGTTGTATTTACAATGGAAAGTGTTAAAGAAGACGATTTTGGTAGTAGATAATAGTTTCTGTTAAATGTAGAAAACCATGGTAACGACAAAAAATAAATAACAGTTTCAACAAACAGTTGTAAATAAGTGTCAATTTTTTGTGCGATTTTAGAATCGAAAATGATTAAGAAGGTAAATATTCTTGTACACCACAAGTACCTGTACATGTAGAAATAAGTCGTAGATAAAGTATAGTATACAACTCGCTTATAATGAATGCTAATTATAACCTCGAATGATTACAACACTCGCTCGCTTTGCTCGCTTGTGTTGTAAACTTCATTCTCGGTTATAAAAGCATTCATTATAGACTCGTTGTATAATATACTATTAATAACATTGAATCAACTAATAAATTCATTTCCCGTAATACGTTTAATCAAGGCCTGCTTGATTTTTTCAAGCGAAATTCTCTAGCAGGCCTTGCGTCTAATATTAACTGTCAAAATTAGTTGCCCTCCGCGATATTCAATTTTTTTTCTAATATCAATTGCCAGAACACATAGCCATCTGAGATAATCGATTTTACTGCTTATACTCAAAAAAGAGATTTTTGCATTTTTCTTGAGATCCAACCAACCGATTTTGATGATTTTTTTTCTGGGTCATAGAGAATGGTCGGCTCTACTGTTATTTTAATTTTCATCAAAATCTAAGCAAATGTAATATTGAAAATGATTTTTTTTAACATTTCTTCAGCTCTTATTCCAAAAGTATTGGCCCTACCAGTCTGGCCAACGAACTCATCCAAGCTATTCCAAAGACCGATTTTTGTACCAAGTTTCATTAAGATTGGACTATTTTTACGGCAGTTATCGTGGGTATACATATATATATATATATATATATATAAATATATATATATATATATATAAAAATTTTAACGAACGGTGGATATGGGTTCCTGAAGTCCCAAAACGAACTTCTGTGCAAAAATTTTTCGGAAATTCAAAAGTGAGGATCTCGTCATTAGCTAATTTTTTTTAAAAAATTCGCGAATATTATTAACCTTTGTGGAATTGTGCCAGTATTACTAAATATGTTGTACCTGTCGCTACTGCCTGTATTTTTTTTCAACAAAAAATATGTCAAAAATTAAGTAAAAAATGCTTATAATTCGAATTTACCGTAGTGATAAGTGAAGCATCAACTTTAAAGAAACCCAATGCTGTAAATCGAATTTTCCTTACAACTGTATAACAAAGAAAATTCCATAACTGAAAATGATTAGTAATTATTTTTTAATTTATTTTGGATTGAAATCAACGATAATTGAAACACCTCGTGTTTAGTGTTGGTATCGATACGATCGCTTAAAATATTGCACAAGAAGCTTTTCGTTGAGTTCGCCTGTAAAAAAATTAAAATCAATTCTAGAGTCGTAGTCAGAAAAGTATTACAAGTGGGATGCGTTTTTTGGGCAAGTATGGGAGCTTTAAAGTTACAATTATTTGATGGCAAAAGGTTCTTGTGGCAGAGGGGGGCGAGAGATTATGCTAGATGGGACGACTCAGCGTCATCTGCCTCTCAACCCTTATAGCTACAGCCCTGGTCAATTCCTAGGATCCAATATCCAATACGGAGCTAAAAACTTAGTTTTTCCAGAAGATGTAAAGTTTTCGGGCAATCAATTCTAATTCTGAAAACTCGTCTAGATTTGGCTGGAGTCTCGTAAATGTATAAAGAGCAGCTTTGCCTCTGCGATTTGTAATTATCAAAGTAATCTGATGATCAAAAATCGTTTCCAGTAAGTGGCTAAAAGTGTTAGAATTCTGTATGATCAGTAGCAAGAATTTGAGTCTTTCCCCTTCTGACTTCCTAAGACCAAAATTTGTTAAAAAACTCCAACACTACATAAACAGCAATCTTTCCTTAATGTTTTGTAGTCATCAAAATAATCTCTTTTGAACCGTGAATTTTTTACCAGAAGGTCAAAAATTGTCCTCAAAAAGCAATTAAGTGTCAAAATTATTTTCACTGCACGATCACTAGCAAAAATTCGAGTCTACTTCCTTTTGATTAACTAAGAACAAAATTATCGAAAACCTCGAACATTACCTGAACAGCAATTTTTTCTTGGTGCTTTGTAATCATCAAAGTAATCTTTTTCAACCGTGAATTTATACCAGAAGATGATCAAAAATCGTTTCCAGTAAGTGGCTAAAAGTGTCAGAATTCTGTATGATCAGTAGCATGAATTTGAGTCTTTCCCCTTCTGATTACCTAAGAGCAAAATTTGTTAAAAAACTCTAACACTACATGAACAGCAATCTTTCCTTAATGTTTTGTAGTCATCAAAGTAATCTCTTTTGAACTGTGATTTGTTTACCAGAAGAAGATCAAAAATTGTCCTCAGAAAGCAATTAAGTGTCAAAATTGTTTTCTCTGCACGATCTCTAGCAAAAATTTGAGTCTACTCTCTCTAAAACCTCTAACATTACCTGAACAGCAATTTTTTCTTGGTGTTTTGTAATCATCTAAGTAATTTTATTTAAAAACCCTGAATTTTATACCAGAAGGTGACTAAAGTGTCAAAATTATACTCTCTAAACGATCACTAGCAAAGATTTGAGTCTACCCCCTCTTGACTACCTAAGAGCAGAATTTGTCAAAAACCTGTAACACCACCTGAACAGCAGCTTTGCCTTAGCGATTTGTTATCATCAAAGTAATATTTTTTGAAACGTGATTAATTTTGGCAGAAGATGGTCAAAAATTGTCTCCAGAAACCCTTTAAAAGTGTCAAAATCATGTTTTCTGCACGATCACTAGTAAAGACTTGAGTGTACCCTATTTTGAGTAGCTAATGCCCGTATTTATAAACCGATCTCAGATTCGATCCCAAGTCTAACTTCCAAGCACGAGTTCTAGTTTATAAGTCTTGCTTCGGCAATTTTCGGCGGAGGTCAGGATTGAGTATATGGATGGTTGAGAATTTGGCGAATTCTAGTTACATTTTACAGGGTTACATTTTGCGTTTTGTGCGCACGCGTACTTTCTGCAAAACTCAAGCTCGTCTCAAGGCAGCTACAACCCAATCTTGGCTTGGTTACATATTCTGGCCTCAAGGCCAAGCTCAAGCTCCAAGACGGTCTCAAGATCGGTTTATAAATACGGGCATAAGAGCAGAATTTGCAAAATATTGAGGATTTATGACAAAAACTTCATAAAGTCTAGCCTAAAAGCCTAGAATTCGACTAAATAGCCTCATTTCAAACAACCAAATTTACCAAAAAAAAAAACCTGATGACTTAGGATAAGAAAGTTTCAAGATCTAGCCTTAAACTTCAAGCTATTTCTGGAAAAATGTGGCTAAATTTCTTGTTGTTTAAGATTTAATGGCCAAATTGATAGTTGAAGGACGGAATCTTTTAAGATGTTGATTGGAAGTTAATACTTTACCTCTGACATTCCTTTTTGCAATTCAGTAGGTTAATGATGAAAAATCTCTAAATCGTCCCTTTATCAAAATTTGAAAGCTAAAGTTAGAAAATTATTTAAAATTTAAGAAGAAGATGTCTACAAATTTTAATTAAAATTTATTTAAACTGTCCAAATTACAACCTTTACATAATTCATTGATAAAATTTGCTACAAATCAATGATTCGGGTCAAATATTTTTAAAATATAGATGAAATGTCAAGAATATTCGAAAATTGTCTTCTTTTTACATTTCAATGACAAACTTGATTAAAAACTGTCGACTTAAGACGGAAATTTCTTAAAATCAAGGCTAAAAAGTTAATACAAAACTGTCTCAGAAATTAGAATTAAGCTATAGAGAATCCTCATCAAAAAAAAAGCAATTATGAATCGCCTACAGTAT
Source organism: Mylabris sibirica (assembly GCA_039776855.1). Classification (NCBI taxonomy): domain Eukaryota; kingdom Metazoa; phylum Arthropoda; class Insecta; order Coleoptera; family Meloidae; genus Mylabris; species Mylabris sibirica. The sequence goes on from CM077842.1 coordinate 7,278,105, forward strand.
GGAAGAATTAGAATTAGAATTATTTTCAAAAAATTACCAGAACTTCATAATACTTTAAACTTCATTTATATCAAATGAAAATGAAACAATATGAAATAACCGAAAACAATCATGATTTGTTTACATTTTTTATTACATGTGAATTCGTTTTATTCAGCACCTGTATTTTAAAGTGAAACTTCTTAGACGGCGATTAAATAATGGATAATAAGGATGAGAAATTTCAAGGACGCGTCACGTTTTCGTTACATTAGAGAGAAGAAAGATATAACGTAGAGAGAAGTAGAAAGGAAGCTATATATTCCTCGCCACGGTAATGGAGCAAAAGAGAGAGACGTACACACAACGATACAAGATGACTGGATAAGATAGTGTCGTGATATGTTCTTTCTCTCTTATTATTAATTTTCTAAAAAGTTTTACTTCTACGGTGCTGCATGAGCATTTTTTTGGCTGATTTTTAATTTACACTTCTTATTAAAAACAAAAGAAAAACAACGAAACCGTGGAATAAGCTTAAGCGGATTCATATAAGCTCAGCAATAAAAACTGAGCTCTACTCATAGAGTGACTTCTAATTTTGAAAGATTTAGGTTAAAACAAAAACCACAAATTGGACTGCCAAAACTGACTAGAAGTGCCTGAATCTCCTTTTTCCGACGATTTCCTAAAACCCAAACTTAAAATTGAGGATTCAGCTACAAAGTATGCTTCTTTTGAGCAAAGTATGATGATTTAGAGAAATATTTTTTCAAAATTTAATCAAAAACTCAAAAACCCTTTTGAAAAAAGACCAAAAATGTCTCTGTCATGATTTTCTACAAAATTCGACAAAATCTGATAAGCTGAGAAGATGCCCTAGAATCTCAACTGTAAGTCAGAATTCGATATGTAAAATTGATATAAAGTGTCGGAAGCTTTACGTTTTGCGATCCGATAGCAAAATTTGTTTGGAAAATGACAAATAAATTCAAAAATCTTGACTTAAATTCAAAAGTTCTGTCCAAAAACTTCCCAAATCATCTTTTTATGAATTCAAATGACTCAGAAAACTGTTCAGACGCGGCTCGTGTAACAACATTGTGTAACTGCAGCACCCCTTGTCTTGTCTCAAAATTTATGAGTTACATAGACCTACATAGACCTTAATTGTTGTTTTCTCTTCCTTTGTTTCTTTTTTCTTCTCTACCTATTTTAATTTTTTCCATGCCTTCCTGTCTTATTCTGCTATATTTTCTCTCTCGCTCTTCCCTGTTTTTCTTTCACTCACTCTTGTCTTACTTACTTGATGACGCGTCACGCATGAGACCGCGTCCACAACTAACAAACGAACGCGAACGAATCCGGATGAGTACAAACGAACGTCACGATGAGTTACGAGTTACTAATCTTATGTCGGAACTTCAAAGGAACCTGCTCGTTTCCTTTCGTGTTTTTATAATATGGAAGAGAATTTTCTGTTTGCTGTTCGTGTTCGTGAATGTTGGTGTAGACTTACTGTTTTTTTTTGCTTATTCGCATGCGTTCGTGTTGGTTCGTTAGATGTGGACACGGCTTAAGGTTGACTTTCATGCGAACTGAATGCTACCAATTACATGTAATTTCCATAAGACAGTAAAATACATTTTTCTCTTAAACGGTAAGAGATAGCGACCTGGAAATGGTTGATTTTGATTCCAAAGGCAGTTATATACAAAAATACACGAGTGGATTTTTGAAAATTTGACAGGATTTTCACAGGATAAGGAAAAAGTAACTTTTCGTGCTGAAACGAGTGGTTTGATAAAACACACAATTCCCTGTGTAAAAATTGATAATTTTAATAGTCGCGTATATGAAAAGATCGAGCAAAGTTCCCTCTACAAAAATCAACGCTTCGATTTTCAATTTTCTTTACCGGTTTTTCATAATCTGCATCCAAGTTAATCTATTTTTTCCGAAATTGAATTGAAATAACACGAATGGACATTACCTCGCATAGAAAGGTGGGAGAAGTGGTGAAAGACTGGGTCGTCTTTTGGTGGAGGCGCTGCGACTAAAAGCAGCACCCGTAATGATTTAAGATGCGAGCCACTGCTGTTTTTAAAAAATTAAATCAGCTGAACTAGAGTCTACTTACCTGCTGTGTAAGTCCATCAGCGGCTAGGCAAATACAACAAAATCGCACAAAATAAAACAAGCTCCATAATAGACTATTAATAATACTATCAATTGGTTGTTGTATAATCTTCCTTGTTGCCATACTTCGAAAACCACCAAAAATTGCAAAATATAAATTCAATAAAACATTACAAATCAATGTAAATAATGAGAGAAACAATAATAAATTAAAACTATGATTTAATTGAATTGTTGTCTCGCATAATAAATGCTGTGATTCTTTCAATAAAACAATATTATCACCATCAATATCAATACTATCATCAATGATATTGTTAATACGCCTTTGATCGACCATTATCAATGAATTATTACGATGATTATTATTATTATTATCAATTCGTATTGTTGTCATTCGACGTTTCTTCATATTAATACCGAATCGTTCTAATTTCTTTTGAATTAAACTGAAACGTATTTTTAATAACCAACAAATTACAATGAATTGTAATTCACAACAAACAGCCGAAAAATTATTATAAATATTAAATGTAAATACGAATGTTTCAGACATATTATAATCAATTCTTATCACTGATAAAATCTGAAATGGCCATGATAAAAAAACAGCAATCATTAATATAATACGTATCAAATTTAAATTCTGTTTCAGGATGCTTCTATTCGTTTTCAATAATTCATCAAATGTTACTATTGATAATAAAATTTTCGGTAAATCTTTCTGTAAAGTAATTAAACTTAATAGACGATAGATGAGACTTGATACTGAGACAACAATCGGATTCAATAATTTCGTCAAGAAATGTTGACTGAATAATTCAGTATCATTATTACGACCGCCTGAAGTTTCCTGAAATAAAAGTTTTGTATAGTAGTTGTTGTAATAATATTTATTTATAGAATAAGTGAGTTATATGGCGAATAAAACACGGGAGAAAATGTTCACCCATGAGGAGTGATTTTGTAATTTTGCATAAAATTTTATCTAGCACCCAACACAAGATCGTTATAAATAATTTTATCTACGACTTATATATAAAGTGTCTATTATACTTGTGGTTCTTGCAATATAATACCCTATATTAATCCCTAATATGGCTTACGAGAGGGAATAATGAACCAGTCAGAAAATAGTATTTGAATCATTGTTTCTGTCTAATATAAAAAACCATGGCAGCGACAAAAATAAATAAAACGACAGTTTCAACAATCATAGTTGCCATGAAATGTAAGAATGCCATTGTAACGCGAGAAAAAATTAAAATAAAACGACATTTCAAACAGATACTTCTTGTTAGTTGTGAAAATATATGAATTATTTACAAAGGAAAGTGACCAAGAAGACGATTTTAGTAGTAGATAATAGTTTCTGTTAAATGTAAAAAACCATAGTAACGACAAAAAATAAATAAAACGACAGTTTTAACAAACAACGGATCTAAAATGTTTTTTTGTGCGATTTTAGAATCCAAAATGATGAAGAAGGTAAATATTCTTGTACACCAACAGTACCAGTACACTTAGAAATAAGTCGTAGATAAAGTATACAACTCGCTATAATGCGTGCTATTATTACTTCGAACTTTTATTCTCGGTAATAATAGTACGCATTATAGCCTCTTTGTATTATACAGGGTGTTTGGTCTAAATATGGTGAGTTCTAAGAAACTCCTATTAGTCGACGAGCGATTCGAAAAATATTTTGAGGATTTGTAGAAGAGTCTCTTTGGAACATTTTAGCAAAATTAGAACCTCGTAGCTCATTTCAAAGTTGGTCACAAAAGGATCGTTTTGGACAATATCGCAATTTTAAAAAACGAACAAAACACACAGAACGACTAAAAATGACTCAGAGACCTTCCCAACATTGAGTTTTTTCGTTTTTCTCTATTGTATTCCAGAGAAAATACGAAATATTTCCACCTGCTCCAGAATAAAATGGAGAAAAACGAAAAAATCAATTTTGGGAGAATCCTAAAGTCGTTCTAAATCGTTTTGTGTGATTAGTTCGTTTTTGAAAATCGCTACATCGTCAGAAACGAGCGGTTTTTGATCGACTTCCAAGTGAGCTACAAGGTTCTAATTTTGCTGAAATGTTCTTTAAGGACCCTTCTACAAATCCTTAAAATATTTTTCGAATCGCTCGTCGACTAATAGGAGTTTCTTAGAACTCACCATACTTACAATTAGACCAAACACCTTGTATACTATTAACAAATATATCTCATTTCAAGTAAGTTTATTTGACAAATAAAAAAATTAGAGCAAAAAAGGCTTGATTTTTAGCTGCCATGAAAATCAAAAATTCTATCCCTATAATGTGGTTTAAGGCCTGTGCATTTTTTTAAATCCCATAAAGGCCATAAGAAGTAAACTTTTTGAGAAAGTGCTAATTTTGGCCACATTGGCACTAGTTACTACCTCAGGAAAAAAATCGCTAATATTTCTATCTCTATTTTACTGTCATAACTTACAATAGTTTAACTATACCGTAAAATGAGTTAAATAGAGATGGAAATTCTTGCTATTTCTTTTCATACGGTAATAACTAGCGCCAATGTGGCAAAAAGTGGCGTTTCCACAATAACAGCAATTTAGGCCAAGTCGTGGTTATAAGAAATCATGCGCTTTGACACACTATATTATAATATTCACATATTAACCAATTAGAATGCATAATTTCTATAACACACTAGTGTATTAAAAGGTGCTTTATTGATTTAAACTCGGTGTAGTTATGGGCTTATAATACAAAAGTGTTGTATAAAATGTGTTTAATTGTTACCTTTTCGTGATTGACGATTGCATGCGGTATTGCAACAAGATGACAACAATTTACTAGAAAAATTATTGTTGTAAATACGGCAATTGTACCAGTGAATTTGTAATTTTTGTTATTTTTACGTGTCCAAATGCAACAAACGCCACTTAAAATTGATATTACAATGATTGGTTTGAAAATTGTACAAATATTATTAATATTGGTAATAAAGCGATTTGGTCGTGGTGTTTTAAAATACCGCATCTTTTACCAAATAATAATTATTTAATCAATTTAAATGTCTAGTCTAGTTAAGAACTTAAATACCGTAGTACATACAGTTAACATGTTAAACATCAATTAACTTTATAGAAATGTTGTAATATTAAACTTGTCTACCTATATAGACATAAATTATGTATATTTTGTTGTAATATCATTAAAAGTGATGTTGAAATTTTTATCGAGAGATAATTGTCTATAAACTAAACATTTAATGTTAAGTACACATACGTGTTTGAGTATGTTTGTTTGTATTTTAGTTTATATTGAGCTTACTCGTGCTTCGTTTGGTTTTTTCGCTTTGCTATTTTCATAGAAAAAAAAATAAATGGTAAAGATATACATCAAACTTTTATTACAAATTACAAGTGTTTATTTTAGCTTCCATATTTGTGATGTTCCTTTGAATACTGTTTGAAAGGTAAGAAAGAATATTTCTGTCTCTTTCATCTCTTATGATTGAACTGTACTGGATAAAAAACTGTACATTCAAAGAAGCTCAAAAAATTACCACAGCTTAGTATTAGTCTAAGCTTCATTTATACCAAATTTTAAAAATTTCCAGTATGTAGTTTTTGAAAAAAGTGAGAAATTATGAAAAAGAACGTGGTTTATGCACTATTTCATTTCCCTAGATTAAAATTGCCTTCTTTTCAGTGGCACAATTATTTCAATCGATTTAAGACGAAAATTTCTAGCTATTGATAAGCTGTTATGACACAGAATAGTTAACAATCCTTATATTTATAAAAAAAAGAAATCTGCTATATAGAGAAGCTAGAGCTTCTTGATCAAACTATTTCCAGCGCCATCTTACGTTTGCGAAACGTAACAATTCTCACAGGAGTTCAAACTTAAACAAATTAGAGAGCTTATTTTAATACTGAATGTTTAATTGCAATTAGCAACTCATAAAATAATATGAACTGTACTGGATAAAAAACTGTACATTCAAAGAAGCTCAAAAAATTACCACAGCTTAGTATTAGTCTAAGCTTCACTTATACCAAATTTTAAAAATTTCCAGTACGTAGTTTTTGAAAAAAGTGAGAAAATATGAAAAAGAACGTGGTTTATGCACGATTTTATTTTCCTATATTGAAAGTCAACAGTATGTTAAAATTGCCTTCTTTTCAGTGGCACAATTGTTTTAATCGATTTAAGACGAAAATTTAAAGTCCACCTTCTAGCTATTGATAAGCTGTTATGACACAGAATAGTTAACAATCCTTATATTTATAAAAAAAAGAAATCTGCTATATAGAGAAGCTAGAGCTTCTTGATCAAACTATTTCCAGCGCCATCTTACGTTTGTGAAACGTAATAATTCTCACAGTAGTTCCAACTTAAGCAAATTATAGAGCTTATTTTAATACTGAATGTTTAATTTCAAATAGCAACTCATAAAATAATAAATCAGAAAAAGGACCGACAATTTCACCATATAAAAATCCCTAAAATAATATCAAAATTGTCTTCCTTCGTGAATTAATGGTAATATTCGTGAACAGTGGTGTGAGATACAATAATTTAATACATCTGTAAAATACATTATCTAAATACCGTATGTATTAAAAGTTTAATACGGTATTGGAAAAATAAGGTTAGGTAGAATTTTTTACGTTTTTGACAGCTACCCAAAAGTAAAATTGAAACGAAGTTTTTTAATTTTTCTTAAGAATTGTGCTCTAGAATCGTCCATTTTTTGTTGGTAATTGATTTTACTCACACAAATATCACAAATTTTTCAAGTAAAAGGGTAACAAAATTAAAAAAAAAATAAGATATGACTTCGAAACAATATAAAATTTTTATTATTGTAACATTAAGTTACCAAAATTTTGTACCGCTTATAGCGGAAACTGATTTAAAATTTTATCTTTTCATTATTATTTTTTTTTCTTCTTAAAATATCAGAATGTTATTTACAAAATAGATTCTCCTAAAAGATTCACATGTAGTATAAAGGAAAGAATTTGATCTTTACGGTTATCAAAAGAGAAGATTTATTTTATAATAGTAAGCATTAAGATTGAACACTACTGGATGAAAAAAGAAACTGTAAGTTCAAAAATATTCAAAAAATTATTAAAGCTTAAAATTAGTTTAAACTTCATTTATACCAAATTTCAAGAAAATCTAGTGTGTAGGTTCTGAAAAAAAATTGAAACAAATAAAAAATGATTTTTGCACTATATCTCAAAAACCTTACACTAGATTCTGAGTAATTTTTTTTATCACATCTGATAGTGTTTCGTTTAGCTTGTGTTTTTTTTTTGTTCGACTTCTACCTTATGGTTTTCACAAAAAAAAAACCACAAAAAAATGAAACAACGAAATAAGTGTATTTCATGTCAATATTTGCTTCGGACCAAGCAAAATTCCGCCGTATTGAACTCTTAGAAAATAGAGTAATCTGTAAATATAAAAGACATTGCGCCATCTAACGTTTTAGAAACGTAGTAATCGTAGGTAGTGGGCTATCTTAATGCTTATAACATAAATGATCTCTTATCAATTCTATGTTTGTTTGATTAACATTAAATTTTACATAAATTCTAGATAGAATTTGATTAAATTTATCACGATTATTAAGAGAAATTCGTATAGAACAACATTTTGATTTTTGTTGTACATCATCATACTAATGCCGGATTGATTTAAAATTGGCCGGCCTTTTTGCGATGTGAACCATTGATGCAGATCGGATAATTCACCGAAACCATGTTGGTTTTTCGTTTGTATCAAACATTCATAAACTGAATCCGGTATTAGATTTGTTAGACGATACATCTGTGTCCGTTCACCAGTCAATGGATTATAATTTTGATCCGGCTTCACTAGAAGATCATGCCATTGGCCAGGACTATGATATGTTGAATTTATCTAAAAATTAATTTATTAGAAGAAATTAATTATTTAATTTTTTTTTAAATAATTCAACCATAATCCTTCGATATAGAATCCGTACTTCTAATATGGGGAATACAGATTGTACTGTCCATTTTAAAACGTATTCGTTACGATTCGAATAGCCTGGACTGATAACACGTGCCGGTCCTGGTTTGCCTGATAATTCAATATAACGTTTATCACGTCCAATTGAATTCGTTACAGTACAACTATAATTGCCAAAATCAGATAATTGGATATTTTTAATTGTTAACGTATAAGTTTTGCCATTATTTGACATAATTCGACGATCTGTTGGTTCTAATGGGAATGAATTTTGATACCATAAAACTTCTGCTGGTGGATCAGCATGTACGATACATTCTAATTTAGCTTCTAGACCTTCACCGGAATTTACCCAGGATTTCAATGTGCTCACCTCCGGTGGATCTACACAAATCAAATCAATTATAATTAATTCAACAATTAATTAATTAATTAATACTGACAGAGGACGTGTAGTTTGATTTCCCCAGTAACCGGTTGACCAATTCCATTCGATGCTGTACATTGAAAAATGCCCGCATCTTGTCGTTGAATATCGTTTAATGATAAGAGATAACCGCTTTGGACTTGTAATCCGGACGGTAACAAACCATCCTGAAAAGTTATAAGAAAGCATAATTACAAGATATATACAAGGTGTAATTGAATTGCCCATCAATCGACAAATTACGTGTAGGGCCTGGAAAAACTAAAACGATTTTTGTAATATACAGGGTGTAATTGACATTCCTGACAATCTTCAAGCCACGTCTACAGCACGAAAAATTGGTCCGATTTTTATAATACATTCAAAGTATGGTAATTTAAGGCTCTGTAAGGGAGTTCCCAGAGAATATTTTAGCGAAAATTAGAGCCTTGTAGCTCATTTGGAAATTAGTCAAAAAAGGCTAGTTTTGGACTAGTTGACGATTTTCAAAAATTAACTAAGCATCTAAAACGATTAAGAATGACTCAAAAACCCTGTCAACATTGATTTTTTTCGTTTTACTCAATTGTATTCTACGAAAAAGGGAAGACATTTTTATCTGTTTCAAAATACAACGGAGTCAAACGAGAAGATCAATTTTGGGAGGATTATCGAGTCACTCTAACGATAAGTCATTTTAAGTTTGTAGCAGGTTTCTGAAAATCGTGAAAAATGAGCTACGAAATTCTAATTTTGCTAAGATGTTTACTGAAGAGCCCCTTACAAATTCTTAAAATATTTTTCAGATCGCTTGTCAAATAATAAAAGTTTCATAGTATCGACCATATTTAGACCCGACACTCTGAATATTAAAGGCTCAGTATGACGCCGTACTTGAAAATTTTTAGAGCCGCTGGAACAGAACAAGACATGTGTTGTTTAATGCCATTCTGTTCTGAGGTGTGTTATAATGTCACCTGCTTTTGTTTTCTTATCAGTTATCGATAATAATTACGGTAGGTTAGTTTTTAACTAGTGACCATCAAACAATAGTTGAAGCTTTGGGCAGTTTTAAACAAAGCATTTTTGGCCCTGACCCTCAAAATACCTTTATTGGACACTATTCCGTATAGGCAATTCGATTTCACCTTGTATAAATAAATATGATTTTATATCTTTGTTCAACATATAGTTTGCTATTTAAATTAAATGATTAAGAGAGAGATCGAATTGTATTCCATTGAATAAAGCAGTGTTCTTCAGACTTTTTTTAACTGCGGACTGCTAAATTTCTTGATACCCTTTTAAAAATTGACAATCTATACAAAAAAAAAACACTAATCTAAATTTGTTATTTGTTATGGGTTAGAGCAGATATTGAAGCAAGTTTTGGGACAGCAACGTTACAAGTTGAACTATATGAAAGTTGAGCGGCACACGTAAAAGTAGCGATTTGCAATGAATTCTCTCAGGCGCTCACTATGTTAAACTTGAACATAATTAGCCAATCGTAGCATCAATAAAAACTAACTAGGTCACAACGACAACTGCGGAGGTCCATTGTGGTGTAAAATGAGTGCCCGACCATGTGCAATCCATAGGCGTCCCATGTAGGGTAAAAACAGAATTGTACATATTTCTAATTAAATCTAAAAGCACACATACAGGGTGTCTATGTCCGTTCCTAAGTTATGGGTCAGAACCAACTGTTGAAAAACGCTGGAGTAAATTATCTATCTCTCTCTCGGGTCAACTTTAAATCTGCGCTACCTCTTTTTCTAGTTTGTATACATGTTTAATTAATGTTTTTAGTTTGTGTTGCCGATGCTGTATATTTTGTTAATTTAATTTTAGCAATTTTTGTAGAAGTTACAAACATTATGGTCTTACCTTTTTCGACCATTGCACAATTGGACTGGGGTTACCACTGGCGCGACATTCAAACGAAGCAGTCCCACCTTTCCTGGCTGTTATCTCACCACTGCCGGGCATAATCTGGATGGACGGTGGCACTATATTTTGAAACAAATGAAAAATGAACAATAAAAGAATTGTCTGTGTGTGTGTGTGTGAGTATAATCGATTATTGTGTTTTTGTTTTTTGTGTTTAATTTAAAAATGTCATTTTCTGGCTAATAAATTTTCTCATCCACTCGATTTTCTCCAATTCTATCTATATCCAATTCTGAACGATTGTTGTTTTTCAGAAAAATTTCAGTTTCAGTAAAACTTCAAGCCGATTTCTTCTATATAGGCCTTGGTATTTCAGGAATTCATCCCCGAATACACAACAGCTATCTGTTAATTGATCAATCCGAATCCTTTCGTTCTCTCTCTCTCTCTCTTTCACCCTTTCTGTATTTCGTTCTCTCGCTCATTTCACCCACTCTCACCCCATTCAACAAAACCAACAACACTGTCAGAAAATTTAAATTGGAACATTGGAGTAGTCTGCGATAACGTCAGTTCACATTCCACATGTACTAAAATACAAGCATGAATATTCATAGGGATCTATATATATGTGTGTATGGGGATGAATAGGCAGGGATAAAAAGGGGTGGTTGATATTAAATAAAGTTCGAATATGCTGACCATTTGCTAAATGTAATGCACGTTCCAAGTTTGTTAGACAAAAAGGGGTTGAAAGTGGTGATGACGGTAAGGATAGTACGAGTAGTACCTAATAGTAGTGGTGGTGGTTTTAAATTAATGAAAGATAAGTAAAACAATTGGGCATACAGGGTAGGAGCGGATTTGTTTTAATTTTCTATTGAAAATCTTGTATAAAATCTATTAGTTGGGGAGTAATTGGGGAAGTTTGTAAAGTTTGAGTTAGGCAACAGCAGTAACAACAACAACACCCAAAACTTCCATTATTGACACCCCCCGATGTCAAATAACACGATCATGTAGTGGCATACAGTAATCGTTTACATTGATGGTGGTTGTGAGAGGGTGGTTTGCAAAACCGCCATATGAATATTTATGACATCATTCTACTTGATTGCAAGTTTAAAATGCAAAACAGTCAATTTGCATTCATTAAAAGTGGCGAGTTTTAACCTAATTCTATCTCACTCATCCCTGTTATACGCAAACTTGTATGTATTAGACAAAAATAGTAAGAGGATATGAGAAGAAGACAGCATCTGTTTTTGATGTTCACTAAAGCGTCCTCTGTTCAATTTGCATGTATTCCAACAAGCCTTGATTCCCCATCAACCCTTTCCTTTTTGCCTGCTTGATGTTTACTTTTTTTTACTCTATTCTGTTGGTATTATTGTTCGCATACATACATATACAGGGTGAAATCGAATTCCCTAATAATCCTCAAGACACATATACAGCCTGTCCGGTAAGTCGCGCAGTTCCTCCTAAGGGGAAGATAGGGGGTGAAATTCTAAGACGAAATGTCCTGTATGATTTCCTTATCTGACTCACAGGTCATTAGTTATTAATTAAGTCAAGTAGCCAATCAGCCGTAAAGAGTACCTGATTGGCAACTGAATTTAATAAATGACTAATTACTTGTGCATCAAATAAAAAAATGGTAAAAGACTTTTTGTCTTAGAATTTCATCCCCTGTCTGCCCCTTAGGAGCAAATGCGCGATTTACGGAACACCCTGTAGGGCTGAAAAATTGAGCCGATTCTTATATTATATTAGTAAGTTGGTAAGGCCCCCGTTATCAAGAAATAAGGGATTGGAAATTTCGACAACATTCCTAGAGCCACTGGAAACGAGCAATATTATCGATAGTTTATAATGAAAGTCTTACTGGCTTATATAAAATAAATAAGCTAGTAAAACTTTCGTATGTAGTTCAATGGATATCCGAGATGTGTTTATCAAAAAAATGTTTAATCAATAAACGTAATAAATACCTCTTGACTGATATTTATTAACGTTCAGTGCTCAATTGTGAGTGCAACGGAGACCTTGACAATGGATGGCTGCGGGTTTATTCTCTTGTCTTTTGACTATTTTTTGTGACATCATACGAAACAATTAGTGTATGTATTCAATGCCGGTCCAAAATGTTGAACAGCTGCAGACCCGAATTTGTGATACTTAAGGAGCGATTTGAGAGCTGCCGAAACGTGCAGCTCCCTCCGGCGCCACGTAAGGTGCAGTTTTATGTAGTACATGAAAGGAGGACATTTTGAACAATTTTTGTAATGCTTTCATGTATTACTTCATTTTTATAGTTTTTAATCAATTAATACGTAAGATAATTAGACTTGCGTGGGTAGTTCAATGGAAATCCTTAATGTGTTATATTAACACCCCTATGTTTTCTTATAAACTCTCGATAAAAACAGTACGATAGGTTAGAATTTAATCAGCGACCATCAAACAATGGTTCAAAATTTCTCCAATTTTACTAAATTTTTTCTTCGACCTTTCAAAATATGTTTTTTTAGACTCTAACCCACATAGAGATAGTGAAATTTGAATATTGTCAGTGATAGGTCAACAAGACTTGTATGGGTAGTTCAATGGATATCCAAGATGTATTTTACTGCATTTCCCTTATAGCAACAAAATGTTTAATTAACAAACGCTTATTCTCCTGTCTTTTGTTTGTTAACTTTCATACTGTTATCTATTTTATGTGATACCATACAAAACAATTAGTGCGTTCAGTGCCGGTCTTAAATGTCGAACAACTGCGGACTCGACTTTGAAACGCTATAGACGCGATTTGCGAGCTGCCCAAACGTGCAATGTTTTGGGTGAATGTTCAATACGTAAGATAATAAGACTTGCGCGGGTAGTTCAATGGAAATCCTAGATGTGTTATGCTTTCTTATAAAATCTCGACAAAAACAGTACGGTAGGTTAGTATTTAATCAGCGACCATCAAACAATGCCCAATTTTAGTGAATTTTTTCTTCAACCCTTCAAAATATGTTTTTTACACTTTATCCCACATAGAGATAGTGAAGTTTGAATATTGTCAGTGATTTTGATTACACCCTGTATTGAAATAAATAGGTCAACAAGACTTGTGTGGGTAGTTCAATGGATATCCAAGATGTATTTTACTGCATTTCCCTTATAGCAACAAAATGTTTAATTAACAAACGCTTATTCTCCTGTCTTTTGTTTGTTAACTTTCATACTGTTATCTATTTTATGTGATACCATACAAAACAATTAGTGCGTTCAGTGCCGGTCTTAAATGTCGAACAGCTGCGGACTCGACTTTGAAACGCTATAGACGCGATTTGCGAGCTGCCCAAACGTGCAATGTTTTGGGTGAATGTTCAATATGTAAGATAATAAGACTTGCGCGGGTAGTTCAATGGAAATCCTAGATGTGTTATGCTCTCTTATGAACTCTCGACAAAAACAGTACGGTAGGTTAGTATTTAATCAGCGACCATCAAACAATGCCCAATTTTAGTGAATTTTTTCTTCAACCCTTCAAAATATGCTTATTGCACTCTATTCCACATGGGGATACTGAAGTTTGAATATTGTCAGTGATTTTGATTACACCCTGTATTGAAATAAATAGGTCAACAAGACTTGTATGGGTAGTTCAATGGATATCCAAGATGTATTTTACTGCATTTCCCTTATAGCAACAAAATGTTTAATTAACAAACGCTTATTCTCCTGTCTTTTGTTTGTTAACTTTCATACTGTTATCTATTTTATGTGATACCATACAAAACAATTAGTGCGTTCAGTGCCGGTCTTAAATGTCGAACAACTGCGGACTCGACTTTGAAACGCTATAGACGCGATTTGCGAGCTGCCCAAACGTGCAATGCTTTGGGTGAATGTTCAATACGTAAGATAATAAGACTTGCGCGGGTAGTTCAATGGAAATCCTAGATGTGTTATGCTCTCTTATGAACTCTCGACAAAAACAGTACGGTAGGTTAGTCTTTAATCAGCGACCATCAAACAATGGCCAATTTTAGTGAATTTTTTCGTCAACCCTTCAAAATATGTTTATTGCACTCTAATCCACATGGGGATAGTGAAGTTTGAATATTGGCAGTGCTTTTGATTACACCCTGTATGAAACGTTGCGCTTATACTTCAGCGATTAAAATTTAACCATTCTCCACGTGGATTGCGATAATTAAAATCGAATATGCGAAACAGACGAGAGTGTAGACCAAAAAAAAACACACCCTTATTTGTACAAAAAATAATGAACGCTAGCGTAATTAATTTAAAGTTGAATTATGGTCGAAATCGTGAATTTGGTGGAATAGAAGATTGATTTATCAGCATCTTATTGGTATTTCATGTAAATTATGAACGATACATTAATAAAATTGGAATTACATTTCGTTTTAACTGTGATCATTAAAAAACAGTGTAATTAATGGGCGCAATTAGTGAATTTTAAAATAAAATTATTTTAATTTTCGACTTAATTCTCTAATATTATGGAAATTTTAATAAAACGTAAAATGGTGAATTATATGGATAGATTTTTCAAAAGGCAATTTCTCTCGGCAAACTCTTAAATTGTCATAATTCAATTTCCTTCTATCTGTCTCTCGTTTAAATATACTTGAAAAGTTTCAAAGTACAACAATTTCTGTTATATGCCGCAATCATTTATTTATTTAGCCCTTAAATTTAAAATGATTTTTATTGTTGTTATTGTACGTTAACGATTTGATTTTAATTGCGGTCCCTTATAGATTTCATTAATGATAGGGCGACATCCTGTCGGGGCATTTATCCCGGCTGCTGGCAATTTGTCATGCAGATCTTCGTTTTAGATGGTGGAATACGACACGTGTCAGCCGCGGGCAACTAAATAGAGAGATGTTGAATTTCCAAGTTGTCAGATACACACACACAGACACATAAACACACATACACATGTATAGCAATCCAGTCAACCCTCGAGCCAAACGTGAACTATAAAGTTATCCATACATAGATATTTAGTATAGTTTATATACATCCTGCTAACTTTTAGTTTTGTATCTATTTAGTACAAAAAAGACAGTTAAAGATTAAGGGGATGAAACGGTGCGGGGTGGATAAATATAAAATAAAATCTAAAAGGGAACAATAGAGATGATCTGAAAACAAACAAACAGACAAGCAACAATATAGATGGGTATTGTGTTGAAGCTTTGTTGTGTTACACGCGATATATACGAACGGCTTTTATGGAATCATTGCCAATTTTTCAACCCTTTACTACAATACAATTCAACAAAAAAGAAGAAAGAAATCTATCTTAATTTGCACTTTATTAAAGATTGGCGTTAGAAATTGTTTGTTTTTAACAACTTAAGTGTGATATTGGCTAGAAACTAATAAAAGGGTAATTTCGCATATTATACACCCGTCAACGCCATCTCTCCGATATCTTGCGAATTAATAAGCTTCTGTTTTATTCATATTTCGTCGGGAAAATAGTGAAGTTTCTCTACCAACTGTACCATTATCGGAAAGTCTATAAGATTGATAACAGTGAATATAAATCAAACCAATCTTTTCCGTCCAGTACTCATGTCGAACACTTCTAGCAGTGGCTCTTGGCGACCCGGAAGATTTTGATCCTCGACACTTCTGGGAGTAGTTCTAGGCGATCCGAAAGATACCGATTCTGCTGTGGCTAGTAGCGGCCGGAATATTACCGTTGTGAATATTGTATTCCCGATTCCGCCGTGGCGCTTTGGCGACCGGAATATTACCGTTGTGATCGTTGGTGTATTGTGCACCCGATTCTGCTGTGGCTGATGGCGACCGCAATCATATCGTTATTGTTATTCTCCGCTCGATTCTGCTGTGTCTGTTGGCGACCGGAATCATACAGTTACCATTACTTTCCGCGTGATATTGTTGTGGCTAATGGCGACCAGAATTATACCGTTACAATTGCTCTCCGCCTGATAATGCTGTGGCTGGTGGTGACCGGAATCACACCGTTATCCGCCTAAATCTCCGTCCTACCTCTGTTAAAAACCAACTACCCTGATCCTTCCCTGGCCAGTTATATCCAGGCAAACTACATTACAGAAGAAAAATCTCTTAAAATATAGTGCTGAAATCGAGAATTTAACTCAAAAAGAGCTTAAAACTGCGCTTAAGTCGTCTTTTTACAATTTAATGGTGAAATTCTGGAAAAATCATTGATTGAAGACATAAATACTTTGAAATTGGGTGTTACAATTGAGAATTCAACTCTGCAACTTACCTAAAAATGATTAAATGTCTTCCTTTTGACAAATCGATTTTTTTAAAGCAAAAATCTGTTAAATTATGGAAATTTTAATAAAACATAAAGTGGAGAATTATGTAGATAGAACTTTTGAAATTTCTCCCAACAAACTCTTAAATTGTCATAATTCAATTTCCTTCTTTTTTTCATCATTTTAAACGTACTTATTATCAATTAGAGTAAACACAAAATATAAACATAGAACGGACCTTATTTATTCTACCAACAAACTAATTTAACCAGTATTGATATTACCTTTGATTGCTAAATACCAAAATAATCATCAATTAAAACAGAAATACACCACTTTGTTGGGTAAAATCATGAAAATAAAACAGTTTTCCCATAGAATTTCCAAATAATTACAAAATTACCAGAATAGACAAACAATGGAAAAACCTTGTAAATTAATATTAAACTGTCGAATAATTATTGTTTAATCACCATAAATTAGCGTATTTGTAAATAAAAATTATCTAACGCTAGCATTTAATAGACATGAAAAAATGGTGGATGCGCCGGGTAATTCTTTATGTACAGATAGATGCATGGAAAAGATGACGATGGTTGTAAGCCTGTATAAGTCATAATTGAAAAAAAGTATTCAACCAAACATAAGGGTGTTATTTTGTTTATTTACTGAGCCTTACCATGCTCTTTCTCTCAAGTTAGAGAAAGCTTGGTTTGCTCAAAAGTCGTCACCTTTTCCATAGTCCTAGCTGTATGTACCTATACCTCTTTCATCGTCATTCATTGTGTTTATTGATGGTGTGTTTGTATATAAAAATGATTAATTTGGGGTGGTTGTAGATGCACCCCTTATTATTTGAAAGTAAATTAATTGGTATAGCAGCCGTTCTTGTTATTTATTTTAAACAAAATCGGATTAATTTTGTCAAATCTGTATTTCTTCTTTGAAGTAAAAAATAAATCATCGTTTATTTTAACAGTTAACAAACAACGTGTAATCCTTAAATCTCAAGATGAATGTCTAACAAAGTTAATCTGTGTTTTCCTTTCAATGTTTCAAAGGGTAGATCTCCTTATTCATTTTAATATTTTTGTTTTATTTATTTACTTTTTAAAATGTAATTTATTGATTTTTATAATGTGTAAATTGTTGCATTTTTGACGCTTTCAGAATAAATGTAAATGTACGTTTATTGTACATATATTCAATTCAATTTCTAATTAGTTTATCATTAATGTAGAGGAAAGCCACCATCATCATCATCTTCATTATCATATTTTACTACAATACGTCAGTTGAATTTCTATAGAACTAAATTATTAAGCTCTTGTTATATAACAATAATGTCGAAAAGCTACAAGTTTATTGTACGTGTAGTGATAGGAAGGAACACCGATTTCATTACAAATACGACAAGATAATGGTGATCGAAAATATACGCTGATCATAACGTTAAAAAACCAGTACTTCGAACCGGAACTGAACCGAAAAACTGATAAAAACCCGTAATTTTGACCGGAACGAAATTCGGAACTGAAACGAAAACAAAAACCGTTTTTTTTTTCGTTTAAGTATACCACTTACCATCATCTTTTTGTTTCTCCCTGCCCACCCCGGAAATGCGTCAACATTAAGGAATTCAGGGCATTTAACACGAACTTGCAAATAAACCACCTGAGATCAAAATTCCCGATGTTTTTTTGGTATATACAGGTAGTTCATTCTATTCTAAGGGATGCGTATTTTGTTGTTAGAACTCATACTCAAGTTTAAGGGAGATATTGGAAGTTAAAGTTAAAGTCAGTTCATTTTTCCAACTATCTCTGTAAAGGCTCAATATTTTTTGATGGTTTAAGAATTAAATGATAAAGATTTGCTAGGTCTATCAAATGGTATAAGCGGCGTTTTCATACCTCCAAGAGTTTTCTTGACCCCCAACGCACCGCACTTTTCCAATATCTTAAAAAACAAGCGAGATATCGATGTCTGAAGATTGACTTAAGACTTAAGTATTGCTGACTCAGTTCCTTAACAGGAAAGAAAGGGGAGATGAACGGAAAGAGAGAAAAGATCGTGTTAGGTGGTATTCTTGAACCACTAAAACGATTTTTGTTTTCAGTTCAGCTCCGACACCAAATTTCGGCTAATTCCAGCTTCGGTTTTCGGTTCAGCTCAGGTTCAATGCTTTCGTGGCCTTATCAGCAAACTTCTGAACTTTAAGTGGTCGGACTATCTATTTTGTCAAAAAATTCGAATGATTAATAGGCAATTTTTAGCCTGTTTGCAAGATGTAGAAGCTTTCAATAAGGCATTAGAAAGAACATTTCAAAGTGCATCACGAGATAATTTCTGTTTTGGAAAATTTTGGAGCATGTTCTTTTTATATTGAAATTAAGACAACAACTAGTTTTTCAGTCTTCGAAGCCTTGGTATCGAGACATTTTTGTTCCACCTCATCAGCTTTTTAGCAAGTTCTGCTTGTAAGTTGTGAAAAAATGTAGTTTCACAGTTTAATTGCTTTTTGAGAAGAATTCTGGATTTTAAATCGAAATTTTGAGATGCTTTTATCATACCACATCAAATGGAGGATGTTTAAGAAAAGTTTGGTCAATTTTTGGAGCCAAATTGTTAATTTTAAGCCTATAATTTAAACGTAGAAACATCAATTTCTAACAAATTCTGTGATAAGATCCTGGCAAATACATGATTAATGTAGATATCTACAATTTTAGCCGATCTTAAGCTGAATTCTTGACTGTGGTTCTAGATTTTTAAGATGTTTTCACCACAGATCCTCAAAGCTTGCTCTTAAAGTCTTAAGAAAGGAAATATTTTGATAACTTTGTGATTTTATGGACCAGCTTCTGAACTTTAAGGCGTCGGATTGTCTTAGAATTCTTCTAACAATAAAAGATTTTTGCTTCAAAAAGTCGAATTTCACTTCAATTTACAATCGAATTGTCAAAAAAGCCCCTTTTAGGCAATTGTCAAAGTTGAATTCTCAAATTTAAATCGTAGATTCCAACGTGTTTTTGTCTTCAATCATCGGTTTTAAGCAAAATTCACCGTAAAATCAACACAACGTAGACAATTTAGATGCCATTCTAGACTAATTTTAGCTAATTTCTGGATTTTAGCCCTATAATTAAGGAAATGTTTGTTCTAAGTCCCTGTTTTTCAGCGACTTTTGCTTTCAACTGGTGAAAAGACAATGTTGTGCGCTTTTTGAGGAAAATTCTGGCATTTAAGATAAGGTTTTAAGGCGTTTTTAGCCTAACAGATCTAAAGGTGCACGTTTGAGCTTTTTGAATCCAATTTTGGTGCCAAGTTGTTAATTTTAAATTCAAAATTTCAACCTGGAAACACCAGTTTTCAATAAATTTTGTTATTAGGTATATCACCAAAAAAACATGATAATTTCACCCTACTTGATACTATCTTGTTGCCAGTTTTTTTTTTTTTTTTTAAAGACCTTCGACACTTTTGTTAGCACTTTTCAATCGTTGAAACATTTTAATAATTTCAATTTTTTTATAGAGCAGTGCTTCTCAAACTTTTTTCAAGCACCACCCGATAAATTGTCTGCTAATCTTTTAGATACGCATAATCAATACAAAAAACGAATTTATAATTTTCTATTACAGAGGTCTTATTAGAGAATTGTCCATTGTGTGGCCGAGTGGAAAATTGCCACGGATTATGAGTTGTTAAATCGGCTGGAAATATTCCAATGCGTAACATATTATCGATAATCCACCAAATTACTAGATGACAGATATATCAACGACCATATTTTAGTAAGTCCCCATCTGTATTAGCTTGTTGTTGAACTTTCTAAATAATCACAATTTTCACAACAACTTCTCTAAATCAACCGAAAAACATTTGTAACAACCATTGTATAATAATGGACGATTATCGAACCCTTACACATACACACACACATACGCACCCTAACTCACCATCAAAGACAAATATAGATCGGATACTTAACAACCCTCTTATCTGTTCCTTGACTCGATCCTTTATGGATGAACACAAATCGATTCCCTTCTAACTCTAGTCGAATGATTCTAAAATCAACAATGAAAATATCCCAAAAAAAAGAAAAGATAATTCGGTTATAGTACGTGTCGAAAGATTTTTACACCAATCTCCCATTAATGCCACAAAGTTAAATTGAAATGTTGATTAACATAAAAACGCTATAAAATCCACCATCACCCCTTTAAAATGTGTCAATTTGGATTTATTTGAATAAACAGGAGCTATATACAGATCGGGCAGTTTCTCTAGGTACAGCTATGTGCTTAGAAAAGGTGACGAGTGTTGAGCGAAAAATACTTGTTTTTTTAGTTGTGTAAGCCAAGCTTTCTTAAATATAAACCTACAAAAATAAGATTAGGAAGAAGCCTGGTAGCTCACAATCAGTTGGTCAGAGCAGTGGTGTGCTAAAAAAAGTAGTGGGCTCGTATCCCACCCAATGTCCAAGCTTTTCTTAATTGTTTAGCGGTGATAAGGCGGTCATTGATATTTTTTTTTGTTTCTATTAAATTATTTTTTGCAAACGGTATTTTAAGAATAGTCCCTTTTTTGTCTAATGCATTTGTTGATGAATGTGTGGCGGGCTATTGATAAAGACATTGAAACAGAGGGCGGGGCCTTATATTTTTCAAATGTACCTATTTCAGTGACACATGCTGTATAGATGTATAGTAAGTACTCACTTAATATTTCAACAGTATGGATCAGATCACCATGTGAACCATCCCCTATTTGGCACGTATAATCACCCTGATCTGAATAACGGATATCTCTAACTTGTAGATTATATCCTAATAATGATATTCTTGGATCAGTTGTGATTTTTTGTTGGCCTGCTGTTAATAATGTCATTCCACGTTTCCATACAATCACATAAGTACCTGAAAAGAAATCAAATCTGCATTAAAATCACATCTGTATGTGTGTATGTATATACAGTGACGGTCACAAAAAAAGACCGATTTTTGAGCGAGGATATCACATTGTTCCTATCGTGTGAGTCACGACTGTTTCTCTGATTAGTTAGAAGCGAGATTTGCACGCTACAATGTGCTCATCACGTGACTGTTCTGAATCAAATTTAATCTAGTCACACTCAATCTCCATCGCTCTCACAACCTAATTATATGTTAATTTGTTGCGATTGTAGCACTACAATCATTCAACATGGTTGATAAAGTGAGTAAGCGACGTCACAAACAATAAACAGGACCTGGAGAATTACCGATTTCGGCAGTGGCTTTTGGCGACCCGGGATAATCCGCTGTATCGCTAGTTTCGCAGTGGCGACTGGAACCATCCACCGTACCGTATCGTAATAACGACCGTCCGATTATGTTGTGGCTGTTGGCGACCGGAATCAACCGTCCTCTGACATTAGAATTGGAGAATTTGATGGTCTCTCGAGCTTTACCCTTCAGATAAATACCCAAAATGGCACCAGTAACCCCATCCCTTTCTTCTTTTGATTGAATATTTTTTCGCAAAAGCTAGCCTGTGAAAGTTTTGTTACATTGTTCCGACCGCTCTCAAAAGCCTGTTTTACACGACCACACAAAAAAATGGTCTCTTTTATCTGCTCCTCACTAGACGTGCGTATGTGGGTGTTTTTTTGTAGAGATTTAGGTACGTAGAAATATAAGGGTGTGAATAGAATAGGGAAAAGGTTGCTGGTGGTTGACGCAATTCAAGTGTAGACGAGATCTTAACAGTGCGAGTGGAACAGAGCTTTTCATGATATAGCACTCATCGCCGCAAAGACCGTTAGCCTTTTAAATCTTGTTCCAGTATACATTAACAATCCACTTTTATGCTGGCTTTCATTGTCTTTAAAACCGTAAACTATATATATAGTATACATATAGTTATATATATAGTATATATGTATATATTTCAACCAAACAACCATTAACATACGAATAACACTACTATGTTCATTATAATTATCATGACGGCGGAATATTCAACCGTTAACATATTTTTTGCGCTCATAGAATATTTTCCATTAAAGCCCGACTATTCATAATTAAAAAATTAAAACAAACAAACAAATGAAAAAAAAATGAATCTAAAAAAAGCAGAATGAAACAAATAAATTGAAATCGTAACGAATCATATAATGGAATTGTCGGAAATCAGATTTGAAAGAAGAGGAACTCACGATTCAGATCACTCAGGAATCATCCCTACTGCTATCTTTATATAAATAACGTTGAAACAGTTTACACCAATCGTTTTATGATCGTATCGACCTGTTAAAGAGTCGAGTATTGTAAATACAGCCACTCGAATGTTAAGTGTAGAAGCTATTTAAACAAAAAAAAAAAATAATGATGAAACAATTAAATGCTTATATGCAATTTTAATGATTGCATTTCTATCGTGGTAGAATCAATAAATGTTGGCTTTCTATTCGTGTGCTTATCATTGAGCTGTCAATAAATAAATATCAATGAAAAACGCTTGCATGACGATAAATTTTAGCGATTGGAAAAAATGTAAATGTATGCATTTTATAACTTGAATGCATTAGATTCGGAAATTTCAATAACGCCAATGACAAAAAAGTAATTTGATCTACATCTTGATCTCTATTTTCTGCTTCAATTTAAAGCAATTGAGACTTTTTGAAATGCCACCATCTTCGATAATTGTTTCATGAATCTCTGCTTAGACATGTGCAAGAAATAGTTTCATGCTGTAGCCCAGTTCCTAATTAGCTTGAGAAACATTTTTTTGTTCAAATCTATCGCATGCTTGCTCTCCATTTTAATGCTTTTTTTTCCAATTGCAGAAAAGGTTTCATGCTGTAGCCCAGTTCCTAATTAGCTTGAGAAACATTTTTTTGTTTAAATCTATCGCATGCTTGCTCTCCATTTTAATGCTTTTTTCCAATTGCAGATTTTTTCCTTGACCAACTAGGAAAACCATTTTTCCTCTTTTTGTATGAGGTATAAAGTTTGGAAAGAAGGAAGAATTGTAAGATTAATGAAAAGAATGGATAATTGATAAAAGAAGGCGAGAATCAGTAATGTAAAGTACACCCCCACAACCTACGCAGTGTGGTAGACAGCGTCAAATGGGATTCAACAAAGTTTAAATCTGTTTTCACAAAATATTTTAAATCGATATGTAATAAATGTCTCTTAATGAATGATTCACTTTCAAGCGCTAGGTAAGTCATTAAGTAATATGGTAATGAGTAGAGAGGCCCTTTTGTTGCGAGAAGGTCCTGAGATGCTCCGTTACGCTACTGATAAGAATAAACAAACAGGAACAATAGGGTGGTAGAAGGAAAAAACAACAAAAAGAACGATTGAAAAACGAAATGAAGAGGCTCTATGAGAATTTTGACTAATTTCTAAAGAGCTCAAGAAAGTCTTTAGCATTCTCTGCTAAGAACTCTAGCATGCTTGCACTTTATTTTAATCCTCATTTTCCACTTGTAAATAATTTTCTAGACTGACAAGCTGAACTGTTGCTTTTTTTCTTGCAAGAAACATAAAGTTTGGAAATAAGGAAGAATCAGAAGAAAATGGAAGAACTGGAAAAGTAAAAACAGATTGAAGAAGCAAAAAATGGGAGGCAAGATGGAAAATAAATAAAAATAGATAGAAACAAAGAAAGAACTGGATGATAGAAGAAAAAATTAGCAAAAAGAATGCCAAAAGAATAAAATGATGAGGCACCTTGAAGAGTTTCGGCTTATTCCAAATTAAACCGAATTTGTTAGAATTCTTTGCTAAAAATTGTCGCATGCTTGCGGTTTATTTTATTGTTTCTTTTTCACTCGCAGATCTTTTTATGGGCCTATGATTTAAGCTCCTCTTGTAGAATGAAACATATCAAAAAAAGTAAGGGAAGCAAAATGGAAAATGGATAAAAGAAGAGCATGAAAAACTGGATAGTAGAAGGAAACATCAGTAAAAGGAATGATAGAATAATGAAATAAGAAGAAGGGTATAAGTGAAGGAAACGAAGACAAAGAATGAATGAAATTTAGAAAGTCAGAATAAGCACTTAATGAAAAATATGAAATAAAGGGACAGAGAAAGGAAAACGCGTATAGAAAGAAACAGAAAGACGAAGAAATGGATAGACGGAAAATAATAATAAGAAACTAGTGAAAAGGAAAAAAAAGGGTATAAAAATGATGGAAGTGAGAGAAAATGATGCACAACAAAGAAAAGACGATTTGCATTATTTAAATGGTCTTTTAAAGCTTTCCTCACTCGCATCATAGTGTATTATTTTTATTAAATTTTACCAGCCTGTGTAAGCTTGCGTCTAGAAATGGTGGATGCGCCTCACGTACCAAGTACACATTATTTATCAATAAAAGAAATAATAACATGATAACTGCCAATTTGTTTGAAACATTCCACAATTTAATAGTAAATTTTCATGTTTAAACCAAAAGAAAAACGAAAACATAAATAATAAACCAGTTATGTTTTTATTATTTCCAATTTTTAATAATTTACAAACAACCGGTAGTTTTATGTTTGTTTTTAACAACAAATTAATTTTGCCAATGTTGATTTTGCTTCCTAATATACACAAAATGGATAAAAAAACAGTTCAACTAGTTAAGAAAAATAAAATAAAAATCCATCAAACTAGGAAAATTTTCGATAATTCATCCTTATCCAATCCGTTTCTATTCCTATCTTCCACTTTTAATGTCAATACACCAATTCATCTAATTTCGATTCTCATCAAATACGAATTTACACCACCAGTTATTTATTGAGTGGTGTCGGTATAGTAGTAGATATAGGCTACATCCTCTCCTATCCGGATTTTGTGTGATTTGTTAAATTAATGAATTTGGCATGGAGAATGTAATCAAATCTAAACGTACAGTACGCTAGTAATTGGAAAATTCAAATGAGTAGAAAATATATATATAGTATGTATATGAAAAAAAAACACAGACGAAATAACTCGCATGAAACTGTGGTTACTCTAATTAACTACAAGCATGATGTGTACCGACTCTTGAACGAGGATTATAATACTTTTCTTATCGTATGAATCAGGCTGTTTCTCTTGTAACGGTAAAAAGATAAGTAGGTAAAGGAGCTTCCATCATATCAAACCACTGTCTTGATAGAAAATTCGGCTATATTGTAACGATCGCTCATGAGAGCCTCTTTTACACAGCTCCACAAAATGTAGTCACTTCTTTCTGACATCGGTGGTACATTAAAGATGTTCATAGAAACACAATTATAGACAATATCACAAAATAGTGAACAAGTCTTGAACGTAGAATATCAAATTTTTTGGTTCGTGTGTATCGGGCTGTTTCTCTCATAATGGTAAGAAGATGTTTGAATGATTTTCCACCATACCAAATCTGTAATATTACCATCTTAATAGAAAACTGATCTATTGTCACGATCGCCCTCGAAAGCCGGTTTTACATAGCCTCACAAAAGGTGGTCACTTTTTTCTGACACAAGTAGTACTTACACGAAATAAACACCACATTAAATTTGAAATTTTTTAGTACTCCATACAAATCCCGATCTTCATTCACATATTATCAGTAGAAATTATCCAGTAGTTGTCTGTTAGACTTGTTAATAGAGATATAGTTGTAGACTCTTGAGCGAAGAATATCAAGTTTTTCGGTTCGTGTGAGTCGGGTTGTTTCTCCCTCGATGGTAAAAAGCTATTTAAACGAGGTTCCACCATACCATAGCAATAAAACCACACTTCATAGAAGAAAATATTTGTATACTCAAGTATACAAAATGAGATCACTTACATTATTGAAACCGCCCTCAAAAGCTTGTTCTACACAGTCACACAAGAGGTGGTCATTTTTTTCTGACACCGGTAGTAAATTAAACAAAACACAATAAAGTTGTTGATAGAGATTCAGTTGTAGACACTTTAACAAAAGAATGACCAAATCTTTAACGAAGAGTACCACATTTTTCGGTTTGTGTAAGTCAGGCTGTTTCTCTCTCGAGAGTTCTCAACTTACCGCAAATCAATAAGATAACTCTTCTTAAAAAAATATTTGTCTACTTGAGAAAATTACAAAATAGTACCAGTTACATTGTTACAACCGCCATGAAAAACCTGTTTTACACAGCTCCACAAAAGGTGGTTACTTTTTTCCGACACCCGTAGTACATTAAACAAAATACAATAAAGTTGTTGATAGAGATTCAGTTGTAGACACTTTAACAAAAGAATGACCAAATCTTTAACGAAGAGTACCACATTTTTCGGTTTGTGTAAGTCAGGCTGTTTCTCTCTCTCGAGAGTTCTCAACTTACCGCAAATCAGTAAGATTACCCTTCTTAAGAAATTCACAAAATAGTACCAGTTACATTGTTATGACGACCCTGAAAAGCCTGTTTTACACAGTTACACAAAAGGTGGCACTTTTTTCTGACACCGCTAGTACATTAAACTGACCACAATAAATTTGATCTTTTTCTAACTCCCCATCTTCATCTACATCTTATCAGTGGAGATTATCCGGTAGTTGTCTGTTAGACTTGCAAATTTGCTGATAGAGATACAGTTGTAGATAGACGAATAAATTATCCAGTTCGGTGATAATAATCGATAAACTTGTCATAACTAATGCATCCTATAATCTGATCTGATATTATAAAGTTGGTAATATGGACATTTTGTATTATCTCTGTTAGTTTGTAAGGGGAGATGATAAAGGGTGTCGGTTAATAATTATAATCCACCCTCATACCAATTCACTTTAGAACAACTTTCAGGTTTCAGACAAGTATTATTAGAACTTTATATATGCATGTATAGATTGAAGATATTGATACACCGACTAATGAATATCTCATTAAAACTTGGTACAAGTTGAGGATTACGATATGTTTCATACAAAATCTATAATTTTGAGCTCTCATATTTGGAATATTGGTGGAATTATTGCAATCATAACCGTTAAAAAAATAGAGATGAGTTGTGCAAGCGACCACATAATAGATTTTAATGATTTTTCGGCTGCATTTAAATGGAAATTCCATCAGATTCTGCTGTGTTTTCATATTAAAATGATAATCTTCTACTGTCCTAGTCGAGTCGACGTTCACATCCAGCTCTTTTATTTCGAAATAAAATCGGTTTTATTAATTAAAAAAGAAAATAGAATTCGAAGAATTGAATTTAGCTAACTATATAGGTATTCGAATCCCTTACACCCCCATCACATTCACCCTTCAATTTCAATACAAGTACTCTTGATTAGTTATTAAAATTGCAACTGTACAAAACTGCCAACTAAAATTCTAATAAAAACAAAAAATAAAAGATCGATTAAGTATCATGGAATCTTCCTCATCAACGTTCATTATTTACCATTTTTGTGATTCATTGCTGCTTGATCATCATGACAGGGAATCAAGTTAAAGAAATGAAGAAAAAAAAACAAATTATTTTTTTCTCACAACAAACATGATTGATTAATATCTCTATTCTTTCTATCTCTTTCATTCTAGGCCCGTATAATTTTGTTTGTCCTGGTTGCTTTTTTTATGAGAGAGAAAGAGAATTCGAATTGGGGTGGGTATAGTAGTGATTTATGACAAGTACTTGTGGCCGGTCATTTGTCACTTTTTTAAATGAAAACGCCGAATTTGATCGTTATGTTGTAGTAACGTGAATCTTTTATACTATAATATTGTAGTAGAAACGAGAGAGGGAAAAAAAGAGAACGATACGATGAATAATTATTGTGAATAAAGGGGTGGGTTGGACTTTTTTTTTGAACAATTCTAAATGGGTAAGGGTTAATATTAAAAATAGATTTCAAACCACATTAATCGAACATTAAACGTAAGATATACCTGTCGTAATGCTTAACCAAGCGTTAGATCGATTGTATCTAGCCTAAACAATAATTGACAATCGAGAGTTGATATGGAACGATACTGTCTATAGGTGGAAATTTTATTATTTCTTTTTTTATGTTGTTGTTATAGAATCAGTTTCAGTGTCGGCTCTTCTCGCATTTGGCCATGTTTTTGTTAAATTGTGTCGTAGCTTGCTTCATAGTTTACCACATTTGACATTTTTCAAAGAAAAAAACAAACAGTCGGATCAAGTAACGGTCTTACGTAACCAACGGCCGTATACCCTCTTGTATATGAGAAACATTACCAATCAAAAAGTGAGACAGAAGAGAAAGTTGGAAAAAAACAGAAAAGAAGGAGAGGAGAGATAGAAAAACAAGAAAGATGGATAAACAAAGAGAAACACAGCAGAGAGAGAGAGAGAGAGATAAATAAAAGAAGGAAAAAATAAAGGAAGACAGGACAGAGAAGAAGAAACTAAAGAAAGGCGGGTAATAAAGGAAGGAAAAAATATATGTAACTTCGTTGAAGAAAGAATAAAGAAACATAGAAGAGGAGAAGAGACAGAAAGAAGAAAAGTAAGCCTGGGAGAAAGACAAGGAAGACAAAAGAAAAAAAGAAGAAAATACAGGAAAGAGAGAAAGATTGAATGACAGGACAGAGAAAAAGAAACTAAAGGAAAACGCGAAATAAAGCAAGGAAAAAATGCAAGAAATAATGAGGAAGCAAAAGAAAGAAGAAGAGGCAGAAAGAAAAAAGTAAAGCTGAGAGAACGACAAGAAAAACAAGAAATAATAAAGAAAGAAAGAAAAAAAGAAAAGAAGACAGGACAGAGAAAAAGAAACTTAAGAAAGGCGGGAAACAATGGAAGGGTAAATGGAATAGAATGCAAAAAAAATGAAGAAGCATAGGAGAGAAGAAGAGGCTGAAAGAAGAAAACTAAAGCTAGGAGAAAGACAAGAGATAAAAAAAGAATGAAAGATAAGAAAGAAAGACAGGGCAGAGAAAAGGAACTAAAAAAAAATGGGAAATAAAGTAAGGAAAAAATGGAACAGAATGCAAGAAAGAATGAGGAAACACAGGAGAGAAAAAGAGGCAGAAAAAAGAAAAGTTAAGCTAGAAGAAAGATAGAAAGAAAGACAAGAAGTAAAAAATAAGGAAAGATAAAAAAGAAAGAAAGAAAGAAAGAAAGACAGAACGGAGAAAAAAAACTAAAGAAAGACGGGAAATAAAGCAAGGAAAAAATGCAAGAAATAATGAGTGAGGAAGCAAAGGAGAAGAAGAGGCAGAAAGAAAAAAGTAAACCTGGGAGAAAGACAAGAAAGACAAAAGAAAAAGAAGAAGGAAATACAAGAAAGAAAAAAAGAACGAAAGAAAGAAAAAAGGAAAGAAAGAAAGAAAGAAAGATAGATAGAAAGAAAGAAAGAAAGAAAGACAGGACAGAGAAAAAGAACCTAAAGAAAGACGCGAAATAAAGCAAGGAAAAATGCAAGAAATAATGAGCGAGGAAGCAAAGGAGGAGAAGAGGCAGAAAGAAAAAAAGTAAAGCTGAGAGAACGACAAAAAAACAAGAAATAAAAAAGAAAGAAAGAATGAAAGGAAGACAGGACAGAGAAAAAGACACTAACGAAAGGCGGGAAACAATGGAAGGGTAAATGGAATAGAATGGAACAAAAATGAAGAAGCATAGGAGAGAAGAAGAGGCTGAAAGAAGAAAAGTAAAGCTAGGAGAAAGACAAGAAATAAAAAAAAAGAAGGAAAGAAAGAAAGACAGGGCAGAGAAAAGGAACTAAAAAAAAATTGGGAAATAAAGTAAGGAAAAAATGGAACAGAATGCAAGAAAGAATGAGAAAACACAGGAGAGAAGAAGAGGCAGAAAAAAGAAAAGTAAAGCTAGAAGAAAGATAGAAAGAAAGACAAGAAGTAAAAAATAAGGAAAGATAAAAAAGAAAGAAAGAAAGAAAGACAGAACGGAGAAAAGAAACTAAAGAAAGACGGGAAATAAAGCAAGGAAAAAAATAGAACAGAATGCAAGAAAGAATGAGAACACACAGAAGAGAAGAATAGGCAGAAAAAATAAAAGTAAAGTTGGGAGAAAGACAAAAAAGACAAGAGAAACAAGAAAAAATGAAGACAAGAAAGACACAACAAAGGCAAGGCGAGAAAAAGATGGAAAAACAGAAGAGTAAGAAAGAAAAACAAAACTGATAATCATACTTGATTGATAATTTCTGAGTGAAAATAATGCAATTGTGCAGTTCTTATACACGAGCCGCCACTGGTTATTTTATACTCAATCTAGTTCTTTCCTGGTGGCTTTACTTTAGAATTACATATAAATTGATGGTATTTATCAAAAAGTGACATGAAATCTATATTTAATAATACAAACCGGTGTATTGATAATGTTTCACTGTCACAAGTTGTGGTTGTTTAATAACTGCTGGATCTCAACATGAAAAGTGGGCTATTGTGGTAACGACCAGATCAGTTTCTAAATTGATAGCTATAGAAATATATAAAACGATCATATGGGTTACACATTATATCAGTTTAGGGATGTTGGATAGTAGTAGTAGTAAGCGAAACTGTACAATTAGTGATATTGCAACAGTCAAACCACAACAGGCTAGAGAGCTGTTGGGGATGTGGTCGTTGTATAATCATCATCATCATCATCATCATCATCATCATCATCATCACGATATAGAATAGTTACTATCTCCAACAACAACAATAACAACAACAAACAACAACAACAACAATAACAGAGAGGGATATTGAGGGTGGTAATAGTAACACTAGATGTTATAACAGATAAAGATGGATATATGTGTGTTGAATACATTTGTCCTGCTCTTGTGTTGTATAATCAGAGGGTACTTCAAGTAATTAATGGTAGCAGTGTAATTTTATCCTGTTGTAACGTTTAATAACAACAACAACAACAACAACAACAACAACGACAACAACAATGACAACAATACTAATAATAACAATAACAATGTTGAACTCAATATTCAGGGAATTAACTATAAATTTTTCATTGGCTGTCACAAATTAAATCCAATTTGGATTAGTTATGTACACGGTCAGAGAAGGGACAAAAATTACATTTTTCTTTAATAAATATCTAATGGAATTATTTTGAATTTTCGTTGACAATAGAGAGCACTTCATTAAATATAAATTGTTTGTCGATTTTGATTTTTGCTCTAGGGAGAAAAAAAGAGGCAGTAAATTAACATAGGTAGGATAGAATGGAGAAAAAAGACAGATGAATAGAAGAATAAAAGTAACAGAGAAGGAAGACAAAAAAAAATGTTCAAAAAGGAGAGGGGGCTACAATATTATGCAACTGAAGAAAAAGCTGAACGAAAAATGTAAGATACTGTACAGAAACGAATAAAGAGAAAATGAAGATACTAGATGAAAAATAAAGACAATTTAAAGAGCGACAGGAAGAGAGCATTCAGTCAAAAATACTGAAACAGTATAGAAGAAACTGAATAATGAAGAAGAAAGTGCAAAAAAGTACATGAATGAAAGAGAAATATAAAAGGAAGAATGTGAAAAACAACATATGAGTAAGAGGAAAAAAGACAAACTAAAGACAATACGCAGGGCAGTGGAAGAAACAGAAAAAAAAAGAAGCGAAAATGATGAAACAAAACATGAAAGAAAGAGCAATTGAAAGAAAAGGATGTGTGGGCCACATTGAAGAAGTGATGCAGCAAAACGATAAAGTGAGGGGAAAAAGGAGGAAATAGAAGAATAAAAGTAACAGAGAAGGGGACAAAAAAAATGTTCAAAAAGAAGAAGGAACTAAAAGATTATGGAACTGGAGTAAAAATTGAAGAAAAAAGTAAGTAAGTAAAGAAAAGAATAAAGATTAAAGAATAAAGATACTAGAAGAAAAATAAAGACAATCTAAAGAGCGACAGGAAGAGAGCATGCAATCAAAAATACTAAGACAGTATAGAAGAGACTGCAGAATGAAGAAGAAAGTGTACAGAAATATAAGGAGAAATATAAAAGGAAGAATATGAAAAACTACAGAAGAATAATACAAAAGAAGACAAACTAAAGACAATACGCAGGGCAGTGGAAGAAACAGAAAAAAAAAGAAGCGAAAATGATGAAACAAAACATGAAAGAAAGAGCAATTGAAAGAAAAGGATGTGTGGGCCACATTAAAGAAGTGATGCAGCAAAACGATAAAGTGAGGGGAAAAAGGAGGAAATAGAAGAATAAAAGTAACAGAGAAGGGGACAAAAAAAATGTTCAAAAAAAATAACTAAAAGATTATGGAACTGGAGAAACAGTTGAAGAAAAAAAGTAAGATACTGTAAAGAAAAGAATAAAGAGAAAGTAAAGATACTAGAAGAAAAATTAAGATAATCTAAGAAGCGACAGGAAGAGAGCATGCAGTCAAAAGTACTAAAACAGTATAGAAGAGACTGAAGAAGAAAGTGTAAAAAAGTACAGGAATGGAAGAAGAAATATAAAAGGAACAATATGGAAAACAACAGAAGAATAATAGGAAAGAAGACAAACTAAAGACAATACGTGGAGCAGTGGAAGAAACAGAAAAAGAAGAAGAAAAGATAATAATAATAATAATAAGACGTGAACAAAGGGTAGAAGGGTAAAATGAAGCAAAACGTGAAAGGAAGAGCAATTGAAGGAAAAGGATGTGTGGGCCAGATTGAAGAAGTGATGCAGCAAAACGATAAAGTGAGGGGAAAAGGGAGGAAATAGAAGAATAAAAGTAACAGAGAAGGGGACAAAAAAATGTTCAAAAAAAGAAATAACTAAAGGATTATGGAACTGGAGAAAAAGTTGAAGAAAAAAAGTAAGATACTGTAAAGAAAAGAATAAAGAGAAAGTAAAGATACTAGAAGAAAAATTAAGATAATCTAAGAAGCGACAGGAAGAGAGCATGCAGTCAAAATTACTAAAACAGTATAGAAGAGACTGAAGAAGAAAGCGTAAAAAAGTACAGGAATGTAAGGAGAAATATAAAAGGAAGAATATGGAAAACAACAGAAGAATAATAGAAAAGAAGACAAACTAAAGACAATACGTGGGGCAGTGGAAGAAACAGAAAAAGAAGAAGCGAAAATGATGAAACAAATAAGACGTGAAGAAAGGAAGAGCAATTGAAAGAAAAGGATGTGTGGGCCAGATTAAAGAAGCGATGCATCAAAACGATAAAGTGAGGGGAAAGGGGGGGGGGAAGGAAGAGCTGAAAGAAGAAAAACAAATAAGACGTGAAGAAAGGAAGAGCAATTGAAAGAAAAGGATGTGTGGGCCAGATTAAAGAAGCGATGCATCAAAACGATAAAGTGAGGGGAAAGGGGGGGAAGGAAGAGCTGAAAGAAGAAAAACAAATAAGACGTGAAGAAAGGATAGAAGGGTAAAATGAAGCAAAATGTGAAAGGAAGAGCAATTGAAGGAAAAGGATGTGTGGACCAGATTGAAGAAGTGATGCAGCAAAACGATAAAGTGAGGAGAAAAAAGCTGAAAGAAGAAAAGTAGAAGAAATAAAAATAAGAGAAGAAAAACATCTGACAAATAATGAATACATTAAAGAAACGCGTAAAGAATATAAAAATGAACAAAAAGAAAGAAGACAATATGTAGAGGAAAGAACGAAACATAAAAAAAAGAAGAAAGTGATGAAACAAAGGAAGCATGAACAAACAGCAGAAGAGTAAAATGAAGCAAAATGTGAAAGGAGGAACAATTGAAGAGACTAAGCAACAAATAATAATAGCTGAAAAGGACAAGTAGGCCAAATTGATGAAGTAAAGTTACCAAACGGTAAAGTAAGAGGAAATTTTTTTAGAAACACAAGAGAAAGAAAAATCTGAATGAGGAAAGGTGAAAAAACAAAAATAAACTAAAAAAAATCCAATAAAAAATGAATAGATAAAAAGGTAGTGAATAAGAAAAAATGATAAAAGGCTTACCAAACGATCAATGAAGGAACAAAAAAGATAAACGATGGTAGTAAAATTGAAAAAAAAGCAAGAATAATCAATGAGAAAAACACTTCAGGAAGTCAAGTCGACCAACTTTAAATAGCTCAAATATAAAACCACTCATTTTAACTACAAGCTATTCACAAAACTAACCAAAAGCATATACAAAACCAATTCCGTTCTAGATTTATAAGCGTTTATGATTAACTGCTATGAATCTGTTGCCAAAAATCTGCAAAATTCTCTCATATATCAAAAAGATCATAAAAATAGATAATTCTCTCCAACTATCTGCAAACGATTTCTTAACATTTCTATTATACTTTGAACAGGAATGGGGTGGCTATTAGGAATATGTGTATCTGACACAAATTGCACCCGAAAATGTATAAATATGAATCAAATTGTGTTGGGTACAAATTGTAGCCAAATCAAGTATGCATGAAGTAGTTTGAAATTCAAATTGAAAGAGAAGTTATGATTTTTATTACTCCCCTTTTTTTGACTATTTTGTTACTATAGAATAGAAAAAACAATAATAAATTTCGCTATATTTTCGGTTTATGATAACCGTAATCGGTGGGTAGTTTCCCGTTACAAAACTCTGATCATATGATCATATTTCATATTTACAAATCAGATTGTTACTGGCATAGAAATAATGTCATCGATATGTTTGTTGTTGGTGTACAGTCAGACTGTTTGTTGTGCAAAATTTAACGAGATATAGGTGCAGATATATGGAGTATGTATGGGTATGTGTACCGATCCCATCCCTTATACCACCCACCCACACACAGCCCTCTGGCATCCTGTTTACAATTTATATGTAAATGAGTGCGGTCCAATTACATAAAGCCGCGAGCGGTTAAGCTCACCACACCACCACCACACCACCGTTTTAACCCCAATGTTGCCTCCACCACCGACTTCCTCTTCCAACTCTCAACTCCATATCCAACTCTCAATATTACTCACAGTACAGGTAAATCTAATTCTACTTGTAATTATGATAGAGTTTAATAAGAGAATTGAAAGAGAAAAAAAATACAATTGCTCTTATTGTAACAACGTAATTTTATTCTAAAGACCGCCCCTACCTCGATTTATTAAAACGTCAACTTTAGAAAATCAAACCGCTAATTGTTCTCGATTATGTGCTGTAGAAATAAAGACGGTTTTTGTCACAAAATGTAACAGAACGAGACGGTTAAACTTGTCGACAAATGTTTGAAATTTACCGATGTGATCAAGTGATCACCGTTCTCGTGTATCTCTCCCTTTTATTCAAGCTAGCACGACGAAATTGCTTTCTATTTAAGATTCCGTCTGATGAACGAATTGCGTCTATATACACGCTTAAGTACTAAAACTGTCTAATTGCTAGTTTATCGTAAAAGATAATTTAAACTTTTTCAATTCAATCTACTATTTTACGTTAAGGATTCTCGTTTATTTTCATTCAAATGACCGTACTGTACTCGCGAAGAGATCCAATAAAGTTTTCTTGTACAAAAAAAGAGCTACAACGAGCCACAAGTGTTGGCTTGTCTTGCTCAATACTCGATGGAATAATTACAGCACCAGAAAAGGATATTTTCAAACTTCAACTTTAATCTTCGCTGTTGAATTATCTTTTTTAATAATCGTCAAATAAGATATGTTCCAGCCGGCGATCGAGCGCAGCTAAACGACTTTGAATCGTTACACGCATGCGCAATCCCTATAAATAACCCAATATTGCAGGATGGAACGAAGCCCAGTTAAAGTACATTTCAAGGCCTTTAGAGACGGATCTTTTTTAAAATTTACAGTTTAATCTTCGCTGTTAATCATCCTTTTTTATTATTCGTCAAATAAGGTTTGTTCCGATTGGCGATCGGACGCATGCCCAATTCCATGAAATAATACAAGATTGCACGATCGAACAAGGCTGCGTTAGAGTACATTTCTGCTCTTTTAGAGGTAGATTAATTGCTTTGATTAAAAAAAAAGAAAAGGTAACCTCCCGGTGCACACTTAAAATTGGTTGCCTCTTCGCGTATTTTCTCTCTTTAATACATTTCTCCTCATAAGCTTCTAGGGTAACTCTTCTAGCGTAGTCAAAATTTCTTTTTAATCATTTCTGGTCCTGTTTACTGCATCGTATACATACAGGGTGAAATTTAATTGCTTTGAAATACGCAAACTTCACTCTCTCTATGTGGTATGGACTACAATAAACGTACTTTGATGGGTCAAAAAAAATTTTTTTGGTTAAAATTGATTTCACCCCGTATAGTCCCAATAACAATACAGTTATTTGATTTAATGACCATGTGCTGCAAACAGGATTAGCCACTTTGGGCCGTTCGCTACCGCCTGGGGTCATACGCCCTCCATGCTACGCCACTGACGATCACATGACCGATGTGTATGTACAAATAACAAAGATCAACTGAAGGGACCAAAAATATCGACGAGTTCGCTTTCCGCCTTTCATTTACTCGCATTTAATTTAAATTAGATTTATTCAATGTAAGACTGTAAACCGACACGCTTAATGTTATGTAGAGCTGTCTGATTAAATTCTTTAGCGAATAATAAACCATTATCGGAGTAATGAATCTACAACGTATACTAAGAGACAAATTAAATTTACCGTTTACTGTAACAATTTAAATTCTTGAGAATACAGTAGAACAAAAAGTGTCATTTATTCTCGAATGTAGAATAACAAAGATGGTCGAGTCGGGTGAATATTGATAGACACGCTATATTATCATCTTATTAGATAACTCTGATAGAATCTGTACTAATTTTATTATTTGATAAGAATTCATAGTAGATCTAAATAAAGTATTGTACAAATATTGCCAGGCGTGCGCCGCGCACATCATGCCACCCACGCCTCAGATTGAGGCATGTGTGGTAAAAAAATACTAACGAAAACATGCTCGGGCTGATCCAAACTACACACAGTTCATACAATGTTCACAAGCAATCCTCTGCTCGCCCTGAGGCTCAGATCAGCAGGATTAAGCCCAGCTCCACACTCTGGCCCATTTGTTTACAGAACCAGAGTTTGTTCAATGTGTGGTCGACGTAAATCGATCTGCCGCCCACGGTGTCTCCATTGCCTCGAATTTTTAAAAAAATTACTCCTCCAACATGAGCCAATGTTTACAACATTGTTCGGGCCAGAGTGTAGAGCCGGGGTAAGATGAAATTGCTTAGTAAGAGGAGAATTATCAATTTTCCAACAATCGTGTCAGTGGCGTAGTGAAAGTAAAATTAAAAATGGTGCACTTAATTTTTGTTTATAAAGAGAAAGGTACGATAATTGACCTCAAACATCTAAAATTGACTAAATATCCACTGTTTGATGATTAAAATGCAAAATTGATAAAAGAAGAAAATTATAAGCGACGACACTGACTTTCCAAAAGTGCACAATAAAAGCAAAACATAAGTTTTGTGTCCATAATCAAAAATTCTCATGTGTTTCATTTTAGAAGATTGTTCTTATTCTTATTAGTAGGTTTGTTCCACAAATGAGCAAAAAATTCAATTTAATATTCAAGCTGAAAGTGAGCTGGTTTTAAAAACAATCAGACTGTTGATGCATTAATGCTTTCTGTTGTAGCATGCTCTCTATACAGGGTGTTTGGTCTAAGCATGGTCAGTTCGAAGAAACTCCTATTAGTCGACGAGCGATTCGAAAAATATTTTGACGATTTGTAGAAGAGTCCCTAGGGAGCATTTTAGCAAAATTAGAACCTCGTAGCTCATTTCAAAGTTGGTCAATGGTTGGACAATGTCACAATTTTAAAAAACGGGGAAAAAAACACGCAGAACGACTAAAAATGACTCAGAGACCTTCCCAACATTGATTATTTTCGTTTTTCTCCATTGTATTCCAGAAAAAATACAAAATATTTCCACTTGTTCCAGAATAAAATAAAGAAAAACGAAAAAATCAATTTTGGGAGGATCCTAAAGTCATTCTAAGTCGTTTTGCGTGTTGAGTTCGTTTCTGAAAATCACTACATCGTCAGAAATGAGCATTTTTTGCCAACTTTCAAATGAGCTACGAGGTTCTAATTTTGCTGAAATGTTCTTTAAGGACCCTCCTACAAATACTTTGAATATTTTTCGAATCGCTCGTCGACTAAGTAGTTTCTTAGAACTCACCATACTTAGAGCAAACACTGTGTATATACAACCCTCTTTTATAATGGACACATATTTAGTGATAACTGTGTGCATACCTATTATGAAATTATTCCCCTGGGACTCATCAACCCTTTAACCATACTAACTAGATAAGATAAAAGAGAGAATGACTACAAATGTGTAGATAAAACATAAAACATTACAATTGCATTAGGTTTATAATCTCGACAAACACAATAGAATTTAAATACATTATACAGGATGAAATCGAATTGACTTTAATCCGAGAAACCACATACATTTATAAGGCTTGAAAAACTGAGCCGATTTATATAATACATCAATGGCCCCGTTTTCGACAAAAAAGGCTTGAACATTTCCCCAACATTTTCAGGGTCACTGGAATCTAGCAACGTTATTGTTATTTTATAATAAAATATATTTTGAAATACTTAAGATCATTAACTAAGAAAAAGTAGGCCTTATCACCGCTAAACAAGTTAGAAAACTTTGGAATCCTGTATGGGATCCTAACTGGTTTTGTACACTCACGAGCACATAAAAGAGACCGCCTCTTGAGCGAAGAATTTTTTTTTCGGTTCGTATAAGTTAGGCTCTTTCTCTCGTCAGCTGAAGAAGGTGAAGGGGTAGGGAGTGTTGTAGCCAGTTTTCTCCATAGCAAAATTGTAGAACCACCCTTTTTAGAGAAAGTTGTAATTTACTACATGGTCTCTTTTATGTGCTCGTGAGTGTACACCACTGCTCTACCAACTGAGCTACCAGGATCTGCACCAATCCTAGTTATACATTTATATTCAGACAGAACGATAGGTTCCTTCATCACACACAATTAATTTGTACGAACATAAATGAACAACTAGGATTCGTGCCGGTCCTGTTAGCTCAATTGGTAGAGCATTGATATTTCATTAATAAATACTACTTTATCGTTGTATACAAATTAATTTACATAAAATGTATTTTGTTTTTATTAAATAGATCAGTAAGACTTGACAAGGAAATCCGAGATGTGTTATACACCTGCTTTTTTGTCGATTATAACATTACCGTAGGTTATTACTTAAACAGCAGCCATCAAGCAATGCTTCCAATTTTGACAAGTTTTAAACCAAAAACTTTTTCTCTTTGATCCTTCAAAACACCTTGACTCTACTCTATTCCATATAGGAATAGTGAAATTTTCATATTTAGAGTTAATTTGATTTCATCCTGTATGTATAACTATTTTGACGTGATATTTTATTGATTTATCGACGATAATAACTTTACCATCTACTTGTATGGTTACATTTTTGTTTACTATCTATATCGTAAAGTTACCGTTCAAACCTTAAAAGTTATAATACTGAAAATGATCCTTAAACCCTTACTATGTGTGTGCGTGTAAGTGTGCGCTTCTCTTGCGATATAAATTACACTATAAAATACCTGTTCTAACGAAATTCGTTGAATAATGTACAAGCATCAATTAAGTGCGGTTGTAACATTGTATCTATAGTCTCGTTGAATTTAAGCCAACCAAGAAACTATGTTTGATAAAGATTGTAATTAATTTACGAAAACTATACAACGAATATAAATTACCTTAAAACTACCATTACAATGACTAATATGTTTTTTTTTTTCATACAATTCCAGAATACCACCATGCGTTTCACTACTTGTACGATTTAATGAAAACTTTTCTTTGTGTGCTTACGGATTCGTACTTTTTGAATAAAAACAATTCGATTAAAGAGAAAACAACAATCAAAAGAATATTACTGATGGTGGATAGAGAAAGAAATATTAAATTCGTAAATAATACCACGTATAAAATTTTTGTTTGTATTTCATATAAAACCAGATTCATTATTTGTATATAAAATTGCATTAAATTAAAATAAATGGAATAACTCGCATAAATAGCGAACTTCGTAGGATAATCATTCAATAAATTCTATAAATCAATTAGTGAAATATGCAGATCAAAATTGTAACAATCGAAATTATTTCTATTATTATAATTACGATTACAGAAAGTAAAAAAGTTGGGTAGTATTCACTAAGTTCTTGGAGACTGGTTACTGTCACCAAATGTGACAATGACAGAGTCACCTTGAACAAAGTTATCTATCACACTCATTACAATTCTATTATTTCTAAGACAAGTTCTAAATAAACCATCGCGCAAGTTACTGCGCAACTATTCTATTTCACTCATTTCGTAGATACTGTTTTGGTTACTATTCCTATCTCTATAACTTGATGACAGAGTATCCTTGTTACTTAACAAAACTTGCAGATTGCTGATTGATTGTGTAAAATTGTGGAAATCCATTACAATTTCATCCTCAATATTGATTTTGACGTAAATTTAATTGATTCGATAAAATTTAAAAGGCAACACGACAGTTGGAGATTATCTTTAAATTACAGAATTAACATTGATTGTCATTGTTAATTAATACTTGAATCATTGTTTTCTAGAATAAATATAAATGAATAATATTCGTTGTAGTTTGTTGACGATATGAAATCTTTAGAGGCAAGTTACAAACGATGTAATTATGTTTTAAAATCGATATTTGAATTTATAGAGAGAGGAAATAATTGCAACAAATTTGTCGATGAAGAGATATGATGTCATCTATTTCAAACTCAATCTTATATTATACAGGATGAAATCAAATTCTCTCAAAATTCAAAAATCTCACGAACAATCTTCAATAAAGGTAAAGAGTAGAAAAGAAGAAAAAATGGCTAAAATTAATCTAAATTGCATCTACTGTATTATTGTCACCGTTCAATTACTAACCTACCGTAATGTAATCGTCTAGGGTTGATAAGAAAGCTTATGTCAGTATAATACATCTCGGATTTTCATGTCATTAAGCCACACATGTCTTACTGACTTACTTACTGAATATAAACACAACATATTTTATTATATCTAGTAGCTCTGTAAATTTTAGGGCAATTTTCAACCTCTTTGGAGTCACACAAGCCCCTTAATATTTCATACAGATCGGCTCAGTTTTTCAGGCCTTATACGAGGTTTCTCAAATTAAAGGTAATTTGATTCCCTCCTGGATATATTTAGTTGTTAGATAAGTGATTCGAGAAATATTTCAAGGATTTCCAGGATAGCTCTAGAAATCATTTTAGCAATATTGGAAATTGGAACCTTGTAGCTCATTTGAAAGCTAACGAAAAAACTCTCGCTTCTAACGATGTCGTAATTTTTGCCAGTCAGCTGCCCATATAAAACGACTAAGAATGACTCGATTCTCCTTCCACCATTGATATTTTTCGTTTTTCTTCATATTGTCCTGAAACAGGTGGTAATGTTGCGTATTTTTTCTCGAATACAATGGAGAAAAACGAATGTCGGGAGGGTCTACAAGTCATTCTTGGTCGTCTACGTGTTTAACTGATTTTTGAGATTCATGACCTACTTCTAAATGAGCTCAGAGTTTCTAATTTTGTAAAACGATCTCCAGAAACTACCCTATACGTAAATCCTTGAAATATTTTTCGAATCTCATCTCTAATAATGGGAGTTGCCCTAACAACTATACAGGGTATCAGACCTAGGAGTACACAATTTGGCCATTAAAACCAAACCATTACACTCATTCGAATAATATTTTAAGCATCTATTAAGCAGTCTCTTGCAAATAATTTAGCAAAATTAAGAGCTCGTAGCTCATTTAGAAGTCGGTCAAAAATACTTTTTCCTTAGCAATATCGCGATTTTCAAAAACGGGCTACACACATAAAACGACTAAGAATG
Organism: Mylabris sibirica; assembly: GCA_039776855.1. Classification (NCBI taxonomy): domain Eukaryota; kingdom Metazoa; phylum Arthropoda; class Insecta; order Coleoptera; family Meloidae; genus Mylabris; species Mylabris sibirica. The sequence continues at coordinate 7,320,651 of CM077842.1, forward strand.
ATTCGAAGATCATCCTAAAATTTATTCTTGTCTTTTGCTCTACTGCATTCTAAAAGAACAATGCAAAACATTTCCAACTGTTCTAGAATGCAATAGAGAAAAACGAAAAAAATGAATGTTAGAAGGACCCTTTAGTCATTTTATGCGTGCAGCTAGTTTGAAAACCGTGACATCTTCAGAAATGATCGTTTTTTGACCGACTTGCAAATGAGCTACGAGGTCCAGGGACTACCGTACAAATCCTCAAGATATTTTTCGAATCGCTCTATTGTTTCGGTGGTAACTACCGAACATCCTGTATAGTTTAAAACGAATAAGCCGGTACAGAATAATCTCAGGATTTGTGCTCATCAACACAGGATATGATTTGCGTTCTAATAATAACAACATGTAATTTGCCGTAAAATAATTGGAAATTTACTTTTTGATATTTTCATTGGTTATAATTAGACTGAAATTAGAGATAATGGTTTGTAACATTGGCAAGCAACTGTAATAATGGAGTTGGGTTTTTTTTTCGTTAACGTTCCTGTAACGATTCGGAAATGGCTAAAATATTTCAAACGTTAACAATTGCTAACGGCTATATCTACTCGAAATGAAATCCATCATCCATCAACTGTGAAAAAGTCGAAATTCGAATATTATCCAACTCATACTACCACTAGCTGCCTCCTCTACTCAAATCATATGTACATCCATCCGTTTTTAAAATGGAAATTTCATTGATTCACTAGTAATCCAAAAATTGATTGCATCGTAAATTATTTTTCTGTCTACAAACTGTTTCACTTAAAAAAAAAACTGTAGACACTCCTTTATAACACTTGAAATGAGGAAATAAATGCAATTTTCCTCATCTTATTAAACCGTTTTACCGAAATGCAATTAAAATTGACGTGTGTGTGCAGCCTTGTTTCTTTTTCTTCTTTCCTTCATTTTTGTTTTGCCTTATTATTTTTCTGTTCTTAGTGTTCACAGACTCTTTCCTCTATCTTTCTCCTTTAGGCTTCTCTTTAATTTTTTTCTTATCAATTCTCCATCTTCTCTCCTTCATCCGTTCACGTAGGTCTCTCTTTACCTATTAACCTAATTTTTTTCTTTTGTCTCCATCTCTTTCTTCTTCACTTCCAACTTTTACTCCTTATTTCACCTTTTACACCCCTCTTCCTAGTTTCCTATTTTCCCATTAGCTCCTAGTCACTGTTTTGTAATTTTTTCCTGTTTTTATCGCACAAAATTCTCTGTTTTTTCCTCACATTTTTATTTTCTCCCCTTTATTTATTTTTTCTTCTTTTTCATCTTTATTCAACCCTCTCTTTATCTTCGAATCTCATCCTCATTTTGCCTTCCCATTTTTCCAAAGTCTTTACTTTAAACACTTCGTTCTTTCTCCTGCCTTCCGCTTTATTTTCCTTCATTTTTAAGTTTTACACCTTAACTTTTCTTTCTCCCTTCCCCATTCTTACCCTTAGTTCACCCACTGTTCTTTGATTCTTTCCCTCACTTTTCTCACCTATTCACCCTCTTGTTTACTTTTGAATCTAATTCCTTCTTTTACCTTCTTTTTCCTTCCTGAGTCCCTTTTTCACTTTGAGCATCTATTCTTGTTTCCCCTTAACAATTTTTCTTTTTCTACTACAATTTATTCTTCATAAGATTATGTTTTTCCTTATTTTCCACTACTATTCACGTTGAATTGCTCCTTTATAGTATTTCTTCCATTCTGACTTCCTTTCTTCTTTTGTCGTTTTCCTTTATTTTCAATTTTTGTTCCTTATGCTTCCACCCTTTGTTTCCCTTAGATTTTCATTCTTATCGTCAATCTTTTTCCATTCTTTCCTGTGTATCACCTTTAAACTTCTCCTTCTGCGCTCTTTATCTATTTTCTCCTCTTCTTTATGAGTCTCCTCTTCATTTTCCTCTGCTTTCTTTAATTTTTCCTTTCTTCACTTTAGTTTTTTATTCCTGTTTTATCTTAGAAACTCATTTCTCTTTTCTATTACAATCTATTTCTCATACAATTATACATTCTTACTCTGTACTATTCCATACACTTTTCATCCTTTTTCTGTCTCCCTTCTTAGACTAATCCTAAATTTCTTGTTATTGTTCCAATTTTTATATTTTCACCACTACTGAATCCATTGTTCCTCCTTTTTTTACATTTTTTCCACTTTTAGACTTGAAAATAAATTTATTCGATTACGTTACGAAAAGTCAAGATGTCATCCATTTGATTTACATAATTACCAGTTGAAATATGTCAGATTTCATATGTTGAATCTCATTTTTTACCGACTGCTGCTACTACTACTACTACTACAGTTACAGAAAATATCCAGTATGTATATCTGTCCATATGTATGTCTGTGTATAAGTATGTGTGTGTGTGAGAGAGAGTGTATGGTATAAAAGCCAAGTTTCCGGTTTTATTTCAGTCAATATGAAATTTGCATACAAATTAAAAGCTGACCCATCAACGCCGTCTCCCTTTTCATCTATCGTCGTCAGTTTTATTTTCTTTTTTTTATGACAGTCAGTTTGACGTGTAGGCAGGAAAATTGAACCAAAAACCACTGTACTCTGGATACACGAAAATGGTGGAAATATCACAACTCTTTCATGGAGGCAAAAAAAAATGGATACAACTATGGAAATACGTCTGTTTTTTCTGTACATACGCAAGCGATTCTAAAATAAAATTCCAGACTTAATGTAGAATAGTTACAATGAAATTCAGGACATTTTTTTTGTTTTTAATGGAAGACAACAAAAATGTAGGAAAATGAGAGGTGGAAACAGGACAAAATGACATTTTAATTATAGACAATACGGTCGTACATGTGGTTGATAATTTTATAGAATGCCCGTTTGAAATATGAGCTTTTAAAGTCAAGTTGATCGATTCAAAACAGACCGCTAGCAAGTTTCTTTCATTTTCGGTATACACCGTCTTTTTATAAATATGGTCAATTTTTAGGGAGGTTCTTAGAGAACATTTTAGCTAATCAGGACCCCGCAGTTCATTTTAAGATGGATGAAATCAAATTTAAACTTTAGAATATGCAGCAAGGTTCACGACCCTTGTGCACCCGTCAAAAGTGTTAAAATACTGTTTTTAAAGTTGATCCTGCACTCCCCTAAAAAAAAATTAAACCGTTACAAGCCGAGATTGACCGATTGAAACGCAAGAATCCTTAACCTCCCTGTTTCGATCATTGTTCTCTACCATTAGTTTAATAGACGTAGCCTACATTTATTTGCTAATAAGTATTGAAGGTCAAGGTTTTTTTCCCTTAAATAAACAAATACGATAACACAAGCATTCTCGTACCCATTAAGATAAAAATAGAACAGTTATAGAAATGTACAACTAGTGCATTTCAATCTTGACACGATCGATATCAATTTTTTCAGGATACAGTAGGGTTGAGGCATTTCAAGTCATTTTATGAGTATAGCTGACTGTTTAAAATTTGGACGAAGCAGGAAAAAAGTCGTTTTTTGACCAACTTGCAAATGAGATACGTGGTTCTAATTTACACCCTTAAAGTATTATATAAACCGACCGTCAACTACTAGGAGTTTCGTTCGAATTCTACATACTTAAAAAATAGACTCGGTATAAATCAAACATCTGTAAAACTTGGAAATCAACCCTTATGACTTCTCCGTTTTTCTCTCGTTATTATCATTGTTATTTGCATGTAACACGAAACCAATTTTATTGAAATAATAACCATTCGGGAAAAAAAATCACATAATTTCTATAAAGGGTTAGTAACACGATGATGACACGAACTGGTACTAACCGTAGTACCTAAACAATACGGATCTAGTTTGAAACCCTGTTATTTAATCCGTCAGCTGTCTATCTTTGCCACCCCTAGTACATCATCATCTTTATCGTTGTTTATACAGTCATTCTATTCTGTAATAAATCTTCAACGTATTTAGAGCACGCACTGTTGAAGAACAATAATCGGAAAAAATTAGAATTATTTTTTTTTTGTCATAAAGGTTCGATTATGATAATTTCGCCCTTATCAGCGATGGTGACCTTTCGTATTAAATGTTAGTAGACCGATGGTGGTTTAATATTAAAATGCGTATTAGAATGACAAAGGATCGTTAAAGGGTTAGATGTGGATATGTATGGGAGAAGACAAGGGTGTGTTTATAGTATAAGAGAAAGAGAGGCGGTTGATCTAGATAAACCGGATCTATTGAGTCCTGGATTATTCTACAACTGGTTGTAAATTGTCGTTTTATCTAACAAAACACAAACAGATCAAAGATAACATTCTAAAAATTCATGCTACAGTCTCTATACTGTTTGGTTTATAAAGACATCATCACTATTAAAATTTAAATATTTACACATGGAACAGTTACAAAGGTAGCGCGCAATTTAAAATCGCCTATTGATGCACAAGTGTCGATTTATGATTTTCAACGAAATGAAGTTATACTATAGTCTTTCAACATTTCAGCAAATATCAACTGAAGATTTTATGTTCATCTCTCTGATACGAGACGTTTATATAGTGTTGAGATAGAGTGGGAGGAAGAGGGAATTTCTTACGATGTCCTCTAGTGGAAAATATCCGATAAAAGAGTAATGTAGTGTGGAAAATCGTATTTCCATTGAATGCGCTTGATTGCACTGTACGAGACCAAATTTTCTGTTGAGACAAGTAACTTTACGTCCAATCATTTCTTTTTTTTTTCAGCAATATTCAACTAGCGTGTTGTCAGATCCAACGAAAAGAACAACATAATCGACTATTGAACTGAATATAAAAAAGGCTAAATTGAAGATTTTAATATCAATCCATTCGAATCGATCCATATATACAGAGCTTTTCACGTAAATGTGGTCAATAACAATAAATTCGTTATAATTCTTTCATTTAGTTATAGAATAAAATGATTGTTTCAGGAGATGAAAGCGCCCTTCTACAATTTTTGGAAACAGGAGAAATTGACGTAAACTTTTACAAATTACGTAATATTGAATGAAAAAATGCTGCGTTAATAATTCAGTCTCCTTTTTCGAAAATTAATTCTCTTTTATGAAAAAAAAAGTTGTAATAGTTTATGAATATTGAGAAAGCTCATCACTACGGAATCCTCAATATCGAATTTCCTATACTGAATCCCTTAGTCATATGCAAAAAAGATGTAATAAGATTTTGAAGGGAATACCCCCACAATTGTTAACCCAGTGCAATAAGACTTTGTGCGCAGTTTAGTCCATGGAATCGACAAATGCTTTGTAAATTTACTACTACTAATTCTTGGTTCTTTTTTTATAAATTACAAAGTAAGAGTGTTAATTTTTTATCCGATATTGCGTAATTCCCAAAATTTGACGTCAATTCAACCAATTTTCAAAAAAACCTAGAAAGATACTTTCACCTCCTCTAAATAGCCTAAATGTACCCATCCAAGTTCTTATAACAATTATTTTATTCTATAAATAAATGAAAGTGTTATAGTGAGATTATCACTATTGACCACATTTACGTGAAAAGTCTTGTATACAGGGTGTCGGATATACGTAAGTTTGATCCGATTTTATGAAATTCCTATTAATTGACGAGCGATTAGAAAAATATTTTAAGCATTTGTAGAGAGGTCCCTACTGTCTATTTTAACTGAAATTAGAACCTTGTAGCTCATCTGTAAGTTGGTAAAAAAACGCTCGTTTCTGACAATGTCGCGATTTTCAAAAACTTGCTACACACTTAAATTGACTTAGAGTGACTCGAGGATCCTCAAATCATTGATTTCTTTCGTTTTTTTCTCACGAACCTTAGAACAGATGGAAGTGTTTCACATTTTTTGTGTTTTTTTTTTGAAAAACTTTCAAAAAAGCTACGAGGTTCGAAAGCCACTTTAAATTGTCCGATTTTACATTCGATTTTTTGTTCGGAGCAAATCAAGCACGAAATTTTTGTCTTTACACCATCCGAATCTCTTATCCCAGCCGTTCCATTCGATATTTTCATCAGATTTTTTTCAGCATGAAACGGTCTATAATTTCATCCGACTTTTTCTTCCGAGACGTAAAAAGTCATGCACAATATAATGTTTTGAGAATTCGAGGTTTTACGCCAATTGAAAGCATGTCTGTTGTCTGTTAGCGTCTGCGTACACATGCAACTCACTCTGATAATCTAAAGATGAAAATATCTGGGATTCGAGAAGAAATCGTATAGAAAAATCGGATGCAAAACTCGGGCAATATAAAGGGGCTTCTATATACAGGGCTTTTCACGTAAATATGGTCAATAGTAATAATCTCATTATTTATTCATAGAACTTGAAGGAAAACAAAAAGGTTTAGGAAACGTCAACTTTTGAGAACTAGGCAATACTGAATGATGAATTGCTACCTTTAAAAACTCAATGTCAAATAAATACTAAAACAATATTTTTCTTTTGAAAAATTTACTTACCTTTACAAAACAAAAACAAAAATTTGTGAAGATTGAGAAAGGTTACGAAATCTCCAATACAGAATTTTCTATACGGAATAGCACAGTCATATAAAAAAAGATGCAATAAAAAATTGAAGGGAATACCCACAATTGTTAACCCAGTGGAACAAGCCTTTTTCCGCACTGTATCCTATCGAATCGACAGGTGATTTGCATATTTACTACTACTAATCCTTGACCCACATTTTATAGCGGCATTCATTGAATATTTCGTAATTTCCAAAAATTAACGTCAATTCTTCCAATTACCAAAAAACTAGTAGGGTGTTTTCACCTCTATTAAACAGCATAGGTGTTCCCTTAAAGTTTTTTTAACAATTATTTTACTCTATTAATGAACGAAAGAGTTAAAGCGAGATTATTACTATTGCCATATTTACGTGAAAAGTCCTGTATATGTATATATAAGCGATTCTTCTGAAACATCGTCTATATAATAAGTATAATTCCCTCTGGTATTATATCAATTTTTCCACAATGATTACATCCATCGACTTTAATAATTGTATTAAATTATTGTAACAATTGAATTATACGAACTAATTGCAAATGAAGCTAACATTTCCAATTTAATACGATTCTAGGTCGATTTAAATACCTCTCTACCACCCTGTTTCTTCAACCCCTTACCCCTCAAAATGTCATCATAGAGTTATAAAACTTTAATTGGAGTGGCTTGTAATACGACTTTACTTTATACGAACCGATAAAGACAAAATTACTACCAACTAAATCGAATTCAATCATTTTTCGATCAATTATTATTTTATGTGAATAATAAAATAAAAATAAAATTGATAGAATTACCTAAATTTTGTACTTCACATGGCAATACAACTGTATCACCGGTTACAACACGAAATGTATTCTCTCTGGATATGAATCGCGGATCCGGCATCAATGGCAAATTATCGTTACCATTGTACAACGACGATCCTGTAAATAAAACACACACAAATTTCAGCTGTTATCATTACTGATCAGGTGATAACGTTCGAAATGAACAACAATTTTCTGATTAATTGTATGTTATTGTACCGGTTTCGATCATTCAGAAAATTGGTCGTTATCTTTCGACTACAATAGCAAAATTAAAATTATTTCAATTCTCAGATGCTACCATTGAATTAATCTCTTAATTTTGATCTCTCTGATGAAAGTAGTAAGTAAACTTTTAACGTTGTTTAACGAGAACAAACTGTAATAGTGAAAGATTGGAATTAAGATCAAGATTCTGTTTAAACATCAATATTTGAACGATAAAGTTTGATATACCGAGTGGTCCATCCAACACTCAAGTTCTTATGGTAAATCACATTATTTAGCAATTTGAAACATATGTCAAGAATTTGGGAAACATTTAAGCAGAATTAGAACCTCATAGGTTATTTGGAAGACAGTCAAAAAACGCTTGTCGCGAATTTCAGCAATCAAATGAACACATAAAACGACTAAGAATGACTCGTAGACCAGTGTAAAATATATTTTTCGCAACTTTATCTTGCAAAAAATTGTCCTCTAAGATCTATTGAAACAATGAATAAAAGTGCAATGGTCTCTATCAGCTGCTTACTACTTTATAGGATGCCAATGTTTAATTTTCTCTTATTTTTTAAAGAAAAATCCATGATATTGAATACATTAGAAACAAGTAAAGTGTACGTAACTTCTATTATTTTTTTCACTAAAAGATTCACGATAAGAGCAATAATTAAGTTAGCATAAGCAATCTCACCCTATCAAATGACAAATAATAGTAATCAACAATGAATGTTACTCGCACATCAGTCTTAGTCGTTTTACGTGTATAGTTGATTGGCGAAAGTCGCGACTTTTTTCGAAACATACGTTCTTTGACCGACTTGCAAATGAGCTATGAGGTTCTAATTTTGATAAGATGTTCACTTAAGACGTTTTTCTAAAAATTATTAAAGTATTTTTCGAATCGCCAAATAATATGACTTGTTATATCTAAGAACTTATAGTGTTATGTGGAACACCCGGTATAGTTGATATTGCTATGCATTTTCTGATCATATTAGAATTGATAATTGTTTGTACAAGATGCAATTAATGAATAATTGATGTGTGGCATTACATTAAGTGCATAATGTTCCTATAACAATTCTGTTAAGTTAATTAATGAATATTAAATTAACGAATTTCAAGCCTAATCGTTGAAGACAGAAAAAAATATGATTAGGCTAAGATTCATTAAATAATCAACGTCGTTAAAATTTAATTCTTCAATTATGATTAGCGTTAAACAACCATTAAAATTAAACAACTAAAAACCAAAGTTTGATTTTTTTTAAATTTGTAAATGTTAATGTAGCGAAATCATTAAAATTGTTGGCTTGAAAGTTTCCATTTCAAATTTAGTTTTATGTACAGACCGCAGCTTAATATCACAAAGAAAACTACCCTTTCGTGGTGCCTATATCGGCTATTACAAAAATACGTTTTTAACAAAAAAACTTGGAGAATTTTTCATAAATTTCAAGAAATTGTGAGTCATCTTCTATTAATCGAATTTAGAAAAAGAATTTCGATAAAAATTCTAATTAGTTTCGTGTCAATCTAAATTAATTCTAATTAAAATTGATTAGAGAATCGTATAAAAACAACTTACCCGCATTTGGTGTACCGTACGAGCTTTGGCTAATTAAAAATAAAAAAATAACAACCATACACTGCATTGTTTTAAAACCAAAAAAAAAAATTGCTTAATTAAAACAATTAATAACTGATTTTTATTGGATTTAGCTGGATTCGATCAATTTTCGAGCTTTCAGTCATTTTATATGTTTCAATTTTTTTTTTAAATTCTATTATCCTGACGATGTGGAGCTTTAAGCTTTAAGCGCGCGTTTTATTACAAACACTACCACCACCACGGCCGCCGCCACCACCGCCACCACTACCAACCACCACCACTGCAGCACACCACTAAATCGTCCTTTCTGTAAGCTCTCCAAACAGTTACTGAACCACTCCACTCTTGTATGCGTGTGCATGGAGAGGATCCGTTGCTGTAACTGAATGGGCAAATCTATACGTGTTTGTTTTAATAGTAGAGCGTGTATAATTCTGGGATCATCTTCACTTGCCATATCCAGGAATTTTCAGATGGAAATACATGGAGAATTCATTGATAATTATCGATTTGGAATGAGATAAATGATGAAATACTAAACGGAAAAGACAATATTTGCGTTGTAATGAGCTTTTATCAAAGTAGACAATAAAACTTTCTCAAATATAGAAACGATTTCTGTTTAATGGGATTAGGAAATTTTACGATTCAACAACGGTAGAAAGGTGAAGGAAAGAAGTTTTAATGGTAGAAATTTGAAAATTCAATCGGTTTTTTGCCGGCTTCCTTCTCCCCTAACAATTTGTTTTAATATTGTTTTACCGTTGGTTTTCCTTTTGTTTTGTTCAATTTTAAGAGTATTATCACTTTATTAATGGCAAAAGTGAGTCAGTTGTTGTATACGAACAAGTTGATTCATAAAAGAAGAACAATTTTATGGTCCATTAGATAAAATTGCAACGATAACAAAATTCAATGCTTGTCCCTTATTTATGCTGTCTACACAAATTTCGCCGGCTTGACGCTTAGAAATAACACAGCATATTGCAAAAAATACACACTAAATACATCAATAAATGTAACAACGAAGTGTAGCTTGATCTTCATATCGATAAATTACTCGAACTTTACTTGACCGAATACGGGGGGTGTTCAATCTAAACATGGTTGATTCTATGAAACTCCTATTAGTCGACGAGCGATTCGAAAAATATTTCAAGGATTAGTAGGAGTGTCCTTAGAGAACATTTCAGCAAAATTAGAACCTAGTAGCTCATTTGGAAGTTGGTCACCGAATGCAAAGCAAACAAAATGAAAATTTACTCACCTAAACTCCAAACACTTCAAAAAAAGTGCCACTTCTAAGGCCAGTTTCAGAAGGAGCAAGTCTCTTCTTTATCAGGAAAAACTTCTACAAATCAATTTTTCTGTCCGCTAGTTTAGCCTGTAACCTACCCGTCAAGCATTTTGAATAAGCCGACGAAAATTATCTTAATGATTTGTAAGAGGTTTATATGGAACATTTTAGCAAAATTAGAGCCTCGTTGCTCACTTGTAAGTCTGTCAAAAACGCTCGTTTTCGACGATATTGCGATTTTCGAAAACTAGCAAAGCACTCAAAATGACTTATTGTTAGAGACTCGAAGACCATCTCAACATTGATTTGTTGTACGCAAAATTACTTATTGTTAGATTGACTCGGGGATCTTCCCAACATTGATTTTCGAGCTTTTCTCTATTTTATTCCAAAACAGGTGAAAATATTTCTCATTTTTTTCTAGAATATAGGTAATGGAGAAAAGCGAAAAAATCATTGTTGGGCGGGTCTTTGAATCATTCTTAGTCGTTTTATGTGTTTAGTTCGTTTTTGAAAATCATGATATTTTTCAAAACGATCAGTTGTAATTGACTTTCAAATGAGCTACGAGGTTCCAATTTTGCTATATTTTTCAAATCGCTGGCCAATTAATAGAAGTTTCATTCAGATCCAACACCCAGGTGTTTAACTCCCACACTAAAGAAGGGGCCACGTTGTAAAGTTGTTTTATTGGTGCACCATTTTAATCTGCCACTATTGTAGAGGTTAACCCATGAATAAATGTCGACGTTGACATCAAACTCCTTACATTTAACAATAAGTAAGTTTACCGACTAACTTGTTTAAATAAGAACTTTTGTTATATGATGTATAAGTAGATATTATTGTAGTTAATCAAATTTGTAATAAAATAAGGAATAAAGGAGTAATTATAAATCATCTAAATCGATATCTTAATAAGCATCATATTTCAATAAATTAATCATTATAAATAATTATCACATGGCTATCAATTATTTTTGGGATTATTTGTTAACTATCATTTGATATAAGACACGGATAAAATATTACAATTTACAACTAAATTTACGTCATTTACCAAATTTAAACACTCCTCTCTTTATACTTTTATTCTCCGGAGCCTATAGAAAATACCAATGATTTAATTCATACAATAATTTCAATTTAAAACTCTCAACTTACATGTCTAGCTCCGAATAACATTCTAGCCTTATCCTCCTCTTGTGGTGATGAATTATCATCTAATGAGCCTGTATTTCGTTTAATTTGTAATTTCTGTTTGATCGCCTACAATATTGATTATAATTTTAGATTTAATCTATTTATATTGATAATAAAATTAAATATAATCTACTTGTGATAATATAACACGTTTACTATCATTTCTAATTGCCATCAATAAATCTAACCATGTCCATGTCATATTGTGATATTCTAATGTTGGTATCACTAATGATACATCACGTAGATCTTCCAAATTTTTCTCTTTATTACCTTTATAACTGACCCGTACCGGAACTTCGGGGATTTTTATATAGACGAATAATTTATTCTTCTCAGCACGCTCCTTCAACATATAACAAATACAATTTAGAACAACAAAAAATTATTTTAGACAAGCTTGAATTTCTTATGTTCATGCTACAGAATACAATCAGGGGCGCTTCGATAAGAAATTTGTCCAAATTTTAGAGCTTACTCATTCAGCTGAAATACAAAGCTCGAATCTCCAATTACATGGAAATACCATAAATTAATAGAACACAAATATCTCAAAAACGGTAACAGATAAAGAAGTGGTAAATGTCTTAATCAATTTTAAATATAATTTTACATCAATGTAACTCTATAGATTTTTGAAAAAAACGGCTGAATTTTCTGAAAATACAGGAAAACATGTTTTTGTGCTAAAAAAGTTATTTTTGTGAAACACAAATAACTCTTGATAAAAATTAATAAAAGGAAATTAAACTTATATGAACAAATAAACCAAAGTTAACTGTACAATTGGTCGAGATTAGATTTTCAATTTTCTTTTTGATTTTTCGGGAAATTCCATCCAAAATAGCCTACTTTTTCGAAATTACACATCGTATTTTACAATAATAAACGAGCACAGATGGATCAAACTAAGTTTACCCAAATCAATGGCTGTATAGATCTTGCCTACAGAAAAAAGTGCAATACAGTGTATTCTCTCTCTTTCTCTTGATCCACTCTTGTCCCCAAAATGAATGCTGTGCCAAACAATTTCGGATTCTACAAACGATTTTCAATTGTACCTTGGGACGAAACTTACATCAGTAATCAACACAACCGAATGAGTATCATAAAAAGAGCACTGACGAAAATTGGTTTTGTTTGCAATAAATTCTACAATTTAATTGTTACCCTTAACAAAATATAAAAGAAGCATGACTAGTGCTATAATTTGAAGATTCTATAAGCATGACGATGACGGGCGGACCACGGTAATTTATCTCGCAGTTAGCCTTGACTACCGTTCTGTCGTATCTTGGTTCGGCCGCTTAAAAAATAGATTAACAAATGTCAAATGTAATGAATAATGAAGTAAGAATAAAGCTACGACGCTACATACATACAGCATGGCCAACTGCGAGTTAAAATACCATTTTAAATATGTTATATAGCGAGTCGGCGATATAAGTTTCTTATATTTTCAGGACAGTATTTTCAACTTTGGTGCCGATCGAATAAATCCCTGCCTTTGCGCATGTCGCAGCTTATCTCGTATCAAATCTACTATATATACCTTCATCTTTTCGACATCATCGATATGCACGTAGAAATTTGAATCACGATTCCGTTTTGCTGATTTACTCTTCTTAAATTTGGTTTCAATTTCAACATCTTCATTTAAACGTTCTTGATAATCTAAATTATCAGTTTCACGTTCAGGAAAACAAAATTTCATCATTGTATTATAGAATTTCTTTGTTAAACCAATTGTTAATGGTACTAAATTAATTTCGAAATGTTCTTTTACTGATATACCACCAACTGGTTGTTTTTCACGGCAAAACACCCTTAAGACTTTCTAAAAAAAAATTTAAAAAATGTGATTTACATTAAACTACGATAGAATTAATAATAATGTACTAATGAATATTAAATTGAGCGTATCATCGTATAACAACTAACAAAAATTTAGAACCCTGAGTGGGATACGAGCTCACGACCACTGATATAACGCAGCACTGCTCTACCAACTGAGCTACCAAGTCCTGAACCAATCTCAATAGTAAACATATATTCGGGCAGAACCATACGAATGCCATCGTAAACGATATCGTCCATCCTCGTCGAAGTTTAAACTGTTTGAGTTCTTGCACGCTAGACAAAAGAAAAGTTCTAAAATTAGAGTTGGATACGAATTCACGCGCGAGGATGGACAATATCGTTTACGATGGCATTTGTATCGTTGGTGCGGGTCCTGGTAGCTCAGTTGGTAGAGCAATGCTGCATGGTTTTGCATCCCACTCAGGGTTCCCAGCTTTTCTTAATTATTATACGATGATAATCTTAATTCATAAGTACACCAAAATTAAAATTAATTATAAAATTATTAACAATAAATTACTTTATATTCAATAGGCATTCCGTGTTGAATTTCACTAGGACACAAGACCTCTTTATAAATTTCATTCGGTAGTAAATTCGTCATTCTTAAATAGCCTAATTCGAGGAGATGTTCAACCGAATCATCACTTTTCGAATTTTTCGTATATCTAAAATTGAAATTAATAAATATATTTTAAAAAAAAAACAATTTTAATAAGAAAAATTTACAAGAAATTGCTCAAAACCAAATCTGCAATACCAATTTGACCATCAGCTTCCGTTAATCTCCATTGAGCATGTTTAAAACAAATTTCATTCGCTCTAACTATTGTTAAAGGTTTATCACTTCTTGTTGTTGATAAACGTTGATTTGTTAATAATTGTGTTTCTTTATAACATGATAACATTATATCTAATTCTTCACTTTGTGAATTTAATTGTGTTTTACATTCATGTACTAATTTTTCTAAACGATCTAATTCTTGTAATAATTCTAAATCTTTTGGATTTTCAGCTAATGCTTTACTAACTAAATATGTTTCTTTTTCTAAACGTCTCAATTTACTTACAGTTGTACGTACTAAAGTCTGTTGATTTTGTATAGGTCGACGTTGATCATCAATACTATGTAATTGTAATTGAAAACGCATTCTTGCTAAACGTTCTAATGCTTCTTTACGTTGTGGTTCAATATATAATAATAAATTATTAACAATATCTAATAACATTGCATATTGTAATGAATTTGTACAAACATCTAAATCATAATGCATTAATGTAAATGCATCTGTTGGATATTGACGACGATCCCATGGACTAACCTCCTCTTGGGGTGGTGGTGGTAATTCACTTAAACATTCTGGATCGACACTAATATCACCATAATCAGCATAGAAAAATTCACATTTACATCTAGATACGATTCTTTGTAACTATAATTAAGATACAAATCAAACAAATATTGTAATTTTTTGTAATTATACTTCTTTTGGCGCGTTTTTTTCAAAAATTATAAAAGTGAAATTAAGCCGTAACACAAATGGTTGCTATGAAAATGGGCAAAAGGCAGGCTTTTTAATTATTTCACATTTTTAATTGTAAAAATGTTCGATTCAAAACAAAATTACTCTTTTTGGGATTTTTTTTTTCAATATTGACGCAAACACATAAAATTTTCTATTGTTTTATTAATACAAAAATTTAAGTATACAAGTACCAAAGTA
Source organism: Mylabris sibirica (assembly GCA_039776855.1). NCBI lineage: Eukaryota > Metazoa > Arthropoda > Insecta > Coleoptera > Meloidae > Mylabris > Mylabris sibirica. The sequence goes on from CM077842.1 coordinate 7,335,900, forward strand.
CCAAAAGACTGATTTCTGGATTTGTGGTACAAATAAATATTTAATCATGCCAAAGAAGTATAACTCCTGTGTGTTATACAGAAGGATAACACATACACACACATTTTATTCTATTGAAAATCTACTTACTTGACTGGAAGTACTAGGACCAACTGTATCACTAACAACAGCACCAACAGAAACACCACTACCTACCATATTTGGTACTTCTGCCACTTCTGATATTTCTGTAGATTCTTTCTCTTGTATATTATCAACAGTTAACCACATTATATTTTCTTTAATTAAACAAATAGAAGAAATTTATAATAGCAGTAATAATGATAATAATAATAATGTTTGCTTACCGTTAGCTGAATCATTTTCACCAGCATTAACAGTAGCATAATATTGCATACATTCTAATAGACCAGTCCATGTTGTTTTCGATACTAATGTACGATCTTTCCATACTGGCCGATGAATACGTTGAATAATTTCAGCTTTAGCAGCACTTAAAATTACATAACCTTTAGTTTCACAGCCTTTCAACAATACCTGAGCATTAACTAATGCGACTGTAATAATTATAACAATAATAATAATAATAATAAACTTGTTATACTATACAGGTGATTCACATACTTAATTGTTCAGATAAAATCAATACTGTAACTTGGCAAGTTTGTGTCTGGGGTGGTAAAAATCAGAAATTTCGCTCAATTTTGGATTGAAAACAGCAAAAAAAGTATGAGAATTCAACACAAAAATCAACTAAAATTGACTAAATTTCCATTGTTTGATCATTTTATAGCAATTTTTTTTAATGTAAGTCGAAAAATCTAGCTCAGAAATCGATTAAAATTGGTAAATTTATAAACTTACAGTTAATTAGTAAGATTTGCTGAAAACTTAATGATTGGGACAAAAAAAAAATTAAATTTCACACTAACAATTCAGCTCAACCAAGGCCCAATTTTTCTTCCCCCACTTAAGCTCGCCTTAGCAAGACCTTGGCTTAAGTCGACCTAAATGTGGATTTACAATACATTTAAATTTTTTGATAGAAACCCGTACATACGCGGACTCCCACCCAAAGTGTGTGTACACCTACCCTTAGCTCGATTTAAGCCAAGAGCTTACTAAGGCGAGCTTAAGTAATAAAAAACAAACGTGATCTCCCTTTTACGATTTAGGTCCCGCTCCTCTTCGTCTAGTTGAGCTTGCTTTAACAAGACCTTGGCTTAAATCGACCTCAGTGTGGATTTATAAAACATTTACATTTTTGAGTGAGCACCTGTACATGAACGGACAAAAATTTATTATTAAAACTCGACTAGCAATGTCTTAATATCTTAATGTCTGTTTAATAGAATAATATGCCCAAAAATTGATGAGTTGAGACAAGTAAATCTTAAAATTTAGATCAAATACCAAGAAATCAGCTTGCAGTTCAATTAAAAATTACTAAATAGTCTCCTTTCAAATAGCAAAGTTTATCAAAAGCAGAGATGTCCTTATTAGATGAATCCATATTAATAAGTTTTCATTGTACTTCACTTAAAAATCAAATTAATCAAAAAAAGATTTATCAATGATCTTACCAAAATCTCCATCAATTTAATTGAAAATAACCGACTATTATATTTGATTTCATCTACAAGATCTTTGTGAATCACCCTGTATATTGTCAATAATACTTTGCCAATTCTTGTATTGTACATCATCCACTTGACATGCCTGTAAACCTTGTAAATGTGGTTGTCGTGTAACTGATGATAAATCATCACTAAATACAATTGATTTATTATCAGCTTCAGCAATTAATTGTTGTAACATATTAGCAGCATGTCCTGATTGTAATTTACAAATTGGTGATGGTATATCTTGTGTTGTTGTTGATGTTGTTGTTGTCGTTCCTGTTGTTGTTGTTGATGATGTTGATGATGATGATAATGTTGTTGTTACATTTGAATTAACTTGTAATGTTTGTTGTATTGATGTTGTATTAGGTGGTGTACCTGGTGTTTCATTATTACGTCGTTTTAATGGTGTTGAATTTGTATCTTTACGGAAACCTTTCAATGCTTCCGTTGATAGATTCTTCTTCATTTGCTACAATCAAATCATTAATTACATTAATATATTTATTAAATATTTGAAATATTTACTTTATTCTTCATGAATGTATCGAATAAAGCAAATGCTACATTACGATTACTTTTAGTCCATGCACCTCTTAAATCATAAACAACTAAACGATGTATTGGTGTATCTTTATTACGTTCACATGTATTATGTTCATGATTTAATGTTGCAACAGTTTCACGTCCATAACTAACTTTAGCAACTGATAAACAATAACATTTCTCAACTGGTTGCCGTAATGAAATCTTTTCAATTTCTGAATCTTCTTGTAATGCACTCTTTAACCAAATTTCAGAATTTGTTAATTCACAATTCATATAAACAATACTCCATTCGGATTTTGGACGGTGTTTTAAACCATCATCAATAGGCACCAACGACAACATATGTTCTGAAATTACCAATTTATTAATTTTATCCAACACTGTTGCATAGCGATTTTAAATAAATAAAGTATCTCATAACACACTAGTGTATTATAGATGTTTTAACACATTAGTGTGTTATATCAATAAAAATACATTACAAATCATTACATTACATTAGAAATAATTACCTGAGCTGCAAGATAACCGGCCGCCGATCAGTTCGCAACCACGTTGCATAGCAAACGACATCCAATAACACACTTGAAACTTATGTAAACCCATCAATAGATGGATTTTCTTATAATGTCGACTCAATTGTATCTTCTTGGGTCTTAAATTATTAAAGATACGACCGCGTTTCGTTGGTCTTGTAACACCAGATAAGATTAATTTAAGATTTTCAAACCATCTTAATGTACTACCATATAATAATAAGATAGGACAATCGAAATTTGTTGTTTGTGTTGTTGTTGGTATATTTGTAGTTTGTGGTCTTGTCTCAATTATAATACTTAAATTAACATTTTGTGAACGGAATGCACGAAATGAATCATGTACTTGATTACTTGAATATTCTGGTATTTTATCAGGTGCACATTGTATAACATTATGATGATCATTTGGATCACCCAAACATACCCATTGTATATTTAAAATTAATTTTAAATTTGGCATATGTAATAGACGACAATCATCATATTTTGATGCTGTACGTACAAGTATATTTAAATCACCTTTATAAACAAATTTACAATTTGTCCAATCCATTAAAACTTGATACCATGTTAATTCCATTTCTTCTGTTGTATTATATGGATCTAATGATGCATGTAATAATACAGTAAATTGTTGTACTAACATTGTTAAACGTCCATGTAATAATAAACGCATTTTATCCCAAAATGATAATGGTGGTGATGGATCACGTGATGGTGGAAAGATTTTTTCAAATGTTAAATTACATTGTGCTATTACAGGTTCCCAACATGGTCCAAATGCATAACTATACGATTCAATTTCACAATTCAAATCATAATAGAATTTCAATGGTAACATACTACGTTCTATAATGTATGGTTCGAATGGATCACCCACATTTATCACAACATTACGTATAGCTGTAATAAAAATTGAATTAAATCTAATAATAAGTAAAACGATTATAGAACTAAAACGTAAGTCGTAACTAGATTTGAGACACGTAAGAGGAAAAGTTCTTATGCCAACTCCCATTATACCGGGTAATTCACGTCTCATGGCAACTGCCATTATTTGGCGAGCGATTCGTAAAATATTTAAAGGATTTATAGGATGGTGTCTAGAGATCATTTTAGCAAAATTAGACCCTTGTAGCTCATTTGCAAGTTGGTCAATTTACTGCCAATTACCATATTTACGTGAAATACCCTGTATAGAATGTACAATAGTATTACACCTCACAGTTGTCTATGCCTCTGATTATGTAGTGTCGTAAATTGGTTCATATTTTATTACATTTGTCATTTGTTATTGTATTTTTAAAGTAGCTGAACAAAGTTACGACGCTACGTAACCAAAGGCCATAAGCAACTGTGAGGTGAAATACCATATATGTACATGCTGTACCTTTGGTAACGTAATGTCGTAGCTTGGTTCGTCCATTTGAAAAGTACGTTAACAAATGTCAAGTGTGAATCAAGTTACGTTACTACGTCAGCAAAAGCACAGCCAACTGCGAGAATACCGTGGTACAGCCCATATAGATTGTTATATGGTGATTAATTTTCTAATCACCTTGTGAAACATCCTGTATATTATAGATAAACAATAATAGATATTAGTATTATGTATCACAAATGATTAAATTAAAAGGAAACTCTATAATTTTATTGTCCTTTACTAAAATTATTATTATTATTATTATTGATATTAATGATAAGTCATTATAATAACACATCCTGGTATTTAAGCGGCTTTGTTTGATTGTAAAAATCGACAGTAATTTTTTTCAAATTAATGATGAACGTACAAAAAATCGTTTGTTTTATTCTATTAGTTGTAGCCCTAATTGATTTTTCATTTGGACAAAACCAGAAAAATACTAAAAATCAACAACAACAACACCATTCACAACAAAAGGTAATCAATTAATTAATTATATAATTAATTTATTAATTATAATGTAAAATTAGGTAGCAAACTCGCAAAAGATGTCATTTACTGATGATGGAATGAGTGGATTCCTTACTTTCCTTATGGATATTCTGGATACTATTAATAGTGTTGTTGGGATGATTAGTGGATGATAAGTATCTTTGATTTTGTTTTTGTTTTTCAAACAACAATAGTGTAATTTTTGATTTTGTTTATGGTCAAATAAAAAAGAATTTAGCATGTGTATATGTTATACCTCGTCTAGGTGGTTGTTGTTCAGCCCCTACTAATTGTCCACAAATATAATATTGTCTTATATCTAATAAAGGTTGTGGAAAATCTCTTAATTGAAATTTCCATTCTTGACAACGTAATGATACAACACGACACCATAATGTTGTAAATTCAATATTCTCTTCAGGCCATTGACTATCAATATCGATTTCTTTCATTATTTCGATTACATTATCTGTACCATGAATCGAAGGATCTGCTAAAATCTATAAATCAATACAGAAAATAAATTAAAATTTAATTTAATTTAATTTAAAAAAAATTACCATAATTTCAATATTAGTCATATTCCATGCAAATAATCTGGTACGTTGTGGTGCTGCCATTGACATCTGTTTTGAACGTAATATATAAATTTCAGCATCTTTCTTTTTTAAATTTGCATATAATTCGTCAACTTTACCAGCTGGTAAATGTAAATGTGTTTTACATAATTCGGAAATTTTCTCTTTTAAAACTTTCTGTCGTTTTAAACTTTCATGATATTCATCTTCTAATAATTCGAAATTATCACGTAATTTCACTTCGAATGGATCATCGCTCATCTCAAACAGAAACTCTTTCACCTACACAACAAGACAAAATCAAATAAATACTGAATTAATCGATAAAAAATATTAAAATTAGGCAAAAATTAAGCCATACTTAAACTACTCTCAAGATACATAAACAAATAAATCAACATGGAATCTTAGGCTCATTTAATTGACGATATATTTGTGATTGTTAAACGCTCAACAACAAGATGCCCTGTAAGTTTCATTACTTTTAATTCAAAATTAAGCCTCACTTAAGCCACCTTACTCTAAAAATGAACTGTTGAACTTGCAGTCAAGCGTAACTGGAAGTTTTTTGCATAATTTTAAAAGGTTTTTGAAAGCTTATCAATTTTTTAGAATTAAGCTAATTTTCATGGAAAAGTCGATTCCCCTACTATTTTAGGTTTTTTTCGGAAAACGAACAAGCTGATCGGAAAATTTCTTCAAGACACTATCAATTTACTATCAAATGCATCATACACATTGAAAAATAAATAATATTGGCTAAATTATGAGAGAAGTTATGAAAAGAAAACATGCTCCAAGATTTTCTTTTGTAATTCAGAGTTTGAATATAATTTTGCAAAACCAATAGCATCTTTAGATGCTCCTTGAAATTCTCGTTTCAAAACTGTACCATGTGTTTTGACATATCAGAAAACAAGCTACAAATTGGCTATTAAAGAATGGCATTTGTTGGACACCAAATCGAAAAATTTTCCGGAAAACTAACAAATCGATCGGGAAATTTCTTGAAGATTTAGAAATATGTATAATATTGACTAAGTTAAAGGAGAAAATATAAAAGAAAACATACTCGAAAATTTTTCTCTATAATTGAGAGCTTTCAAAACAAAAACAGCATTTAGATGCTCGTTGAAATGCTCTTTCCAAAACTGTACGGAGCATTTCAATATTTGAAAAAACAAGCAAGAAACCGGGTACTAAATATTTTAGCATTTCTCAAACTAATAATTCGTTCGGAAAATTTCTTGAAAATAAAAAAAGAGGACATGCTCCGACTTTTTCCTCTGTAATTCTAAAATACATTAGAAATTTTCAAAATAAAAACAGCACTTTGATACTCTTTGAAATTCCCTTTCGAAAACTGTATCACGCATTTCAATATATAAGAAAATAAGTGAGGAATCGGCTAGTAAAAATTACCATTTTTCGGACACTGAATCTAAAAATAAGAGTGCATAATTTTTACATCTAATACTTACATTGATTAATAAATCAGCTGGTAATGTACAACCTGGTGGAAATGGACCTTTACGTCGATTATGTACAATTTTCAACCATTTAACAATTGATACAAATTCATTCTGTATAGCATCAGCATAATTATGTTCATATGGAAAAACAACTTTAAACAAATCAATTTTTATACCATAAGTATAATTCCATGGTAATTGAAAATTTTCATAATCTAAACGTTCATTACGTATCAATTCATTATCTTTAATATTATAAATATTTAAACCTTTTATTGTGAATATATCATTATTATCAATTGATATAATTGTTGTATTATTTTCAATTAATAAATCATTTGGATATTTTAATAATTTTAAACAATCTGTTGAAATTCTAGTTGAATATTTTTCAGTAATTTGTATATTAAATGAAAAATTACCAGTTATCAAACAATTATAATTAATATTATTATTTGATAATTCACCATTATTATTATTACGTTTAAATAAATTCAAATGGAATTCATCATTTAATTCATTTACAAATTCTTTTATATCTTTAATTAATAATAATATTTTTAAATGTAGATTCGTTGACCAATTTATTATAATCTCATCAAGTAGATTAATTGTTCGTTCAATTAATTTATAATTATTATTATCAGCTTCATATTGTGCTTGTTTTATAAATAATTTATAATTTAATAGATCTTCAGTACGTATACAACAATAATATGCTCCTGTATTGTTTAACGTGAATATTTTAAATTCTTTAAAACATAAATTTGTTAAACTATCATCAATATTAAATTTAATTGAATTTAATTGACCAACGAAATATTCCATATTTTGTGATTGAAAAAAACAATTAAAATAATTAATAACTGTACTTAAATGTAATTGTGGCATTTTTGTTTGTTTTACAATTTCTTTCGTTGGATTTCGATTATAATCTTCGATATTGTATTGTTTCAAACATCTAAAAAAAAAAGAAAATCAAAATAAATTAATCTTATTGTACAGGGTGTAATTGAGTTGCCTTCAAATACGCAAATCTCACTATGGAATAAAGTACACTAAACATCTTTCAAAGAGCCAGAAAATTAACCAAAATAAGAAAGTAGGTGTCAATACAGGATGTAATCAAAATCACTTACAATATTCAAACCTTACTATCCCTATGTGGAATAGAGTGCAATAAACATATTTTGAAGGTAGAAAGGATTTTTCTTTACTAAAACTGCAGAATTTTTGAACCATTGTTTGACAGTCGCTGATTAAGTACTAACCTAAAGACGTAAAGTGACTAATAATGACTCGAAGGCCCTCCCAACATTTTCTTTTTTTTGTTTTTCCCCATTGCATCCTAGAAAAATGGGAGACATTTACACCCATTCCAGATTAAAATAGAGAGAAACAAGAAAAATCAATATTGGAAGGACCTCCGAGTCATTTTAACTGCTGAATGAGCTATGAGGTTCTAATTTTGCTAAAATATTCCCTAGGAACCCTCCTATAAGTCACTGAAATATTTTTTAAATCACTTGCTAACTAATAGAAGTTTTACACTAATACATTTAGATTTTCATCTCTGTATAACACATCTCGGATTTCCATTGCATTGAGTTATAGTATCGATAAAGTTTCTTGTTTCCAATAGTGAAATTTCTAACCCTTGTCGACTCAGTTTTTCCGGCCCTATACATGTTTTAAAGGCAATTCAATTTCACCTTGTATATGAGGATATTTTTTTATATATACTTGATAGCTAAGATAACCCAATCAGCTAATTCTAACGACCATTCTAATTGTATTGTATCTAATAATGACATAATTTTAATTGTTGCTTCATCAGTTGACCATAATTTCACTAAGAATTTAACAAAATAAATTGGTGTACCCCAAACGTGCATATTTTTCGATATGTTTGTATCTTGATGCCATTCTTTAAAACTCCACCAGAATGATTCAATTAAAAATTCCATCTGCCAATGACGATCTTGTAATAATAGATTTAACAAATATGAATCGTATAATAAACCTATAAAAAAAAATTAATAAAATTCAATATGAAAATTATATTAAAATTAAAAATATTACCACGAGTTTCATGAGCTTGTTCCAACATTAATTTAACATGATTGAAACCGATCGATGAATTATGTCCATTTAATTTAATCAAAATTGATACATTTGTAAATTCTGCACAGATATTAATCATTAAATTTTGAATTAATTGATCAATGATTGTCTTATTTTCATTATTAACACTCTTATAAATTGTTTTATCATTAATTGTATCAATATTTTTTAAACGTAGAATATTTTGTGTTTTTTGATATTTTAAAAAATTCTTATAAATCCAATTATGGATAACATCATGATTATAAATCATTGTAAAATTGTTTAATTGAAAATATATATCGATTATTTGATTATTTAATTTTGCATCAATATTCAATGTATTCAATTTAATTAATTTCTCACGACTATTTTGTAATTGTAATTCTAATAGACAAAAATTTAATAAAAATTGTTTTGTTTGATTATTTGTTTCTGTAATAATTGGACGATAATTCAATAAGAATTTCTTTAATGATGAATTATATTCAATTTGACCAGTCTCTTTAACACCTTTCAATGATGTCTCTTCTATTAATAATAAACAACTTTTTGGTATTAAAGGCATAATTCGTTGGATTACATCACTATTATCAATACTATTTTTATAATCTTTACTATTTGTTTTAATTTGTTTACTCTGTGCTATATTGTAGAAATTATCGTTAATAATTGCACTTGTTTGAGACATACGAAAATCAAGTTTCTACAAATAAAATAATTTATAAATCAACTTTCTTTTGTAAATTTTATAAAATATACTTCAACAGATAATGGTCCTTGTGCTATCAAAACCAAATCCATTGATATACCGAATTTGAATTCAATTAAACACGTCTCTTTCGTCTGTTGTTCAGCATGTTTTAATACTTTAATTGATGCATCAATTAAATTCAATGTAACTAACAATAATTTCGCACTCTTCATTATACTACCATCGAAACGTAACTCATTTATCATTGCATGTGTTAAACATTCTGGAGTTTCAGAACGTAATAAAATCGCCGAAATATTATGAATGTGTACGGCCATAAACTGTAAAAAATAGTGCAATTTGAGGATACCGTTAATAATAACAGAATTAACCCCAAAATCACCTCCATTTGGGGTATGTAGGCCGCGCAATAAAAGCAAAAAATTCTCTCTTATTTTCAACGAATGCTCAATTTTTGTGTTAGCTTGGAAGTGATCTTGGGTCTTGTAGAATCTTCAAAACCACAAAGTCTTACTGTAGCTGATCCCTTCATGTTTACCTGTGCAAATTTGCTGATAAAATTCGGTATTTTCTTATCACGAAAGTCAATAAAATCCTGATTCTCATTACATTTACTATCACCATTAATAAAATCATTCTGATTAATATCTTTATTAATACGTACATCACGTACAACTAATGTTATCAATTTTGTTAATTCTGAATTAAAGAAACTACTCCTAATACTGATCTGTTCAATATGCTGTAATAAATAGGAAAATTTAATGGAAATTCAATCAAGAAAATTACCAAATTTACAATACTGAAACCATTCTTTGATATTCGTATATCGCATAATTTCAAATATGGAATACCAATACGGCCAATTTTCAAACAAATATTGTATTTTCGACGAAACAACCACGATATAATACGACGTAGACTCCTACAATAAAATATAGGTTGATAATTCTAAAATTTAATTAAATTAAATTACCATGATATAAAGTAGAAGGATATAATTAGAATTAATAAAGAAATAACGAAGCCTTCCATTATTTTTTAATTAATTATCCGCAAAAAAATTGTATAAACACAAACCATATGATAGTTGTCAAATTTTTGACGTTAGTGTACAGTAGTGAAAACTTGACGCAACCGAATCCACTATTTTTACACACACAGATCACGATTAAAAATTAATATTTACAAAAAATTTCCAATTTCGGTTCATATAATTAATATTATACTAAAATATTTTAATTTTATCTGTATTTTTATGTAAATTTGCATTATTAAGGATAATCAGGGTGACCAACAAGAGTCTTGAAATTTACTAGATTAAGAAAGTTGATTTTTAAATCAAATTACCAGCGACTTTTAAATAATCTAGTGTTGCCAATTCAGACAAGCGAAATTCCCTAATTTACCAACAATTTTTTTGAATTTAAATAAATTGAATTGAATTCTACAATTACCAATAATTGAAACTCTATTTAGTTAATTTATATATTATATTTTTTAATTAAAATATTGTGCTTGATCAAAATATGTTTTTAGTGTAATCAAATTGGCCAACATTGTAGGAGAAATTCACTAAATATAAAATAAGGCAAATTCAAACGAAAATTGAACAACCAACAAAATTAGAGATAACTACGTAATTGTTTTAATCGTTTCTCTTGTAATTTCTCAACAAATAAATTAATTCTGTTATTATCAATTTTTTTGTTACCTTTCAATGAATTTTCGTATGTTTTATAATTATTTAAATCATCATAGGCACGTTGATATTGGAATATACACCATAATAGATGCCATAGATTGAATTCAGGCCATAATACTTTTGTAAAACATATCTTCGAACCTGATATTTGCCATAATAAGAAATCACTAAAACGCACTTCACCGGATGTCCGAATTAATATATCCGGTTGTGGACTATTATTTGTATATAATGATTTCGTTATTAAATCCTCATTGACATCATCTAGATTGATTGTATTATCATTAATTGATTCAACAATATGATTAATTGATGTTGTTAATTCATCACGTGATGTATAAGCGAAGGCAATATTTAAAAATGCCCGTTTATTCTCCATTGTCATCAATACAACTTCAGCAATTAAACGACGTAATTTCGTTGGTAATAAATCTAAATTACCAATAATACGTACACATACACCTTCTGACATGAATTTCTCTTTATCATTCAATAATATCTCGAATTTCTCCTGTGCTAATTGCATCAATGTATCAACTTCATCTTGACTACGTTTAAAATTTTCAATACTAAAAGCGTACACAGTTACCTCCATTATACCCAAATTTAAACACCATCCTAATGTTTCAGATAATTTATTGAAACCATGCAAATGACCCTCGGATTTATCAACTTTTGTCTTTTTAGCATATCGACGATTACCATCCATTATTATCGCTATATGACGTGGTATTGGACCTGTTTTTAATACATTGATACAGACATTTTGGAACCATGACAATGGTGTATCAACAATCCAAGACATTATTGGTACTAAAATTTAATCATTATTTTAGAAATTTAATAAATTAAATAAAAATAAAATCGTGTATTGATGTAGTAAATACCTAATCCACGTAAACTAATAAATTGAGAAACAGTTGAGTTAACCGACTATAGAGGGCGTTAGTCGATTCAATCCATCTATACAACGTTGCCAAGTCGATTAGAGCATTTCTCCCTAGACTTTGAACAAGAATTCCCTAGATATTGGTATAGTTCAAAATTCAAATTTTTAATAAGTTGAAGAAGTTAAAATTGCTATTTCTGACACAAGTGTGCAAAGGTAGGAATTCCGACAGGATGGAAAAAACAGCACGAGTCTGGAGGAGATCTCGTACGTAATATCCGAACGAGTGAAGCGTACTCGGTCTTGTCGCAAAACACAATCTCATCCAGACTCGTGCTATCTTTTCAATCCTGTTGGAATTCCTAAAACAACTAGTACTTTATAGTTGGCAGAAGCATGGTTTAGGGAGAAAAATAGTATTTTAAAAAGCGAATTTCAGACGTCAATTCCTGCAAGAGACCAAGTTTAAATAAAAAACGAAATCCCCAGCGCGAGTTTTTTAATGGTCGAGTGCAAGTATTGACTTCTGAAACGAGTTTTTTATAGTATTTTTTTTCTATTTTGAATTATTGTAATTCTAAATAGACAGTTAATCAATTAATTATAAAGTAGGTCGACAATAAATCGATTATTTGTTTAATTAATAATTTAATTAATGTAATTATTGTAGAATTTCACAACAAAGAAGAGATATTTTTATTTTATTGTAAATTACACGAAATAACCGACATGAAAGAAGTATGGAACAATTACAACAATTATCACATTATAAACTTAATTTATTTATAAATCTAAGAAATATATATAAGAGAATATAGTGATGGTTGATGATTTTTAGTATTTGTGTTGAGTCGAAATGGTGAAATTAATTTATCTAAATTTTGTTACTCAAGCTCTACATTTTGTTGGTTTATACCCATTAGATCCAACAAAACGTGGATGTTATCAATTCGCTTATAAAATTTGGCAAATTTTCGTATTTTTAACATTATTTCTACCAATAACCGCTTTTATAACTGAAATGTCTACAACGAAATTCGATTTAATTGAACAGAACGCACTATTCTTGAATTTTGGTGTTTATGTATTTGTTGTATTAGAATACGTGATATTTTTCATTAATTTACCGAATTTAAAACAATTTATTAATGCAATTCAAAGCAAATTCTTATACAGATCCAGTTATGGTTTTGATGATGTATCAATGGAGAAAACTGAACGATTCGTTGATAAATTAGCAAAATTTTGGGTATTTGCAACAGTCGCCTCGTCGATTTGTTTAGCAACAGTACCACTTTTGGCCGGTACCCGAATTCTACCATTACCCACATGGAAATTGAATATAACACAAAGTCCATCATATGAATTTATTTATTTTGGACAACTTTTAGTACAATTAAATATGGGAACAACGTTTGGAGCAACCGATGTTTGTTACCTTTGTTCCACATTACTATTGGCACAACAATTCAAAATTCTAAGTAGTAGAATTTAACAACAAGATTGATTCGATTAAAATTCAATTTAATTGCAGGAAGTAATCTTAAATATGGATTATTTGACGCTTTAATCAAATCCGGATTGACCAAAGAGCGTGTTGATGAATTCCGTAATAATTTGGGTGGTTCCTCAACGGATAGTGCTCGGTTTAAATTCGCTGATGTTTTTCAAGTTTTCAATAGTGAAGAGTTTAAACAGCACAATTATGCAAATTTGCGGAAGAATATCGAACACCACAAACTTCTATTGAAGCTTTTTAAAGACTTCGATGAGATCTTTCGTTGGTTATTGTTGATAAAAATCGGCTCAGTTTCGTACAGTTTAATTTTTGCAATCTATGCAGCTTTAGTTGTCAGTACAACAAGTGATCGTTTCGGTTTTCTAACTTATGTATTCGATGCTAATATCGAGATGACGTTGTATACGTGCCCAGGACAATACCTAACCGAGGTATATACAAAACTATAACAATAATTTTAAATAAAAACCAAATTTGTTGTTGTTTATCAATTTTGTAGAGCGCCAATTTATTGGATACAATCTATGAATGTCCATGGTATTTTTGCGATACGTCCTGGAAACGATCATTTTTGATATTGCAGGTGAAATTTTTGCAAATTATTGAAATCAAAGCTGGTGGTTATTTTGTAATGTCGCTACCATCGTACGTTTCGGTAAGTCCAAATTTGAAATTTAACCATGCTGTATTTTGTGTTGCATAACCGGCAAAAAATTCTGTATTCAGAGCTGCAATTAACTGGCTAACCGCCATAAATTGGCGGCAATTTTCAAATTTTACAACTAATAATTTTGTATTTTTCAGTTCATGAAAGCTGTGTATTCGTACGTTACAGTGTTACGACAAGTTAGTACAATAGAAGAATAGAAAATTGTATATTTTATTATAAAAGAGTATTAAAATAGGTACAAAATTAATTGTTATAGAATTAAATATTAAATATCATTAACTTAATAAATCGTTTAATTCACTATCTGATTCACCACCACTATCATCCGTATTACTATTGTAAGTCTTCCGTGAGATTCGCGAACGTTTCGAACGTTTACTCAAGCGTGAATCACGGCCATTCCGCGAGTAACGTTTCTCTTTATTTGTATTATCTTTTAATTGTTTGCCATCATCATCATCATCATCATCATTATCATCGTCACTATCACTACTCGTATCGATCTCTTCAATACGTAAACTTTTACCTAATGATTGCATCACTAATTGATCATTTAAGTCGAGATTATTGCTCAATACCATATTGAATCGGCTTTCCGATATCGTCACCGATACATTTTCATCTTCACTTTCGCTCTTATTGTTGATATTATTACGATTAAATGGAATCACTAATTTACCATTCGATAGTAATTTGTTGATGTGTTGTCCGTCGATGCCGGCGATTCCCGGCCGACGTTCCAGATTCGGTTCTGTACTAGCTGTGCGTGTATTTGTCAGATTCTTCAACATCAATTTCAAATGTGAATCCAGACTCGTACTGCTGCCATTCTTCGATTTCGATGGCCGTCGCACCGATTCACTCCGATTCGTTGATGAGTGCTTGTGTCGAATCCGTTTCCTATGTCGGTTGCGTCGATTCACCTTCCGTGTCGCTTTCAATTCGGCAATTTGCACCGATAATTGACTATCGCCGGAATTACAACGACTCTCAATACTGACATGGCGCACATTCAAGCTGACTTCTGAATCGATCGATTGATTATTGCTCGATAACGAATAAGCCATATCGTTGACCATAGCACCGCGTCGATTGATCAAACGTGGCAAATTCGCCGCCCATGTTGTGCTCAAACTGTTGCTCGCTACACTGTTCAAATCGAAATGTAAACCAACTGGATCGGTGTAGTTTTGGCATTCGATCGAGATGCGGCCGCCTTCGTTGAATTTCTTCCGTTTAGCAAACGCAATGGCGATGATTTTGTGCTTTTGTAGTTTCATCGGTTCCTCGATTTCACAACGAAATTTTCTACAAAACGATAAACTGAAAACATTACAAAACGAATAGTGGGCATTATCAGTAGTGGTTGTATTACTTTCGAAGATAACGGGTCCAACTGTGTACGGTGGCTTCGCAACACACCCACGAGGCTGTCACTAGACTGGCACCGAAACTTGCAAATAGTTGTAATTGCAACATGGCCACACTAGGGCGTGTGTCTTGCTTGCAATGCGAATAATCCGAATGGAGACTCGTTAATTTACACCTAAAACTCACATTACAGAAATCACAAACACTCACAAGTAAACTACCCTAGGTTGAAACTCCAGATTTCGAAAATTTTGGTCTAGCTGTTGCTGTGAGAATAGACGATTGGTATCAAACTCCCATTATTTGACGAGCGATTCGAAAAATATTTCAAGGACTTATAGGAGGGTCCCTAGAGAACATTTTAGCAAAATTAAAACCTTGTAGCTCATTTTGAAGTTTGTCAAACATCGCTCGTTTCTGACAATGTCGCAATTTTCAAAAACGAGTTACACACTTTAAACGGCTTAGAATGACTCAAGGATCCTCCCAAAATTGATTTCTTTATTTTTCTCCATTTTTTCCGGAGCGGAAGAAAATGTTTCGCATTTTTTCTAGAATGCAATGGAGAAAAACAAAAAACAATATTTTTGGGAGGGTCTTACAGTCATTCTTAGTCGTTTTGTGTGTTTAACTCATTTTTCAAAATCGCGACCTCGTTCAAAGTAGACTTCCAAATGAGCTAAGTGATTTGACCACGTTCAAAATGACCCACGAGGTTCTAATTTTGCTAAAATGATCTGCAGCAACTACCCTATAAATCCTTGAAATAATGGAAGCTGTCATTATAACTTCCAATAGTTATGAGTGGAACACACGATATGTAAAATAATTTGTCTTGACTGAGAGATTCATCATCGATAAGCGTAAGCTATTTGAAGGTTGACACATGGAACTTAGCCAGTAGCAGGGGCGGACTTAGGCTATGACCTTTGGTGGGGGGGGGGCAACCGCATAATCCTAAATTTGTTATCTAATTGAAGATAATCTAGGAAAAATTAACAATCGAATTCTCCTATTAGTAATAAAACTCGCACAAGTTTTGTGATCCACAGTGGAAATCCGACTTTTAAAAGAGACATCATCAGTCACTCAAGTATGAGGTAACTGATTTATATATAGGGGGCTAAATTAAAGCTCGGAAGAACTAAGCCTTCCTTAAATCCGCCGCTGGCATGTAGGGTTCTTTCATAACATAAATATCCACTAAGGAAGAATTTTTGGAAATTCTACCCCTAAGAAGGTGAATAGGGGATGAAAGTTTGCATGGAAGTCCGTCATTTTTGAAACTTGAACCATGAAACTTTATTTTTATGCTATTAATCAGTAGTTAATAAAAATGGGTCCGCGTTTTTGAAAATTCCACCCTTAAGAGGGTGTAATAGGGAATGAAGGTTTTTCTGTCATTTTTGAAATCAAACACAAGAAATATTATTATTTAGGTTTTGGAATAGAAAACATTAAACATATGATCCATCAGTTTTTAAAAATTCCCTCGGAAACTGTCTTCGAGTCATTCAAATTGTCCAAAAACAGCTACGAAGTTCTAATTTTGCTAAAATGGTCTCCAGGGACTACCCCATAAATCCTTGATCTATTTCTTTGAATTACCCGTCAACTAATAGGAGTTTTACGAGAATTAACCACCTTTTAAAAACACCCTGTATACCAAAAATCGTCAAATTTGGGAGTTTCGACCTCGGATAGTTTACTTGTCAATATTAAATGATTTACAAGATGTAATTGCGTAGACTAGCCGCCCATTCGTCGCGATTCACGTAAACATACCCATGGTAGATGAACGTAATAACACTGAAGATTATGATAAAGAACGTGGTAACACCCATACGTACGATACTTGAACGTATCTTATTCCTTGAATGTTCCGAAATAATTTCACGACTCTCATTCTTCACTTTAATCAATAGCATTAAACCGCGTATTATGAATGTTGTTGCAATCACCATTGCCAAACCTAACGGTGCTAATAACAAACAGAATCTCGCTAAAAAACTAATACTACCAACAAAACAAATCCCTGTCACATAATCACCATCAATTTCACCCAATGCCATTGTTGTTATCGTGAAAATCATCGCCGTACTCCAAGCGACCAAATGAAAGTACGCTTTCTTCTTATCAACACGTTCATCAATCTTACCTAATGCTTGTAATGAATTCATGTACCATGTATAACTCAAAATAACAAACCATACAATTGCAGCAATTAAAAAATAATAAATCAAAACAAATACTATGACACAAGATAGATTTTCGGTAGCACTCGGTTCTGATTTACGTAACGTACCATCTTTTTTACAAACGATATCTTCACGTGTCTCACCACCCCACGATTGGATCCACCAACCGAAATTGTACACCAATATGCACAGATTCATATAGAATATCGTTAAAGCTGGATATTTATTCGCTGTCTTCCAATCAATAAAGAATGTGATCATTGCGAATAGATTCAAAGTGCCGCCAATTGGGGCACTATACGCTATCAAATGATGGATCTGATAATGCTCATTATCGGTGTATAGCGAGTCTTTACAACGTAAACCGCAACCTTCCACATCTGCAATAGAGAACACTTTCAAATTTGCCGCAATTTTTCAAACAAAACCGCGCCATTTTAAAATATTTGTGCATAATGTGTTGCCTATGTTACACTAATTTATTGTTAATTTTGATTAAAAATTAGAATTTTACCTGGATAAAACCACTCGATTTGGTCGGTTTTAACTAAAGGCTCCATACAAAAGCCGGTTGTGTTGAATTTTAATTCGTGTACGTCATTTTTACATTTCGATGGGAATACGGTCTCGTCTTCACAATTTAAAAATTTCGGAAATATCGAACTGTTATAGAATAATTTGCACGGTTCTAACGTTATCCGACACATCTCTTTCGATGGTAGATCGACTTTATTGTTGTCGCATTTCGGCATGTATAAAGCGCACAAGAATGGTTGGATTACTGACCAACATTTCGGTACATATCGTAGATGTTGGTATAATTGTAAACGTTCTTGGACTTTTTCTTGTGTCGTTAAATCGGTCAATTCTAATGTGGTCGATTGGTAGGGCAATTTCGCCCCCATACATGTTGTGTAGTTTAATAATTGGCATTTTGCTGCTTTCTTACAATATTTCATATGTGGATCATATAGGGTCTTATCTAAATCGTGGTGTTCAACAATGAAACGATTGAATTTCGTCAAATTACTTATTTCATTCGGGTTAAAATGTGCCGTCAAAACACTTTGTATAGATAATAATTGTAGGCAAATTATACAAATTTGTAACATTTCCATTGATTCCAATGAATTAAAGTCGATTTAAAATTAAATAATTCTACAATAATTCAAACCATTTTCACCAATATTTTAAGCTAAAATTAATAAATTCATTAATTATTTAAAATTAAAATATATAACAACAATAACACTATACATTACAAGACACACGTGCTTCCTTCCATTTCGAAAACCTACCACCACTGAAGTGTCTTCGTTTGTTTAAAACGAGATGTAGAATACTGATTCTATTTGGTTAAAAGCGAGATAGATGGACCACACACAAACAAAAACAACATTGTTGTTTTGTTTTTGTCTCTCAACTCTAGTCTCAACTCACTCAATTCAAGATGCACCAACAAAACAATTTTCTAAAAATAAAGATAGATAGCTATTAAATTTTATAATGAATGAGAGAGATATGAATATACTGGAAGACCTCACACGTCAAGGACAAATTATTTCTGGTATGGTTTTGTTATTAATGTTATTATTATTATTATTATTATTATTATAATTAAAATTTCTCTTTCATTCCAGTTATAGTTATACGTAATTTAATAATTATTAGGATATGATATGGTATATGGTGTTAATTTATCTATAATTTTTTTTTTAATATAATTATTTACTTCTACAAAGTTGGTACCCTGATTGTTTTCTATTATTAAATTTATTACCCTAGCTACTGCGTTTTCACTTTTCACGCTTTTCACCCTAAAGTATCAGGACCGGATTAGAAAAAAATCTACAATACACAAACAGTCTTCTTTTATAATATGTATTAACATTTTCCTAGTGTAATTAAATATTTTGAGTTTTCCACTTGTAATCTACGCCAATGTATGAGTAAATAGCTCATAATCTTCATTTGGTTTAACGGGAAATTTCCTGTATTAAAAAACTTCTATAATAATTAATAATTAAATAATTAAGGCTTATTCACACGAACTTTGATAATAGAATGCATAATTCATGAAATTCAATTTAAATTTATCAGTTTCACCATAAATATTTGTAGTAGTTGATGATGATTCTAAGAGATGACGCTACATGTGAAATAAGTCATAAACTTTAAATTTTGTAACAACTTTCAAACTAAAAGTAAGAATCAATTATTTTTAATTATTAACACTGACTTAATTATCATTTTTTACTAAAGTTTGTTAATTTGAAATGTTAGCATTGAGAGCTACATTTAACTGTTCCATTATTGTATAATAATTGAAACCAGTGGCGGCACTACATTTATATGATACACGTTTTACTGAAACGAGTACCACAGTATTTATTAATGAAATATTTATTAAGCTCAACAGGTTGGATCGGTTCGTTTAAATTTCAAATTTGTTAAAATAATGGTGAATTTTTCGAATTTACCGTCATTATTTAAACACTATTAGATTCTTTTAGTGTCTAAATGTCGCTCGAATACGTCTTATAAAATTTCAAAAGTCGCATAGTGTTTTATTTGAAACAGGCGCGACATTGTAGTATGAAAATCAACTAAAAAAGAAAGAACAATTTCAGCTAAACGAGAAAAGGTAATTAAAAGTTATAAAATTTGACAAAAAATCCACATTTGAAAATCTGAGTGACAGTCATAGTGATGTAAGTGTGTATAATACAGCTGTAAAATACATTAAATATCGTATGTATTATAGCCTATAGGTTTAATACCAAATTTAATACGGCTTTGGAAAAAATAAGGCTATTTTGATATAATTTTTACCTCTTTGACATCTACATAAAAGTAAAATCAAAACGGGAAATGGAAATTAGTATTTTTTCTGAATTTTAAGCTTAAATATCAACCCTAATGACCTAATGTAATTTGCAATGTAGTATCTTCTTTCGCTAATTTTTAAATAAAATCCCACATTAAATACGGTATAATTTACATGTATCGTACAAAAAAATAAAATACTGTGAATTAATATTACTAGACAGTCAACACTATAAAACCCAAATGTCTTTTCATCAAGTCAAAATGGCGGCGAGTGCGAAATATTCGTCACCGCTACCATTACGACTCTTTCACGTCGGTATGCGGTCGGCTTTATATGCTCAAATCGTTACAAATTTAGTCTATAGTAAACAGCGTTGTCAGATTTATAATTTTTCTGTAAATCCGAAAATTTATGTTTGTTATAGTGAATTTGAAACCAGAAGCTGGCTGATTGTGAGATGCGCTAAGGCGGGGCTTAAGCAACCTATCCGAGTTGAAAACGACATCCTGAAAATATAAGATGCTTGAGTCATAAACACGTGTAGATTTCCCACTTCACAATGTAGATTCTATGGTGCTGATAGAAATGTGACAATGTTTTTAAATCGGGTAATAGACATCAAAACGATCTCAATTGAGTCCATTTAAATGATGTACGCACTGAAGGCCACCTGGCTTCTCATCTTGTACTATGTCTAGTTTATATTATATTCATTGTCGCTACCATCACGACTCTTTCACGTCGGTATGTGGTCAGCTTTAGAAGCTCAACTCGCCATTTTAGTTGATTTTAAACAGCGTTGTCAGACCTACGATTTTCCTGTAAATCTAAAGATTTTTGTTTGCTACATTATAAAAGAAGAAATTGGTGTTTTTGGTGACAACATTACGATTTTCAACAAAATTGTAAAGGGGAATTAAGATTCAATTAATAGGCAAATATTGATAAAAATAAAATATTATGGTTCTAGTGTAAAAAAATTGCCACAACAACCATTTTATTTATTTTTGATTTATTTCATTTATTTATAAGTTTTTTTAGTAGAAGAAATTTTTTTGTTTCATTTTGGAAGATTTTTAATATTTTTTTGTTATATTTGTTGTGAATATGCCTATCGAAAATACAGCTCAAAGATATCTTGCTGACATTCTGGTCGCTGTTAATAAATTAAATGAACGTTATGGTTCAACAATTAAATCGATAATTAATTATATACGTCAAAATCGAATCAAGAAGAATACAAATCCACGTACTGATTTATTAAATCAACGAATTAAACGGAATATACAATCAGCGGTACAATTGAAATTATTAAAACGCGCTAATGGCAAGTACCGATTACTTGAAGATATAAAATCAGGTGGTAAATCTCTGAAATATTGTGGAGTACGACGCGGCCGTGGCAAACGCAAGAGTCGCAGTCCGAATAGACAAAATCGTCTTCGTCGTCCTCGTCGTAGTGGCAGCCGCAAACGTCGTCGAGACGGCCATCCTCAATCGATTTCCGACTTACAAATACAACCATCTGGTCATGAAATTAAAGTAAAAACTGAAAAAGTTGAAGAACAACCAAAGAATAAAGATGCTGATGATGGTAAACAAATCAGTAATAACAATTCAAATTGCTAGAGTCATATCTAAATCGATGACATAAATTTAAACGGAACCACAAATTATTGTGAATAAAATTTATGGTTTTAAAACGAATTGAATTTTCTTTTGAAATTAGCAGAATTAAAGGAGGACACATGCGGCAATTTGCTTGTAAGTAATTAGAATAGAAACTAATAGGTGGCGCAACTTAAGGGTCACATTTTTAAAAAACGCTGGAGCACGTGGCAAACAAAGAGGTCCTAAATTAACGTAATTTAAAATGTATCAACGATCTCCTTCCACGCAAGCAAAGCCGCAGCCAAAGCTATTTTAATTTAATACAAACAACTACACAAGAGTTAAATGTATTTCGTAAATATGGACAATTCTAGCGAAACTCCTAGTAGTTGTCCAACGATTCGAATAATACTTTAAGGATTTTTAGGGGAGTCCCTGGAGAATATTTTAGCAAATGCAACACCCCGTAGCTCATTGGAAAATGGGTGAAATTAAATCTAACTGTAAAATATGCAGCGATGAGGTTCACGAGCTTTTTAATTCGTTCTTAACATTTAGATTTGTGAAGTTTGTTATTTATGCCTCGAAAAAAAATTAAAAAATTACAAATCAAGATTGACCGTGAAACATTGAAACGCAAAAATCCTTCTACTCACTGTGTCGGTCATTGTTCTCTTCTATTAGTTTATGATGAACATCTATAAACCAGTGCTTCTCAACTCCTGGCTCGAAAACCGATTTTGGTCCGCAGAAGAATTTTCAACATCCCAAAAAAATTGTTTTTTTGTAAAAATTATTGGTCCTTAAAGGATTATCAAGAATGTTTACTTAAATACCCATTAATATAAAAATAGAAGAGTTACAGAGGCGTAGAACTAGTGCATTTCAATCTTTACATGATCGATATAGGAGAAAAATGTTTCTCAATTCTTCTCAGGATACAGTAGCGGAAAACAAAAAAAAAACACAATCTTACGACGATTTTTAAGCCATTTCAAGTCATTTTATGTGTACAACTGAGTGGTAAAAATTTCGACATTGCCGGAAAAAGTAGTTTTTTGACCAAATTGCAAATGAACTACGAGGTTCTAATTTTGTTAAAATATTCTCTAGGGGCCACCCTACAAATCCTTAAAGTATTATTAGAATCGCCCGCCAACTACTACGAGTTTCGTTCGAATAGTCCATATTTACGAAAAACACCCTGTATAAATATATTGACTCCTAGCCTTCTGAAATGTCCACAAAATACAGGGTAGCTGCTGTAAATATGCCAGATTCATATGAAAATCTTAGTAGTTAGCGGGTGATACGAATATTACTCTAAGGATTTTTAGGGGAACATTTTAGCAAAATTAGAGCCTTGTAGCTCATTTGCCAGTTAGTCAAAAAACGATCATTTTGGACAATGTCTGAATTTTCAAATCGCCCACCAACTAATAAGAGTCTTCGAGTTTCATACAAATTTGGCATATTTACAGCAGCAACCCTGTATAATTTGAATACCAAGGTAAGCTACATTTAGCTAACTAAGAAGAGTTTAGATTAGTGAACATAAAAAAACTCTTATTGACCAAATTTTCTTATTAATGCATTCAATTAATTAAATTATACACTCATTAAAGTTTGAAATTAATAAAACAATATCTTATTCTAGAATCAGCTTAAAAATATCCAATATTGCACAATTTTTTAAATATCTAGATGTAAATTTGGTTGCCTAAACCAACAGAACAATATTTTGTTGAAATAATTAACATTAATTATTGTAATTAAACTTATAACAATATAAATTCACTTATAAATCACAATTAAGAATTTTTCGTATAGAACACTGTTAATTTATAAAACTTGCTAAGATAAACAGTTATTATAAGTATCAAAAAAGTAGGTATTAACAATATTTCTTCAATAAGTTCTCTTTATTATCAATTAAACTCAAAATCTCTATCATCAAAAATTCGACTAGATTGCGAAAGAAAGTCTATTCCTACAATATTCAAAAGAAACGAAAATTTAACAAAAAAAATCAATAGATGGCGTTATTACTATAGTTATACTTCCTGTAGTTGTCCGTATATGTTCCAATAGGAATTTCTTATCTTTGGCACTCCATACTAATAATTCACGTAATAATTTCACTTTATTACGTTGCGCATGTGCTTTCTCTCTCAAATAATACACACAAATACTACAATATTAATTAATTATTATTAATATTAAAAAATTAAATAATTAAGTACCTTAAACCAATGATGATTAAAGTAACAATCCACGGTTTTGTTAAATAGAAAATGATTTTCTTTCCGATTTCATCACCAGTTATAATCTGATAGATGTAATCGTGATTGCGGAATGGACCACAAGTTTTCGATGATTTAACACTACAATCACATAAAATTAATAATTAAAATACAGGGTGAAATCGAATCGCCTTTAAATACGCAAGCCACATTATCCCTAAAAAGCATAAAATTTGGCTAAAGTTGATCTAAATTGCAACTATTGTTTGATGGTCGCTGATTAAGTACTAATCTACCGTAATGTTGTTCGTGAGAGTTGATAAGAAAGTATAGGTCAGTATCAGTATAACACATTGAATATCTATAACAACCACGCAAATCTTACTATAACATACTTATTGAACATAGAATCAACACATTTAATTAAAAACTGTAACTGTTACACAAAACTACACTTTAGATAGCAGGGAATGGTTCACATTTCGGCAAACTCCGAATCTAGTTTGCAACTTCACAAATTCGGGTCTGCAACTGTTCGACATTTCCGTCTGGCACTGAATCCAGTCAACATTCCACTTGAACTGAACACTAAACGTTGATATCAGCTGAGGGGTATTAATTACATACATATATCGACTAAACACAATTATTTATACTTGAGGTTGTTCTATTTCAGTGGCTCTAAAAATTTTCGACCCCTTTTTTCGAAAGTATTATAAAAATCGGGTCAATTTTTCGTGGTTTAAAGATTATGAGGGATTTCGATTACACCCTGTATATTATACAAATCGGCTCTTTTTCAGGCCTTACATGTAGTTCGAATATTTAAAGGCAATTCGATTTCACCCTGTATATAATATTTAATAATCAAACTTTGTTATCGTATAAGCATGTAATGCAATTATGATAAGATTCGTTAAGAATGTTATCATTAAGAAATATGTATGAGTTTGGGCAGCACGCCAGGTGCGTTTCAACGGCCGACACAATTTCCTAACACTTAAATCACGTACATACCAAATTATGAACAATTTCAATACGATAATTAACGATAATAACGGTGAATATAACAAACCAATCAATAATAATGCTTGATTATAAATTAACTGTAGTGTATTTGTAGCAATATCAAATTCTACAGTTGGATTCTCACAGCCTCGTTTCCTACAATTTTCAATAATTTAATTAGAATATAATAAATTAAAAATGCATAATTACTTCATTATGATGAACCAAATTAGATTAATTGTTGATTTTATAATTACTGAAAATATAAAATCGAATATTGTTAAACGGTAAATCTCCTGAGCTAAATAAGTCTCCCAACATGGTTCAAGATTAAATAACCAAAACAATACAGCTATACTAATTATAACAACACCTAATAAATATGTTCTTATTAATGTTATATAAAGAGCTGTACGTGGATTTTTATGCTTTTCATATCTACAATTAATTAATCATTAATTAGAATTAAATTAAATTAAATTATAGGTAAGTGACTTTGTTACTGTATTGAACATTACAGGTAAGATTATTAGAATCAAATTGATGATAATAGCTGGTATTACACGTGAATCATCATTAATTAAAGTGTGTTTATCTAATAATAACCATGTACCATAACCGATACTTATTATTAGAATTATTATAAATAGATTAACAATAATTTTGATTGTCATTGTCCAAAATTGATGAGTATCTTCATCATCTTCTAGTGATTCATTTATTAATTCCTACAATTAATAAATTAATTAATGATATATTTGCATATACAGGTTGCTGTATGTACAACGGTATATGTCGTAGCTTTGTTCATACTTTATTACATTACATTTGTCATTTGTTAATGTCTGTTTTAAAAGGAGCCGAACAATGTTACGACGCTATTTAACGAAAGGCATGGCCAACTACGGTGTGTACCACGATAATTTATCTCACAGTTGGCTATGCTTTTCTTACATATATCGTAACTTGGTTCATATATTACCAAATTTGACATTTTTCAATGAAAAAACAAATGACCAGAACAAGCTACTATACGATACCATAACGATACTATGTACGAAAAGCACAGCCAACTGCGAAATGAAATAGCTTTGTATGCCTTGTACATACAGGATGGTCCACTTTCGATGGTATTTTAGGATATCTCATATAAGTAGTAATAGAACAAAATAACTGATAGCACATGCTACTTTTTCATGACTAATCAGATCGTGTAATTAGATTTTTGCTATGTTCATTTGTTTTCAAGTTATTCAACTTTTTTCATTTTTTCACTATTTCAATGTTTCAAGAAAAGAAAACTTTTTCTTATTGTTTGTAACACAGTTTTTGATGCAGATTTCATCTATTTTATACAACTTTGAATAAGTTTTAGCGTTCTTGAGGTATAACACAAACTTATGTTTTTTTAAATGGAACCATATTTAAATTTTGAGTCCATGAAATAACAAATATAAGAGTTATTTTGAAAATTAATAATTTATAGGTAAAAATGCCAGAATCATTATCCAAAAAATGAACACAGAGTGCTATGAAACAATAGATCTTCTCAGGTCATTGATTACTTTGATCGAAAATAATTCTGATTATGTGCCATTTAAGTATCGAGAGATCCATTAAATTTGTTAACAGAGTTAGCGTCAAGGTATGTCTTGGATTGAACCATCACGACAAACCTCACATTTAATGACAAATGTAATACAAAAATATGATGGTTCAATCAAAGACATGCCTTGACAGTCTCCATGCTAACAAATTTAATGTATGTGTGTATTTTATCTTTCTTTTTGTAACGCCTCTTTTATGTAACCATTCAAAATGCCTTTACTGTATATGTTTGATTGATTTACTTTACAGGGACGTATCAAGAACTATATGGGCTATCATTTGTAAGCAACATCGACTATTTTTTTAGTAATTACCTTAATCTCATTGTAGATTGTATCAGATTTTAATTTAGCACCACTTTCTGTTGCTATTCCAAAATCCCAACTGCAAAACAATTTATTTGCATAGATATTCTTCAAACCACCTTCAGTTTCAATGAAATTTCGTCGATATGAAATTGCAACACTGGAAAATTACAATAAAATTATACAGGATGAGTTAAGAGGATGGGGCATTAAAAATATAAGAAGTTCTAATTGAATTTGGTTTATGGCCATTGAATTAACATTAAACAATATTTTCGTTGTTCTAGAAACCGCCATAATTATTATTATTATTTCAGATATTTGGACTTTCTAAAATTCGCAAAGTTCGAATAAAAAAATTCATATTTCAGAAGTTTTTCAAGCTGAAAGATTAAAATTTTGAACTCTAATAGCATAGATAATGTACTTTCTATCAAATTTTATAGCATTTAATTATCTTTCAGCGTTTAGCTGAAATATAATTTTCTTTCAAGCAATTTTCAAACAGTCATATGTTTATTTTAAATGGAACATAAATCTAGTGACCTCTGCCAAATTAAAACGCCTGTAATGTAAAACATAGAAGGCTTAGCAAAACAATTTAAATCCAATTGTCACAATTAGCATGAAGATAATTAATTAATTGTAGACTATTTCAATGGAAAAAAAACTGATAAATTAATTAAATCAATATTAATTGAATTTCTCTTTCATGTATACAGAAATCGTAGAAAAAAACATTTAGAATATTCATCAAGGCCTGCTTGATTGTTGAGTTCAACGCGAAATTATCTAGCAGGCCTTGATATTCATTATTAACGTTATTTGTGACAGTTGCAATTTTGCTAAGCCTTCTATGCATTTCTTCATAGGCGAATCAATTTAGCATAGGCGACTAGATGTACAGCATTTTCAGATTAGGAAGAAAACTAAACGAAATTGAAAATTTTGAATAACTGAAAAATTATCAAAGATAGGTATAGGGAATGTTAATACAGTTCGATGCGAAATTTTTTCTCTATCCAATAATTCAAAGAGACATATAGTGTTCTATATAAAATAAGAAAAATATTGCAGTTTGAAAATTGTCTGAAAGAAATTTTCATTTCAGTAAAACCCTGAAAGATAATTAAATTCCAAGCAATTAAATAAAAAATGTATTATTTGTGTTAGTTAAATTCCAAATTTTAACCTTTGAACTTCAATAGTTTCAAAGATATGATTTGTTCAAGCGAACACTATAAATTTTAAAATTTCATGAAAAGTCAAAATATTTAAAAAACTTTCAGCGCTAGACAATGGATTATATTATCAAAGTGCGCTTCAATTTAAGTAAAAAAAAAATGTAACAAAAAATATACTGTTCCATTTAAAATAAGAAAATAGGGTGGACTACCCCCTATAACGAGGGTTGTTAGAACAACAAAAATATTTTCTAAAGGTAGTTCAAGTAGCAAAACGTCTCTATACCAAATTTCATAGACTTCTATTAATTAAAACTTCTATACTTGTAATGGGTAATCCTCTTGGCGTATTTGCTTATAGTAATAGCGCCATCTCTTATCAAGCATTAGAAATAATTTATTATTAAAGCAACAATACTGACCTAATGCTTAAAATAATGAAAGAAATCAGATAAACGATTAACATTACTGAAACATATGCTATAGGCATACTATAAGATGGATGAATAATTTGATTGGTGTAATGGCCGTAATACAGGGTGGTATCATGGAAAAATCCCTATAATTTCCACAAAAAAAGTAAAAACAAATCGAAAATAAATTAATTACAAGAAAAAACTTACGTTTCCGGTAAATATATCCCAAAATTTAAATTGAACACCATTCCCATTGCTGTTTTGATGTAAATCGTGGATAATTTGTGGTGTTACTATAAAACCAACTATTGGTATTGTTATAAGTAGATTTAAAATGAATAAATAACGTAAAAATTTGAAATAGGAAGCATAACTTGAACCGAAATGTCCTTCGATACGTTTCAAACTACCATACCACAATTCTAATGTTACCAAACTATTCAACAATTTTACCTTAAACTTAATTCCAAAAAATAATTAATTCGTTCAAGACTGTAGAGTACAAAAACGTAAAAATCCGCTTCCCAAACCTTTTCTACAGTTTCAAAGCTGATCCAAAGACCTACAATTTCTTGTATTCGGGAAAGCCAATTTCGAAAAAGATTAGTTCGCAAAATACCGGATAGATGGCGTCGTGGCTGGAATAACTGCGAGATTGCTGAGTCGTGTTTTGGGAGTTGCTTTTATAAAAATAATATACAGTGATTCATTTCAAGCAACTCCCATTATTTGACGAACGATTCGAAAAGTAATAGGGGGATCCCCAGAGAACATTTTAGAAAAATTAGAATCTCGTAGCTCATTTGGAAGTTGGTCAAAGAATGTTCATTTTGGACAAGGTCGCGATTTTAAGAAACGACTAAGAATGACTCGGAGACTCTCCCAACGTTGATTTTTTCAGTTTTTCTTCCATTGTATTCTAGAAAAATTCTGAGAAATAGATGTTTACGTTTTTGTATTCCACAGTGTCATGCATCTTTAATTATCGTTTACTTTATTCCAATTAATTCCGAGTTCTTGTCCAAAACTGATCGGTTTATGTTTTCTTGTTAAATTGATCGATTTCGATAGTTTTGCTTTAACGCGTCGTTTTAATGTTAAACATTGCGGTAGTTCCCTTAAAGTTTCCCTACAAATTAAAAAAAATGATGGAAATTATTCTCATAAACTATCGAAATTAACAACGAAAATTACTCTCGTAACAATTTCGATACTGGTGTATCTTCCAATAGATTTCGATCTTGTTCTAAATTATTAACAATACGTTGTGCATACAGTTCCATAACATCAACATTATTGTATGTTTCGTTATAATAACAGGATGTGTATCGTCGATGCTTTGATAAGATACGATTCATTTGGAAATTATAATTTGTTGTTGTTGTTGTTGTTGATGATGATGATGTTGTTGGTTCTTCATGATCGTTAATAAACATTTTTGATGAGAATCCTTTCTGTGGGAAATGTTGCGGTAATGATGTCTTTTTCAACGGTGTCAACTTTATCGATTCGCTACTAAAAAGCAATAATACAATTATTATACAAGAAAAATTAAATAAACTTGTAACAAATCTAAATACATACGTATCCATTTATTATTGTCTTTATTTCTTTTGCCCCTGTATAAATAACAACGCAAATTTATCTATTTCACACAAATATTATTAGAAAACTATGTATAGAGATATAAGAATTTGTTGTGTTATAATTCATACTGATAAGAGAGTAACAATCATAGATAACAAACAATACACTGATAAATCGTTAATTTTTCAATTATTGATGTTTTATATTCTGAATCAAACAGAATTCATTGAAACATTGTAAATAAAATGATGATAATTATTAATTAAACAACATTATCACATTATAATGTTAATACAACATTGAGGTTATGTTCAATTTGAAAATGTTTTTATTTTAGTATTTATCTAAATTAATGGTTTTAAATTAATTATTATAACATAATTACTAATTAATAAACTGAAATTAATTGTTATTTTATAAAATTATTGTTAATTATTGTAAAATTATCTGCAATCAACACTACATTTGTGTAATGTTAGTTGCCTATATAAGCAAGACTTAGGTAAGACAGGTCAGGACAACAGCAAATTTATGGCCTAAATTTGAACGCTTAGCAATATTGAAATATTACAACAACCTCTATAACGAGGTTGGCTATAGCGAGATTTCGGCTATAATAAGATATTTTTGTCATCCATGCAGAAATACGGTGAAATTGCTCTTTTATAACGAGCGAATTTTCTGTTATAACAAGATCTTTTTAAAACGTAAGTTCCGTTCATTTCCAAATCAAACAAGAAATTGCGATCCATATATAATTGGATATAACGAGATCTCTTAGAACTCGCTTCTTGGAATTCTGCTAAGTTCTGTAAATTGTAAACCAAACGGAACTTTAAACTATTGTACGAACGATCTAAGAACGGCATGTCACGTGACAAATAGCGTGACGTCACACCACAGATCAGTAGCGTAACATTTCTCATTCAAACAGAAAAGGAAACCATTTTTGGGTGGAAAAATATTTGATCAGACAATTTAGTTCTAATAACTTACCTTAATAATAATGTTATCAAAAAAAGCTCGATTGTTTAAATAATAATGTGTAAATCACAACCACGAACGCCTGTGTTAGAATAAAAGAAGGCTTCCAACCCAGTGGCGTGCCCATGAGGGGGGGTTCAGGGGGTTACAACCCCCCCCCCCCCCCAAGACTCCGCAAATAATTTTGATTTCACCAATGTCGATTTTGTTTCGTTCAATTAATATCAACGAAACTTTTTTCACTTCCCGCTAAGAAAATTGAAAATTTTCAAAATTTGGGGAAGTTATTGGTTTTACCCCGATTTTCGAAAATTGAATTTTCAGCAGATCTCGACGTTTTGGGGTCCTAGGAAGCTATTTTGACTATTTTTGCGAAGGTGTCTGTATGGCTGTATGTGTGTGTGTGTGTGTGTGTGTGTGTGTGTGTGTGTGTGTGTGTGTGTAAGCAGCTTATAACTTTTAAACGGCTTGACGGATGGAAACGCTCTTTGCAAAATTCGAAAGGGTTACACCAAACTTAGATTTCGTGCAAATTCGAACCGATTCGGCCCGATAAATTTTGAGAAATTCTAAAAAAACCTAAAAATTTCTTTTGTTGAAATCATGTTTTTTCAAAATAACTATTAAGCTGCTGTACCCATCCATAATCTAATCAGCTCTTAACCTTAACTAATGACGTCGAATGCCGTTTGAACGATTAAAATCGGTTGATTCGTTCACGAGTTATCGTTGTCGAAAAATATCGAAAAAAGTGTTTTTCAACATAACCTCAAAATTACTTAACCAACCAAATTTGTGCATCTCACAATAATTTTTGAGCTTTAAAAACTGCGTCGAGTGCCGCAAAGCTCGTCAAAATCCGTTTATTTGTTCACGAGTTATCGTTGTCGAAAAATATCGAAAAAAGTGTTTTTTCAACATAACCTCAAAATTACTCAACCATTCAAATTTGTACCCCCTCACAATAATTTTAGAGCTTTAAAAATTTAGCGGGAAGTTTCAGGAATATCCTGCAGGGTCAACCGCATTCCAGATTTTTTTGTATGTATTTGATTTCTGTATTTGAAAAATATTGATGTCTTTCGCTCACTAAATAATATTTGTTTTACCCCATAGTTATTTCTTTCTTTTCTACTTCTCACCTCTTTATTTCAAGCGATAAGTCAACCCCCCCCCAAAATAATTTCTGGGCACGCCACTGTTCCAACCCCGAAAATTTGAAAGTGGACTCGTCCAACGTAATTTGGTCGACTGCGCAACCAGGCTCAATTTTATCGGTGTGGCGTTCTTACATCGTTTTACCTATACTGTACTTTAAAGTACAGTGGCAATCAAAAAAAAGAGACTACTTCTAGTGCGTCTGTGTAAAACAGACTTATGCGAATGATAAAGATTTTTTCTACGAACCGAAACTGTCAATTTTCAGCCATGTTTCTGTGAGGGAAAACGTTCGATTACTAGACTGTGAGCGTTCCTTAGCAATATAAACAACAATATGGCAGCTCGTTTCTGATTGGTCCGACAGCTTGCGAAAAAGTAGTCTTTTCCGCATTAGAGTGAAAATCTGAAATATGCATAATCTGTCAAATGAATAATTTAGTAAAATACAAAAATAACTATTTTTTACTAAAAGAAAAATTAAAAATCTTGTAATTTTAATAAATCTGCATACTATATTGAACCTAATTTCTGATATTTATAACCGTTGCTGAAATGCTTATCCTATCATTAATACTAATTCTATCAATACAGTACTTAACCAGGCAGAGTTTACAAGCAACTTCATAGCTAGGGACTGACCGGAGGGGGGCTACCAGGAGCGCACACATTATTTGTAAGGCTTAAATAAGTCTTGAGGGTGCAAAATCTTAAGCTTGCTTTGAATGCTGATGACTTTAATTAAGCCGTTAAATACAAGGCCTTGTTGTGATTTTAAGCCGGTTAGAAGACGTTACAAAAAGTTTTATCTTAGACAAAGTCCCAGATGTTTGGATGTATAAAAGTTATCCAAGTCTTAAGCCTTTAGGCTCTTATCTTGCTAATTTGATGCAAAGGTGTGTTAATTACATTTTTGGCAAAAGGTAGGGACTTGCTAGAAGTGCTTAAAGATTACAATGGATCAATGAAGGACCTCCGATAGTTTTTTGGTTTTTTGGTTCTTATTTTACACAATCTCTCCTGGCTAGGGTGTTACAAAATCTATCTAGAGGACAAAAATTACCGATTGATTTAATCAATTTTAAATATTTCGCTACGAAATTTAAACGAGATACCTCTGAGTCACCCGACATAAGTGTCTATTGTAAGGTAATCAAAATATTTATCAAAAAATAATGCTTATCCTTAAATTCTAACTAAGCAGGAAATCTTTCAGATTGAAGCATTTAGTACTTTCCTTGATGTAAATAGCCTTTTTTCCTGGGGAGAGGGGAAAATGGTACCTCTGTTAGCAAAAATGTCCAAGATCTGAACCGATCTTGGTTCCTTAAGGGTTTGTTTTCGGAGGGTGCTCATTGGGTCTGCATCGCCTGCTACTTGTAGGATGTTGTACCTTTCAAGGTCGTGGCATCATTGCTCTTTGTATGAGATGAGTTCACGGTATAGTGGACATACAACCTTTGATACCAACAATTTAAGAAGCATTAGATCAATCGTTGTAGAGCTGCCTTGTGTCAACTTTATGAGTAAAATTAAAACATGTTTTTTTATATAGAAGAAAAGCGTTTATTTAATCTAAATCAGAATCGGTTTTAATTTCGGAAGAATATGAATTTAACGATAAGCCACTGAGGCATTTACTGGCGAATTTTGATTGTATTAAGGGAGGATCAGGTATAACTGTCGTATATTTGGATTTTTGCAAATTTTGCAGTTCTTTTGATACCAGTAGCTGTTCCAAATCTGGCAGTAGTACTGTTGTGTCCAATTCTTCGTCATTTTTTGCAGGTTGCTCAGAAACAGTCCTAGCATGAACACGACTACTAATTTCGTCCAAAAATTGTGAATCTTCTAAAATTTCATGAATGATCTCTTGTTTAACTTCTAATAATTCATTTTTTTCATCATGTACATCTTTAATTTCTGTCACATTTACTTGACAATGAATTTCATCGTTTCGTACTGATTTTTGATCGGTTAAAAAATCAAAAAGTTTCGAATAATCGGGAATTTTCGGCAATAAAAAACTATCTTTTCCATTAAAATTCTTCTGGATTGTATCATTGATGCATTTATGGCAAGAATTTATAAAGCTCAATGCTTTTATGTAATCTTTTTTAATAGAATCGTTTTGTTTTGACTGCCAAAACAACAAATTGAAATCATTCTTAACTGATTCAGTTTGAGTGGAAATTGCTCGTTGTTTTCCAGATGTTAATTTTGATACTTTTTGTCTGGATACAGGTAGCATTGAACTACGTCGATTAAGCATTTTTGTTTCTATTTAAAAAATGAATTTTGAAATGTTACTCAAAAGATAAACGGTCACAAAATATCAAGATATATTTCACTACGACTGAAAAATTCTCTACTAGGAAGTCAAAACGTAATCATCTTATTGTCAGAAAATACGTCAAAAATGATTCAGACTACTTGATAAGCTTTCTAATTTTAGATAAGATTGTTTACAAATAATGCAATTTCGTAGAAATATATTGGTTCGGATGTTTACACATGGGATTTTGCACTTAGGTATAACTCTTATAAGATAAGATAAGAATAACAAAACAATAGGTATAACTGGAAAAATATAATTGGCAAAATTGTGGAAATTATTTTGGCATCAAAAGCAATAATTTTTTTTGCCCTTGGATAGGAAAAAAGTCAATTTAAGGGTCTGCAAGAATCAAATGTGAATTAGAGCCGTATCCAGAAAACCATCCCATTTGGGGCGCGTTTTCAGGAGGCCAATACAACTTTTATAGTTACAATGATTTCAAAAAGAAAAAAAATTTTGACAGAGAGGGGCAAGGAATTGGGCTAAGTGGGACTCATCCCCATCTGGCTCCACCATAGTTACGACCCTGAAATAAACCTTACCTCAATAAATTCCAAGTTTCTTTGAAGCTGTCCCTTTTGCTCTGATCATTTGATTGAGGAAAAAATCGAATTCTTAAGTAGTGTAATGGTGAAAAAGCAATTCATGAAAATCTTAAAACTATAAATTACAGATTAATTAAATAAAAATCCAAGATAAGCCTACAATTAGTCACAGTAGTGCTATTAGAAGTAATTAGTGCTAATGCTGATTTGAGTGTAATTTTGAAAGTAATGATGATGATGCTGAGAATGTAACATCTGACGGATAAAATGTGGCAAAAATCTTGGGCATGGTGTCATTTTGATGTTACATTATTATTTTGCACGACTGTATCGATTTTAAATCAATGCTTATTATCATGCTGTCTAATCTAATCAAAAAATAAATGTTTTTCACAGTTACGATTATGGATTATTTATCTTTGATATAAGATATAAATAATTATTTATCCTTATATTTAAGATAAATAGGTAGGTACATAATATTGTAACCAGGACCGGTCCTAGCGAGTCTGGCGTCCTTGGCGTCAGTTGTTTGGCGCCCCTTCCTACAAGAATGATAATGACGTCTGATCAATTACTAAAAATAAATTCATGTACATAGTTATGCTTGTTTTAATTCAATTGTTAGTTGTATTAAAACGCCGCCCGCCTATTGTGTCTGGCGCCCTGGACAGTCGCCCCCTTAGACCGCCACTGACTATAACCTTGTTTATTTGAGCGTGTGCTTAAATAACCTTGACTTTAATCAATATCATTATCCTATGATGTACTCGTTTAACAACATTACAAAATTTTACACAATATTGCGCAATTTATCATGATATAAATAAGCATGCTCACAACTGTGTAGCATGATAGTTGTGAATAAGCATTCTTGCATTGTACACGTTATTTGTGAGTCAATATGGAAGAATCACGAGAAGATGTTATTAAACGA
Organism: Mylabris sibirica; assembly: GCA_039776855.1. Classification (NCBI taxonomy): domain Eukaryota; kingdom Metazoa; phylum Arthropoda; class Insecta; order Coleoptera; family Meloidae; genus Mylabris; species Mylabris sibirica. The sequence goes on from CM077842.1 coordinate 7,372,502, forward strand.
AATCCACCAACAGGTAAGCAATTGAAAAGAAGTGAAAAATATGTAACATTTTTTATTGTTGTTGTTTTTTATAGATAACGAACAAAGAGAATTAGATCGTCAAAATGAGCCTAAAAATAATGATCAACTATCACGTGATAATGATAGTTCCAGTAATTGTAGCATGGATATTACCGAATGGTGTGGTGGTCGATCAAGCCATAGTCGGGGTAAGCATCACAAGCATGGTAAATGCGATAAGAATCATTGTGGTAATCAGCATGGTTATGTTCATAGACGAGGTGGTGGTTTTGGACACGGCCATGGACATGAGCTCGGCCCCGAGCGTAAGCATGAATTTGGCTTGAAGCATAATTTTGGCCATAAGCATGGTGGTTGTTTGGAACACGTTAATGAACATGGGCTTAGTTTTAAGCATAAACACGGACATAAGCATGGATTTGCCCATAAGCATGGGCATAAGCACGGATTTGAACGTAAGCATGGTCATGGCCACAAACACGGCTGTGGTCATAAGCATCATCATAAATGCTGAAATCAATGAAATTTCGTATTGTTTTGAATTTATTTCAAATAAAATTAATACTCTTGAAATATAAGACTTTTATTCCCTTAATTTCCACAATTTTCCTTTTTTTATAATTTATTATTATTAATAATGGTGGTGTCCATGATGTTCATGATGATGATGATATTCTACAAAAAAAAAAAACTGATAACCAAGAAAACAATGGACTTAAAAAAATACCATAATAAGGTGGCGGTGGTGGCGGTCCACCATGAGGATGATGATGATGATCGGGGAATATTCCTGGCGGTGGCGGTGGTGGTGGCGAATGATGATGATGATGATCGGGGACTATTACTACTGGCGGTGGTGGTGGTGGCGGATGATGGTGATCATGACCATGATGATGATGGTGATGATGATTACCCATCTTTCTAGTCACTTTCCAAACTAACTTTCAAATAATATTTATCTAACACGTACACCTATTTATAATTGATCAACAAATTTTATGAGTGGGGGAAAAATAGATAAAATGGAGTATAACGGGAATTGATTTTTTTTGGGTTATTTTTGGGTTTTGCAACGTTATTTAAAATCATTGTGAATATTCCCTTCAAAATTTTATTACGTCATTTTTTGCTTTTTAAATTTATTACCATTAAGCAGTTCTAATTTTTTTAGTGCTACTTGTTGAAATTTTTGAAAATTTACAAAATTTTGGATTCTGTAAAAGGAAAACAATTTTTGAACGAAGAAACTTTTCACTTTTATAGTTAGTTGTTATTGAATTTTCAAAAAAGCGATTTTTTTTTATTTGGCGTAATTTTTAAGGGTGAACACCGATACTTTTTATTTCTAAAAATTCTAAAAGGTGGCAATAGATGGCCCAACTGATCTTCAAGTTTATATGACAATTATTTAATTCTTCACATAAAAGAAAGTGTTATAAAAAGATTACTCTACATAATTTTTCCCACACTTTTTTGGTACCTACTTGATTAAAAATTTTGGGTGTTAAAAGGATAATAAAAAAGAATTTTAATTTAATCAAAAATTTTATTTTTTAATGTCTTACAACAGGACTAAATCAACATCTTTCTATTTTATAATTAGTGATGATGCTCATGATGATCGTGTTGCTCTAAAACCAAAATTGTTCGCAATCATTAAAAAAAAAATGATGTTCAACAGAAATAATAATTACCATGATGTTCAGGATGATGAGGTGGTGGCACATGAGGTCCGCCACTATGATGATGATGATCAGGGTGTGGTGGAGCTGGTACTGGTAGTTGATGATGATTATGATGATGATCATCATGATGATCATCACCATGATGATTTTCATGGTGATCGTGATGTTGATGATGATGGTTGCTCATATTTCTTATCACTTTCTAAATAAAATTTCAACTGTTGTATATTTAAGGCATACACTACGATTTTGTTTAGCTGGGAAAGTGGGAAGGGTGAGAGATAAGTGAAAATTTTAAAATCCTCTTGGAATTGATTGATAAAATAATTTTTTTCTTTGCTTAAATGACACACTAGAGATAGTTCGATGGAAAAATGGTGATAAATTATTATTGATAAGGAAATTTTTAATAATTTCTTACAAAATAAACAAACAAATGAATCAAAAATGATACCAGTTTAAATATTTAATCCTAAAATATCAATTCTGAAAAGAATTATAGTTGTCGCTTTCAAATAATGAATCTTATAAGAAAAGTCAATTTACTTTATGGTTGGGGCACACAAAGGAAGTTCTCCACTGTAAAAACTGTGAATACTTTTAAAGAATTATTATGTCTGCTTCTGCAAAATCAACTGTAGTGCCCCAACTATAAAATGACTTGACTTTTAAGCTTCACTATTTCGAGTCGACAACTATAGTACTGAATATGGCCCATTTCGTAATATACAGGGTGATTCAGAACAATAGGCTACTTAAAGTTTAAAAGTCTGCTTATGAAATTTTGTTTAAAGTCGATCTATTTTCTTATTTTAATGTAAAACGGTCTTTTTCTTATAAGATTCTTGGATTTTAGAGTTAAATTGAAGGGGACTGATAATTTGACATTTTCAGTGGCGGATCGTGACCTGAATTGAAACATCACCGAAAAAAAAATAAACAAAGATAGGAGAGAAAGACCAAACAGAAGAAGACAATTAAAGAATGAAAGAGAGACAGATGGAAAAGAAAAAGGAACAAGACAATAGAGAGAGAGAGAGAGAAAGAACGACAAAAGAGAATGGAATAAGCTTAGAAAAGAAAGAAAGAAAAAGACAGTAGAGAAAAAAAGAATGACAGCAAACAAAAAACAGAAGATAAAGGAAGATAGGACTGAAGATAGAACAAAAAAAGATAGAAGAGAAAGAAAGGAGAGCATAACAAAAAGAAAGACAGTAAGACAAGACAGATGAGAAAAAAAGAAAGATAGCAGAGAAAGGAAGAAAGACAGCAATGAAAAAGATTGAAGATTAAAGGTGAAATAAAGATAGAAGAAAAAGAATGTTAGCAGAGAAAGAAAAAGAGAAAGCAGAACAAAGAGGACAAAACGGAAAGAAAAACGGACAGAGGAGAAAGGGGGAAGAAATAAGAAAGACATGAGAAATAGAAAGAAAGAATAAAAGAAAGATAGAAGTACAAAATAAGAAAGAAAGAAATAGTGGGGGGGGGATTACAAGAATAAGCGAAAAAATACAAGAGAGAAACGGGACGCGGGACGCGATATTTATTATATTATACAGCTGTATTTTACAACTGTATTATACACACTTACATCAATTTGTAATTTTTCTTTATTTTAATAAGAATAATAAGCTTAAATATCAACCCTTATATGACCTAATGTGATTTGCAATGTAGTGTTTTATTTCGCTAATTTTTAAATAAACTACGGCATCAAATACCTTATGATACGGTATAATATACATGTATCGTACAAAAAATAAAATACTGTAAATTAACATCAGAACATCACTAATAATTTAATAATACAGCGTGTCCCGTAAGTCGCGCATTTTAGCATAAATGCCACATAGGGGATGGGAATCTAAGACGAAAAGTCCTATACCATTTTCTCATTTGACGCACAGATAATTAGTTATTAACTTATTAATTAAATAAAATATCCAATCTACTGCTTGCAATAGTGCTAAAAGGACAGGACTCTGGATGGTGGAACGTGGGAAGCGGAAAAGTTAGCAAGCAGGTGGCCCTGACGTTGAGAGTAAGGTAGCTCTCACAACGACATAATATTTATCAATTGTTAATTTTGATTACCAGCAGCCCCCCGGCACTTCAATGAGCGAAGGAGTAGAAAAAGCGAACGACTATGTCGCATGATTTTAGTTCTTTTGGGGGCGCTAGTAGTATATCTGCACAACACTTTTTACTTATTGTTTATATGTACAGTGAATACTGAGTTGAATTATGAAAAATAATAAAGTTTTATATAAATAAAATATTTAAATAAACATTTTCTAATAAAATTCCTAAAATTCCCGTAAAGGCGATTGTGTATCTGTACAACTAGCGTCCTCTGCCTGGTGTGACAATATAGAATCGTTTCTTGTAATACGGAGTGACAGGGGGCTGATTACCAGTATTGTTTGGCACTGTGAAAGCACTCTTATTGTCAACATCTGTCGCTTTCCTTGTCCACGTCTTATTAATAAGTCTCCTTCCCGCTCTGTTTTTATCGCTAATGATTGGCTATACTTAATTTAATTAATTACTTATTACCTGTGCTTCAGATGAGAAAATCGTACAGGACTTTTCATCTTAGAATTTCGTATCCTGTCTGGTCTCTAGGCTGAAATGCTTGACTTACGGGACATTCTGTATAATAATTTTAATTAAAAACATGTGAACGCAGCCTTAGTATTTTCTTGTTTACGTCAAATAGCGACATCTATACAAGATTTGCGTCATTAAATCGATAAACGTAGCTCTATCAACAATTTGTCCAAATCAAAAATTTCCAATATTTAAAATCACTAAATTTTAATACAAGAATATAAAACAAACTTGATGCTACATTTTTATTGCCTTGACATATAAATCTACTATTGCTAAAAAAAATATTATATTTAGTAACAATCAATATGCATAGTTGGTAGTCCAATAGTGACATTTTAGTAACTTTTCCCGTATAGATGTCGCTAGTGTTCTTCCTCAGTCAGTTCAGTTTATGGCAGTTTCACGTGTTTACCAACATTGTTGGGGAGACGTACCGATCGAGTTGTTATGAAATCGCTATACAATACACAGACACATACACAAATTGTACATACATACATACACACATACAAACAAACACATAAATAGAAATAGACAGGCATAGAAATTTTCGTTCATCGATGTATACAGGTGCCACCCACGTTTACTAATTTCGTTTCTAATACAACAAAATAATTAAATAATAAGAATCTTCGCGTGTGATTTTTGTGTAAATAAACAACAATAAACGCCATCTTTAATTAAAAATACCTACGTTAAATGTTGTATTTACAATGACAACAACAACAACAACGAAGTAATAATAATAATAATAATAATAATTAATTATTATTGTGCGTGTGTATGTATACTATATGTGTATCTATTTGATATTGTCGCTTATTCGTGAAACGAGTAGAAAATCTATAGTGTACAGTGTACAGTGTTATTTGTGTATACAGGAGATAACGACGAATTCGGAGAGGACTCGACTTTAAAATAAAAATAAAAAAAATAGACGCCTTGTGTGGTTTAAATTAAAATAATTTTAATTTTTCTTTAAATTTTATTGTCTGTTTTGTTAACATTATAATCATAACCAACTTGACCACGTTTTTCTCTCATTCTTGATTTTTTTATTTGAATCAAGTATGTGTTTTTGTGGTTACGGTGACGACTTGATATAGATAACAAGTGAAAAGCAGCGTGGTCGCGCACATAGCCTACTCGATATTATTGTCTCTAAATACATACATAGACGGATACAAACAAATAAACAAAACTAATAATAATTATTATTATTGTTATTGTTTGTTTTTTTCTTGCAATTATGTCCGGTTATTCGCAGACATCAGAGAGTGACGCTTGGACATTATTATCATTAAAATCAGCCCCAGCTAGTCCATCAAAAGTCCAGTGGAGTCCTGAAGATAATGGTGATGCTATAGCACGTTTAGAAGGACGTGAATTTGAATATTTAGTTAGACAAAATCGTATTATAATTGGACGTAATAGTTCAAGGGGCGATGTTGATGTTAATATGGGACATTCAAGTTTTATTAGTCGACGACATTTAGAAGTATTTTATAATCATCCATTTTTTTATTTAATTTGTAATGGTAAAAATGGGGTGTTTGTTGATGGTGTATTCCAACGTAAAGGTGCCCCAGCCATACATCTACCAAAAACGTAAGCATTTTTATTTATTTTATAATTTTTTTACAATTAATAAATTTTATTAATTGATAAAATAAATAAATAAAACGGCGCCCCAACTCGAAAAATCGGGGCCATGTGTATATGTATGTACGTACGTCTGGATGTGTTTATTGAGCCGCCGGGTGATGTGACGTCATTACTTATATCGACACACTAATATCAACCTTATTTCTTATTAATATAAGGACCATCTATAATTTCATGATCAAGTTTTGTAGCTGTGTGTATGTGCGTTAATAGAAAATAAACAGTCTCAAGTATTGATAAAAATGACAGAGACCTCCCTAAATTACTACTACCACCAACCCTTATAAGAAACACGAAAATACCCCTGTTATCATTTAATTAATACAACAGCACGTGGTTGATAAATTCGCAGACATATTTATGACAAAATTGACAATATTTACATTATCCGCTCTATATTTATTATTGTTATAAGTCGCGAAAAAAAGGATAGAAATACATATTTAGCAACTGTTTTACCACTATAGTTATTTCCGTTCATGGCCTCCTACTGTATTTTTTCTGGTTTTGTTCAAAACAAAAAAAAAAACAAAAATGGATTTATTTTTCAAAAATTACATCTATTTTTATAAACGAAATTTTCCAATTTTTTTTTGCTTTTACAGAAAAATTTCCAAGCATTTAGCAAAAATAACAACATTGTCATCGTTTTTCCCCTCTTCCTATTTTATTCCATATCCACGCATACCAACAAAATATAACGAAAACTCAAAATAAATAGATGAATATCTAGTGCCTAGTATGTTATTGTTACATGTATAAGTTTTCAATTGTTCACCACAAAAAAAAAATGACAATTGAAATTCCAGAGAATACTAAGTTTTATTTGAGCGTATGGTAACCGTGTATGTAACAAATAAACATTGATAAAATATACATACAGGATGTCCAAATTTATGTTGTTAATCATCACTAAATCGTATAAGGCAGGCTTATTTTTGTTGTTGTTATTGTTATAAATCAAATTTTAAATGATAAGATTTGCCAATTTAATCGTGTTGTCTGCTCGATTATTATCGTTTCTGATTGATTAAATTATTAATAAAAGGATTTCTGATAGTCATTTTTTTTTGGTTGGTACTTTATCGCGTAATGTAATACAGAATATTGTAAATTTTATGTTATCAAAAACTATATTACTATTACTACTACTATAAATATTACTACGTTTTAAACTATTTGTTAAAAGAAATGATAACAATGATTAAGAAATGTGTAAAAATTCTTGTTTGTATTCAAATAGTAATTAATTATTAATTAAGCACAACAATTGACACGTGTTTTATTACACAATACGTATACCGCTTCTTTTTTCTATTATTATTATTATCATTATAGAATCATCTCTTCTTAATCTTATTTAAACAACGAAAAAAGATCATATCTTGATGATGATAATGATATTATTGTGATTATATATAACCTACAATTAGTATTGAAAAAAATGTGTATTTTTTTTGTTGGCATTTGCTTGAAAAGTAAAACACATTGCTAAAATTGATGCGTAACAATGCTTTATTATTTAGGAACGGATTTTGAGATAGGGACGTCACAATCCGAACTATATGAAAGTTGAGCGGCACACGCTAAAGTGGCATGTTCGCAATGAAATCTCATAGACGCTCACTATGTTAGATATAGCATAAAAAATGGGTCACGATGTCACAACGACAACTGTGGGAGTATATTGCGTTATAAAATTAGTTTTCTACCATGGTTATTGTTAGTCTATAAGCGTCCCATGTAGAATATGAACAAAATTGTGAAGCACAATAAATTAGTTGTTGAATTACTGTTTGAGAATAAATGTTTCACAAATATTTCCATTAAAATTTGCTATTAACAACAAGAAAAAAATCATATTAACTAATATTATAAGGTCAATAATATCGGGTGTACCATGGTATTTCGTCTCACAGTTAGCTGTGCCTTTGGTAACCTAGTAACGTAACTGGCCGAAGCAAACAACAATAGTACGTTACCAAAAGCACAGCCAACTGCGAGAGTAAATACCGTCGTATAGTGGTAGACTGGCAGTAGTAGATTCTTATTAGAATAGTATATTATGCAACGAGATTAGAATGACGGCTATTAATTCACGAGTATGAAAGTTCCGACACGAGCGAGTGAATTAATAGCCATTCTATCGAGTTGCATACACTATTTTCTCTACAACCAGTTACAATTTAAACAGTCGTGATGCTAGATTTACTTTTACACCAAATGACATATGTAATTGAAAATTAATTTGACGTTTATAACGGTTAAACGTTAAACTAATAATGTATCCATGGTTACCAGGCAAAATGCTACGCTGCTATTGGTTAATTTACCCGTTGTGGAATGAAAACTCTGTACTGGAATGAAATCATTCCAGTACAGTTGTCGAACATAGAATGATGTTATTCTAACATGGGAGTAGAGAAAAGTCAAATTATTTTATGATTGGGACACACAAAGGAAAGTGTCCACTGTGAATTCCGTGAATAAAAACAGATAATTTACAGTTTATACAAGAACTAGGTAGAAAACAATTCTTTGGAAGCAGGTAGTTTCATACCTATGCTATTCATAGATTTTACAGTGGGAAATTTCCTCCAATCATAAAATAATTTAACTTTTCTTATAAGAGTCCACTACTGTCAGATTACCACTATACATCTGGTAGGAATGAACCGAATCTAAACGATCAACTTAACTACGATAATGATTGGCTATTGATTCGCGCGACAAATGCCCAACAAGTACTCCGTATCTAAGAGTACAGGCGTTTGTATGTCCGTTCCTAATTAATTATACATATGTACCTACTGTATAATTATTAGTTTAAGTGAGGCGGAGTTGATTAAATGAAAATTTCCATCTTTCTTTAATGTTTTTGAGGGTTAACCAATGTATGAAATAGACAATTTGTTTTTTTGTGTTTCTAGTTTCAATTGCCACTTCTGTATGGTTTTACATTTTGTTTATTTATAGTAGTGTAATTGTCAATTGTTATTTTAAATGTGCTTTTATAAACGTTTCATATTATCTTGGAGTCACTTATGGTTAGATTTCAGACTTTTTGAGAAATTTTATTGTGTTGCGTTGAGTATAGTTCAAGACTAGAAATAGTGAACATGACTTTTAAGTCATATTATTTTATTGTATGATCCAACAATTTATGTAGGTAGTTTCTCCATTGCGATTATTTACAATAGCGACTAAATAATTTGCAATTTTTACCATATGAGAAGAGAGGAGGGATCCTTTCTGAATAGTACAAGTAAAAGTTGTATATATTATTCCCATGTTCCATATGCACTATTTGCAGTCTTCAAATATACATTTTGTGATAAAATATAGAAATATGTACATACATATTTATTATCAACCTTTAGTAGTCAGCAAAGTTAGGGGTTGTGAACGCGCCTTAAGATTTCGTGCGATTGTCGCGCTGCAAATTTATTCCAGATGCGTGCTAAATTCTTGTGTCTCTGTTGAAACAATGGGGATTTGATTTCTTTTTCGTTCTATGTTCCCTACCGGCGAATATCTTATGGCGGTTGATTTGAAATTGACTGAATTCAACCTCCTGTTGTTTTTTTTCTATCTTCACGAAGCTATTTTGAAGCTACGCGCGTTTGATTATAACTATAGCTAAATAATTGGTAAAGTAGTACTTTAATCGTAGTATAAGACCGTAATGTCATCTCTTTTTGTAGGAAGTGAGATTTTTAAGTTTAGTTATGAGGTTATGACTTATGTTATGAGATATACAGGGTGCAATTGAATTCCCTTTAGATACGGAACCTCACTATCCCTATATGAAATGAGTATTTATAATGATAGTACATACAGGGCATTGTTTATAACTATGGTTGATATTATTAAATTCCTACTAGTTAACGAGCGATTCGATTCTTTTTTAAGCAATTGTTGGGGGTCCATAGGGAACATTTTAGCAAAATTAGAACCTCGTTGCTCATTTGGAAATTGGTTAAAAAACGCTCATTTCTGACGTTGCCACGATTCTCAAAAAGCTGCGACACACTTAAAACGACGTGGAGTGACTCAAGGATCCAACATTGACTTTTTTTCGTATTTTTTTTCCATACATTCCGGAACAGGTTCTCATTTTTCATAAAATGCAATGGAGTAAAATGAAAATAAAAGATCTTCTAGTTATTTTTACAATTAATCATTTTACGTGTTTAGCTCGTTTTTGAAAAGTGTAAACTTATACAAAACGAGCGTATTTTGACCAAGTTCCAAATGAGCTACAGGGTTCTAATTTTGTTAAAACGATCTCCAAGTACCCCCCTACAAATCATTGGTAGTTTTTTTATTCACTTAAAAGAAATTCTAGCTTCCCTTTAAAAATTTAAAAATTAAAATTCAAAAATAAAAATAAAGGGGAAGTGTTAGGTTTCTTAAAATGTTATTATTTTAATTGGCTCTATTTTACATTCAAATGTTTTAATTTAAAATTTAATCGTTTATCAAATTAAATTTTGGTGGTGAGAGTGACTACCATTATTATTATCAAAAGTTGAAACTGTACTTTGTAATGCGGTTCGTTTTGATAAAAAGTAAGCTTTATTGTTTATATATGTTGTACTTATTGTTTAGCTTTTAGGGAGAGATATACTAAAAGTTTACTGTGTTGACTTTGATATGTGTATTTTCGTTTTGTTCAATATTCATATCTATACTCGATACACGGAACTAATTGAATTTTTTGTTTGGTATAAAAGTTACTAGGCATACAGGATATTTCTTGGTTCTACTTCTACATACATAAAACTGATAGATCTGTTTCACTTTTCCCATATATTTGTACATGTTATAGAGTGATAGTACTAATTGGGTGTTAACATGGGTGATACTATTTTCCCTATGCATTGAAAAAGAATAACTAATACAAATATAGCATTTTGTAAACATTAAACAAGGACAAGTGAAATAGATTTATCCAGTTCTATGTAGGTAGAATCAAGAAATATCCTGTATGTAAGTGTATCCGTATGTGTATAGGTACCAACCAGGCGGTTTTATAATTCCTAGATTTTGACGAGTAAAGTTAGGAAATTTACTGTGTTTAGATTCGTGTCAAGATTCAATTAAATTCGTGGATCGTGTATACAGTAATTAAATGATGATTTAAATGTTTAATAATGATTAGTGAATGTTTTTTTTTTGTTCAATAATCATTCATTTTATTGATCCTCTGATGACAATTTAACAGTTCCAATGATTATAAAGTAATGAATGTTTTTATAATAGAAAGAATTTTAATTTTATAGTATGTGTTTCATTTTATTTAAGGTAGAATTTAGAAAAAAATGAGGATACCTATAGGTACAGGGTGTTTTGTCTAAGAAACTCCTATTCGTCGACGAGCGATTCGAAAAATATTTTGAGGATTTGTAGAAGAGTTCCTAGGGAACATTTTAGCAAAATTAGAACCTCATAGCTCATTTCAAAGTTGGTCAAAAATCGCTCGTTTCTGACGACTTGGCGATTTTCAAAAACGAACAAAACACGCAAAACGACTTGGAATGACTTTAGGATCCTCCCAAAATTGATTTTTTTCGTTTTTTTAAATTTTATTCTGTAACAGGTGTAAATATTTCGTATTTTCTCTGGAATACAATGGAGAAAAACGAAAAAAATCAATGTTGGGAAGGTCTCTGAGTCATTTTTAGTCGTTCTGCGTGTTTTGTTCGTTTTTGAAAATTGCTACATTATCCAAAACGATCGTTTTTTGACCAACTTTGAAATGAGCTACGAGGTTCTAATTTTGCTAAAATGTTCCCTAGGGACTCTTCTACAAATCCTCAAAATATTTTTCGAATCGCTCGTCGACTAATAGGAGTTTCTTAGAACTCTCCATACTGAGAGCAAACACCCTGTATCTATCTCTGTCTACATTTGATTCCAACAGAGGTCGGTATATCTTATTGCATCGTACCATGATGATACTGTCTTATGAAATATATCTCAGTGTGTGTATCGGCATTTAGTATCAGCTTGTCTGTTGTATGTTAGCGCCTGCGCACACTCTGATAATGGTAAAGTTGAAAATATTTGGGATTCGAGATGAATTCGGATATAAAATCGAATAGAAAAATCAGATACAAAACTCGGATATTGTAAAGAGGCTCTTATAATACCCCCTTATATAGGAATATTCACGTCGGACGTGAAGTTTTATGGCAACTCATTTTCCATCGATTTGAACAAGGTTGCGATTTTCAAAAAAGCGCGTGTTCAACGACTGATGATAAGAATGACTCGGAGACCTTACTAGCAGTGATTTTTTTTCGTTTTCTCCCTTGCATTCTAGAAAAAAAATTAGAAACATTCCTACCTGTTCTAGAACAAAATGAAGAAAAACGAAAAAAAATCAATGTTGGGCCGGTCTCTGAATCATTTTGTGTGTTTAGTCAGGAATGGACGTTTTTTAAACAACTTTCAAGTGCGCTACAGGATTCTAATTTTGCTAAAATGATCTACACTCGCGCCCTTGCTTCTTAGGGGCAGATAGAGGATGTAATTCTAAAACGAAAGGTCCTGTACCATTTTTTTTTTTAAATTAAATTTAGGTAGCCAATCAGGTGCTCGATATAGCGATAAAAAGAGAGAAAGAAAGAGTCTTGACGGTAAGATGTGGGAAGCGGACCAGTTAGCGACAACCGTTCAAGCTAAGAGACCACCTGATTGGTTACTTAATTTAATTAATAACTAATTATCTGGGCGTCACATAAGAATGTGGCACAGGACTTTTCGTCTTAGAATTTCATCCTCTATCTGCCCCTAAAGAGCAAGGGCGCGATTTACGGGACAGCCTGTATAGGTTACCGCCTTATGATCTTTAAGTTTTTTTTTTGAAGCGCTAGTCAAATAACGGGAGTTGCCATAAGAACTTTTCGCCGTATGTGAATAACCCTGTATTACATAGGCCTCCTCGACTGCTGTTCCAATGTTAGTCAAGAATACGATCTTTTGCACAAAATTATTACAAATATTGCTTCATATTATCATTTTTGATAGGTTTTTTTTTGTTGTCGTTTCATCATAATGAGATAAAATTCGTCTTTTATTATTTTATGTACAAATATAGATATGTATGTACATACACTATTTTCAAATGCCTTATCGAAAAGTGTATCTTTTATTATTTTAAAACATTCAGGACAATACAAAGAAACATTACTATTTTGTATGACTTACATACTTGTATAAAAAAAAAAACCGAGAATAATATTATTAGAACAAACTTATCAGTTTTTTTCATTCATAAAATTAATTCCAACAAAGTTGAATGAATTTTTGTATAAGAATTTAAATATAAATTTCCTGTCTAAACTTCCTTTTAATTAATAATATTGTAGAAATATCTATCAACATAAAAGTTTAAATCTATAACGGCCTTGTTCTACATATTACCAGTTCGAACATATATTTTATATTATAAATAATAACAATATCAAATAATCATTAATATTTTGAAGAATATTATAGAAAATGCTATACCAAAATATATTTTAAAAAAAAAGGAAAGAAAACAACGGAATTCCTTCCTGGTTATTTTCCGAAATAAACAAACGACAACAACCTTGAAATTACGTTTATATAGCTATCTTTATCATTGTCATTATTATAATATTGATTTTTGGTATCATTTCATCTTTCTCTTTTTTTTTATAAATATCTTCAATGATCAAACAAATGCCACACAGACATTTCTAATCTTTATCAATATTCAACTTTATATATCTGTCTCTTTTCTTCAATTATTATTATTAACACCATTATAATAGCTTATGTCTATGGGAAACTTACTCTTAGTATTGGTGTCTATATGGTATTTATGGTAATTTCTGTGTTCAATATATTCAATTCAAGGAAACAAACAACAAATGTAAATATAACTTGTATGTAATGACTAATGACGTAATTATTGTAAAAAAACAAAACAAAAATGTTGACGCCATCTATTGTTGTGAAATTAAGTAGAATTTGGCGCCAAATTTATATAAAAATAAAAATGGCGATTTTTTACAAAAAATAAAAATTATCAAATATTCCAATTTCACTTTATGTGTGAAATTATCAATTATTGTCTCTTTGATAAAAACTTGTAATTTTTTTTTGGGTTAAATCAAAGTGCATAATTACAAGACAAACAAAACGATCAAACAATTGAATTAATTTTTGTTTCTTGTTTTATGATTGTTTAATTTTTGTGTTAACAAAAACAAACTAGTTTTGTTTCTATTTCAATCTAATTTATTGATTTTATAATTGGCTGTCTTTTTTTAAACTATTCCAACTAACTATGATTATTATAATTATTATAAAAAAATGTAGTTTATGTTTATATACAAAAATGACCTTTATTATGTATAAAAAGAGATACATTTGGTTGTTTATAACAAATACAACCTTGGATCTTTTGTTGTATTCTATATGCAGTCAAATTATACAGGAGGCTGTACTTATGTTAATTAAATTTTATAATAGGTAATGGATTTCAATACGTAGGTCTGTAGCTTGATTCGGCAATTTATCGGTAATACAGGTTACTAAATACATAATTACTTTCCACAAAACATATTAATTTATTCTATTTGTCTTAATTGTTTGTGGAAAAATACAGGATCTTTTTTTTTAAAGATGGTCCATTCGAGCTAAACCCCAGTAAGTAGTTGGCGTGTGATTCAAAAAATATTTCAAGAAATTGTTGGGGGGTGGGGTCTGGATACCATTGCGTTTTAGTGAAAATTAAAGTTGTGAGGGTCTACGAGTCAATCACTTGCGTACATTGCTTGTTTTTGAAAATTGCTACATTATCAGAAATGAGTTTTTTTGAGCTACGAGGTTATAATTTTGCTAAAATAGTCTCCACGTCCCCCTGTATGTTAACAAATATCAAATCTCGTGAAGTATGAATCAAGCTACGGTTGCACGTGTCCAAATTCACCGCCAATTTAAGGTGTAATAACACTAATAACACACCCTGTATATTTGTAAATACTAAAAGAGTTTAATCAAATTGGCTTTTGTTGTTATTGTTCCTTATTATTGATCGTCTTTTTTTATCCGCATGTGACTGTGTGTGTGTGTGTGTGTTTGTTTGTTTGTTTGTGTGTGCTATTCTTGACTACAATTTTATCGTCATCATCATCATCATCACCAAAATCGATTAAGCGAAAGTTTTACAATGATGATGTCATATTTTTGTATTGTTTTTATTTATTTTTTGTTTATTTTCTCCCATGGGAAACTAGCTTTGTGGATAATAGAAAGAATTTTTTTTTGTGGAAATTCTGGTTATTTCCACTTGGATACAATATGTTTGTATCACTGCCTCTATAATTGGTCGATTTTTTCCAGTGTTGATAAAAACGAGAGATTTTTGATAAGAAAATCTCTCCATATACATATAGAGAGAGGAGGCACTTATCATTAATTTTAATAATAAATTAATTAATTTTTTTTTCGATAATGAGACTATAGATTTTTGTTTACTGCATTTATACAGGGAAAAAATATTACTGTATTTTAATGAAATTCATTTATATTCGTGTGTAAATGCGCATTTAAATTTAAATATTTTAATTCAATTATAACGATACGATAAGAAATGTAAATTTTTTTTTGTAAGTAAATAAAATGTAAAATGTGTAAGATAAGAGATAGTCACCACCGATTCAATTTTTGTATCTTTTTTTTTTTTTTTTATTAAATTTGTAATTGTGTAATTGTTGTTTTACAGGTGCCAATTCCGTTTCCCAAGTACAAACATCCGGTTATCGTTCCAATCATTAGTAGATGAAAATAGTGAACCACCACCTAGAATACGTGTTGTATCACCAGTGAGGATGCGAGAGAGATCTGGTGGTGGTGGTCAATTACCCGGTCCATTACCACCATTACGTATTAATATACCTGATGCATCTGATGCTTATGTTAGTCCATTTCCATCACCAACTGGTACAATTAGTGCTGCTAATAGTTGTCCAGCTAGTCCAAGAGGTATTATAATCATTATTCTTTTATTTATTTATTATTATTATTATTGATATTTATATATAGGTGGTCATGGTAGAAGGAGTGTATCAGCTGATCTCCATATGGTGGCCCAATATGCAGCTCAAGTGGCCCGTCGTGATGATGTTAGTACTAGTATTAGTGGTATTGGTAGTACATCTTCTAGTCACCATATACAATCAAATCATAGTCCAGATAATTATCGTCATCATTCTAATGGTAATTCATTATCATCGGTGGTAATAAATAATGATGGTGGTTATACACCTGCTACAACAAGTAATACAAATAATAATAATAATAATAATAATAATAATAATAATAATAGCAATAAGGATGATTCAAAACCACCATATTCTTATGCCCAATTAATTGTACAAGCAATAGCTAGTGCCCATGATAAACAATTAACATTATCAGGCATATATAGTTATATAACAAAACATTATCCATATTATCGTACAGCTGATAAAGGTTGGCAAAATTCAATAAGACATAATTTAAGTTTAAATCGTTATTTTATAAAAGTACCACGTAGTCAAGAAGAACCTGGTAAAGGTAGTTTTTGGCGTATTGATCCACAATCTGAATCAAAATTAATTGAACAAGCATTTAGAAGACGACGTCAACGTGGTGTACCATGTTTTCGTGCACCATTTGGTTTAAGTTCACGTAGTGCACCAGCATCACCAAATCATATAAGTGGTATATCTGGTTTAATAACACCAGAATGTCTATCACGTGAAACTTCACCAATACCAGAACATACAATTGATAGTAGTCAATCAGCACCTGGTAGTCCTGGTAATATTAATAATAATAATAATAATCAAAATAGTACAACATATACAAGTGGTAATAATAATCATCATCAACAAATGTCAACATTAGTTGGTGCTAAAGCTAGACTGTTATTACCACATAAGAATGAATTTGGTGAACCGATTGCCAGTTCTAATGGACAAGAACATCGTGATAATGGTAAATATTCAGATTTTCTATCATAAATACAATAATGTAAAAAAGTTTGAAAATAGAGACAACCAAAACTTATCATCTTACATATTTACTGTGATGTCATTTCATAGATAAGTATCATTTGATTTTAATTAATAATATGGGTGGAATTTTAAAAACTGTATTAGAAAAAAGTAATAATTTTCTACTACTTATTTTTTTTATCGATTTGGATTTTAAATCTTAATAAGTTACTTAATTTAATAATTAATTTTTCCCTCTATCAAGCATAATTACAACAAGAAGAGGCATATTTTTATTAAAACTTATAAGTGTGTATTTCGTGATATTACTTCAAAATGTTAAGATTCTCTGTTTTAGTTCATTAACAGTTCTGATTTTTCGTAGTTTTTTCATCTCAAACCTTTTCGGATAAGCATTCCCAAAGATGGCTTAACTCAGGGCTCAGCGGAGGCCAAGCATATTAATCACATACAGGGTGTGTTCTAGTGATGGATCATTAAAAGTATAAGAAGTTCTAATTGATGGATGTTTCTGGAATTTGATATATAGCCGTTTTTTCTTCTGAACTATATTTGGAAAATATATGTGTGGGGTAGTGCATCCAACTCTCTTATTTTAAGTGGAATAGTATATTTTTTATTGAATTTTTGAATACTTTGAAGAAATCCAAGGGGATTTTGATAATATGTATGACCCATAGTCTAGCGATGAAAGTTTTTCATATAATTTCACTTTTAGTGGAATATTAAAATTTTGCAGTGTTTCATTGAAAAAAGTTTGTCAAAAATCGCTCATATCTAATGATGTCGCGATTTTCAAAAACGAGCTAAACAGGCAAAACGACTAAGAATGACTCTAAGACTCTCCCAAGATTATTTTTTTCCCCCCATTCCATCCTAGAAAAAATAGGGGACATTTGTCCCCGGTCCAGAATAAAATAGGGAAAAACAAAAAAATCAATATTGGGAGCATTCCCCTGTCATTCTAATTGTAAGTAGTTTAACGTGCATAATTCTTTTTTAAAAATCGCGACATGTGCTTCATTAGAAACGAGCAATTTTTGACCAATTTCTAAATGACCTACGAGGTTCTAAATATAAATCCTTGAAATATTTTTCGAATCGCTCGCCAACTATATAGTAAGAGTTTCACAAAAATCGTATACATTTAGATTTTCATCTTTGTATGTATGTAAAATGATAAATTAGTTTTGGTTTAGGGCTGTGCGAATAATTCGAAATGGCGAATTATTCAGTACGAATCGAACCCAAGAATTCGATTCGAAATTCGTTCGAACTATTCGAATAATTTGAATGAGCCAAATTGTTCGAATCATTTGAGATTTACCAAAAGGTATCTATATTTATCTGTTTATAGATACCAAATGCTATCTATGGAAGGTTCGAATAATAAGAAAAGTGCCAATAATTTGGCTCATTCGAATTGTTCGAATAATTCGAACAAAAATCGAACCGAATAATAATACTCGATTCGGGCTGGATTCGCACAGCCCTATTTTGGTTCTCTCTACTTTTGTTTCTCAATAATTGAAAAAAAAACCACCATGGATTCTTATACTTCTTTCCAATACTGTTATAATATTTTTTTGTAGATTATATAGAAAAATACCATATGGTTGGAGCTACACTTGTAGAAGAACGATCACTATCACCAGCCACATACTCACCACAACCTGTTATTGTTCAAACTGCAAATTATTCACCTTATAGGTAATTGTTTCATAAATTTATTTTAATAAATTAATTAAAAACAATAAATTTTAGTGGTGGTAATAATAATTACAATGCCGGTGTAGATTTAAAACGACATATTGTTGTAGAAGAGCAAAATATTGGTAGTCCATCTAGTGCTACAAGTGGTGGAGATGTTGATAGTTTACAAGAACCTGAAATAAAAAGGACACGTCAAGAATACGATACTGAATAGATTTTTTTATTTATATCAAATTTATACAAAAAGAAAAACAAACAATAATAACAACAGTAGAAAACAATCCAGGCAACGATTCTATTTTTAAAATCTTATCTTTATTAATACTTCTGTTTTCTTCTATTTTTAGTTTTTGTTTTGTAATCAAAATTGACAATTATTTAAACGAAAACACAACAAAACAATCAATATTTGTCATATTGTGTTAATTAAAGTAGCAGTTTATATTTATGGCTACTTTTATGATTATTTTATGACAATATGATTGTTTATAATTATTATTATTATTATTAAGATTAGACAGGGTTTGATTCAATAACCCTGTATAGTTGTATTGTTGGTGCAAAATTGTTGATTTTCCCTTTGATTTTTTAAAAAAATTTACAGGGACGAAACACACATACACACAAACACATACTCGTTCACTTACACAAAACACTACAAATTAATGCTGCCGTTTTATTTATTTAATTTTTTTTTATATGTAAATGTAAACGTTTTTAAATGAACAAATTTTTATCGTATTGATGGGGAAAATGTGGCATTTTTTTTCTAAACAATTAAAAGAAAATTTTATCTTTTTTCCGTTATATATAAACAATTATATTACATAGCTGGTATATGTTAATGTAATTGTTTATTGAAAGTTTTTGTATCAGATTGAGGCTGCTATTTGTAGTCTTTTTTATATAATAATAATAATAATCATTATTATATTCCTTGTTAGTTGTACATGTAGACCGAAAGAGAGCCATTTGAAAAAAAAAAATGATGTGTAACGAAAATAAAACACTATTATTGCTGTGATGATGTTTTTTTTTACAATTGCTTAACAAAAATTCAACCTAATACAAAATTAGTTCCTATCAGAAGAATCCAAAAATCAATTTTTGTTGGAAATCATCACAACAATTTTAGTGGAATTTCTGTTTTTATTAAAAATTGTTATTTTCAAATAATTAACAATAAAATTGAAATTATTCAATTTTTTTGTTGTATATAAATGGTTGGTAACGGATAGTGAAGGGTCTGTGACACAGAAAAGAGATTTCATGTATTTTTGAAATGAATATTTGAATAATATTTTACACATAATTTTCTTATTATATAAAAGTTTTTCGATGAAGAAATTCTCGAATTCTATATATATATATATACATATAAATATATTAAAATTACTATATTAATAATATTGTTGGTACAAAAAGATTCTAAGCAAAAACATGTGTATTATTTTATTAAGGTGCATTATATTTCTTCATTTCGATTTTCTTTCTTAAAACAAGTTGCTAACTCTAGCCTAGTGTTGATAATAATGACGTTTTTTTCTTTCTTTATTAATGTAATTTGTATATATTTTGCTTTATATATAAGTTGTCATTTTTAACCCAGTGATGAATAATATAAACAGTGCTCAATTTTATTTTGATTCGCTTCAATACTTACGCCTATTGTAAATTTATTTCATTTTATTCTATGTTTTTTTCCAATTTCTATTTTATTCTATCTATTGTAAAGAATTTACTAAAAGTGAATTTTCGATACATTGATCGATTGTGTATTTATTTTTTATGTCGATAGGAAGTTGTTAACAATTTTGCTATTTGTTAGTTTTTCTTTTTAAATTCTTTTTTGTGAATATGTATTTTTTGTTTTTAATTGAATATGAAAAAAAAAAAAATGAAGATAATAATGATATTGACGATGATGATGATGATAATAATAAAAATTTGTTCCCTCTTAGGTCGAAACATTCTGTCGTTTTGTCTTGTTCTTGCCCCCATTTGGAAATTTCCTCTAATTCAAGCTACAACCGAAATCAAGAAATAATGAATTTGCACCATTAATTACTCCCTCCTGTCCTAAAGAAACCTAATTAAGAAAACAAAACAGCCGAGTACTCTGACTCATCATAAATTAGGGTAAGTAATGCATTTTTATTATGGAGTAATTTCTTTGAATTTTTAAACACTAGCTCAATTGAGTACTTGCGAAGCCCATAGAGGCCCAGTTCTTTTTTTCCTACTTAAACTCGCCTTAACAAGAGCTTGGCTTAAATCGAACTAATGGTAAGTTTACATACATTTGAGTGATGGTCAGTCCATGTATAGATCCCATCCATAATGACTGTAAATCTAGGTTTAGATCGACTCAACGCCAGCTCTTGCCAAGATGGGCTTAAGTAGAGAAAGAAAAACCACGCCTAATTCAGAGTTGAGGGATGCTTGATGAAGTCTATAAAGTCGATTAGCATTGCAACTGATTGATGCTACTTGTTAGAGCAGTTTCTTTAAATTTTGACAATCTTAGCCAGGGCCATCTTAAGAAGCATGAGCGCCTTGGGCTAAAAATTTTTGGCGCCCCAATCAATGCTGTTATTTTATATCAAGTAGTACAAAACTATTAAAAATATTTGTATAAATTTTATTATATTTCAAATAAAATAATGAAAGTACTTTCTCATTCTTCAAATTTTCAAACGCCATAAAATTAATGATTAGGAAGCTCTAATCTTAGTAAAGAACTGACTTAAAAAGCAATTTTTTTATGCTGCAGTACAATCCTCATCTTCAAAATGACTTAATTTTGAACGTAGCTTCTACCATTGAGTCCCTCGATAGTCTTAAAGATTTGTATCTAATTCATTTAGGGACAATTTCACCAACTTCAGTTTAATCAACAGTTAAAAACAATCGTTGTTATAATTATAAAAAAATCGTTTCTATGACTTATTTGTTCGTTAAAATTTAACAGATATTGGTGAAATCCACTCTTAGTAATTAGTGTAATTTAATTGTAGGTTTTTTTTTCAAAAACATGTTCTCTCAGGTCAAAATGCTCCGGTTTATCTAGTTCCTGCTCCTAGAAAATTCCCCTGCCGCCCAAGACTAGTTGTTCTTCATACAATATCCAGGAAAATAATTAATTATCCTCACTTTTCTTAAAGAAACCTAACTAGGAGAGAACGAAATAGGAACGTGCTCAGGATTATCAAATCGGGTAAGTGAATATTTATTTTTTTTATGTTGCATTTGGTAGCTTTAGGAATAATTATTATTTATTTTTTTGGTTTTTAAAAGAAGTTGTTTTTTATTTTTAATTCTAAAGAATTACGTTTATCTCTTTGGCTTCCACTATCTTCAATTCTTAGTCTAGTTGAGTAGAGAGACGCTCTATAATATCTGAAAGTGTCACTTAAAATCGTCAAAAGAAATAGTGTTTGTGTTCTAAATCTTTGTAATTTAAATTACAATTTTGTCACATTTTAAACGTAAATTTAACGTTAAGGATTGTTTTATTTTTAACGTTAGTAAGTTTTCGCCCATCACCGAACATAACATAACATATGTTATAGCCTTAAACTGTATCGTGCCGATTATAACGGAAAACTTTTTCGCTTTACGTAAGAGATTAAAACTTTTTTAAGGAAAAATGACATATATTAAGATCACCGCTACTTGAGCTACTAACAGGTGATCAGTATTTGCAATATAGTAGAATTTAACAATTTATTAATGTATGCGTAGAGTCACGTAAGTATAACGTAATTTATACCGACGATTTTTTCCTCCCTATCCCGGAACTGCCTTAGCAGTACTTCAAGGCAATAATTACCCTTCAAATAGCTCTTAGGATTCTACATTTTGGGGTGAAATTTAAGAATTTGAAAATTAATGATTTAGAAAAAAAAAACGTTAGTATTGCAGTAACTGATATATTTTTTAATTGACCGGAACAAAAAAAAAATAACGCCTCGAAGTTGTACTTACAACTTACAAGCACGTTATTTGTTATAAAATTAGAGCTTATAAGTTATAAGCTCTAAAGGAGAGAGTTTTTAACGAATCGTTTTACGTTTCATTGTAGCGTTTACGTTGAAATTGCGTGAGTTCTGTCGTTTAATTGGAATTTTTTAATATAAATATAGAAGATTGTGTTGCTATTTTTAGTTGTCGGTATGTCAATAAAAATCAACTACCGTTCACAGTGATGATGAGCGCAATTCTAGAAATAAATCCCGCTTCCTACAAATTTAATATTTCCAATTTATGTTTTTATAATTTAAAAGAAACGTGTACTGTTTACATGATTATAATCGATTGTAAAAACTCGAAATAACAATCCCGTAATAACTACCTTACATTTAAATTTAACCGGAAAATCATAACAATAAGAATAGAGTACCTAGATACACTTATTTTTTTCTTCTACGAAAAGTAGACGTAAACGTAAGTAGATATTTTATAGTCGGATAGTATTTTTAACCGTTTTTATTGTAAGAAATAAAATTCAAGATCAATAGAATGTTGTGTAATAAAATTTTAAAATTATTTCACGACAATTTCAATTTTATTTCAACAATTATCGATTTACGTCGTATCGTATTTTGTTGCAGAAAACCCATGGAAAGAAAATATCAAAAATATGAATACAGGTCGTGTAAATGTGAACTATTTGAACGATTTATTTACAACTAAAAGAAAACTTACATACAAAGTAGGAAACAATATAAAACTAGTTAACAAAGTGTAAAAATTAACAAAAAATTATTCAATTATCAACAGGTTTTAGTTCATATGCAATTCCAGTTTTTTCATCAACAATTACCCCACGAGTTGGTTCATAAACTAAATGTTTCGGATTGATTCTACCCTTATGTTCACGTTTACCACGTTCATAATCACGTTCATTCTTATAATTACCACCATGTCGACCGGTAATACCGCTCAAGACTAGTGTTTTAACATTATCATTAATAAATTCAACATCATCACTGATTAATTGTTGACGTTTATCACGATTACCATTGCCACCATTTACCGATGTGGTAATTGGAATATGTTTTGTTTCTTCATAATTTGTATATTCTTCATTTTGTTGACTCTCTTCACCACTACCATCATGACCATGACCGTCATGATTATAATCCCAGTAATGTTCACCATATCCACCATGTTTATCGCCCCATCTCACCTATTTAAAGTAGGTATAGATCAATTTTATTTTTGTGAAATCGACTTGACTCTAATACAGAGTCAAGTCGATTAAATTTAGAGTAGATAGAGTATAGAAATGTGTAAGTTTAAAGATGATGAAATATAGAAAGGTTATTACTTTAGTTTTGAATTCACCAGCATGCGGATGGGCTTTCTCGTGCCGTTCAATAAAATGATGTTCGTTGCCCCGTTTATGGCCATGTTCATAATGATCTTTAGCCGGCACATGGGCATATCTGTTAGTAGAGAAAAACACAATATTAAAAGAGAGAGAAATAAAATTTAAAACAGAATTATTCCATAAAGCAAAAGTTCTATTATTATATTTTTAACAGGACGGATGCATTTTTCTGTTCAAATAGATTGAACAAGTCAAGAGTTGACAATTTTATGGTATAAAGAAAGAATAAACAAGATGAGAAAGGGAGGAAAGAAAGAAGCCCCTTTTCAGCGATAAATCGTTTTTAAACACCTTGCCCTGATGCCGGTGTTCGTTGAAATTGATTCTTTCAAATCTTTGCTCCCAATCTTTCGGTGTTTCACATACATGACCGAATTCGATCTCATCTGGTTTATGTTGAGCCATGTAAATGTCCCTGGGTTTTTAAATTTAAATTCATTTTATCATCAATATACACCTTATTGTACAGGGTTGTTCACGTCAGACGAAAAGTTCTTATGGTAGCCCTCATTATTCGGCGAGTGATTCAAAAAACGCCATATTCCGACAATGTCGCAATTTTTGCCAACCGACTATACGCATAAACTGACTAAGAATGACTTGTAGACCATCATAAAATTGATTTTACTCGTTTTTCTCATTTGTATTATAGAAAAATCGGAAAAAAACATGATGGAAGTCGGTCTCATTATTTTTTTTGGGATACAGATACGATACCAAAGAAAAATCAATTTTACGACGGTCTAGGAGCTATTCTTAGTAGGTTTATGCGTGTAGTTGGTTGGCGGAAATCGTTATTAAAGCGTTTTTTGGCCAATTTCCGAATGAGCTACAATACCATGATTTCGCCATTACTCGCCAAATAATGGAAGTTACCACAAGAACTTTTCGTCTAATGTGAATAACCCTGTAATATACGAGTAGGAAAAGCGGCACCCTTTAAAAATAACACAATAGTACAACAATAAAAATAAATCAAAGCTTACTGGAAGTATTTGCTGCCACCAGAACCGGCACTTAGTCCAGTCAATCCACTTTCGGCCACTTGAGGCTCATCTTTTTGCAACAAAACACTACCAACTTGTCGTTTATCCTTTACTTCAGATCCATAGATTTGCCAAGCCATATAAAACAACAAAAGTAGTGATAACTGTAGATGAAAAAGGTCAAAATTTGTTAAATTTTGGAATTTTTAGTTAAAAAACAATTCGACTATACCTTACTATTGTTGATCATCTTGTTTATGTATACGTTTTGTGTTATTTTACCAAATGTTATTGCAAAACTGCGGTAAATAATCAAAGAACATGACGATTTATATAGTCGATTGGTTATGGGATTTTCGTTATAGTTCTAGTAGGTTCTTTAGCACCGGTTGCGCGGTACCAATCAGTTTTCTTGCACTAAAATTCCAACAATTAGTAAAAAAACATATACAAAAAATCAACTCGGTAATGGTCCGTTAGTTGTTGTAAATGAATTTCTTAATACTATCTAAACAATTTTTCAATATCCGTTCATTGGCCGAACTGTCTACACGGTTCATGCTTTTATCGAACACTATCATCATATTCTCATCATCTTACATGATAAAAGTTTAATAAATAATAATAATTCTTATTTGTTTTTTTCTTTCTCACAACATTCGTATATCAGAGAGTTTAAGAACTTTCTCAATTTTTATGTAAGATTGGAATGTCAAAAACAGGACAACAACAAAAAAAAAATAATCAATTATAAATTTCTGTATAATAATTAAACAGCCTAAATCACTCGAATGGATTTTGCTCAATGTCCGGAAACGGATATCCTTCCGACCGTGATTACCGTAAAGACAATCGACTTTGTAAACAAATAAAAAATAATTATTTAAGAACGTGCTCTTTTTTTGTGTGTTTTTGACTGTATAATTAAAGGAAAGTGAATGCGGATAATGTTGCGTGTGAAAAAGACTTTCAAGAAAAAAGATACGAAAGTGATAATTCTTGCCGAACTTGATGATTTTGGTAATGTTAATCCACTAGAAAGATTGTATCATACTGTGTGTATGTTAGAAGACTAACAACCCTCATTATCCACGCCGAAATTATGGATAAATGCATAAGCATCACTAATTATAAGAGGATTAAAAGATCATATTTTCCACTTTCATCTCGTAAAATAGACGAGGAGTTACAGAATTGAAGAGTGCACACATAGATGATAATCGCCTGTTTCTATCGTAGCATGAGGAGTTACTGAAAAGTTTCGCTGAATTCTGTTCATTTAAAAAAAAAAACCTCAAAGAATCTGTAAAAAATCTTGTCCCTAGTTATAATTACAATTATTTTTAAGAAGACACGTAATGACACAATAGAGAGTTTTCGCCCGTCACCGATACGTTAAAAATGCTCCGTTATACTTATAAGATCTAGATTCAATACCGTATGAGGCGATATTTCACGCTATTTGTGAAAATAACGGAACTAATGAAAAACTGTTAGTATAAATCAAGTGATTCTATGCGCACTTAAGTTAATATGACCGGTACCGATCAGTTGATCATACTGTTAATAGCGGTGATCTCACAGCTTAAAATAATCAGCTGTCACTTGTCATTATAGCGGCTTAAATCTTTAACGTAAAGCGAAAACGTCTTTCCGTTATAATCTGGACCGTAAAGTACAAGGTTATAACGTAGCGTATCGGTGACGATCGAAAACTCTAATAGAGATTTTTCTACCGTTAAGATAAATCATAAGAAAGACGTTTTCGCTTTGCGTTAAAGACTCAAGCAGTTATAATGAACATATGTTGAGATCACCGCTTCTAACAGTACGATCAGCTGATTGATATCCGCCATATT
The DNA here is from genome assembly GCA_039776855.1 of Mylabris sibirica. Classification (NCBI taxonomy): domain Eukaryota; kingdom Metazoa; phylum Arthropoda; class Insecta; order Coleoptera; family Meloidae; genus Mylabris; species Mylabris sibirica. The sequence continues at coordinate 7,399,478 of CM077842.1, forward strand.
TTTTCACTGGTTTTGCTATTTCAGAAAATATCGTATAAAACACGTTATACGATATGATTTTAGGGCTTATATGATTAAATTGTTAATTAAATTTCCAATTTCAAAGGAAAGCCGTTCAAGAATTCTGCTTTTAAGCTCAATTTTTCTTCTACTACTTAAGCCCGCCTCACCTACTTGAACTTGCTTTAAATCAAGCTAACGGAAGATTTACACACATTTGCGTAGCGGTCTCTCCATCTAAATGTCTGCCGTTAGATCGATTTTAGGCAAGGTCTTGTAAGGCGAGCTTAAGCTGGGCTTTTACAATCTTATCTTAAGGGACACGTGATGCATTGAATGCAATAATGGAATGTTTGCATTAGTTATTGTATCTTTTAGAGATGACTATAGTTATATCCATACATTTAGATATTGTTGCAGTTTACAATCAGTCACTAAAATTGGGCTTGTAATTAAACTGTTAATTGAATTTCCCATTTAATTTTCCAGTAATTCGGAAAATTCAACAACAATACCACAGCATAAATGTTTGTATAACAAAGCGAAAATCAAGGGAAAAATAGAAGCAGATTAAACAAAAGATGGTGTTGTTTTTTCTTCTTCCTTCATCTTCTATGAATGGAAAACCTTGATATAATCGCTACGTTGATTAATAAGTGTTGAAGTTCTAAATGAATAATTCACTATTTTTCCTCATAAATCATCATGTTATTTGAAAGCAACTCACATTATCATCTGTCCATATATACACACACACACACACACATATACAGGGAGGTTGCTAATTAGTTTTTGACTTTAGATGGTTGATGTTCATCTTTGTATTTTGTATATTTAAGGGTGGCACAAAAACCGCACACTGATTAATTAATAAATTGTTGCTTGTTTTGTCTGTTTTCTGTCGACGTAAATCAACTAACAGACGAGAAATATAACATTGAGTAGTTTTTTAGATACTCCTTTATCCTAATATCAAAATAAATATTTACAGAGATTATTTATGTTTTGTTTATATTCTCCCCATTTTGTTTGTTTCGTTACGAGTAGAAATTATGCTGCATTAGTAGTAGCCCACAGTAAAAAGATGTTCAAGGAAACTTTTTATTTTATTAAATCATGCCTTTTTTTATCTACTTATTCGTTTTACTTTTGTCTCATTTTCCTGTCGAGACTGTTACTAGATACTAATTCTTCATATTTTTAAGAAACATAATACATAATTGAAATATGTACATACATATACAGGGTGTCGGATCTAAATATGGTCAGTACTATGAAACTCCTACTATAAAAATATTCCAAGGATTTGTGAAGGGTCCTTAGAGACCATTTTACCACAATTAGAGCCTCGTAGTTCATTTGATCAAAAAAATACTCAGAGTGATTCGGCGATTTGATTTTTTCGATTTTTTTCCAATGCATTTTGAAACAGATAGAAATGTTTCTCATTTAACCCAGAATGCAATGGTGTAAAAGGAAAAAAATCTATGTTGAGAAGGTCTTCGTGTCATTCTTACAGCCCCTCTACATTATCCGATTTTACATCCGATTTATTGTTCCGAGCAAATTAAAACACCATTCGATTTCTTATCCAAGCTATTTAATCCTATTTTTTTCAGAATAGAACGGTGTCTAATTTCATCCGATTTGCCAAAAAGTGTCATGCTCATGTTTTGACAATTTGGGGTTTTATGCAAGTTGAAAGTATGACGGTGACATGGTTGTTTGGTGTCTGTTGTCTGTTAGCGCCTGCGTGATGAAAATATCTGGGATTCGAGATGAATTCGGATACAAAACTCGGACAATGTAAAGGGACTCTTAGTCGTTTTACGTGTGCAGTTCACTCATGACAACGTCGTAAACGAGCATTTTGGCCATCTTCCAAATGAGCTACGTGGTTGTAATCTTGCTAAAATGGTATCGACAGAACCCCCTACAAATCCTTGAAATATTTTTCAAATCGCTTCTCAATAATATGATTTTCATAGGATCGACCTTATTAAGATCTGACACCCTGTATATCTAAGAGTCCAACAATGGAGTAAGTAAGCACTTTAATCTAAAAGAAAAACGTTTCTAACTAAGAAACTTCTCAATATAGAAGATTCTAATAGTGTAATGTGATCGTACTTATTGGTTATAATACGATAATTTAAACTAAGATCGCGTGTATTAATTTAAATAATAACTAGTGTATTGTGTTACGAGTAGGGAAAGTTGTAAGTTTATCGTAGATATCATAGTCTAAGGGTCAATTTCACCAACGTCTGTTAAATTTTAACGAACAAATTTATCATAGAAACGATTTTTATAATCATAACAATGATATTTTGTAACTGTTCATTAGGCTTAATTGAAGTTGATGAAATTGTCCCTTAGATTACATATCAGGTGTTCATTTTCAATTTAGCCAAAATTAAATATTATACAATTCGAAAAAAAAAATTATGCAATAAAATTTGCGAAACAGAAGCGGGTTATATGCTTAACTGAAGCAGAAATTAATTGTTATTTTGAAATTATTGAAATCTAATCGAGAAATTTCAAAAAATTCTGGAAAATTCTAAATGAAATCATTTTTCTGAAAGTTTGACTCTACAACGGTATAAAACGCGTGCGCCAATACACACACTCAAATATATCACATAAGACGGTACAATGAGATGAGATATATCTATCTCAAGTGTAGGTCCTGGTCTCACTTGATAACGACTGAGATAGATATATCTAATTGCACCGTCTTATGTGATATATCTGAGTGTGTGTCGTGGCCTTAACATAATCGTATTGATAACGTGTCCACAGCAACAATTGCATCTAAATGAATTGAATTCGATGATAACAAACAACAAGTTGTGTAAATAACTGAATAATAATAATAATGTTAAATATTGAAAACAAATTGATTCATTTGAACCGTTATAATCAGATTTTTTTCTTTGTTCAAGCCAGCGAAAAATCTGTTATTGAATCAGTTTTTATTTCTTTGTTATCAATTGTTTCTCATTATTTCATTCCTCCTTCTACTACATTTTTAATATTTGCATCTACTTCCTAATAGAAAATGATCGAGGGTGGAAAAATTTAAATAATTCCCAACATCTGCACTATGCTGACTGTGTACTGCAAGTGCAGCAACCTCTAATGCCCCCTGTAAGAATTCAATAATAATAATAATAATAATAAAAATAATAATAAAAGTAATAGTAATAACGGTTGTAGACTATCGTCTACTAGATTAAATTACAACACGATTTTAATAATTTTTAATTAATTAATTAAATTATAGAATAATAGGGAGAAGTTACGCATTGTACGAAACGATGAGATGAGAGTCTTCTAATAATATATGAATAGACTAAGAAAAAATGCTTTATTTAATTAATAATCAAATATAATGTGCACTTTCAGCATCTGATTCGTTGTGTGTGCTTTTGTTTCTGTTTTTAGTTCGAATGTATCGTTGAGACTACATCTCTGTATTGGTTGGTGGATTCAGTTGATGCTGAAACGGCGCTAGGTGAGGGTGGACCGTCACGACGCTTGAAATATTCGCGATAAAGTGTGCGCCGATACATTCAATTCTTTAGAAAACAAGATAGACAGGAAGGAAATGTGTTAATCAACATTTTTATTTTTATTTTTGGTTTGTTTGAATTTAAAATAATGGATATAATCGAGGTAAATTTTTTATTTGAAAAATTTTTTATTTAAATGATTTCTTTCCGTCTGTGGGTGAAATTAGAGAGGTAAATTTATAAAAGTGGAAAGTTGTGGTTGTAATTTAATCATGATTATAGTTTTGCTCCTCCTCTTTAACAAACACATGACAATTAAAATTACCTTATTTTACTATAAAGTTTAATTAATTTAAACACACTTATTTTAAATAAATATTTAGTAGAAGAATTTATGATTTAGGATGAGAAAAACAATAGTGGAAGTTGTTTGTGATTCCAGAAATTCAATCTGTCTCGTTATAATTAACAGTGTTAATTGATCTCTTCCATTAGGCATCATCAGACGACAATCCCATATACTATAGATTGAAAATAATCAATTAGATACGGATTTATTTATTATTAATCGGTTTTATTTTTCAAGTTATACTCTTTTTGGCGCGTTTTGTGAAAAATGAGTGAAATTTTAACATGTATAAAGTTGCCAAATCAAGCCAGAAAACAAATGATTAGTTAGCAGCGGGATTTGCACGCTCCTTCGTGCTTATGACGTCACTACTCTGAACTAAATTTAATATAACCGCTGTCTAATCGCACTTGATCTCCATCGATCTTACAATGGAACTATCCGTTCATTTCTTGAGATTATAATATTACAGTAATTCAACATATTTGATGAAGTGAGTGAGCGACGTCTCAAACAATAAACAAGCGGTCTACTGTAGCTGATTCTTGTCCCTGCATGCTCTCTTGCTAGATTTTTATGAGCGCAGCAAGTAGGTAGGTTCATAAGTATTTGGTGAGATACAAATATACAAATTACGATTCGAAAATCATGTATGTTTATGGCGTACGCTGACGATAGTCGCGCGGCAATCTGAAATGAATTCCCGCTACCGTGGCCAAATGATTAGGGTACTACTAGGGTTTACTATAGAACGCGGGCTTTTTAAAAATTGAAAATTCTAGTTTTAGAAATGTTAAACTCAAAATTGAATTGCTTTTGTACACACACACACACACCCACACACACGTCCATTTTTTTTTATAACAGAAACCATATATTTTCAAAATATTCCCATCAAAATTAAATTTATGATTTTCGGATATTCCTTAAATTAAATCAGTATTCGCTTAATGTTTTTTAAAGTTACAAAAGTTACTTTAAGTCAATTTGTTAAAGTAAAGTAAAAATAGACTTGGTATAAGTCGTTTGTAAAGTAACATTATAGGTAAAACGATGTAAGAACGCCACACCGATAAAATTGCGCCTGGTTGCGCAGTCGACCAAATTACGTCGGACGAGTCCACTTTCAAATTTTCAGGGTTGGAAGCTTTCTTCTATTCTAACACAGGCGTTCGTGGTTGCCCACGTGCTTTTGTTTTGGCAAATTTTAGGTTACTTTTGTGATTTACACATTATTATTTATACAATCGAGCTTTCTTTTTGATAACATTATTATTAAGGTAAGTTATTAGAACTAAATTGTCTAATCAAATATTTTCCACCCAAAAGTGGTTTCATATTCTGTTTGAATGAGTAATATTACGCTACTGATCGGTGGCGTGACGTTACGCTTAGCGCATCTATTTGTGACGTGACATGCCGTTCTTAGATCGTTCGTACAATAAGTTCGGTCGACTTGATTCAGTGTCGATAGTAACTCGAGTGAAATAAATCTTAAGTCAACTAATTGAAGTAATAATAGATCGAGTAGAAGTCCTTAAGACATTTGTAAATGTACGATTACAGGAGATAAACGAAATCTTCATTTTCTTGTAATTTTCGTGCAGTGCAAAATGAGTTACGCAGAAAATAGCCGATTACGATGGATTTTCGGGC